>JBCEWE010000516.1:97500-762674 GCA_039877035.1 Silurus lanzhouensis
CAGATGGACATTAAGCTCCAGAGCTTTGTCATTTGTGCTTCGTGTACTGGGGGATAAAGAGGACTCAAATCTAAATCACAACATTAACTTAATTAACTTGCTTTGAAATATTTTATAATAAAACGTTTGTGTATGTAGTAATTGTTAGCGTCGTAATAGAAATGCTACCGATTATCTTTTAAATTCTCCAATAATCTGTTAACTATAAAAGATGAATTTATTACTAGCGATTGTTTGGCCAAATGAGTTTCCAGAATTTATACTTTTAGAGACTTGCCAGAAAAAAAAAAATGATTTCCCCATAAAAATGACCAAGACACCTGATTAGAGCAATTTGCTGTAGCTCTGCCCCTACCTGATCATCTCGGTCTCAGTATTACAAATTATATTGCAACAACCAAGGATGTCTAATTAGTTCAGGCTTTAAAAAAAATTCACTAGTGTCAGAGTGTGAACTCTAGACTGACAGTTCCTCAACCTCAGCTACATCATTCAAGTTCAGGTCCCAAAATTGTATACAGAAATAAATACGTTAATTGGAATGCAAATTTTAAATCCATTAATTTGTCCCCATCATATTATCTCGTAAACTTTATCCTTGATAAACAAGCAAGCTGGGTGCAATTGTGGCTTAGATGATAGGAGACATCATAGGCCCCATCTGACACTGAGCGTGAAAACTGCTTGTGACAATTGTAGTCATAAACCTCTTACATAATAACTTATGGCTCCCCAGCATGCTGCTAGTCCCAATCAGATGCCCTGTGAACATATCTGGCACTCTTTCCTAAACATTCTGACTAGTGTACACTGATCAGGCATAACATTATGACCACCTGCCTAATATTGTGTTGGTCCCCATTTTGCTGCCAAAACAGTACTCATCCATCGAGCATTAACTTAACATTAACATCCAACAGCATTAACTTCTTCAGCAATTCGAGCTAAAGTTGCTTGTCTGTTGGGTCCAGCCTTCGCTCTCCACGTGCATCTATAAGCCTCGGCTGCCCCCGACCCTGTCGCCGGTTTACCGCTGTTCCTTCCATGCCGTGATGAAGAGATAATCATGGTATTCCCTTCACCACTCATAATGTTATGCCTGATCGGTGTACCTCTTAATTCATCTCTGTTTTATGAACACTATCAGTTTATTCAAAATAACATTCATACATCATTTTTGTTACATCCCCAACTTACACCATAAATCCACTCTGGTACATTCTACATACCGAGAATATAAAAGAAACTGAAAAGAATGGTTATACCTGAGGAAAAGTCTCTGCAATATATAGGCTTATTATAAGTAAAATGGAACTTTTGCTGTCATTTCACTGACGTTGTTGTGCCACTGCAAGTCACTTACAGTAACTGCCAGAGTCTTCCAGCCTCACTGGAACATGTAGTATGTACTAATCAACCAGTTTGACAGAATAACATGCACGAGAAAGTCTGTGGCTCTGTTTTAACTGGTTCTATCCATTTTTTGACCAGAACATGTTTTAAAAAAAAGCCTATTTGAGCACACAGGCATATAGTGACCTTTTCTTTAAGTGCAAGGATGCCCTTAATACTGTTTGATTATGGTGTTGCAGCTGTTTTGTTACTTGTGTCAGTGTTAAGCCCAAACCCATTTTTGTTGCAGTGAATAATAATTTTTGTGTTCTTCACCCTTAATTTTTTCCCACAATCTGCTATTGCCAAAGCCCACCTGCCAAAGACAGCAATATATACATATTAGGAAACCTGATTTTGCCAGCCATATGTGGTTCCTCTCAAAACTGTTACCACAGACAGTTGAACAGGATGTCTTTGGATGATTTTTCTTTTTACTTGACAATGTCTCGTACACAAAACCATCTCCATGAAGATATACTTTACATGGGTTGGAAGGAAAGATCTTAAGTGGTCAGTTATAGAGCTCTGACTTCAACCCTATAGTGAACACCTATGAGGTGACCTCACCTACACTAGTACCTGACTTTATTAACATCCTTGTGACCGAATGATCACAAATTTGGAAAGGCTAGGTACTCTAATATGCACTTCCTCCCAGTCACAGGAAACCAAACTCCACACTTTGTTTAGCTGCTTTTATACATCATCACATGTCAGCCTAACACACTAAAGCACTGGAAAGCATCTGCCCTGTCATGCATGCTTATGCTGACAGACACTGTTGATTGGGTATGTATCATTATGAGTGACAGAACCCCCCCCTAAGTGCCCTCCCATCCTAAGATGGTCAAATTAGCTTCTTCTGGATTCACAGCCAAATATGGTTGTGGTATCATTGGTTTTTCACTCAACGCAAGCTCGAGGTGAGTGGTTAAACTCAGGACCCCACACTGTTAAATAGAAAGATTGTTAAATGCTTATCCAATCCAGCCACTAACAGCTTATTTGTGCATACCTGCACTGTTTTCCTTCCAAACTATAGCACTTAGAAAGCTATCGATTTTGAGAAAGAAGAAGAAGCATGCTCTGATCCTGTTTTGCAAAAATATTTTCTGCAGTCAAATCTTTTTTAGAACAACCTTAATGTTCACTGCTATTCACTCAGTTGTAGGTCAGTATGAATCTCTGGTTTCTCCCTCAACTGCTTGTCCATCATTGACATTTTGATTCTGATCTTAAAAAAATAAAATGTTGCTCTCAAAACACAATTTTCTAAAATCAACTGCCACTATGAAGCCCTCATGGAATATTGAGAAACAGCTTTACTTTAGCCAAGTAAGCTGGTTAAGAGTGATCCTAAAGCTTACACTTAAACACGTACACAAACAAAAACCAGACACAGAGCGATACACCTAATGGCAGCTATCACATGACAGTTAACAGTATAAACATAACACATCTAATGACCACTAATCCAGAACACAGTGCAAACATAAGGCATTCTTCAAAAACACTCACACATAACAGCAAACACAATGGCACATTGACAATACAGAGATATCACAGTGCAGTGAACCATAATAAGCAAGTCATTTCATGTCCAACTTTGGATTTTGAATCTCAAATGGATTGGGGTTACCAGGATGGAATCCAGATCCACTGACCAGGTGAAAGAGGTTCCTCGAGACGAATGAATGATTAATCTTCCATTCCGAAACAGTAATTCTCCAACATCTTCAGAGAAAAAGAACATGTATCATAAGTCATATGAACAATCTTCAGCAATTCACCAATAGATTCTTCTCTAGTAGCCTTTATCATAATTCCAACCAGAGCAAAAGTCCTTTCACCAAAAGCATAAGCAAAGAAAAGTTTGCCTTAACACGAGATGGTATCAAAAATTTTAGAGACTAGTTTTGTAGCACGCTAACAGAAGGCAGCACAAGGCTGCACGCGCAGTCACAGGCAGCACCGACTTTAGTCAGTTTGCTTAAAGACATCGTCCTGTGTTCAACTGGTGCTACTCTGACCACGTGCGTTTCCATTGTCTGCTATTTTGACCACATGTGCACCCTGTCACCGAGCTCTTCATACACGTGATTTTCTTGCCAGAAACAACATGATCTCACATCCACACCCACACCCACCCTACTAGCCAGACTCCGCCCTCTTCCCAAAGATGAAGATCCGGCTCAACTGTTGCCGTTTTGATTCCATTGGGGAAATGAAAACGAAATTAAAGAAGACTTCCCAGGACACATTTTAGAAACATTGGGAGCACTGCATTGCTATTTGCTATTTTGAAGGTGATAGTGTTTAAATGTAAATAAATAAAATCCATTCTTGTAAACAGAGCCAGTCTTTAAACTTTCTGATACCACCTCATAGTTATACTGGAGTCCACAATGCAATGGTGCATCTACAGACTTAGCAACAAATCCTATTAATGTTGTTATATATGTCTTTGTCCTAAATGGCTTCACATACAGGAATGTAACTTAAGAGATCATCAGCACTATACAGCATCTTGCTGGCCCTCAGGGTTTGTAAGGCTACCTAGCTATAAAAAGACCTTGTTTATTGCACAAGCCCTAGTCGTAGCCCCTGTCAGGGGCTATGCTAATAACGACCTGCCTTGCACCCAAAATGTATACACCATCAGCCACGTTAATTACGCAATAAACAGCCCTTCACTTTCATATGAAACTGATCCAGTGTTGAGTTTTTAAGGCCTGTTAAATGGTCATGTGAATGTGAGCTGGATTTGTGGAACCAGTTTGGAGCTCCTAGTTCAAGTGAAAGGAAAATTTAATGCTACCACATAGAAAGACTGAAATCTGTGTGACCTGTTAATACATTAGAAAAAAAAAGGAGATTTTTGCTGCTTTAATAGTAAATGATATAGAGCAGCCCACAGTGCAGTGCAATAAATCACTAGACAAAATGGCTCTCTGCTCTAGTGTGCTCGGTTTCATAGAGCTGTTATGTAAAGCTGCAGTCTATAAATCTATCATTTGATGACATGAATATGAACATCAAGTAAAATCTTTAACAATCAAACGCCTTTTCTACCCTCCATTAATATTTATATGCAGGACAAATATGCAAGACATACATCTTTAGTAAGAACATTATTCCAGTCAAAGTTGCAGCAGATGTGAAGCCATGTGAGATGTGAGAGAAGATCCTCTTTTCTCTGGACCTGGTGTACCTGGTACCATATAGAAGATAAAGATAGATCCATAAAGATGGATTTGGACTGTAGATAAGAACAGCTTTGCTATGATGGCAAGTGCTACAAATAGTTTTGTGCTGAAGCTGCATTTTAAAGTTGATATCTTCACTAAAATAGACTTTGTGTTTAAACTACAATGAATTTCCTAGTATACGATTTTGGAATTTATTTATTTATAATTGTACCATCTGACTGGTGTCCTGGTTCCTCTTAATACTTTTTTCTGTAAACCTGGTTTGTGCACATGCTCAGTGTTCAATACAAATGAAATGTAATTAAATATAAAATCCAATACCAAAAACAGCGGTGACTTTCTATAGTTGATCCCAGAGGCTGCATTAGAAGTTTTTGTTGTTTCTCATTATTAGAACTATGTCAATGCCAGTAAAGCAGGCTATCATAATGTTGAAATATCAGAACAAATCAATCAGCTCAGGCCTAAATCGCTTGAGCTTGATTATCTGTGTCGGGAACACGGTCCTATTGGGTGCTCATTACATGTACACCGTTACATTCCCAGTGACAGACACATTGTGCAAACAACATTCTTATACACTGCTTGATTTAACAGCCAACACACACGCGCACACGCGCACACACACACACACACACACACACACACACACACACACACACACACACACAATTATCCATGTTGCTAACTAATGCTATGTTATACCTAAATCCCAAGTAAGCCTTAACCTAAGCAACCAACCTTGTGGGGACCTTAACCAAGGTCCCCACAAAGTCAACTCAACCAGATATTCCTATCCATCTATCCATTTCTCAGTAAGATACACACATATATAACAAACACGCCACCACAAAAATGTGTCATTTTAAATCCTCACTTGTCTCCTTTTTGTTGTTAATGAGCCCAGATTATAATTACCCCCACATTTGGGGGAGTGGTAGCTCAGTGGTTAAGATGCTGGGTTACTGATGGGAAGGACCGCGTATACGTGAAGCCCTGGTATCGCCAAGCTGCTACTCTTGGGCCCTTGTGCAAGGTCCTTAACCCTCTGTGCTCCAGGGGGCACTGTATCATCGCTGACCCTGCGCTCATCCGAAGAAAGAATTTCACTGTGCTGTAATGTATATAAAGACAAATAAATGCTTTTCTATTTAGTTTTTAAAAAAGGGATTGAATCCTGACAATGCCTTGCTAATTAAAAGCTGTGTATTTTCGTTCTTACGAAAGATACACACTTCATTTCATTCTTTTTTCCTGTAAGTCTCTAAACGCCAGTGAAACAGCACACCATTCCGAGGCTGTTAAATTTGAAGTCTATATGCTTCAAATGAATGCTTTCCACGTGTTACTCGCACTCCGTCCGGAACATTCCCCTGACAGCTATATCATGCACCATGTTCTCATTCATTCCCTAGACATCAGTGACAGGCATCTTGTTGGTGGCTGTCAGGATCGCAGCTCTGTAGAAGCCCTTGTCTCCTGCAGCTGCTTAGAGTGCCCTCAGCTTGGCTGGGCAGCCAGCATGGCAGGTGAGCCGTGTGGTAACAGACGGTGAGCTCGCTGAGAGCTCAGTATACGCAGAGGAAGTTCTGATGACCTACCGAGGCTGCAACCTGCTCCTCCCGTTCTATTGGTCATCTGGACCTGCAGTGTGCAAGGACCGAGGCTGGAACCTCACCAAATCGAACTTCGTCCGTGACTCTCCTCTTTTTATATGTTATACATGTGTTGATTAGTAGGTGAAAAATTTTAAATAGGATACAAACAATAATCAATTGCCAGTCATCTTGACAGGTGCTGGAGAACAGGGTTTAACTGATGTCACCACAAGAATTAACTATTGAACAGTCAAGCTTAAACTCAATGTACATTCCTACAAATCACAGTGGAATTGTCGTAAGTCCTGTCTGTGAGAGGAAAAACCTGGTTGGACTACAGCTGGGGGTGTAACGGTACATGTATTCATACAGAAAAACTTCTGTACAGGGCTTTCAGTACAGAAGTGGTAAGTTTGTTAAATCTCCACCTTGCACTTGACGCACATTTTTTTAAATGATAAAACTTGAAAACATACACAAAAACGGTATTTTAGTGGTATGAAAAATATTATTTTATTTTTTTACTACTTTTCTACTAGAGTTAGCACAGTTCTACTGTGGCTACTCACTCCGTACCGGAAATTAGATTTGTAGTGTGTTGCATTGAAATGCATGAAATCGCAGCCACTTCCGTGTCACCGCTAACGCTAGCTATATGGATTCATTTGCGTTTTATGTCCAGCTTCAAAGATTTCTCTTCAAAGGAGAAAATCCTGACAATTCTGCATATCAACTTTTATATTCTATTTTATTTTTATATATTTTATTTTTGTCAAATATTATAAAATATGATTTTATATATTATTTATCCAAGCTGGCATTTTGTTTAAAATTGTTTTACAAATGTAAACTAATGATGTTTACAAAATGTTAATAATCATAAATTGCATTAATAAAAAACAACAAGCAATTTTAGGTTTTGAATTTCTTTCTCCTACTTGTACTAAAATTGAACCAAACCATGATTTAAAAACTGAGGTACATACCGAATCATGGATTTTGTGTACCATTACATCCCTAATACAGAAGATGAGCCTTTCTCTAGTGATGGCGCAATTGAGAGACAATATTTTGCCCAGCATGTGGCTTAATACTGAATGGCATGAGATTGCTCGGCTGCTCTTCTCCTCTGGGTGGCCATTATGAAAGGTGGAGATTGGAAAGCAGAATTTCACTGCACATAAACAGAGGCATCGATTGTATGGTGAATATAACAAAACATGAGAATGAGTGACCCTGGATGTCCTCTTATGCACGCTGCGGGAAAAATGAAATTTTAGTGCTTTGTGTGTGTGTGTGTGTGTGTGTGTGTGTAAGTATGAGTGTGTGTATACCTGCTGGGACTGCAGTAAAAGGAAAACCTCATCAAGTTCTATCTGTGAGTAGTGCATGATTAATTAGTAGCCTCTGAAACAGGACTAAATCAGAGACTGGAAGCTGGGGAGCGAGTGTTTCCACACGAACATATGCGCAGGCTCCTACACACACAATTGTACAATGATTACCAGTCTCAGCAGATTCGCTGTTTTGGAACCACCGTTCTGCTTTATGCGATGGAAAACAACCTGCAACAAGAGAAATGAAAGTCTCCTGCTGAGAGAAAGCATTTTTCTTCTACTATTTTCAGCCGAACCATAAAGTATTTGTGTTGTCGGAACGTGTCGAGAAAACGTGCCAGATTTGTTCTATGAAAAGCGGGCTTAATTCATTGCACCGTTTCTTCTCAAGTCATAACTCGAGCGGCCTCGAAGAACAACCGAACAAACAACCTGCGCTGTAAACCTTGAAGCGTGGCATGATCAAAGGCCTTTGCTGTTGACGGATCGTTTCCACGGCTCCCCTCACGTGGCGCGCAGACTTCCTTACCACCTCTATGACCTGACAAGTCCTTTTTGTTTATATACGATTATTAAGATGGTTCAGAAGCCAAAATCATCTGGCACGCAGAGATAAGCCCAGGGCAGACTGGAAATGAGAAAAGATGCAAATGCTGCCACAGCTGGATGCATATTTTCACCGTGAGCTTTAATAGAAGACGGCTTGATGAAAGCGTGTGAGATGTTAACATTCACCACACAGACGTCTCTTTCAGTGTGGTGACTAGAATCGGCGGATTAATGATGTTTTCTGTTTTATCCTCCACTCTTCCATAATAGTTGCTAAACATCTTCCTGGAAGAAAGTGCATTCTGAAATGTGTACTGAGTAATCCTTTGTGTGTCTGGTGCACAGATGCTGATCATGGATGACAAAATTTATATAAAAATTTGTTAAATACGCTTGAATACTGCAACCAAGAGTAATGACCAGACTTGAGCCCCGTTTGCACCATTGTGATTCTAAATTCTCAAATCTGATTGATAAAGAGGCACAGAATATTTATTTTTATACCAACAGCTGTGACAATAATGTCAACTGCCAGGCAAATAACAGAATATGACTGTTATTGGTATACTAACACTATACATAGAAACTTGTATGATGTCACCTAAAGTGATATAAGAAGTTGAAAAAATTTTCATTTTGACATGAACAAAGAAAAAAACTGCACTGCGTTTGCACCCAGTGCACAAAAGCCAACTCCAAAAAGTTCAGGGGTCACCAACCTTTTTGAAACTGAAAGCTACTTCTTGGGTACCGATTCATGTGAATCGATTTCTCATAATAATTATCAACAATGATTTAACAAAGTGGGAAACAGCTATTTTTAGAAAAGTCCCGTGGGCTACTCATGTGGTCCTTGCGGGCTACCACGGGCACCATGTTGGTGACCCCTGCTCTACATGGTTTAAAGTGGAAGGTCTTGAGTGGACTGCTATATAATTGGAACACTGGCAGCAACCCAGGTCTCCTCACCTCACCTACATCAGTACTAACTTTTACTAACATCCTTGTGGCTGAATGAGCACAAATCTCCACAAAATCTAGTGGAACATCTTCCCAAAAGAGTGGAAGGAATTATAAGAGCAAATGAAGACTAAATGTGGAATAGGATGTTCAGAAAGCTGATACCAATCTCATGGTTTGGTGTCCATAAACTTTCTCTATATACTCTATATAGTATGTAGACTTTATCAACATATCAAGAGAGGGAAAGACTTAGAGCGAGAGACAGAGGGAGGGAGAAAGAGAGAGAGAGAGAGAGAGAGAGAGAGAGAGAGAGAGAGAGAGAGAGAGAGAGAGAGAGAGAAAGAAGGCATTTGTGATTTCTTGGTTACATGACAACCTGCATATTTTGGTCTAATTAACTTCAGCCGAGATACAAAAGAGTCTGTTGAAGAATAGACACTTAACTACTAATAGAAATGAACTTGTTCGGAGGACATTCCACAACATTACATCTAATTATTTAGCGAAGAAAAAGTGCAGCATGTCCTCCGTAACTAATTAAAATATCATTAATATTAAACATACACACTTTAGAAAACCTAATAGATACTTAATGTATTATTTGGAAGCAACTCGTGACAATGACATTGTAGTTTAAATTATACTGAATCCAAACTTTTAAACACTCACACAAATTATAATTGGAATCTCAAAAAGATGCAGAAACCCGAAATCAAATTAAGTGACACTCGATGATGACCCCCTCTTTTAAATACCTTCATTACAACATTCGTTTTGATGTCTTTCATCATAATTATTATTTTTCTAATACATATTTTAGAGCACACATCTTAAAGATAAATGTTTGTGGACACCTGACTATAAGTCTTTTTCCACATTTAGTCCCAATTTGCTGTTATAATAACCTTCACACATCTAGAAAGATGTTGTACTAGATTTTGGAGTGTGTTTGTGCATTTTAATGGTTTTAGTAAAGTCAGGTACTGGTCTACTGTAGGTAAGGTGAGGAGGTCTGGGGGCGCAGTCAGCGTTCAAATTCATCCCAAAGGAGTTCAATCAAGTTTAGGTCAGAGCTCCATAGCAGGTCACTCAAGATCTTCCACTCTGACCCATATGAAGCATATATTTTGGAATATGTTTGGGTCTCCGAGTTCAGCTGAAGTGAAAGTTTCATGCTCCTGCTGAAAAAGTCAAGTTTCTCAATTCTTTGCTCTATATAGAGAAGGGGTCACCAACCTTTTTGAAACTGAGAGCTACTTTTTGGGCACCGATTAATGTGAAGGGCTACCAGTTTGATACTCACTTTCTGAAATAACAAATTTGCTCAATTTACCTTTAATTATACGTTATTAAACTTTCTTTCAGCTTCTCCCGTTAGGGGTCGCCACAGAAGACCATCCGCATGTTAGATTCGGCACATGTTTTTACGCTTGATGCCCTTCCTAACGCAACCCTCCCCATTTATCTGGGCTTGGGACCAGCACCAGGGATTGTGCAACCCTAATGGCTCGGGTTGGTACCGGGGATCGAACCAAGGCCGCAGCAGTGAGAGCGCCGCATCCCTACCTAGACCACCAGGGAACCCTTTAATCATATGTTAATTGTTAATAATTAATAATATTCATCTATGTGATGACACTGCTCATGTTAAAGATTTCTCACAATAATTATCAACAATGATTTAACAAAGTAGGAAACAGATAAATATCAATATGCAGAACTTCATTTCTATAAATCTCTGCAAGTATTGACATTTTTAAATGATCATGTTTGTACAGATTATCAATGACGTAACATCCGTAAAAAAATCAACTTGGAGACCAGCTAGCTCTAATCTACTATGAAAAATTTGTAAAGTTTTTTTTTTTTTTTTTTTTATATTGTCATTTTTAAATTCACACCAAAGCAAGTGTGATTTAAAAAAGAATAGCAACAAAAAACAGATGCAGCTCACAGGTTAATGGCGCTATGGTCAGCTATTTTTAGAAAAAACCCGCAGGCGACTCATGTGGTCCTTGCGGGCGACCGTGTTGGTGACCCCTGATATAGAACATTGTATGAATATCAAAACACAGTAAAATACTGCTTATCCGTTTAAATTATACATTGAAGTTGATATGACATTATTTAAACCTCTTTTCGTATGCAGAATTTGCAGCATCGTTACGACATACTACAACATATCATTTTAAAAAATGACAAACAATACAGAAATTTACATTAGATCTGTTTATAGAAAGTATATAAAATGAACAGATTCTGTACATACTTGTACACTCTTTATGCACTTAAGTGTGATTTGTTTGAACACAGTCAGCAAAGTGAATCCTTTTTTTTCCCCCTATAAATCAGTGCTGTGGATGAATAAGGACATTTCACTGAGCAGTAAACACTACCGTGTACTGGAGTGTTTTTGGCAAAAAAAAAACCAACAAGCTTGTAATTTCTGATCAGTTCTGTAAATTTGGCTACAGATATTAGCCAGATGTGCGTTGGCTCTCTAAAGACTTTGCTTCTTTGTCTTCGGGATGAAGAATTTATACAGAGTGTAGCAGTTCAGCACTACAGCTTTGTGTCAAACAGATGTGTGGAGATGCTCAAATACCGAAAAATATACGTAGTTGCCACTGATATCCAGGCAGAATTTATAAATATAAGAACTTTGACTAGCTGGCTTTGGAGTGATTTTTTTCACACGCACATGTTAAAATAACACATTCGTAGGTTGTATCTCCCAATAATAATCGCGGATTTGTCGGTTTCTAGGGCTCGTGTTTCCTTTCAGCTGCCCCACAGCAGAGCGTTGCTATGAGAAAGTGTGATTGTGAAAGCAGGGAGCTTCTTTGACTTCCCACTGGAGTCTGTCCCATCAGTGATAAATGGCTTTTTGCGTAGACTTGGGAACAGCCGACACATTTTCGTGACATTCTTGGTCCATTTTGAATTACTAAGGGACTACTGTACACAGATCAGCTCTCTGAGCTTATACCACTGCTAACACGCATGGAGAAGTCCTTAGAGAAGGGTGTGTAGAGAAGGGAGGGACAGCTTTGGCGTATAACTCTGATCCATGCAAATTCGAATGCATGAAATGTCACGGCGTATGAAAAATCATTTTCCTCCACTGAGTGCGAGAAGAGGTGAAAAGTTTAGCAGATGCACGCAGGCCAGTAGACATCATATGACTAATGGACATGGAGAATCTGCGGAAAACACGTAACAATAATCACAGACCTGCGATACACTGTGAAAATGATACTGAAATTCCACTCCCTGTTAGGCCAGTGTATGGGTCGGACCAGTCTGACCCACATGCTGGCCTTGTGTCTTGGCGAAACACAAATAACAGTTTTATAAGAAAAAAAAAAATTTTAAGAGGGGAGGGGGCTAATTGAATGTGCAGATGAGGGCCAAGAGGACATTGTTCTCCTAGGGCAGCCTTCCGTGCTTAATAAATCTCTAAATGACACTGACATTTTCCTCCGTGCCGAGGCTGGGTGATTAGTTTTCCTGCCTCCTGTACTCACGTGTACACACACAAACACACAGCATTATCATCATCATGCTTGGAGTAAAAAGGACTGAATAAAAAGCTAAAAAAAAACAAAAAACATCACCAGTGTATCAACGCTGACGAGATATCTTCTGGGTATCAAAGAAAAAATAAACATGTCATTCAAACCCGAAATGGCATTCTGAAAATGAGAGCAAAACACACAAGGTGGAGCTCAGAAATGCAACTCGACATCATTCCATAAAGTAGGTTATATACAACTCATAATGTGTTCATAATGGAGTACATGATTACGATCAAAATATGCTGAATGGCTGCGCTAATGATTAACTGAGCTGCGTGTGTGTATTGCCGAATTCCAGAACCGGACATGACCTCATGCTCTGCTGTAGATGTGGTCGATCTCTTACCTGGGTTATGTGGTTCATCATAAATGATTAATGCCACACCAAGAGACAAAGATATGAATCGCAAAGCCAGAGGTATAAAGAGTACCTGAAATCATACTTATGCAATATTATATATCCCTTTACAAGTTCAAAGTCTCCAATGCTGAGTATGTGATTTAAACAGGGCTTAAGCATTTGATTCGTATTGAACGTAGGCTCAGAGATGCACTAGTCCTCAAAACCAAGACAGTGAGAAAGCTGTAAACAGTTGATTTGTGAGGTTTGATTTCCTAAAATACAAATCAAATTGTTTACCTCAACACCACATTAACCAACACAACAGCCCCATCAACATACCAGAATGAAACAAAAAAGATAAAGTAGTAAAAAGTATCTTCAATTAACAAATCAAATTATAGTATCAGGTCACAATAGTAGAAGAACTATTATTTTCCAATGGACAAATAAAAAGAATGATTTTTAGATAAAGTAAAACCAAATATTCAGAGCTGACTGTAATTTGACATCTCAGTCTCAGTGTATTGATTCAGCTTCAACCAAAGCTGTTTTGTAAAGGTTTTGGAATTTATTTAATCTCTTTTTGCACTAAAAATGAGGCCAGCAGTGTGTAAAAGTTACCTAATAACATTTTCAGTGCTGAGCCTTAATGACAGTTTGTAAAATTAAAATAGTAAATAAGTACATATATACAATCATAAATGTAGTTAAGTAGAGAGTAAATTTTACTTATATCTTTGATACACAGTAAAACGTAGTCAAAACATGACTTAAGTACAGTAATAAAGTACATTTACTCAAACACCACTGATCAAAGCTAGCATGAATACACATTTTTTAAGTCAGTGTTTGATTGGAATATTTAAACACTGCGTGACACGAAACAGAAACGATTGCTATAAATAGTGCGCTTGGGACGTTTTGTCTTCGCTTCGACGGCATTTGGATTGAATTAAACCCTCAGTTTAGTAGTGCGCTAATGATCCAGTACGGGTCTTGCGTTAGTAGGACGGTTTTGGAGCAGGGTGTTTTACTGCATATATTAAAACAAGCACTACCTGTTTGACCTTCTCAGAAAAGAAATGAATGCTGTGTGTACATGCCTTGTGTGTATTTGCTCTTGTTTGCTTTGTGTAACAATCATTCGAATAAAAGGACATTGCGATGTCTGGAAATTCTACATATTTCTGTAAGAAAAAGAAGTCAAGAAGCTTCGCTCCTAATCGGAGACTCGTATGCATTAATGTGCATCACAGTGTTACTGTCCCCGAGTTATGATTTTTCATCTTATGATGATGATGATAGCAATGCGAAAAAGTTGTAAATTACATTTCCGCGCGCCATTTTAATTTTCGTATGATATATTGGGACGCTTCCTATGTTCCCTGGTGGTCTAGTGGCTAGGATGCGGCGCTCTCACCGCTGCGGCCCGGGTTTTATCCATGGTCAGGGAACCAACCCCAGCCATTAGGGTTGCACAAGCCTTATTGCCGGTCCCAAGCCCGTATAAATGGGGAGGGTTGCGTTTGGAAGAGCATCCAGCGTAAAAACATGTGCCAAATCAAACATGCGGATGATCCGCTGTGGCGACCCCTAACGGGAGAAGCCGAAAGAAAGTTATATTGGGACGCTTCCCGCCTTGTGAGATGCCTTAATCTTTTAGTTGAGTCTAGTTGTCTTTGTGTTAAAGTGTGTATTTTTTACTGGGTTTCCCCCCCCCCAATTTAGCTCTTTTTAACTGCATCACCAGTCACTAAAACAGTGGGTTTGTCTCCGCCCTCCATCCACGAACCGGTGCTTGTTCAGGCGCCCGTTCCCACACACAAATATACTGTAAAGTTTATACATTACAGTAGTGTAAATTGCTATGTTTTGCTAAATTATGTGCTGTCATTTGTTACATTTTTACCAAATTATAGTATACTCCCCCATCATTCTTTAAGATTCCAGGGGTCAGGCTAGACCATGTCTCGACTTACGATAATTTCAGGTAACAATGGTGTCATTGTGACACATCTCAATCGTAAGTCTGTAAACAGCTCAAGAACACTGTTTCATTATATAGTGGTGCAGAACCAGAATGGCTTCCTAAGACACCAAAGAAATTTTTGGGGCTTTTAATGATTATACACACCAATATCACATTTGTTTTCTAACCAGCAGTTACCTGAACACCGTTTTCATCTTCCTTTTTTATACAGCTGTCATGAAACGCATAAAATCATAAGCCCTGTCTTCTTGTGTCTTTAATCATATCCCCAGAGAGTAAAGATTGAGGTGCTGATTCGGACTGTAGGACAAGTCGTCTCCATTACAGCACTTTTGTGCTTTTTTACTCACTTACTCTGCCTATCAGCTTTCTCTTACATTTTCTAGAATCGTCTGTCAGCGAAATTTAGTTTGGCCTCTGTTCTCACTGCATGTGCATTAGTGCATGTGTACTGTAGGGGTGTGAGTCTTTGTGTGTGTGTGTGTGTGTGTGTGTGTGTGTGTGTGTGTGTGTGTGTGTGTGTGTGTGTGTGTGTGTGTGTGTGTGTGAGTGTTTTCACCGTTTTTTTTCCTTCTTCAATAAACAATGCGTCTGTGTTTGAAATCATAGTCATATTCCATCTGCTCCCTACTTCATCTCCAGGTGACAAGAAAAACACACTGAGTCATCTCTAGGCAGTGAGCACTTCTCATCTCATTCTTATGTTTCTTTCCTTTTCTTCTGGCCTATAAACTGAGCAAATCCGATTAATTTATGCAAATGAATGTGAGCGTTCGCTTGACCAGGCTTTCCTTTTTTTTTCTGCCATGGAGAGGACTAAGATTATCTTTACCATCGATAGTTGCCATGGATACACGGCTCATGTCTAAGAGGTCTTGTTGGCATTGCCGAGGCTGTAAACACTTGAGTGTACTTCAGATTTAATGGCCATGTTGCTGCTGCTTGCGCCATGCAATGTTATGGAACTTTGGTTTGAAACCAGAGTGCGTAACGAAACGATCCCGTCAGCTTCCCACATTTAACGTGTTATCGAATGTCTTAATAGACTCAGGGTAAGATTGCGTGTTTCCCCAGTATGCCTGCATAAAATGATGAGCCATATTATGAAGGTAACGTTGAGGAGCCTCAAGCAAACCCTCACTAAACACAGGCGGGCTACACTACACTAAGTGGCATGAAGAATTAGAACTTTCAGAACATGGGCTGGGGTTTCGGGTTGTTTCCTGTTTCTGTTTGTAAGCCAACATTCCAATTTTACATTCGGAAATAACACTGTACATTGTTACAGATCACCTCATTGAATTAAAGACATGAACAAATTACAAATATGTGACAAATAAAGGCAATTTTTAAAGAAGATGCCAATAAATCTGGGAAAAAGTCCACATCTGACAGTGAGAGTCAAATGAACACCAAAGCATGTACACAGTTTCCAATTAACCAAAATGTGCATGTCTGTTCTGTCATTTTTAGGAAGATAGGATTTTCCATTTTGTGAGTCATATAGAAAACAGTATATTTACGACCAGGCATAACATTATGACATTATAACATTATGATCGGTGAAGTGAATAACACTGAATATGTCCTGTTAGTGGGTGGGATATATTAGACAGCAAGTGAAAATTTTGTTCTCAAAGTTGAATACAGAAGCAGAAAAAAATGGGTGAGCGTAAAGATTTGAGTGAATTTGACAAGGGCCAAATTGTGATGTCTAGACGACTCGGTCAGAGCATCTCTAAATCTGCAGCTCTTATGTAGTGTTCCCGGTGTGCAGTGGTCAGAATCTATGAAAAAGTGGTCCAAGGAAGGAACAATGGTTAACCGGCTACAGGGTCATGGGCAGCGATGGCTCACTGATGCACATGGGGAGCAAAGGCTGGCCCGATCCAACCGACGAGCTCCTGTAGCTCAAATTGTTGAAGAATTTAATGGTGTTAATGCTCAATGGATCAGGTCTGTTTTGACAGCAAAATGGGGAACAACACAATATTTGGCAGGTGGTCATAATGTTAGGCCTGATCAGTGGCCAGAGTTATGCTTAATCGGTGTATATTGAAGTGCTTTAATGGAAATGTTGCAAGCTAACACACTGACAGTATTCCAGACATAATCCTTATACTGTAGTTTTGTGCCACTAATGCTGTTATAGCCAGTAGCAGCAGAACAAAACTGGATTTCCATGATCATCTTACATAGGTAACTCTCAGAAATATATTTTGATCCAACTGAGTATGTTGAGGGCAGGAAATGAAGTGGAAAACCTAATTCTGACTTTATTTTAAAGGTCATTTCGTTAAGGGACTGGTACTATGTAGGCAACAGGGACATCACCCTAAGGGGAGTAGTGGAACTGACTTCTCTGGACCACAAGGTGGACTTGCTAAATATCACATGTTTTGTATAACAAAGACTGCACTTGCAGATGCCTATTGGATAAGTGGAATTCCTCTTATCTGGCTCTGAGGTCATACTTTCACTATGAAAAACAAGTCTTAGAGCTTTTAAGGTATTAAAGCAATGCTGATGCTATTGTAGCACACTAACAAGGACAAATCCTTTTATGACAGCGTGAGGCAGCAAATTTTACTCCTTTTTTTTGTTCATTAAAAGCACCATTAGCAAGTCAGGAGGCTCTTTTCTTTCTGTAAGATTCTTCGCATCACAAGTGTGGCATCCTCCATACAGTACCTGGTGGCGTGAAATACATTGATTCGTTTATTGGGTGAAACCTACAGTTAAACAGTTACCGACTGCCATCCTCAATCCTGAAGTAAAATCAGTAAAAGGGAGCAGCTCAGGATCATCACTTTCCATATATTATTATCATCATTATTATATTCAGGGTCACTGCCATTCCAACAATAATTTACCAACCAAACCGATCCTGTGGTGGTCCTTTTCGGTGGTGGTATAAATCAACCGTATAAATTGTACATGCAATAAGGCTACTGGTGTAACTTGGACTTGGATAAGGTGGCGGAAAAACAGAACAGAACACTTTATTGTGCAGCTAGTTTTGAATTTGCTGTGCACCAATTACATTTCAAACATCTGGATGAGGCCCATAACTGAAGCAAAGCCCCTTCATAAGGCTTTCGTTAAAACCAGCTAAAGGGAAGGCCTGTTCAGAACTTGCTATAAATCACACATTTTTTTCACTAAGTTTCTTTTTTCCCTCTAAAGCAATCTGTTTAAACAGCTGAAACCTTCCCTAGATCATTCTATCCCATTTAGAAACATGTGGTATTTGCGACTGAGGGGTAACTTTAAACTTAAGACCTAAAACTGGGCCAATGGCTCCATCGACTTGACATATTTGCACTTTGAACAAATGCGAAATGTTTAGTTTAAGATTCTAATCTCTAAACGAATCCATTTTCCAGTTCTCTCTCAGCACTAAACAGATGGCAGCCTGTAATCTGCAGATGAAATAAAAGAATACTAATCATAGCAGTGACAACAAACATGTTTCTGGTGCAGTTTTGCTGCATTTTGCCACACTGTGCCGGCACCTTTAAATTTCATGTTCCATCTGCGCTGGCACGACTCCACTTTATGAGTCAGTGTCATGCTGGAAATGCTTATGCAGTGTCTTCTGGTTTCGTGCTGCTAAAGACACTCACACCCCTGTAGTGGCCCAATCTGGAACCTATCTCACCTTTCTCTACCTGTTGTTTTCTGCCCACCACGACTGATATTTACTGCAAACATATCAGAGATTCTCCTCTTTTTTTTTCTCCTTGTTTAGCTTCAAAACAACAGCAAAGATGAACAAAAAATGACAATCTGGAAAAACAATATTAATCATCCAGAACACACGGTTTATTGCACACGTTTACGATAAGAGAGGTGTGGTGGCTTTGTGAGAAATGCAAGGGTGTAACGCAGTGCTGACAGTCTGGAGATCAGGTGTATGTCATGAAGGGGCGGAGTAGATGTTTGTTATGGATTGAGTTGTCTTAGGTTTTTTTGTTGCTATGACATTGTGCACAGTTTAAAGCACAACCAATTGAATTGACGTCAATCTAGCGTATTCTAGCATATTCTACATGTAAACTAGTGTTGATTTGAATACGATATTGTTAACACGCACAGTACGTTGAGGACAAGAAATTAGAAACTGTCCACCATCACAAATCAGCATGCGCTTTACATTCCAAGCGCAGCTTGAACACGGATCAGGTCACTAGTTCATAGGATGATAATAAACCAAACTAATAGACAAAAGACAGACAGCTTTATCCTCCTTCTCTGCACTATGAACATTTATAACCCCACAGAATGATCCACACATCTGGGTTCAGATGTGGCCTGTACTATTACCAACACATGTCAGAGAGAAGATCTGCGAAGGAAGGAGGTTCTTTAGTACGTTTATTGAGTCTAAATCGCTCTGTCAGGTATTAAACAGCTGTGTGAAATGTCGATATCACAGCTTTCATGGATTTCCGAGTTTTTACGATGTCTCTTGTATGAATTCTGTGACAGAATCGGGTGCAATGATGTTGTAATTGAACATGTGGTGAAGATAAATGAGTTTGTCTCCACGAATTCCCCTTTAAGCAGACAATAGTAGACTAAACTTAATATTAATACCACCGAGAGGACAAATTTGTGTGTGTGTGTGTGTGTGTGTGTGTGTGTGTGTGTGTGTGTGTGTGTGTGTTAAAGCAATTAAAGTTCTTCATATGTTATTAGATGGCCTCTGTTTTTCCAGACCTCCTTCTGCATTTGTTAAATGAATATACACAAAGGCAGACTGTACAGCTTCTTCCCAGTAATTGCCATTTCAAGCACACAAATACAGTTGATACAATATTTATAGAATTTCAGATAAATAAGAAATAATATTAGTGGACAGAATACAAATATATTCTCCTACACTTCTAAGGCATACTGATTAGTACTGTAGTATGGGGGTAGGGAGGACGCCATGGTCTCCCCTTGTCGAAAGGGAGGCTTGGCTGTGATGACGTCAGAGAGTCAGCAGCCAATCGTTGAGCGTCTTTGTCGCCCCCACCCACCCACCCACTCAGGGGGAAAAAAAAAACACTCAAGGACACAGAGCAGGTTTATAATCTGGTGCATAAACATGGATTATTTCAAATATTAATATATTTTAACATTTTATTATCGTTGTTTATTAGTAGTAGTTTATATTTATGTATATAAATGATGTATGCTTTAAAAAATGGTTTGTGAACCAATGACATGATATGACAGAATATATTTAATATTGAGGGGGAAAAAAAGGCACAAGAAATGATATTTGGTTATGGTTTTCTCTGTGTAGGTAACGAAAATCTAAAACCGCTCCAACACGTACATGCTGCTATATGGTGAAAATAACACTATGGGTGGAAACAGCCAATCAGCGTTTGAGGCACGGGAACGACGCGGACTAGAACTGTCCAATCACATGGCTGATTTGGTGCTGGGGCGTGTTTTATGTGCATAGGAGTCGCCGCCCCACGTGAGCTCCAAGAGGCGGATTTGCTATAAAGCGTCTGTGTAACTGGTTTAAAGGGCAGAGTTGTAAAAACTCCCAGGCAGTGTGGGAGGCAGGTTTTGGCTAGAAACAAGAAGCAAAAAATACAAAATAAACAACAACAACAACAACAACGAAGCGTCGGCGAACGGAAAAACAATATATATAAAGAAAAAAAAAAGAAATAACACGCTGGAATAAAATCTAACGAGATCATTGCGGAAGCCATTAAACTACATCCGGGAACCTCCACCAGAATCGTGCTCGTGCCTGTAAGTACCAGCTGGGTTTTAATCCTAATGAGAATAATGTTTTCTCCAGTTAGAGAAATACAGAACATGTCTCTCTTAGTGTGTTTTTCCTTTCTATCAGTGCTCATATACAGCAGGAGATGTTTATAATGCGTCGCGAGCACACTACATTATATAGGGTTATATAGGGATCAGGTGTTCTGGTAGTATCCTGGACTCTTGGACTGGAGATGATCTTGATGGTGGTGGTGGTGGTGGTGGTGGTGAACTGCATTAAGGTTCAGAGTTTCTGTTTATCATTAATTTCCTCCCTTAGTCATAGTGCTGAATCCCATTCAAGATAATAAAGTCAGCAGGTTTTGGAGGATCATCATGGGTGGCGTCTTGGTAGTGGTGTCCATAATCAAGTTGATGATCCAGTCTTTTGGCTTCATCGAGAACCTTGAAACAAAGCATTTGAAAGAGCATCGAGGAAATAAAGGGTGATGGATGTGAAAAAAAATGCTCTGTCTAGATCATTTTGGAAGTCTGATTGTGTGGTGGTGGTGATGATCAGTTATTATAATCCATGAGAAGAAAGGTTGTACTGTACTAATTTGGTCAGGCTTGGTGTGTGTGTGTGTGTGTGTGTGTGTGTGTGTGCGCGCGCACCCTGTTCACGTCGTCAGATTATTGGCTGCTGTGTGGAGGAAACCTGATCTCCACGGCTGTTGCGCAATGTCATCTCCAAGTGTCGCATCGTTCAGAAATGCCCTATATATCACTGATGGAGAAGGGTTGCTCCGACAGGGTCCTAAAGGCAGGCTGGATGGCTGATTTTGTTTCTTTCCCCTAAGCCGAAAGCATGTCCGATTTATCAATCTGCGGCGAATGTGGCGTTCGAAAACCGTGTAAACATTGTGACGCTTTTTTAGTATGAGATGCTTGAGTTGATTTGCGTTTCCTTCTTCATCTTGCCTCTTTTTTCCCTTCCTAAGGATAGAGAAGACTTCCCTGTGGAACGAGGAATCTCTTACCAGCAGCCAGCGGTCTTGTTTGTCCCAACCCGAACCGGTCACTTTACTACTGCCTAGGAGGTTTTTGCAACGCTCGGCTCTAGCAGCTCTGGAAGGCACGCGCACTTGCAACTGTGAAGCAGCTATGCAGCTTGAAATCCAAGTAGCACTCAACTTCATCATATCCTATCTGTACAACAAACTCCCTCGGCGTCGGGTGAACATCTTCGGCGAAGAGCTCGAACGGCAGTTGAAGAAGAAATATGAAGGCCACTGGTACCCTGACAAGCCATACAAAGGTTCTGGGTTCAGGTGCATTCACGTCGGCGAGAAGGTCGACACGGTAGTGGAAGAAGCAGCCAAAGAGAGCGGGCTCAACATCGAAGACGTCCGGAATAACTTGCCTCAGGACCTCAGTGTGTGGATCGACCCGTTCGAAGTCTCCTACCAGATCGGGGAGAAGGGACCCGTCAAGGTGCTTTACGTGGACGATAACGGCGAGAACGGGTCCGAGTTGGACAGGGAGATCAGGAACAGTTTTAACCCCGATGCTCAGGTCTTCATGCCAATCAGCGACCCTGTGGGGGTCTCCTCTGAGTCTAGCTCTCCGTCGCCCCCGTTCGGCCAGTCGGCTTCTGTCAGCCCCTCGTTCATGCCACGCTCCACTCAACCTTTGACTTTCACCACAGCCACTTTCGCCGCCACCAAGTTCGGCTCCACCAAAATGAAGAACAGCAGCCGTGGCGCCAACAAGGTGGCCCGCACTTCTCCCACCAACCTGGGCCTGAATGTGACCAGCCTACTGAAACATAAAGCCATGTCCAATTCCATGCATTCTCTCTACAGTCTCGGCCTCGGAGCGCCGTCGCAGCCGAAAGCCTCCGCTCTCTCTCCTAATGCCAAGGAGTTTGTTTTCCCAAACCTCCAGAGCCAGGGGAGCTCCAACACCATGTTCAGCAACGAGAATCCTCTCAGCCTCAGCCCTCTGCAGTACAACAATGCCTTTGACGTGTTCGCAGCCTACGGGAGCCTCAACGACAAGTCTCTCATGGATGGCCTGAACTTCAGCCTAAGCAGCATGCAGTATTCTAACCAGCAATTCCAGCCAGTCATGGCTAACTAAAGAATCCAGAATTTATTTATGAATTATTGTTGGCAAAAGGAAGGAGATAAAAATGACGCACACTAAAAAAAAAAAAAGGACATAAAAAAAGAACTGTGGAAGTGAAGAAAAAAACAAAAAACAAAAAACAAAAAAACAATCCCAATCTATTAGTCACTGAAAAGAGCATGTGCCCAAGGGTGTTGTCTTACTGTGCCCCCTTGAGTTTGTTTCTACTAAAAGCTTGTTGTATATGTCCAAGCTTGGTTACTTTCACATCATTTTTAGAATTTTTTTTTTCCCCTATTTTTGCCAACAAAGCACAAAATTTTTTACTGTTTTAAAATATATAAATAAAAAAAAAAACACAAAAACAAAAAATAGCTTCAAGTTCTGGCCTCTTACAGTATTTTCAAGTTGGTTAGGACTTGGCTGATTTTTAAGAAATTGGCACTAATGAATATATCTGGGGTTACTTGGTCTTTTTTTCTAATTGTATAATTTAATTGAGTACAGAGTTTGTAAAGTATCAGAGTATATATTGTTTCTATGACACTGTATTGCGTTTATATCTTTTTACTTCTCCAGTGATCTGTGATGGCTGCAGCAGCTTTATGTACGTGTGCGTGTGTATATACACACATGCATATGCACACTTACATTCTGTTTTTTTTTTTTTTTTTAATAAATTAAAAATAAAGAAAGAAATCCACCTTTAAAATAGATGAAAGAAAAAATCTGAAGGTTGTGTACAGGCTATACTTTAACGTTGGAAAATTCAGTGTAAGGATATTTAGTGTTTTTTTTTTTTTTTTTTTTTTTTTTTTGAGAAACAAGAGATGTATTTTCTGTTAAGAGTTGAAGATTTTTGCTATATTAAAGACAATGTAAACGTATATATATTAATTTTGTACCTACATTGTGCAATACTTGATAAAATACGGTATAACAAAGTATTTTGAGTCAGTGTCTTACACGTGAAGAGGGACTGAAATAGTTTATATTAAGTTTGTATTAAAATGCTTAAAAAATATATGCTTGTCTTTTATTTTTTTCATATTTGCACCCTGGCCTTTTTTCAATAAAAGCAACTTTAGTATATAAAAACAAAATGTTTCTGCATGATTTATTTTTTTCTTCTTCATCATCTTAATGTTTATTAGTCCAAAGACCAAGAGATCAAAATGATTTTTTTATTTTAATTGAATTGATGCATTAATTCAATTGGATTAAATCTGGTCAAAATGTATAGATGCACAGGTGAAGGTTCAGGATGTTAAAGGCATACTTGTGCTTATCATAGTCTCTCTGTCTCTGCTTTCATGCTTACAAGCGCCTGCTCATTAAAGCCGAACCCCAGCCAGTGCGCTGATTAAACCAATGCTCAGGGACTGATTTTTTATCCTTTGTTTTCCCAACAAGAAAGACATCAATAGTCCATTCAAGGCATGAACTATTGATCCGATTTTTTTAAATCTCTAGCCACATGTCCACTGAAAGGTTATCACCTATTAGTCACTTGAAAGTTTTTGAGATTCACACACACACACACACACACACACACACACATTAGCATTCAGAATCGCTCGTTTCAAGGCGAATGTTGTTGTTTTTTTTTTGGTTATACTCGAACAGTTGACTGATTGTACTGCTAATTAGTGGTGTGTAAAGTAAATTGCATTTAGACCTTGTAGAAGCTTCTAGTATGATGAGAATGAGCTCATGAGTGTTTATTTTGTTCTGGGTTACATGAGTGTAGGACATTTAGCACATGGGGGTAAGGAGCATTCCCAACAGCCAAGTGTCAAATAATGTTACGTAATAATCTTCATGCTTTTGGGTTAAATTAATTACACTAGGGATAAATAGCAACGGGCTACATTTTGTTTCGTTCATCTTCTCTTAAGGAAAAGTCAATTGAATAAAATATGTAAGTTTGAGTTTTCTGCCTGAAACCTTGTTATTTAATATGAGGCCTATAATGTTTTATTTTCCTTTGAATACTAACTATGCTAAAGAGTGGTAAATACCAGCTTGTGGACTTAATACAGTACATTTATTGGACTTTACTCTGAGTAATCACGTTTGTGAGGAAGATGTGCTCTTTTTCTTCGCACATGTACAGTTCTATCTCGTTGGAACCTCTGTAGGTCTGAAGGAGCTTGTTACTGGTGTGGACGTAGCAACCTTGCTATTAATCTTGAAACGTGTGCTTTGTTTTCCCAGCTGACTCTAAGCCCCCGTCTGGTGCGAGCTGAAGATTAGAGCGTTCACAAAGCCTCCTTGTTTATTTCCAAAAGCAAAAGCAAGCTGATAGCGTGAACCCAGATACAATCGGATATCGGAAAACTGTACGCTTTGCTGTATGCATTGTATCGTAAAAATTCAATACACAGTTTGTGTCCCTTAGTAACTAATGATCATATTCGGCAAAATGTTCTGGTTTTGATCATAGGTTACTGTAGGTATGTAGATACAAAAGCGATGACTCATCCGACACAGTGTTGATCTTTGAGAGACGCTTCAAGCTACAAGAGACTCAGTTGTGAGTTTATGAACCCATTACGTATCTTATAAACCGGTGCCTTGGTGTATATTGAAATGATTTCCTGAGAATTAGGATCTAGTCTGTATCTGGGTGGTAAAATCTCTTCAGTTATTATAGACATGTTGGCTTTATTATTGTGGTCCTTATAAATATAATGTCTTAATGCAAAAATATTCCAACCTAATCACTTCCTGATAGAGTCGGGTCTGATAGTCCGGCTCCGAGATGTCTACATGTGAGCAAGCAGTGGCATTGAAAATCATTGTCAGTGAGACCGAAAAGGCCACTTTAGACATGTTTGGACATGTTCAGGCAATACTGAGGCCAGTGACTTCTAGTTTCTTCTTCTCGTTGACGTTGCTGGGGAACGAGGTGTGGCAAAAACAACACAGTTTGCGAGGTTCATTGTTCTTCCAAAAATGCTAAGCATGCAGGTAGATGCTGAAAGTCAGGTTTGTCTTCATTTACAACTATTTATAGGCCGTGTGGACGTGCAGCTCATTTAGTCTTTAAGTGGTGTGAGTCACATGACAACTCTATCAGTGGTTGTGTGACCTTCACATGACAATGCTTTGTCAGGGTTTTTTTTTTTAATTCTGTATTGTTGCTTTCTAATTTTGATATTCCTACATACTAAATGCAACATAATTATGTAGCCACAAAAAAACTCCAAAACGTCTCTCACACTATGTGGAATGAAGATGTATGAAATTCTGAAATTGCCCCTTTCATGTTCACCCTGTTGTCATTCGTGGTGAACACAGCACACAAAGGCAAGAGCCCACAATGGCTGAGTGATTCCAGTGCAACCGAACCCGCTGCACAATGAATAATTTGTCACAGAGGAGGACTCGAGCACAAGCAGATGCAGTATTGATGGATTTTATTTGCCTTTCCCGTTCCTCGCTCTCAGAGCGTACGGGTGGCAGTGGAGTGCGTTCCTCTACCTCGCGGTCCCTAAAGTATTTGATGTTTTTGGCCTTGTGTAATTTAATCTTAGCTGGCTCCCTGTAGCCCTTCCCCATAAACCTCTGTGCTTATAATAGGAAGCTGTAACACAATTTCTCTTCTAATCTACCCACTTCTGTTCAACAAAGATAAGACTGGTCATGCAGGGTTGTTTTTTTCTTCTGGAACTTTCTGTAATTGTCACAATATGTCTGTGTAATCTATAGTAGCTATGGCTCAGTTTTCCTCACTTCGTTCAGGCTCATGTGAGGGTACAGGATTTTATTAGAATTGACCCTATTTGATTAAAATACAATACATGGCGAGGGTTCATTAGCAAATAGTTGTTTGGAGGACAAGCATGTGTTCGCACTGTTCAGGAATTCTTTCGAGGGAACACCCTGTGTGTCAGCGCTAAAGAATTTCCCAATTAAAGGAATCCCTGTCAGACGTCTGATGACGTGAAGGAAACCGACTACGTGGTTCATGCTGTAATTCCTTGACCTCAGAACCTGTTTTGTTTTGTTTATTTCTTCCAGTTTAAATTTTACTATTAGAGTTACACTTCCACTGTGTTTTTAACAGCCTACAGGAAGCAGACAACTGGCTATGCATCTTATGTGTCAGATTAAAGTCCACAGAGGTAGGAAAATCAGTGCAGCACTCAGAGGAACTTGGCAACTCTGCTCAACCTAAATTATTTAGCAATAGATGAAACTAAAAGGCTCACTGATGTGCTACATGACTTTCAGTAAAGGTCAAGGTAAGATGGAAAAATCAATGAGATTTCCCCCACTCTTATCAGACTAAGTAGAAATATATATATACTATGGAAATGAAACTTGGATATATTTTAGAGAAGTCATTGTGAAGCTTTTATAGCAGTACAGATTTACTCTCCTCTGAAAATAACTCAACATACAGCCATTATTGTCAAAATAACTGGCAACAAAAGTCAGTACATTCTGATAACAGCTGTACGTTGTGCAAAGCCACATGTGCTATTTATCATGTTCATGTTTTTGTCTGCTTGACAGAACCATTCAAATGTGTGTATCTTGTATTACAGCAGTTAAAATTTGCTTTCAGTACAATTCTCTCATTCGGACCACTGGATGTTCAACATGGAACCTCATGGCAAAGACTCTCTGAGGATTTGAGAATTAGAATTGTTGCTCTTCACAATGATGGCCGAGGCTATAAGAAGATCGGTGTATATATATATATATATATATATATATATATATATATATATATATATATATATATATATATATATAAATGTGAGAAGTGAATGAGACCTGGGGTGCAGTCAGTGTCAGAGATTAGAGCTCCATAGCAGGCTGCAAAATCTTCCACCCCAACCGATGTAAAGCATATATCCATGAAGCTGGATTTGTCTCATGGAACAGGTTTGGGTCTCCAAAGGAAAAGTGAAGGAAAATATATTGCCACCTAATCCAAAGACCTCCTTTACAATTGTATGATTTAACTTTGTGGTAACAGTTTGGTCAATTAAAGGCTTATGGTTGGGAAAGTCAGGTGTCAAAGTACTTTTGTCCATATAATGTACATATAATGCAATGAGGGGCCAAACACTCTAAAATATATAAAACATTTATTTACTGTTAATTTAATGTACAAAACAAAACAAAACAAAGTAAGAACCAAACAAAAGCAGACAAAAAGACTGTGTTAAGATTATATAACTTGGAATGGCTTCCATTTGAAATTCTCCAAAGTTGAAAAAATGCCTGTATTCAGTTAAAAACAAATTCAACATAATGTAGATAATGTCATATATTATATTTATAATGATTTTCTTTTTCATTCATTTTTTTCTTTACTGGTCATTTAAAATAGATATGTTTAGACACAACTTACAGATACAAAGGATTGCTTTCACTTGTATATTTTATACAAATATTATACAACACCAGTGAGGGATATTGCAATCCTAAAGCACACAAGATCATTATCCGAAAAAAATTCAAATCAAATCAAATATCCTGCTATGAATATATTAGTTCACCACTAAAATGTTTCTCCACTGCTGAAAATTGTTAGTGGCTTCCATCTCGTGCATGCCTTTGAGAACCATGTCCTTCCTAAAAGGAGCAATTTGTCACATAACTCCAAAAACATTTCAGTTACTCATATCTGTGTCATTCAAAATAATGTTTTTGATTCTTCAAAGTAAGCGTTCCTTCACCTCAGAAATTTTCCACATGCTCAGCACTTCTGGGTTGCTTTCTAAATAAATAAATAAAACGACTTGAATGAAAAATCATTAGTTTCATATTTAAAAGACTCACACAAACCTATGGCGAAATAGGATCAAAAATGCATTGTAACTTCTTAAACCTCACTTCCATGTTCCCATGGTTCTGTGGATTGCAGAACAACAGAGTGTTTAGACTGAATGGATATCCAATAATCTTCTCCATGTGAGCCGTCCGTCATAGACACAGACCTCGGTCTCCACTATTTTGTGTTGTTTTCTCTATTACACAATGCTTCAGACATACCATACACTAACATAGTTGCTGTGTTGAAATCATCAGTAATCTAGGGATCATTTGGAGGATATACATGCTCATTATGTACCCTTAGGTGGCGCAATGAACATCACAGACCAGATATATATATATATATATATATATATATTATATATATATATATATATATATATATATATATATATATATATATATATATTTATGTTTTTTTTTTTGTTTTTTTTTGTCTCTCTGAATGCTAAGGTCAAAGCGCTCCAAAGTTTCGGGTTTCAAAATTCCAGTACTGTTTGGTAAACTTCAGACATGACTTTCATCCTGACAAACATTTCCAAGTAGCTTGTTGCCATGGTGGCTGTGTTGTTCTTACAGATATTTGCGATATAATGACCCTGAAATGCAATCATCCAGAATCCTTCAACTTTGATTAATCAAACACGTGCTTGTACCTGCTTCTGTTCTCACATTCCTCATTCCATCTGATGATACATTTATCTTTTTTTAAATGATAATTATTCCATAATCCAAAGGAATGCCACATTAGGACCTTTAGTGTGGATTCACTAGTGTGTCTTTATTACCACCAGTGACAAAATGTAATTATGCATTCTTAAATTTAAATAGTAACAATTATTTTACTTTCAAAATATTGTATACTTTTTTTAATTATCATTTATTGGCCGCATATTAAACATACGCAGTACGACTTGCAGTTAAACGTTTTTCTGTGTGTAAATTAGTGTGCAGTAAGCTCATTACCGTTCCTTCCAATTTGTGAGCGCACACTATATGGACAAAAGTATTTGGACACCTGAATTTTGCAGCCATATGTGGTTATTCCCCAAACTGTTCGGTTGGAAGCACACAATTTTATAGGATGCCTCTGGATGCTGTAGCATGAAATATTTTTTCCTTCACTATGAGATACAAATCTGTTCCAGCATGACAACATCCCTGTGCACAAAGCTCCATGAAGATATGCTTTACATGAGTTCTTTACATAAGTTGAATTTCCTTCTATAGAGCTCTGACCTCAACCCTACTGAACACCTTTGGAATGAATTGGAATTCTGAGTGCACTCCAGGCTTCGTCACCTACATCAGTACCTGACTTTTGTAACACCCTTGTGGTTGAATGAGTGCAAATTTCCACAAGCAAACCCCCAAATTTAGTGAAGCATCTTCCCAGAAGAGTGGAGGTTATAAGAACAGCAAATGTGGAATGGGATGTTGAAAAAGCACTTACAGTACACAAACTAATGTCCATATTGTGTATATAGTCTCAAATACTGTAAAATGAGAGCGAGAAGGTTGGATGATGTGTAGATGGTGAAGCAGGAAGTGGAAGTATAGAGAAGGTCAGAAGGAGTTGCATTGTGTGTTTGTGGATTTAGAGAAAGTGTACGACAGAGTGCTAAGAGAGGAGTTGTGGTATCGTATGAGGAAGTCAGGTGTGTCAGAGAAGTATGTGAGGGTGGTGCAGGATATGTATGAGGACAGTGTGACAGCAGTGAAGTGTGCAGTAGGAACAACAGACTGGTTCATGGTGGAAGTTGGACTGCATCAAGGTTCGGCTCTTTCCTGTTTGCAGTGGTGATTGACAGGTTGAAGGACGAGGTCAGACAGGAGTCTCCATGGACTATGATGTTTGCGAATGATATTGTGATTTGTGGTGAGAGTAGGGAGCAGGTTAAGAAGAGCCTGGAGAGGTGGAGGTACACGCTGGAGAGAAGGGGAATGAAAGTGTGTGAATGAGAGGAAGGGCAGTGGAGTGGTGCAGTAGCAGGGAGAAGAGGTGGAGAAGGTGGAGGAGTTTCCTTTTTCGCTTAGCGAACAGTTTTTCGACTGAAATTTGCGCCCGTGGAGCATTTTTTTTGTTACTTTTGTAATGTTTTTAATTTATACTTTTTACTGTATTATTGTCAGAAATCCACCTGCCACGCCCCCTTCAGTGGCTGTCAAAACCTCCGCTTTCCCTGAAGCCCCCGGCTTCAACAATGCACACCTGGGGCTCATTATTCACTCATCCCCAGCTCCTATATAAACCCCTCATTCAGCCACACTCCTTGTCGGTTATTGTTGGTATGTGAAGGTGTTTGATGCATGGTTGTCTGTGGTTTCCCTGTCAGACATATTCCTATTTGTTTCCTCCTTTCCGGACTCCATGCGCTCTCCACGGCTGTGCTTTCGTTCGCCCGTGGACCTCGCCCCTCCAGGGCGTACCATGGATATCTCTCTCTCGTTTGTCGGGATTCTATGGACTGGAGTGTGTGTGTGTGTTTTTGTGTTAAACTCTCCGTGTTTTCGTTAAACCAAAGCGAACTTTGCCTCCGCTCATTACGCTGCAAACAATTATATACAGTATTATTTATGTACCTGTATTATTTAGTATTAATACTGCTAAAAACAGGGCAAAAATTCTTAATAAATGGGTATCGGTGGAGGTCGGGAACGGATTAATTGGTTTTCCATTATTTCTTATGGGATAATTACATTCGCTCTTCGACCTTTTCGCATTTCGACCGGTTTTAAGGAACGGATTAAAGTCGATAAGCGGGGTACCACTGTACATACACTGGCGATCAAAATTAGAGAACAATTTATAAACAATTGAACAATTCTGAAATAATGTCATCTTCACTGCTCAACAGTTGAAGGAGTTTTTGTCCTGTCTATACCATGCTACCAGAACCCCTTTTCCACAAAATAACTAAGGCATTTAAAAAAAAACATTATTTTGCAGAAAACACACTGATCAAAATTAGAGAACACTTTCAGATACCTCCCAGTTATTGGTGTTAATCTGGCACCTGGTGCTAATTTTCTTGATTATCTGTCAACCCCTATTTAACTGGCAGCCTAACTTCTAGTTTCACTGACTCTGCAAGATGGTGGGCCGTTCTAAAGTGACTGAAAGCCTCTGGCAGCAGGTTGTCCAGATGAAGGCCAAAGGGACGACCCTATCAGCCATAGCAAGACAAGTTGGTCATTCCAAATCTGTGATTTCAAGAATATTGAATCTTTACAACATCACAAACTCATTCAAGTCCGCCAAGAAGGCTGGTCGTCCACGGGAATACAAGAGAGGACAGGATACTGCGGAGGATCTCAATGGGCTTCGTTTCCACACTGCAGCTGGAATTGCTCACCAGTTCAGCGCTGTACAGGGTAAGGATCTGTCTTGTCATACAGTGTCTCGACATTTAACAGCATTTGGACTGAAAGCCCACTCTGCAGTGACCAAACCTCTCATTAGCAGAAAGAATCAAATGGCTGGACTAAACTTTGCTGAGGAGCATGTTGTGTGGACAGAGGAGAACTGGTCCAAAGTTCACTTCAGTGATGAAAGCAAGTTTAATTTATTTGGGTCCGATGGGAAACATTATGTTCGGCGACAAACTGGAGAAAGACTGAACCAAAAGTGTGTAAAGAAGTCAGTGAAAAGTGGAGGAGGAAGTGTCATGGTTTGGGGCATGTTTTCTGCAGCAGGAGTTGGGCCTCTTATACAGCTACATGGCAGAGTGAATGCAAATGTTTATCAGAACCTTCTTCAACAACATATGGTTCCTTCCCTGCGTTCATCACCCAATCAGCCCGCAGTGTTCATGCAGGACAACGCTCCATGTCACACAGCAAAACGGGTAAAGCAGTTCCTTGAAACTGAAAACATTAAAATAATGACATGGCCTGCCCAGAGTCCTGATCTCAACCCAATAGAGAACCTCTGGAAAATCCTTGGCGGCAAAGTTATGGCCAAGAAACCCACTACAGTCACTGAACTGTGGAGGAGCCTGGAAGAAGAGTCGACCAAAATCACACCAGAGCAGTGTGAGAGACAAGTGCTGTCCTGTGGCTGCAGATGTGCTGAAGTCATTCAGAGCAGAAGCCTGTACACTTCCTACTAATTGCTGACTGTTGTAACCTTCAGAAAATTTTGTTGTAATCTTTTTTCATGCTACAGTCATTGTTGTTCTCTAATTTTGATTGGTGTGTTTTCTGCAAAATAATGTTTTTTTTTAAATGCCTTAGTTAATTTGTGAAAAAGGGGTTCTGGTAGCATGGTATAGACAGGACAAAAACTCCTTCAACTGTTGAGCAGTGAAGATGACATTATTTCAGAACTGTTCAATTGTTTATAAATTGTTCTCTAATTTTGATCGCCAGTGTATGTACAGTGGTACCCCGCTTATCGACTTTAATCCGTTCCTTAAAACTGGTCGAAATGCGAAAAGGTCGAAGAGCGAATGTAATTATCCCATAAAAAATAATGGAAAACCAATTAATCCGTTATCAAACTCCACCGATACCCATTTATTAAGAATTTTTGCCCTGTTTTTAGCAGTATTAATACTAAATAATACAGGTACATAAATAATACTGTATATAATTGTTATGCAGCGTAATGAGCGGAGGCAAAGCCGGAGCACAGTTCGCTTTGGTTTAACGAAAACACGGAGAGTTTAACACAAACACACACACACACACACGGCAGTCCATATAATCCCGACAAACGAGAGAGAGAAATCCATGGTACGCCTTGGAGGGGCGAGGTCCACGGGCGAACGCACGGGAGGAAAAAGTGTGCTTTGGAAAGAAAGCACAGCCGTGTAGAGCGCGTGGAGTCCGGAAAGGAAGAAACGAATAGGAATACGTGTGACAGGGAAACCACAGACAACCATGCACCAAACACCTTCACATACCAACAATAACCAACAAGGAGTGTGGCTGAATGAGGGGTTTATATAGGAGCTGGGGATGAGTGAATAATGAGCCCCAGGTGTGCATTGTTGAAGCCGAGGGCTTCAGGGAAAGCGGAGGTTTTGACAGCCACCGAAGGTGGATTTCTGACAATAATACAGTAAAAAGTATAGATTAAAAACATTACAAAAGTAAAAAAAAAAAATGCTCCACGTGGGTCAGGGTAAAAAAAGGTCGATAAGCGAGGATTTTGGTCGTTCAGTGGGCGCAAATTTCAGTCGAAAAACTGTTCGCTAAGCGAAAAGGTCGATGTCCGAGCCGGTCAATAAATGGGGTACCACTGTATATGTATATTTGGCTGTAAAAATAAAAAACATTTTAAACGGCACGAAATTTTATTAACTCGCTATCAATTCAGCACGCATTTCTGTTTCACCATTTTTATAAAAAATGTAAATACATAAATAAATAACTAAATAAAAAAGAGGCAAAATTTAAACCTTTGGCAAAAAATACATTTATCCACGATGTCTTTTCTTTACTTAGATCTAAAATAAAGAAATTAACTCCAGATAAAAATATTTTTAATCAGTAAACTTTTGTTTTATTTCTGCGCCAAGTCTCAAATCAAACACCAAAATCCGCCATGATTCACACCATTAACCCTCTAGGTGGCGTTTCGTGGGTTTTTCCCTCATAATGGCGACACAAACTTAAATTACTGTCTTTATTGATCGTACAGATAAAAACAATATATTAAAAATCATTCAAATCTGTAAAATATCTATAATTTTATATATATAAAAGCTTCCTGACTTGAGGTGCAGTTTCTCCGGTATCACCTCATTAACTGTCCGTGTGGAAACATAGCAAAGGCTCTTAATGATGTCCACACGTCTCTGCACTGATATAGCCTTTATATTTAATCACTGTACATATGCTTACATATATATCACATGCTGTACATATGATACATGTTTAACACCTCCAAGCTGCCAGTTTTGGGCACCTGAGCAAGCTCTTAACTCACTACTGCTCATTTAGTAAAGAGTCGCTCGGGATAAACACTAACAACAGGAAGTGGCTATATCTCGCTATCTTTGTCTCTCTATTTTCTATTTTCTATTATCTAATTGTCTCTGTGTCTCTTTTAGTAAATGTCTCTGTCTCACTGTATATGTTTCTCTCTTGCTGTCTCTCCATTTGTTTCTCACTCTTTCTAAAGCTGTGTCTGTGTCTCTTTGTCTTTGTCTCTGTCTTTCCTGCTTATTTACATGTTCGATTCTTACCTCTAGTTTCATATTGAACATTATAAGAAGTTTTAAAAACAGAACAATAAAAGGTCATTAAAATTGGTTGCTGGTAAATCATGGTATATCAGTGGTGCAGGTGTTGGAGATGTGGTTCTTGTATCTGAGTCACTTCTCATAGACTTTGAGTTACTGAGAGAATGTACAGGAAGGAGAAGTTTTGACCCTCTACCATCATGATCTAAGAGAAAACACTGGTCTCCTAACTATAGAAAAGCCAAGAGTCCAATAAGCAAAGGCTTGTTTGCCACCTCTCTGATAGTGTAGTGGTAAGTAATGCGGCCTCTGCTATCTGACTCACCTGGTTCAATTCCTACCTCTTAGCTTTCCTTTAAATTGTTTAAAAAGTTTTAAAAAAAGAACCAAAAAAGGTCCTAAAAATCAAGTTCTTGCAGGAGATCCTGTGGCTCAATTGGAAGAGCTTTGCCTCTGGGTTGAGAGGTTGCTGGTTCAATCCCCGGCCAGGGCTCAAAGTTAAAAGTGTGGAAGGTTCCGGTGGCCCTAGTAAGGAAGGTGTCAGAAATGGCTGCGTGGAAGGTTGAATGTGGTTTCGGATTCGGAGGGCGTATCCCAAAGCAGGGGGGCAATATCCGGGCATCTGCCCCCCCAGCGTCTGAGAAGCTGAAAACAGGTGGTTATGAAGCAAAAATGTCCAAAAAAGTATCGACTTAGTTTTGCATATATAGAGAAAAATTCTGCCAAAAACCTATCACCCCAACTTTTTCTGAGGCTGTGAAGCAGCAGGTCTTCACAACCTTTGTTCACAATCAACCACTCCATTGCTCACCACACACTACTTTCCACACAGCTTACCCAGTGTGGGGACAAGCCGGATTTGAACCAGCAATCTCTGAGCTCAGAGGCAAGGCTTTTATCACAAAGCCATCAAGTCCCACAACACACCTTCTTTTTTTTGGGGGTTTATCCTTCGTTTCATGCTTCAAAGCAAGAAATTCAGACCAGACAGAAACACAGAAAGCAGGATTCGAACCCTGAACCCCACCAACAGCAAAATACCAGTCTTAACCCACTGAACCATCTGGAAGGACCGGCTGCGACGATAATTTAGCAGGTCTATCTTTTCTTTCTAACCATCAACACAAGAATATAATGGTAAAGACAGACATAGGACGCAAACCCATATCATGACTAGCAGGATTCGAACCCTGATTCACACCACCAGCGAGACACTGACATTAACCCATTGAAGCATTGGTGAGGACAGGCTAGGAAGCGTGTTTAGAGCAGGTCTATCTTTCTTTTCAACCCAATAAAAACAAAAATATATCGCTAAAGAAACATGTAGGAAGTGAATCCTGATCGTGACTGGCAGACAGAAAGCAGGATTCGAACCCTGAACCCCACCAAAAAGCACAACACCTGATTTAACCCACTGAACCATCAGGGAAGACAGGCCAGGACGGTTGTTTAGAGCAGGTCTATCTACCTTTAAACCATCAACACAAGAATATAAAGCTAAAGAAAGATTTAGGAAGCAGGAACATAACCTACATCGCAACTAGCAGGCAGAAAGTAGGATTCAAACCCTGATCCTCAATATCAAGTCAAGCCAAGAGGCTTTTATTGTCATTTCTACTATACACAGTTGTACACAGTACACAGTAAAATCTATCTATCTATCTATCTATCTATCTATCTATCTATCTATCTATCTATCTATCTATCTATCTATCTATCTATCTATCTATCTATCTATCTATCTATCTATCTATCTATCTATCTATCTATCTTATATGATGTGAGGTCCAGTTAACAGCTAAAACAGGTAGAAGTAATAACTACTTTTTACTTAAGTACATGTCAGAGCCAAAACTTCTTTACTTTCACTTGAGTAAAAAAATATATTCAGGACTTCAACTTTTACCCGAGTATTTTAAAACATGAGGATCTGTACTTCTACTTAAGTAAAGGATGTGTGTACTTTTGTCACCTCTGTTTATTTGCCGAATGTTGTACCCTAATTGAAGTAGCTGTGTAGTAGGATCATGATTTTGCATACCATTACATGAATGACTGCCTGTCACATAATATATTATTATATTTATGATTAACAATCAAATGATAAATTAGTTAGAAATTAGCTGCTATAAATACAGGTGCCATCAGTTGTCTGGTTATGAATGATTTGTTTGTCATTAGTCAATGTTGCTGATGCAAAATAGCTCTTTGTTACCAAACCATTAAACATTACACAACTGTTGGTTACTTTAAAACTAACCTTCATCTGGGAGATCACAGAGATTATGTATGTGAATATTTCATCTGTTAACTGTTTGCAGATTTATTGTGTGACTCGGCCAGAGACAAGCTGTTGCTATCAAACATTGTTTACTTAATCAGCTGAGTCAGTGTAATGATGAAGGAAAAGATCAAAAAGGCCAAGATGGAAGGTTTGTGAAGAAATTTCATGCTCCCTTGTAAAAGTATTTTTAAAATAAAAAAATACACTAGTTTATTTTGATACATGGTGTGGCTGCTGTATTTTGTAGTTTATTTGGATACACTTGAAATTAAGGTATTTGGTATTTTAATTTAAAATACATTTTGATGTATCTTTGTCCAACCCTGGTAGCATTCGCCCCCTGTACCTCACCTCCCACACATCATTCCTGACACGTCTGTTTTAACCCCACCAGGTGGTCAATTTTTGTTCGAGGACCAGATAATGTCTTCAAAATAAGAAGGATAGAAAAGTATTGAAAAAGTAGTTTAATGATTTGCTCCCAGAAATGTTATTTTTTTAACTTAAATAAATTCTAAAAAATATGAAATCTATAATACAATACAACCAACCGACCAACAAACCAAAAACAAACATGTATCATGCATTCCCCAATAGCTATTTAACCTTCTCCAGATATCCTGAGGGAACTGCCTCTGGCCAGAGAACTGAAATAGATTTATAATTAAACACTACCAGCAGATGTACATTTACATACAGAGATGCATTTTGAAGAACAAACAAGATCATTATTTGCCGTTTTCAATTGCTAGTTTAGAATTTTGGGATATTTTTGTGTTTTTGTAAGAAAACAAGTTGGTTAACCTTCATTTAAATGTTATTTGTTTGTTCAGTGTGGAAATGGTTATCTGTGCATGTGTGTGTGTGTGTGTTTCTGTTGGCTGCCTCCCCCGTGGCTGGAATGAGAAACACTTGTGTTTTGGTTTGGGTGTTTTTCCTGTACTGCTCCATGTCCCAGGGTGTGTGAGAAAGCTGGCGAGTACCTGGCAGCAACTCAAGCAGGATGAATTACAGGCTAAGCTGCACTATTCAACACCCTCGTTTTATGTTTTTTTTCCTGTTTGGGTCACGACTGCTCGGCTTCATCACGGGATCGGCGTACACCAGCCGTCACCACTGCTGCAGTGTGGCACAATACATGCACAGTCTAACTGGTGATTAGGCAGTCAGGAGGAGGCAGCTTATTCGTATGGATTGCACATAGGTTTGTGCGACTGGAAACCGATCTGCACAGGCCCTGTGTGGAATTATTACAGTCTAATATACTTTCCCTCAACCATACAACCAGAGAGAGCTGCCTTAGTTTTATGTAGGACAAGAAAATAAATGAAGGATGGAAATAAGGGGTTGCTGCTCATGTCTGATAAGGGCATGGGAATTTTATATAGTTTAGGCATAGTTTTATTTTATTTACAAAAGTCTGTAGACTTTCAGAAGCAAATATTTAACAAATAGTTTTTTAACGGTCTATATAATTAAATTAAAAGCTTTTTTAAAAGCCTTCCAATCAGTGTTCGGGACTCGGACACAGTCTCAGTGTTCAAGTCGAGGTTGAAAACGTATTTATTTAGTCAAGCCTTTTATCAGTAGATTTTTTTCTTAGGTAAAGGCTCAGATCTGGAGGAAACATGGATATAGAGTGTTTGGTGAACTGGTATATTTGTATGCTGTCGTCCCCTCACATTCACATGTTCACTCAGGTTTGTTGACGGTGGTGTGGTGGGTCGTCTCTTATCCCAGAGATCCCTCATGTCTGTGTTACCTTCTGGTTCTCCCTTTTAGTTATGCTGCCATAGCGAGTCTTGCCGGAGTCCAAACTGCACAGTGACATTAACTTTTATACACCAATAGTTACACTTAATAATCCATATCCTTCTCTTCCCGTCACCCTCTCTCTCTCTCTCTCTCTCTCTCGGTCGAGTTAAACATGCTCCTGAGGCTCCAGTGACCACTGTTCCTGCCCCTCTCCCCTCCGTGGATCTTCACACTTCTGTGCAGCTTGGGACGGTCTCTCATCAACACCTTGGGTGGTTCCATATAATTCTGGAGTAGAACGGGTGCTTTTGAGGACGGATTGGACTGTAGTTGGTTTTGGCGGTCTGCTGCACTGACTCAGGAGTGCAGTTTGCTTCTGATCATCATCACTGCACCCCGCAACTTTGTATATATGCTTCAAATGGACATTTGGTGCAACCCAGATGAGGATGGGTTCCCTCTTGAGTCTGGTTCCTCTCAAGGTTTCTTCCTTATGCCATCTCGAGGAGTTTTTCCTTGCCACAGTTGCTCATCAGGGACAAACATACTTACAAAAAACATATTTACATTTAATCACCACATTATCTGTTATCTACCTTACATAACACCCAACCCCCCCCCCAAAAAAAAAAGAAAAAACCGAAAAGAAATATACAATGTGCTATATGTATTTCGCCGATCAGATCTTGTGATATAACTCGATAGAAGACGGACAGCACTGATTCAGATGTCTGGATAAAACAAGCCACGGTTGTTATTCAATCTTTATGGAAACCCTGTCAAAATTCTTACATGAGTGACAAAGTCCTGAGTGCAGTGTAAATGTACTTCATTACTGTACATTAGTGGGTAATTTTACTGAGTATCAAAGATCAAGTCAAGTCAAGTTTATTCCTATAGCGCTTTTCACAACAGACATTGTCTCAAAGCAGCTTTACGGAATTTAACAGTTAAGGTGAACGATGTGTGTTTATCCCTGATGAGCAGCCATGGCGACTGTGGCAAGGAGAAACTCCCTTAGATGTTATGAGGAAGAAACCTTGAGAGGAACCAGACTTAAAAGGGGAACCATCCTCATTTGGGTGACATCAAGAGTATAAATCTATAAACAATACATTAAACACTGGAGAGTGAGAACTAACGAGCACTGGAGTGTAAGATTATAAGTAATGGCCATTCTACAGTCTTATACTGTCATTTGTGGTTATAAAATGAGCTACTGAGCAACTCAAAATAGCTCAACATTTGCAAGCATCATAGATCCAACTTTTATAAGCAACTTTTACTCAACAACATTTATGATTCAATATATGTACGTTTTTACTCCACTATATTTCGAATGACCATTACCAATTACATTTTCCAATCAATCAGCTCTGAATATTTGGTTTTTGTCAGCGGGCACGGGTGCAACCGTAGGTGCAGAGTGACTGGATGGGAGGACCCAAAACCTCGGGCGGGACTCTGGAGCGGAGCGGCGACCTCGGGCGGGACTCTGGAGCGGAGCGGCGACCTCGGGCGGGACTCTGGAGCGGAGCGGCGACCTCGGGCGGGACTCTGGAGCGGAGCGGCGACCTCGGGCGGGACTCTGGAGCGGAGCGGCGACCTCGGGCGGGACTCTGGAGCGGAGCGGCGACCTCGGGCGGGACTCTGGAGCGGAGCGGCGACCTCGGGCGGGACTCTGGAGCGGAGCGGCGACCTCGGGCGGGACTCTGGAGCGGAGCGGCGACCTCGGCGGGACTCTGGAGCGGAGCGGCGACCTCGGGCGGGACTCTGGAGCGGAGCGGCGACCTCGGGCGGGACTCTGGAGCGGAGCGGCGACCTCGGGCGGGACTCTGGAGCGGAGCGGCGACCTCGGGCGGGACTCTGGAGCGGAGCGGCGACCTCGGGCGGGACTCTGGAGCGGAGCGGCGACCTCGGGCGGGACTCTGGAGCGACTTGGGGGCATGCTCGGCAGGGCAGAAGAGCTGGGAGACGTTTCCAGTCAGGCAGGAAGGCTGAGGTTGGGCAGCCCTCCCTGCCGAGCTCGGGGGCCGGAGAGACAGCCGTTTCAGGAGGTAATTTAATAGCAATTGGTTTGCCCCTGATTGTTTGTGACGCACCTGGAAATACTCATCTCTCTGCTGAGGGCGGAGCTTTAGAATCTCCACCGTCTTGGAAGGGTCCCTGAATTGTTGGTCCCTAGTGGAACTAGCCCAACGCTTCAAGACATCCGCTGGGTCCATCTTTGGCCAGATTATTCTGTCAGCGGGCACGGGTGCAACGGTAGGTGCAGAGTGACTGGATGGGAGGACCCAAATGCAGGATGCACACAAGGTTATGTGGAAAAAACTGAATTTAATATATAAAGCAAGGGGCAAAGGCAAAAACAGAATCCAAAAACAGTCCAGGGTCTAGGCACAGGCAATAGGGCAATACAGGGAAGCAAAACCAAAAACAGTCCAGGAATCCAAATACCAGCAAACAGAGCCATACAGGGCAGAACAAAACACAAAACAAAAACAGTCCAAGTCCAAACCAGGAAACTAGGGAAACAGAGAAGAACAGGGATCAGGGGTCAGGATCAGGGGTCAGGATCAGGGGTCAGGATACAGCGCAGGCAAGATGGCAAGACTGATCTCAGGGGCTAGGAAACCGGTAAGATAATCTGGCCAGGAGATAAACTCTTGATTCTCCTTATATACCGGGAGGCGCGGGAAAAACGGCAAGATGGCTGCCGACCCGGAAGTGCTCGCCGCGGAACCGGAAGTGCATGCCGCGAAACCGGAAGTGCGCACAGTGTGCCCAGGAGATCCTGACAGTTTTATTTTATTTAAAATGATTTCTTTTCATTTTATTTGTCTATTGATTACTAAAGGTTTTTCTACTTTGTAAAATGGTCCTGTAATCTTTATTTGCTAACTGAATATCCCTTTTTGAAAGATGGTTTTACTACTTTGTCTGCTTTTTAACCGACTTGTTTGATCTCTGTTTTATTCTGACATGGCGAAGATGCGGTTGTGTTGATCTTCGTTCTTGCAGTGTTCAGGTGAACAAATTAATTTGAATTTTAAGAAAATAAAACTTAAAAAATCAACAGTTTTTGGCTTTTTACTAATATGTATCTAGGTGTTGAGGACTGGAGCATCTTCGAGCCTGCGTTCAATACGAGACAAATACTCAAATACTGTTCGAATCAGATTTTCTAAGACTTCTACTCAAGTCACATTGGAATTGGTGGCTTGTAATGAAGTGAGTTTTGCAGTGAGGTATCTATACTTTACTCAAGTATGATTTTCAGGTACTTTTTACACCTTTGCCTTATGGAATGAGTTGAATTTTTCTAGTTTTTAAATTTCTGAATTTAGAGCAACACCAACAATATATTACGGTAAAATTTACAGTCAAACCGAAGTGAAACGAAACCCATCTAATAAATAGTTCTAACCTTCACTATGTTACAGTGAGTGTTACATAAGCAAGAGCGTTGACCTGCAGGCCACACCTTAACGCTCTGACCAAAGATTGTCGCATAAAAATACAGAAACTAATTCTCTGTCTAATCCCTCCCAAAGCAACAAGTAAAAGCTGAATCTGAAAGACCATCTTAAAAAGCCGGACGTTATTCAAAACCCAGATGGATGTATTCAGTAGAGAGATCAGAGTGAAATTTACAAATCAAACATGTGTTTTTAATCGCCTGTGTCTTCTGAACAGACGGTCAATATGTGAATGCCGTCCAAGCGGTAATGAGGTTTTGAAAATGCTGGGGATTTTACTGCTCAACAGGCAGGTGGAAAACATTCGACCAATGTTTTAAATTGGGATTCATCGATTAGTACGAGTACAAGTGCATGGTTTTTGGTACTTAATATTTCCAATCTGAATGCCAAAATGAGTATCCTACTTAGTATAATGCAATTACGGAAAAGTTTTGTGTTGGTACACTAGTCAAGTCAAGTCAAGTCAAGTTTATTTCTGTATTTATTTCTATAGCGCCTTTCACAACATTGTCATTAACATTGTCTTAAAGCAGCTTTACAGAAATTAACAGTTAAGGTGAACGAGGTGTATTTATCCCTGATGAGCATCCATGGCGACTGTGGCAAGAAAAAACTCCCTTAGATGTTATGAGGAAGAAACCTTGAGAGAAACCAGACTCAAAAGGGGAACCCATCCTCAGAGTGTGTTATCAAGAGTTTGATCATAAATCTTTAAACAATACAGAACACTGGAGAGTGAGAACTAACATGAGCACTGGAATGTAAGATTATGAGTAATGTTCTTTCTACAGTCTTATACACTAGCAATGAAGAAACTCCTCGTGCTGAGGTTAATGTTTACAATGTTATGACGTCCAATTAGTGTCTTTAACGAAAATTGGATGGGTGAACAGAGCCGCTGTAGTCATTAAATACTCGGTTCACGGCTCCCGGAATCGTACCTTCACTCACTCAAAATCAGAGTGTAAAGCAATGGAGACAGGATGTACTGTATGTGTGCTCCCAGTGTCTCTGCACATTCAGAGGATACAGTGTCTATTCACCAATTCAATGCTAAAACCGCTCTGTGCACTCAGGTCTGCCATCCTAACACTCTCTATTTAAGATACAGTTCCAATAAAATCACCGACAACCTACACCAGGCTTATGCCACATGGTAATGTATAAGGTAGGTGGTAGGGGAGGTGGTTAGCAGTTAAGGCATTGGACTTTGGTGCCGAAGGTCATGGGTTTAAATCCCAGCCACATCTAGCTTCCACTCCTGAGCTCCTATGCAAGGTCCTTAACCCCATAGCTGCTCAGTTCTATGAATGAATGAGATGAATGTAAGGTGCTCTGGATAAGGGCGTCTGCCAATGCCGTAAATGTAACAGTTATTAGATTATTTTTTACTGATTATGTATTGATGAATTTTCAGCATAGCATTATAGTCTTATGTTTAATAAGATACAGGTCACAGGGAATCCCGCATACTTCCACCGTGTAGCTCATGGGAATTGAATTGTGTGATCAGACTTTAGTTCATCAAGTTTTTCACTGACTTGCCGCAGAAGTTTCCTCTCGCCAGACTAATTGAAAAGCAATCGTCTTGGGGATTTAAAAACAGGGACCACATCAGACCCCGAAAAAACACTTGTGCACAGTGCAGCGGAGGTAAACAATGTGGAGCAGGCAGCGGGCTATTCAGTAAAGGTTGACGTGAGAGGAACGGGAAAGGAAGGGCTGTTTTCAGCTGTAAAAAGAATCTATAAACAGTCAGCAGGCTGGCTTTCAGGGAGCATTTTGTAAAGACGCACATCAGCTTGGAATAACGTTCGCCTTCTGGTGTGAAAGTGCAATTAAATTTACTCATTAAACTTCAGAACGCAAGCCTCTTAATTACGAACAGGGGGCACATGCCTGCATTTAAAACAAAATTACGTGTTTTCAGTGGCCTAATTGTTCTGGGTTGGTGAAACATTTGTGTAATAATCTGATTATTTGCTGGGAGATGGAGCATGGGAGATAAATGTTAATGAGCTAGGCGCATAATGAAGACCCAAAACACCAGAAAACAACAACAAGGGCATTAAAATCCCAGCCTGACTCTGGCTTTAAGTCTACTCTGGAATGTGTGGGTGGAGTGGAGTAGAGTGGAGTGGACAGTGGCTGTAGGAGTTTTCAGTTACTTACCTCAGTGCTGATAGTAACCAGAGAGGTGGAGCGAGACGGAATGTTCCACTCAATCCTTTATACTCAGAGAGTGTACATACACAGGTCCCAGAGCAACTGCTCTCTCACCCACAAAGCTGTTTCACTGGCTGATTAATCATAGAACATAAAAAACACCCACCACATACAGAATATTTCCCCAAAAGATAGAGTCAAGGGAATAGAAATGCACAAATCAATGAACTGAAAGTATATAAACTGATCAACATCTGAAGTTGAGGGCATCAATAAATAAAAATGCCCAAAAATCTGAAACACAATCAGACTCCAACTCCATAATAACTCGTTTTAACCCGTTATTAAACCCTGAAGTACTCGTAGCACCTACACAGGTCCCAGAGCAGCTGCTCTATCACCCAAAAACTGGCTGATTAATGGTTAAAAGAACATACAGAATATCGCACCAAAAGATAGTCAGATAGCATGTCTGGCACCCTTTAAGAAAATATATAAGCAAATAAACATCTGTAAGCACAATCACGGCCAAAGTCTGGAACGTAATGAGAATCCAAATCTGTAATAACAAGCTGCTTTGGAAGGCTGAAATCAAACATCAACAAGCATCAGGTGAGACCAAAAGTGAACTTTTTAGAAGATGAATGCTGTTGCAATGTGAAAAAAAAGAGACTGTAAACAACAAAAAGCATCTGATACACACTGTGTACGGAAGGATGCTTCCCTCACTGATGCTTTAGGTTTGTTTTGGAGCTGGTGGTCAAGAAAATCTTCGAGAAATGTAGACATTTTTTTTTACCTGGATAGTTTATACCCAAAAAAAAACCTTAACCAGGAGGTTAAGAATTGAGCAAAATAATGACCTAAAACATATATTTTAATCAGCATTGAAATGGATGCAAGTATGAAAATGTATACAAATAACAATGACTATATCAGATCTCTAGATTTATTAAAAAACTGAAGTAGGAATTTGAAGCAGCACTGCAAATACAAACTTAGAATAGTATTTGTATATAATGAAATATAATAAAATGTTTTAGTACAATCTGATTTACGACCTTTCTAATGTTCTCTTACCGTCTGGGTCATCACAGCATCATAGCAAGGGGATCCTGTTATGTAAGGATTCACAAAACTTTAACATATTTCAGTTACACACACACACACACACACACACACACACACACACACACACACACACACACACACACACACACACACACGTCACATTTGGTTCTGATCCGGTGGCTTTTGGAATCCCAATACATAGAATGGCCAAAATATATATATATATCCATAGTTTTATCTCTAATGAGTCAAAGAACCAGAGGCAACAAACTCCCTGAGATGATATGAAAAAAAAAACAGAATCCAGACTCAAAAGAAAACAACATGAACAACATGAAACTTCCCAGTTCCCATTTGCTGTTATGATAAACTCCACTTTTCATAGAGGGTGCTAATCATTTTGAGGTTGCCTGTAGGTCATACAAATGAAATAATGGTGGAATGTAGTTTGTATCAGAATAATTTTTCTATTGCTGTTCTGTGCGCTTTGCCATTCACGTGACTCCATGGCTGTAACTGCACCCCTGTAGTAAACCTCTGATTAAATATTAAATAGAAATAACATCCCAAACAAATTGCCTTGGTGTTCTGCCTTCATACATTTAGGGTTCCTAGTGTTAATCATCTACAAAAGCATATAATTCAGTCATGTGAACAGAGTGTTCTGCTGTGTGTGTGTTTTTCTAAGAGGGAGGAATGGAGGTGGTGTCCTTTACTTGTCCCAGTGTACTATTATGCATCTCGCGTTTCCCATTCTGTCTTATTATTCCGAGGCATAGTGAGCGAAAATGAATATTTTACCTTTCCCTCAGCATCTCATCTACTTCCTGTCTAGCTGGTTCTCCTTCGGTCTATCAAATCTAAGACTTGATTTCAGCAGTGATGTTCTGGCTCAGTGATTAATTATACCAGGTTGCTCTGTAATAAAGAGATGTTCCACTAACCCCAGCTGGTTTTCCCAGGGAGAGGCTAGGCTAAGCCGAGACAGCATACTAAACAGAACAGCGCACTCCTTTCGGGTAACAGGAGCGGTGTCGAATAAAAAAAAACAGGGCATTAACTGTAACTGCAGTCAAGTTTAAGAGGTCAGGAACTGAGTATGAGAAGTAGAAGTCCAGACCTGGTACACACAGTTCTCCTTGTGTTCTGCCTTAAATGAAAAGCATTAATACTTAATGAGTGAGTGTTTGAGTTTAAAATGCGCACTGAATACTCTGAACCTTCGAAGATTTTTTTATTAACTAATACTGGGTTTGGTCTGAGAACTTTACACCAGAAAAAGCCACTAGCTTGATCAGGCACAGTAAAACCCAACATCTAGTGTCAATATCTAGCAAGAAGCACTACACTTTAAAGACCGCTAATATTATTGATAATGCTATCATGGTGTAAGTGTCCCCCTAAAAGGATTTGTCATGGATGTGAAAGTAGGTATGATGGTGGTGGGCTCTGAATGCTAAAAGGAGAGAGATGAAGCTAATGAGAGTCGATTCTGTTTCTCAGATCTAGGAAAAGAGCCCTCCATCTTGTCCCAGATTATTTTAAGATATATTTTCTAACCCCTCCTCCTCACTCTATTTTCCACTGAGTATCCTGAGTGTGCTCTCTCCTGTGCTCACAGTCGTGGCCTTATGTTGCGGCTGTTGGAGATTCACATGAAGGATCTCAGCATGAGGCAGGAACCAGATCTAAACTGGCACCAATGAATGAAAAAAAAGGGTGATGTAGATGTAGATAAGTAATTAAGTAATAATTTAAGTAATAATGAGCGCATATGATGCCAAGGATACAATACATTAAAGACACATATGAAGCAGCAACAGATCCAGTGCAAACTGATTTCGATTTGTCAATGCGATTCAATGCAATAGGACACAATGGAGAAAATGTGATGCTATGCAATTTGGAATAATACAGATAGCGATTTCTTCAGTTCAGACAGACAGCAAATCATAAATGTACCTTCTGATTTCTAACACATGGCCTTTTGTAGTTATAGGGCTTTGTAGTGCAAAAAAGAAAGACAGAAAAAAGACCAAAATAAACCCAAAGCTTTTTTTCCTGTTCTGTCTCCAGGAAGATGCAGCTCTACCTCTGCCATGTTAATCTGTATTCTATGTGATTCTCAGGGACACGCCTCGGTCGCCGTAGTGATGTGATATGTCATATTCACGTAGCAGCAGCGGTGCTGAGAGAACGCGTTTGAGAAACAGTTTAGCGAGAAGAAATCAATATCTAATATTGGTCACAAATGATTGATTAAATGTTAAAAATTTTATAATTTTTAGATGCAATTACAGCGCATTCACTAATAATTATATTTAAATAAATAGTTTTTTACCGATTCAAATATGTTAAACAAATGTTATCGCATTATGTTAACTTTTGTGCCGATGCCCCAATCTTACTATTCCTATATACTGTGTGTGTGTGTGTGTGTGTGTGTGTGTATATATATATATATATATATATATATATATATATATATATATATATATATATATATATATATATATATATATATGTGTGTGTGTGTATATATATATATATATATATATATATATATATATATATATATATATATATATATATATATATACATATATAAAGTAAGTTCAGTGCAGATGACCTGTGCTCTCTTGTAACATCATCAAGTAACATGTGCTCCAGGCAACTGTGTCTAAAACTGATCCAGACTTTTTTCACGTGCTTATAAATGGAGTTTGGTAGATACTCGGCATGACAGCAAATGCTTTGCACTAACGACTTTCTAAAAGAGTCCAAACTGTATTATAATTAACAATATCACAAATAATCACTTTGACGCCTCATCTTCATTACCTGCCTACCTGATCTGCACTCATATCATATGCACTATCATATCCTATTATTAGTAATGAATGCAGAATTTAATACAATGTACAGTATAATACAGTAGAGTATATCAACATATACATATACAGCCGACTTATCAACATTCATTAAGCTTCTACCAACATATACAGTATGTATTTAATTAGCTGTATTTCTCAATTTACTCTGCATGGAGCATGTAAATGTCTGTGTTTAACCTGCCTTTTCACAGACACTTCTCCACAGGGCCCAAACATGGAAAGAGCTACATCACAAACATATCACTGACTATTTATAAAGACAGCCATTACCCCAGGGACCTGGCATGCCTTCAGCGACCCTTTCCGATGAAAAGTGTGCTTGTGCGAGAACTTGTTTAACAAATTTACCAGAATTGAATTTGCTCGGAAATAAGAGCATGTGAGAACCAAAAATAAAAACCAATAAAAAGAAAAGTAAAGACTAACAAAATGGTGCTTCTCAGACTCTCAGTGCATAAATCACATTAATCTGGCAAGGATTAGTAAAAGGTATGGGAAAATAAACGAAAAATAAATAGTGTATCGCTTTAGAGTGAAATTATGATCACTTTTAGTTTATATAGAAATTTTTCCCAGGCTGATCGACAAGTTTATTCACCTCAGGCTTTTTTTTTTAGAATTAAAGTTATAATAAATGACTTGTGCCAAAAATACATTTTGTAGAAAGATAGAAAACAAGAGATTATTGTCAAGAATAGAATAGTTTTTTTTCTGACAGCTTGACATCTAGATTTCAAACCAGCCTATAATCATTTGATTCAATTCACCATAACTAATTTACAATCAAATAATCAATTTGCATAAAGAGAAGATAATATGATTCATACAGTGCAGTCATACAGTATTTTCCTTGAATTGACAGTAACAGAGAGAAGGAAAGACATTTCTGCCCTTCATGAGCACAACTCGAGCTCTGCACTTCCATCTAAGGGGTGCAAGCCTCTGATAATTCAAACACATCATCTCAGCGAGAGGAGGACGGCTTTAACGTAATAAACCCGACTCTTTATTGTCATAAAGCTTTGGCATTTGTACTGTGTGCTCCGTTTGACATTTCTGGATGGCTCAAAGCAAGGCAAGCCAGTGTTTTATCCTGACAGGGAAGGACAAGAACCAATTAAGCATGATAATGACATTTGTGGTATGACTAAATAATGTTTTAAATAGAAAAAAACTCCTGATGAGCAGGATTAACATCATAATGTTAATAATAATCTCCTTTCCATCATGGAAAAATTCGGGAACTGATCTGTTTGTTGATCTCACACATCTCACTCACACACGCACTTTAATAAACTATGCCTTGCGTTTCCATACTCCTCCCACAAGTTTGTGTAAATGAATGACTCGTGGGTCACTATAAGGTCGCGGGCCTTCGTTTCAGGGTTAAATAACCCACCTCCCGTCCTCGCTTGTGTCCAAGCTTTTGTAAATCTCTAACCCCAGGATGCATTACTGGGATTGCTTTATGTAATATCTGCCTGCGCTGTGTGATAAAGCCCATAAAGCACGGCCTGTAATGGAGCGGCTTTGATTTCAGCTGGAATCCAATCTAAATGCAAAAGCAGCTATTAATCATACGGCCTTGTGTAACCGCACACCCAGTAGCCAAATGTAGCACGCATGAACATCAGCACACATTTAGTAGTGAAGATGAAGTGTAGAGTTCATATATCTTTATCAACAACATACAGTATGCAGTAAACAGTAAACAAGGCCTGAACCGCTGAACAGCAATCTGATTTACAGGAATAAAGTACTCTACATAAAGGTCTGATCTCATTTTAGATATTAATGAATTTATTTTTCGGATGCTCTTCTTTGATATATGCTATAGCAGAAAATTCAATTCATTTTTATTTGTATTGAGCTTCAGTGGACATTGTCTCAAAGCAGCTTTACAGAGATAAATTGTTGATATATCATGTAAACGAGTGTATAAGATCGGGGCCTATATATTTGTTCCATAATTGTAAGTTTGTCACTAATGAGCGAGCCAGTGGTGACTGTGGCAAGGAAAAACTCTCTGAGAGGGCATGAGAAAGGAACCTTGAGAGGAACCAAACTCTAAGGGAACCTGAGTGTGCTGTTCAGTGATACGCTGTTCAGTCCAAATTCTCAAAATTCCTAAGTTGCTCAGAACCTTCATGGATCTTTAGGCTGTTGATGTAGAAGCATCCCTGCACAGAGTGGTGTCTAATGGAAAATAACTCCATCCAGGGGTAGGACATTAGGATGAATCAAAGAGGAGAAAAGGACAGGAATACCTGTCAACACCTGTTTTTCCTGGGATCTCCCAATCCCCTGCCCCTGTTTTTTGTTATTTCTCCCAGGTATCTCCTGTAATTTGTACGCCCCAAACCTTGTTATATGAATAGTTACATCAATATTTTATTACAAGGTTGTCCAGTTGCCAGATCTGGTATAAAACGCATTTACCTCACACAATACACAAATTTCGTCCTCAACCTGGCAACCCAGTTGTGCTGTTGATATCTACAGTATGCAAGTAGTAATCGCTGGAAGTCAAGCATTAGTGGTAGAAGTTGAAGGAGGCGAGTCTGGTGCTAAAGATTACAGGTGTAAATTCGAAAACAGCTGGGCGGAAGAATTGAATTTGTTATCTCGAAGCCACGTAAACAATGCACACGCCTTTTAAAAATTACGCAACACAGCACATTATATCCCCCACCCCTCGCTCAAAGGTCTCCCTGGTACCTACATGAATTTATGCACATAGGATGGGGCTTTACATGAGTTTAATCCTGCATATTTGTGCTTAACATGAAAGGGTGGTCTCCTTTCCTTATCTGAAAGCCAAATTGCCTACTCCATACACATAAAGGGATTGTGTGCCTTTCAGAGTATCCTGCATTTCATTACAAAGCAATGATGCTATATAGTTATTTGCTCAGCATGTAATAAATCATATATACACCCCTGCTAATACCACCATCACCATTATAATCCGAACTACTGTACGTCCTGGTCGCAACATGAACAGAACAACTTAGTGTTTGCATTGTTGGGGCAGGTAAGCCGAGCCGCACTGCTGAAGTGCAACCCAGTTACCTTAATATTAAAGAGGCTTTGGCGTGTTACACTGCCGCCCCTGACACCCGAGCTGACTGCTCTATTTTCTGCCGCCTCATGCACACGGGCTGCAGTACGTTCTACTGAATAAACATTGGCTAAGTTAGATAATCTGATGGGGGGAAGCGAAGGGAGCTTTATCTTCTAAGCTTGGTTAACAGCACAACCTCGGGTCTGCTTTTATTCTGGCAGTGTGCTGAGGCAGCCGGCAGTGATACTGCACACTAAAAGCAAAGCCAATGACGTGTGAAGGTCAGTGGCTCACTCGCTCTGTGAATTATCCTCTTTTTTCTCCGCACGAGACCTGTTGCCCTCAGGCTAGGTGCCAGTCATATAGCCATGTGACATGCCTTAAGAAGAGATAGTGAGATTAGGGCCCAGAGCAGAACGCCTGTGTGTGTGGATGTGTGTGTTCCAGAACAAAGCTAGAAAAAAAAGGCAGTTTTATTACAGTAATACACAACTCAATGGGAAAACCCTTCACAAAAATAGAATTACAAGTGTGTGTGTGCACGGCTGGGTTAATCGGGGGAGTCTGGATCAGGTCAAGGCATGACCAACCTTATAAGACAATGTGCTAAGTGCTCTAAGTTGATTACCCAGCCTATCACTATCAGTTAATTGTACATAATTCCCACTCTCTCCCTCCCTTCATGCTCTGTGCTGTGATAATGGGCTACTTCAGGATTGGATGAGAGAGAGCCTCTAGATCCTTTTCAAGGTTAGAGAGAATGTCCCTGTGCCTGGGAGCTTGGTACTTTTTGTATCTGATAAGAACAAACACACACACACTCACACATTTACACTCGTGCAGTGAGCATTTAAAACAACTGACACAAAGTTCAGAGATACTGCTGAAGCATGCAAACTATAAGTACGAACTACCGTTGTCATAAAACTTGTAGAAATTTGGCTCGAATGTTGTTTTCTGTTATTTATCGCAAGATTTGTATATTTGATTCCGTCATGTCGTCTTGTCTTGTACTGTATGTCTTTTAGAAATGCAGAGGTCTATTTAGGAAGGGTGAAAAGGCCTGAGGGATAAGAAGTCTACTCTCTGGGGGATGTCACATGACCACATTGTAGCGTATTGCAGCCAAAGTGCACTAATGCCCTGCTCTCTGTACACGTTGACTTTATCAGTTATACTGCTGAGATTGTTATCGATTACGCTGAAGTGCATATCTTTCTAGCACCGTGTGTTTACTTGTTAATAACTAGGACCTCTAGGTTATAAATCCTGATTGTAAACTTCTTCTGGACACATATACACTAAACCATCACCAATTAAGTCCCCTACATGCGTGCATGTGCAGCCCAGTCTCACGGATTTCGTATTTATAAAATGGAATCTATTGATTCGTGTTCATAGACACGAATTTCCCCCTTTTTCATGTCACAGAGGACGACTTTCTATGTAATGTAATTTAATAGAAAGTACTTTTAGTGCCTTCGACAAAGTTTTATTTCTGCCACCGGATACCACAGACGCTGTATTCTTTGTTTCTTGTTTATTATTGATTTTTTTCATCTTCAAGCACCGTTACTCAACATTTAAACAGAAGATTTTATCCTTGTTTGTATTGCTTTATATTCGGTAAGCTACTTAACCCAGCCATTAGCATTGCACAAGCCAGTGCACTCGTAGTGCCGGTTCTAAGCCCCAGGATAAATGGGGAGGGTTGCGTTAGGAAGGGAATCCAGCGTAAAAACGTGCCAAATCGAACATGCGGATCACGAATACGGATGATCCGCTGTGGCGACCCCTAATGGGGGAAGTGGAAAGAAAGTTTTATTCAGTATACTACTTGGTTTTATAAACCATCGTCAGTGGTTCCTTCGAGTCAAAATACAGTAAATATATTCTCCAGGTTAATTAAGGAGACTGCGTTAATTTGAGACAGACATTAATTACAGTATAGCCCTAACCCTTTCCCTAACCTTAACCGAATTTTTTTTGCCTTATTCTCTGATAAAAAAGGGAAAAAAAGATTACCTATGGCATTTCTGTCATTACCCATGATCATCTACCTCTGTTGCTATGGAGACTGAGCCAGACGGAGGCAATCGTGCTCAGTGACACGAAAAAAAAGAGAAAATCAATAGATTGAAATTTCATGACTATCACAAAATGCTGTGAGACTGTGTTGGCATGTTCGTGTCTATATAGTCTGATTACAGACCTACTGAGCAACACAAGAACTCTGAGGATGGATTTTGACTGTATTTATATCTATAGTCTACTACAATGCCTCAGAACTTACAATTATTAGAAACCAGTGGTTGAAAAAGTACACAAACTACATACTTGAGTTAAAGTAGAGATACAAAAGGTCAAATTTTACTCCAGTAAAAGTAAAAGTGTCCCTTTAAACATTCACTTGAGTAAAAGTTTAATTTTACCTGAGTATCCAAAGTACTATGATTTATTATGGCTATAATGTTTCTATCCTTTTATCACGAGACTCTTTGCTTAATCAACTCATGTGAAAAGTCAATTAATAGAATGATTTGAATGACTCAAACACTGATTGATATCTATTCAAATGATCATGAGCCCAAAACCTTCTTTTCAACTACTTAAAAAAATCGTGCAATTGAGGTCACGGGTGTTGTGGCGAGTTCGAGTCAGGAGTTTCTTCCATCATTTATTCCTCTCCAAATGTTCTGCTTGCTGTTGAACTGACGCTGAACTGTTCGTGCTAAGTAGATACGACCAAGCAGCAATCAAAACAGAGTTCAACACAGAGCGTGTGCTCTACCCTGGTTTTTTTTTTCCGCTTGCTGCGTGTTTGACCAGTTAAGTTTTTATCCAGTCATAAATTAAAAGGAACGACTGATTTTGGCGAAACGTAGTTGAGTAAAAAGTAAGATATTTCACTTTGAAATGTAGCGAAGTAAAAGTAAAATGGAAATATTTCAGTCAAGTACGGAAAAAAGCTGCTTAACTAAAGTAATGAATTACATTTACTTCGTTACTGTCCACCACTGTAAGGAACAAACATCATATGTTATTTATTATTATGGTACCGTATCATCTGTGTAAAGATGCATTGAGACAATGCCCATTGTTAAAATCGCTATACAAATTAAAATGAATTGAATTGAATAACTGCAGGGTTCTAGGCTACTTTTTTGGAAAACTGAGGTACAGGAGTTACTTTCATGGTCATGTTTTTTTTAACTGGCATCCCTTCTAGGGTGTATTTCTGTCCCCTTTCATACCTAATAATAAGAGGGAAAATATATTACTGAGACAATGCAAAGCAAAACATCTTTTGTCCTCACTGTGGAAAATGTCTCATTGTTGAAATTGTGTCATTGTTAGAAAGTGCAGATGCTGTAGACACCTTCAGTAAATGTGAAATAAATCTGAAAAGTCTCCTTAACAAAAACTTTAATAATAATAACCTTATCAATAATTAGATTTTTCTTATTAAGAACAGCAATTTTTAAAACTGTATATTGTTACTCTTAGGATATATTGACCACCGTATACAGTATACAGTACATACAGTATACATATACAAGTCCTCTGGAAAACTTATTTATATAGACACTATAACATTATTATAAAAAATAAATTCATACAAACCTGCAATTTCTTCAACAAATGTGGGAGGTGTGTTGTTTTAGAAAGCAGATCAATTTTTCCCAACCAATCAGATTTGAGAATTTAGCATCACAAGGTTCTATATTTCACTAACATTATAAGTGCTTTAGGAATATGTGAACGTTTGGCGCAAAAATGCCACAAGGTTCCCTTATGGAAATTGTTCATTTGAGTTGAATGAATAAGCTAGTTATGAGTGTCGGACACAAACCATACACTGTTCTATTCTGGAATCTTCTCACATTAAGAGATTGTTTAAAGCAGGAAAAAGGCAAGTACGGTACATGTGATATTCTTGCGAGTTTGCCAGCAGGTGCCTGGAAAAGTCTTGCGCCAATTAAAAGTCCTCATCTTGTTAAAGTAGACATTTCTAGGACAGGTTTGGTGACATAAAGTACCACACTGTCTTGTGAAAGAAACCACTTGCAAGGCTAGAATCTCATTTAGGAAAGTAATTAGAAAATTATTACTAAATAGAAGTACTTATAGTTTTTACCCAGGTGACAGACACACACTACTGCTATAAAAAAATGCAAATTCCATGATAAAATTAACACCTTTTCATGTAGGTTGTAATCATTTTGCAAAAAAAAAAAGATTTCTGAGTCACTGGCTAATTAAAATGCAATTGACATGTTGGCTGAGCGTAACAAAGCACACACTTACCGTACTGGGCAGTTGCCAGCAACTTCCAATATTACTCATTAGTCAGTTTTAAGTAACAGCGTGCAACAATAAGTGATGACGTTAGCCGTCTGTCTTTTGTAACACTAAGGGAGACATTAAGCTTTGAGTGACTCCATGCTTCATTTATGTGCCTCCTCTTTTTTTTTAAGCTGTTTGTCTAAAAGCCTGGAGATAAACTCCAAAAATAGAGGAGTGGCAACAGAAGGAGTGTGAGTCATCTATATCTATCTGCTCTACTGTTCTCTGGCCTCGTGGTCGTCTTAATGTAATCTCTACACCGAATATAACTGAGAAAATAATCAAATAACACTAACCCAAAACACACAATGTTAATATTTTATGTGTCGTGACCTTTAAAAAAATTGATATTTAAAGGAAAAACATCTGAATATAATATCGTTGATTCTGTAAAAAAAAAACATGTACCAGATTATCCAGTTATGAAGCACTAGTGAAGTAACAAGTCATGATCTTTGCCCCTGTTATTGGTGTGGTAATCTTTTGAGCTGATGCTATGACGTGTCCATTGTGTTACTCTGACAGCAGTGTTACAGTGCATATGCACAACAAAAGCAAAGGAGGGCGAGGGACAACCGCTCTATGTGTGTGTCAAGTCAAGTCAAGTCAAGTTTATTTGTATAGCGCTTTTCACAACAGACATTGTCTCAAAGCAGCTTTACACAAATCAACAGTGAAGGTGAATGGTGTGAATTTGTCCCTTATGAGCAAGCTGTGGCGACTGTGGCAAGGAAAAACTCCCTTAGATGTTATGAGGAAGAAACCTTGAGAGGAACCAGACTCAAAAGGGAAACCCATCCTCATTTTGGGTGACATCAAGAGTTTGATCATAAATCTTTCAACAATACAGAACACTGGAGAGTGAGAACTAACATGATTACTGGAGTATAAGATTATAAGTGATGTTCTTTCTGCAGTCTTATACAGTCTATATGGTTAGTAGCTCCGAGTTTTATGAGCTCAGCATTTGTGATCACCACAGATCCAGCATCAGCTTCTCCATGCCAGAGTCTTTAACACTCCAGGAGGTCCAATGCCAACTCCACACATGTAGCGGGATCCAAATGGCACTGGTACGTCTCTAGATGGTTCGGGATGTTTGTGAGTTCGGCATCTACTTCTTCAAAGGTCCGTAATCATCACGAGGTGGGAGGTGACTGGAGCTGGCCAAACCTCAGGGTGTCTCGGGATGGGGAGAGAAAGAGAAGCAGTGGAGAGCAATTAGCGTAGCTGCTGTTCATGATATTAACAGCACAAGTTGATAATGTGCATGTGATCAGATGTTCTGGAGCACAAGGTTATGATGTGATGTGTGTTATGTGTAGGCTTTGCTAAAAAGATATGTTTTTAATCTACACTTAAACTGGGTGAGTGTGTCTGAGCCCCGAACACCGTCAGGAAGACTATTCCAGAGTTTAGGAGCTAAATGTGAAAAAGCTCTACCACCTTTAGTGGACTTTGCTATTCTAGGAACTACTAGAAGCCCAGAGTTTTGAGATCTCAGGGAGCGTGGCGGATTGTAGCGAGTTAAAAGACTGGATAGATATATGGGAGCCAAACCATTTAGTGCTTTATAAGTGAGAAGTAATAGTTTGTAGTCTATTCGAAACTTAACAGGAAGCCAATGTAGGGACGATAAGATCGGGGTGTGTGTGTGTGTGTGTGTGTGTGTGTGTGTGTGTAGGCATAAGTACATAAGTGCATATAGTGAAAAGACTCTTACAAGCCTTGTGTATTTTAATAGGTGTATTTCCCAGCTGTTTACAGAAGCATAATGGTTGATGATTTTAACCCTTGCAAGGCCTGGTGTGATCAGGAGTGATGTTTCTCCACTAGGTTTATGTCGTAGTGTTTCCATGTTCATGTACTGTGGTCAAAAACAAGTTCTGATCATGGGATTATAGAACAAAGTTCAGAAGGCAACTAGTTCTGGGAAAGGGTAGTGCAGTGGTTAAAATGTTAGACTTTTGATCAGAGGGTTGTGAATTTAAATCCCAGCACCACTAAGCTGCCACAGCTGGGCCCTTGAGCAAGGCCCTTGACCCTCAACTGCCCAGTTGTGTAAATGAGATAAAACTTGCTCTGGATAGAAGCGTCTGCCAAATCCTTGCAAATTGCTTATGTAAATCAACAAAAGTGCCGCTGACCCAGGCTTGGTGTTATTTATACTTACCCATACTTACATTTACAGTGAGGAAAATAAGTATTTGAACACCCTGCTATTTTGCAAGTTCTCCCACTTAGAAATCATGGAGGGGTCTGAAATTGTCATCGTAGGTGCATGTCCACTGTGAGAGACATAATCTAAAAAATAAAAAATAAATCCAGAAATCACCATATATGATTTTAAACTATTTATTTGTATGATACAGCTGCAAATAAGTATTTGAACAACTGTCTATCAGCTAGAATTCTGACCCTCAAAGACCTGTTAGTCTGCCTTTAAAATGTCCACCTCCACTACATTTATTATCCTAAATTAGATGTACCTGTTTGAGGTCATTAGCTGCATAAAGACACCTGTCCACCCCATACAATCAGTAAGAATCCAACTACTAACATAGCCAAGACCAAAGAGCTGTCCAAAGACACTAGAGACAAAATTGTACACCTCCACAAGGCTGGAAAGAGCTACGGGGAAATTGCCAAGCAGCTTGGTGAAAAAAGGTCCACTGTTGGAGCAATCATTAGAAAATGGAAGAAGCTAAACATGACTGTCAATCTCCCTCGGACTGGGGCTCCATGCAAGATCTCACCTCGTGGGGTCTCAATGATCCTAAGGAACGTGAGAAATCAGCCCAGAACTACACGGGAGGAGCTGGTCAATGACCTGAAAAGAGCTGGGACCACCGTTTACAAGGTTACTGTTGGTAATACACTAAGACGTCATGGTTTGAAATCATGCATGGCACGGAAGATTCCCCTGCTTAAACCAGCACATGTCCAGGCACGTCTTAAGTTTGCTAATGACCATTTGGATGATCCAGAGGAGTCATGGGAGAAAGTCATGTGGTCAGATGAGACCAAAATAGAACTTTTGGGTCATAATTCCGCTAAATGTGTTTGGAGGAAGAAGAATGATGAGTACCATCCCAAGAACACCATCCCTACTGTGAAGCATGGGGGTGGTAGCATCATGCTTTGGGGGTGTTTTTCTGCACATGGGACAGGGCGACTGCACTGTATTAAGGAGAGGATGACTGGGGGGATGTATTGCGAGATTTTGGGGAACAACCTCCTTCCCTCAGTTAGAGCATTGAAGATGGGTCGAGGCTGGGTCTTCCATCATGACAATGACCCGAAGCACACAGCCAGGATAACCAAGGAGTGGCTCTGTAAGAAGCATATCAAGGTTCTGGCGTGGCCTAGCCAGTCTCCAGACCTAAACCAATGGAGAATCTTTGGAGGGAGCTCAAACTCTGTGTTTCTCAGCGACAGGCCAGAAACCTGACTGATCTATAGAAGATCTGTGTGGGGGAGTGGGCCAAAATCCCTCCTGCAGTGTGTGCAAACCTGGTGAAAAACTACAAGAAACGTTTGACCTCTGTAATTGCAAACAAAGGCTACTGTACCAAATATTAACATTGACTTTCTCAGGTGTTCAAATACTTATTTGCAGCTGTATCATACAAATAAATAGTTAAAAAATCATACATTGTGATTTCTGGATTTTTTTTTTTTTAGATTATGTCTCTCACAGTGGACATGCACCTACGATGACAATTTCAGACCCCTCCATGATTTCTAAATGGGAGAACTTGCAAAATAGCAGGGTGTTCAAATACTTATTTTCCTCACTGTATATTTTTGCCATCTGTCAGCTGCTTTTATCCAGAGAATTATCTCATATATACACGTGAGCACTAGAGGGCATAGTTTTGAGTTCGAGTCCCAGCATTGTACTTGAGTAAAAGTAGAGATAAAGTAGGTAGAATATAACTCTAGTAAAAGTGCTTTCTTAAAACTTTCACTTTAATAAATGTACTTGATTGTCCAAAGTACTATGATTTATTAAGGCTATAATGTTCCTACTGTATTATCATTTTTGTCACAAGACTCTTCCTTAATCAACTCAGTTGACGTGAAAAGACTCCAATGTCCCTCTCAGCACACCGAACCATTAATAGAATGATATTAATGAATGATTTCCCAAAATGTAGTTGAGTAAAAAAGTAAGATATTTGACTTTAAAATGTAGCGGAAAAAAAAGTAAAAAGTCTCCTCAAATGGAAATACTTCAGTATTGAACTCAACATAACCAAAAATCTATAGACAATAAATCAAAAACACAGAAGCATTAACTCATAATGGAAAGTAGTAGGACTTTATTGAACATCACATGCATGTTGGCTGCACAAGTATAACTGTCACAAGGAAAAGGTATTGCTTAGGCTGTTATCAATGTAGTTAGCGTAGCAAAAGCAATTTAATGCAAACTGTACTTATATTTTATAACAACATGCTCTTAAATGTAACATTAATGCCGTGCAATGTCAGAATGTTCGGCACAGCTATTATTGTAAAGCTCTACCAGCTCTCTAATTTCCACTGACGTGAACAAGTGCTCGATTTTTCGTTTCTGTTTTTAGCTAATTTTGTCGTATTTTTGATCTCGGTGTCATGCTTTCTGATTTGCTGTCATGCTTCTGAATTTGTTTTTGTTTTTCGGGTCGTCCGCTTTGTCCATCAGTTTATCCGTGTGTCTGTCTGATGTTCTGGGGTATCTACGGAAATAAGCGGTTGCACTATTTCTATGAAACAATCCCAATCTTTGGATCATTTCCAGAATTCGATCAGAAACAATGCCAGAGGTCAAAGCAAGGTCAAAAAGGGGGGATTTGCAGCAAAAGCATCCCTATTGACATCAATGGTGTACTTGCAAATGTCTATTGAAAATATTTGACCTTGCAATGACCTTTGACATTGTCTCTGATCTGGTTTTGGAATTGATCCAAAGATCAATTGAAAAAAAAAAAGTGATTATTCCAAATAAATACTACCAACATTTAAATTCTGTTGCTTTCTTAGCTTTGCTGTTGGGGTTTTGAATTTGTAATCTGTTGCAATTTCTTTATTGTGTTAATAATTTTGTGTAAATAAGCACTTATGGGGGAATATTGTTTTTTTTCCCAAAGTGCCTTATTCTAACTGATCAGCTTTATTAATGATCTGCGTTGAAAAGTGCTTACAGATGCCAATGTCTTCATCCACAGTGCACAAGGACTCACCGAATGGTTTGATAAGAATGACATTAGTGTAAATCCTATGCTATGACCTTTGAAATCACCAGATGCCAACATGAGAGATATTTACAAGAGTTTGACATGTTGGGCAGTGCACCCTGTGATTATTAAAACCCCAGACCAGGGAAAACCCACTACAGAGACTGAGTGGTGAACTTAGTGATGGTGGTCTGACACTTTATGATGACAGTATGTTGATTTTTCCTTTGTCATATGTTTCTAGACTGAATGATAGGGGCTTGTTGCTAAGGGGACGGGTTTGGTTTGGTTGAGAGGATTAAAATGTCACTCTGTGATGACTGTCTGGAACTCTCCTCCCACCAGAGTGCTTAAGATCCTCTCCAGAAATTGTCCTTTTGTACCAGGCTCTGAGCTTAGACAAGAGGCTCTGATTCAGACAGTGGGCTGCAGTAGTCTGGTTTTGTCTCAAGAAGCCGAGGTGAGCTCCAGTGTCCCAGCTCTCTGACAGCTGAGCTGAATGCTCTTTGTGTCTCACTGAAGGCCTGGAGTGCTCACAATGTACTGAGGGACAATTTTCCTGGCCTGTGTTCAGCCACCAGGGCTTGTATGCTGCAGTGGACTAGGGCAACATGACTTTGTGCATTTCCTCCCCTTCAGGCTTTTCTGCATTTTTGTTCTTTTTTTTCCCTTTCTCTCCCACTCTTCCTCTCTGAAAGAATTCGACCTGATTTTATGTGAATATTTCTCTTGAATTGTATTTACAATTGTATCAAGCTCTCAATGTCCCAGCACATGTGTAAGACTTTCACAGTATCATTTCTGATCCGTCTAAAAGGTGTTACGTGAGACACTGTCTTCCACTATGTCCTTGGCAAAAAGGATATTTCCCACATATTGCAGCATATTTTATTCTGACTAATAGTTTATTGGACTAATGAAACAAAATAAAACAAATGGGCCTAATAGGTCACCTCCAACTACAAATACAAATATTTTGCTACTATGTAACACTACCAAAATAAATAAATAAATAAATAAAAATGTTAAAGTTACATGTAGTAATATCTTTAATTAGTGGGTTGGATAGTAGCAAGTAGTATTGTAATATAAATGTATTTATTTATTGATTGATTGATTTATTTATATGTAATTAAAATTTCAAGCCCAAAATTCTTTTGAACATTTTTTTTGTGTTCACTAAAGGAATCTAAATTTACTGTCCCGTTGGTGCTAAAATTATGGGAAAAATACACCACCACCAATAATAATAATTATAATAATAATAATAATAATAATAATAATAATAATAATAATTATTATTATTATTATTATTATTATTATTATTATTATTATTATTATTTACTGTGCCTGAAAGTTAAACTTAATCTACCACCCCAGTTGGTTCAATTGTGTCTCGTCATAGATTTTTTAAAACGTTTATTTCATGATTCAGGTCAATCTCTTAGTTATGAAATATGTATAATAACCTATAAAAAAAACTATAAACTCATAAACTCTTAGAAAACGTCAAAAACATTTCCCAGAAATCACTCTGTATTATTTTTGAGATTTTTTCTACATTTTCTGCATTCATAAAATTACATGTACATGTCCATTCCCATCCCTATTTTGTTTGACTGATTGTTGGATAGATTTGGGCTTATGATGCGTTGACAAATAGTTAATAAGAAATGATAAACCGATACGTTAAAATGTAAATCAAAATTGTATTAGGGGAAGCCTTTAGTTAGAAATCTGTTTTAATTAAATATCATATGAAAATATTTTTTTTTAATATATTTTTAATATAGAATATTTGTCATTTTGTATTCAACAAAATATTCCTGACTAACTCACACCTCAAAGCAGCATGGGCCACTGTAGCTGCCTCTAGAAGAGGATTGTGGGCCATGAGAGATTGTGACTGCAAATCAACAAGGGAAATCAGGGTTTAGCAGGATTTGCAACACTAAAAATAAGCAAATAATTCGGATCCTGCCAGTAGTGAAACGGAACAAATGTCACGCTAGCATTAAAAAATCCTTCCTGATCCTAAACACATATTATGTATTATGTATCTATGAGGTGGATAAAATCTTGCATTGTCCTACATAATCCAAAATGTTTTTACTAACATTTACTTTTATACTTCCATGATGTCAAAGTGCAAGCTACATGCAGGGGGAAAACGTGTTAAACATTAAGCCGAACCGTTTCTCAATAATCTGCCTGGCTAAAAATAGTGTCCATAACTCCTGCGCTTGAGAAACATGGCCATTAAAAGTTGCTGAGGTAAAGAAAAGGATGTTCTGCGACACTGTTCCAAATTTAGCCTCCTGCTCCTCCGGCTCAGCTCCTGCACTAGATCTGTACGAGTAGCATTTTCAACACTCCACTGCGACACACAACCGACAAACAGTTATAGAGGCAATCAGGAAAAGCTGCTGAATAAAAAATTATATTTACGCAGAAGGACAGATGCTTCTGAAAGGTTAACCTGAGAACCACAATCTAAACTCAAAATAGCAAGATGAGCTAACTGTAAGAGCATCGGTGCTATAATGGTAAAAATGTCAATCAAACGATGTAATATCAGAGCTGTGACTGGGTAAAAGAGATCAACTGCATGTGTTAAGGTTTTGATACGAAGCTAAAAGCAGATCATTTGGTAGATTTTTGCAGGTTGGGGATTTTGCCCTTTTTGGCTGTTGATATTTTAAAACATAAAAATATGGGGCTAATTTAATGTGTAGTATATGTACACCAGACCACACACACACACACACACAGAACAATTCAGAGCAACCAATGTCCTTCTGCCATGTTTCCAGGTGGTAACAGGAAACCAGAGGACCCCACATGGACACAGGGAGAACACACAACACTCCAAACTGACTTTAAACCATGCTGTTAAACTGGGATATAAAATAATATGGTACTGTGTGCAAATAAAACAATTAGAAAAATGCACTACTTATTGGATAATTCTCTAATAATATTCAATTCTATCACAAATACATTTCCAAACAAAATCAGGGAATGATTTGTTGTTCAGTAAATCACATTTATTTGTAAAATATGGACCAAAGCTAAACACTGCACCAGTGGCAATGATAAGGCAATGGCCAGGTTTCTCATTTTGTTACAGGATGACCAGGAATTCTAAAATAAAATAAAAAAAATTCAGTTAAATGCTCTTTTAGCTGGAGACAAATAGTTCATGAACCACAAAGGAAAATCACCAGGTGATGCCGACTCAGTCCAACGTTTTTGCTTTGGAAAGTGGTGTCGATTGGAGCCTGATCTATAGGAACACAGTGGGTGGCACCTTAGCAAAAACATCTAATGGAGCACACTTTCTTTGTTCTCTATCAATCTAAGGGTTATATTATTTTCACAACCTGAAGAAAACCCAATAGAAGCAACCAAAAGCAATTTGTTGCACAAACTACATTATATAAACAAAAGTTTGTGGACACCTGACCATAATATTTGCATGTGTTTTTGAACATCCTGGTCCCTATTCGCTGTTATAATTCCCTCCACTCTTTTGGGAAGATGTTACACTAGATTTGGTGCCTGTGGAGTTTTGTGCTCATTCAGACACAGGAGTGATGGTAAAGTTCACATACTGATGTAGGTGAGGTGAGAAGGCCTGGGGTACAGTCACTGTTCACTGTTTACTTTCATCCCAGAGGTGTTCAGTAGGGTTGAGGGGTCAGAGCTCTATAGCTCAAGATCTTCCACTTCAACCCATGTAAAGCAAACCTTCATGGCTTTGTGCACGGGGGTATTGTCATGATGGAACACATTCCGGTTAAAAAGGGTGTTAGTAAAGGCAGGTACTGATGTAGGGTGAGGAGGCCTGAGGTGCAGTCAGTGTTCCAATCCAGCATGAGGTCAGAGCTCTGTAGCAGGCCACTCAAGATCTTTAACTACAAGACCTGGGAGTTATTATAGACAGCAACTTGTCTTTCAAAAATCACATCAGCCAAGTTACAAAAACAGCCTTGTTTCACCTTAGAAATATTTCTAAGCTAAGCTCGCCCATGCGTTCATGACCTCCAGAATGGACTATTGTAATGCATTACTAGGTGGATGTCCTGCGTCATTAATAAACAAGCTTCAGTTAGTTCAGAATGCAGCAGCCAGAGTTCTTACAAGGTCAAGGAAGTATGATCATATAACCCCAATCTTATCATCCCTGCACTGGCTTCCTGTTAAGTTTCGAATAGATTACAAACTACCACTTCTCACTTATAAAACACTAAATGGTTTGGCTTCCATGTATCTCTCCAGTCTTTTAACACGCTACAATCCGTCACGCTCCCTGAGATCTCAAAACTCTGGACTTCTAGTAGTTCCTAGAATAGCAAAGTCCACTAAAGGCGGTAGATCATTTTTACATTTAGCTCCTAAACTTTGGAATAGTCTTCCTGACAGTGTTCGGGGCTCAGACACACTCTCCCAGTTTAAGTGCAGATTAAAAATGTATCTGCTCATCAGGGATAAATACACAACATTCACCTTAACTGTTGATTTCTGTGAAGCTGCTTTGAGACAATGTCTGTTGTGAAAAGCGCTATAGAAATAAACTTGACTTAACTTGACTACAACCCATGTAAAGCATACCTTGATGGAGTTTTGCTTTGTGCATAGAGGCACAGAAGTTTGGACACAACTGTGTCCCTCAAACAAGGTGGAAAAGATATATGGCTGGAAAAATCAGGTCCCAATATGTTTGTCCATGTAGTATATCATGTATTGAATGGGCTTATTAGTGTATGTAGTTTTCATCCATGCAAAACTTGTGACTATGTTTCTCTTAGCCTACCATCTGAGATCATTTAGCCTTGTACACCCAGAGCACCAAATATGTGTTGGCTGATCAAGTACTTAGATCATGGAGACAAATGTGTAGACTTAATTTTTTGGCCAAAATGTTCCTTTTTTGTATTTTTTTTTTTTTTTTACAGCTGCTAGAAAAGGGGCAGTGGAGATGTGGAGCACCTCATTACTGCTACACTGTCGTCTCTCCACTCTGAGCCTAATAGGATTCAGGTTGCAGAGAGAGAGAAAGAGAGAGAGGGAGGGAGAGAGGGAGAGAGGGAGAGAGAAGTAAAAACAACCACAGGCCACTTACTAACCTGCATATGAACATACTAGGGCAAAACAGCATACTGCCACAAGGAACTGTGTTGGAGTTGCAGTATTCATAGTTCACCTATCGAGTCAAACCACAGACCGCATGTTAATAAATATAATAAATACAGCACACTATGGATCGGGCGTTATATCATTTCAAAATACCACTCATTCATACCTGTTTGCACTTTAGAAGATGAACTACGTGCATGATTTTGGGTGGTAGAAGGAAACTTAGGAACCCAAAGGAAGCCTATGTGCACATGGGAAAACTCCACACCGACAGTATCTCTTGCTCAGTACCGAAAAGAGGCTGGATCAGCCTGCACAGGGAATAAACGTGATAAAATGTTGAGATACAAAGAAGTGAATTAAGTGTATGTATGATGCGTGTAAAACGAAAGATCAGGCAACGTTCGCTTTTTTGTGTGTGCGTTATGTAAATATATCCTGTTCGGATTGGGCAGTTAGTGAAAGGTCGGCATGGTCGTATGTTTTGCACTTCGTTTTGGAACCGTTTTATTGTACATCACACAAAGAGCAAATTGATCGAGCAAATGCAGTAATTGCAATGATTACTGACGTGATCGTGAAAGCTGCTCCAGAGAGGAGGCAATCAGTCCACTTGGACGCGCTTTTATTTTGACCACGGTGAGAGTGTGAGTGATGTCCCTGAAATAAACACATGCTCACACTCACTCACACAGTTGTGTTTTGTTGACGTCAAGCTAATAAAGCATGAAAATAAACAGCGCTGCAGCTTCGTGGAGGAGAACACAAGCTCCACCTATTGGCAAAACATTGCTATAGCAGCAGCAGCAGCAGCAATAATAATAATAATAATAATAATAATAATAATAATAATAATAATAATAATTAGGACATTCTAATTATATTCTGTTTTACTGAATGATATTCAGTCCCTTAGTCTCAGCCCCTGCTGGAGTCAAGTTTAAGAGGTGGTTCTGGTTTACTGATCATAAGTTTCAAATATCAGCACTGCAAGCTTCCCCCTCTTGGGCCCTTGAGCAAGGCCCTTAACTGTTTGTACCCCAGGGGTGCTGAATCATGGCTGACCCTGCAGTCTGATCCCAGCTTCCTGACAAGCTGGGATAGGTAAAATCCTAAGAAGTAGTAACTCAGTGGTTAAGGCGCTAGGTTACTGATGAGAAGGTAGGAGTTCAAGAATCAGTATCGCAAGTCTTGGGCCCTTGAGCAAGGCCCTTAACCGTCTGTGCTTCAGGGGCACTGTATGACTCTGATTAAGCTTCATAACAAGGACAAAAAAAGCCCCCTTAAGTCACATGACCAAGTTGTTCAGGTTTTCTAGTCCAGTTTTCATCATGGCTTTTTATATAGATATAACGAGGTATTTCGTTTAAACACTCAAAACTAGAAAATATTATATTTCAAGTATTATTGTCTCATTAGCATTTGTCGTAGTTATGCAGTTTTTTGAGAGATTGTGCTTTCTGAAATTCCCCCCCTGTGGGTAAGTAAAGACACTGTTGGATTACAGAAACACAGCCTGTCCAATGCTGACACCTAGTGGCTGTAAATTTCGTTATTAAAACGTACTGCAATTGTTCTTTTAAAAAACTAGCATGTACTGGCACTGGTATAACCACTGCAGAAATCATGATGATTTGAAATAAAGTTGGAGTCAGGTGTTTTCTCTAATCTACACGATCTATCTAATGTGCCAACATTGCTAACAAATAAAATCCTAACAGGCAAAGCAAAGAATTCAACCTCAAAAAACCCAAATGTACTCTGAGGATCTTCACGCTAACAACATTTTTTACCAAAACATCAGTGGTTCTCTGAAGTGCAATCTATATAGAATTAAGGCAAACATAGCAGCGTATCCAGAGTCTCCACTCGACGCTCATCCGTGTACCCAATGCCACATACATATTTACTGTATAGTTTATAATGTGCGGTAATTTTAATTGCTCTGTTTTGCTAAATCGTACTGTAATTTGATAACAAATTACATGATACTACCCCATGCTGGCTGTGATTCCTGGGTAGGCTAGGCCATGTCTCAACGATATTTTCACGCTACTATGGACTCATCCAAGCACATCTCCACCATAAGTACTGGACTACCTGTATATGTACAATATATATGGACATAAGCACAGTCCAGATATCTGTAACACACAGGACTCTGCAGGGGTTTGAGGATCCATTTGCTGGAAGTTTGTTAGCTGATAATGTAATAAACAATTGTAAACCTTTATATTTATTTGTTTTTAATACATATTTTTCACTGCCATTTTTCCCTTTTATATTTATTTGCTGCTCATTTATCCTCTTACAGTGTATAAGACATGCTGTACATATATTTGCCTATTAAGCTGCGCTTATACGTTTGCACTATTGCTATTATTTGCACTTCTGGTAGATGTTATAATGCATTGCTGTATATACACAGAAAAATCAAGGTACAGGATTGTACCTAAAATAGTACAAATGCTCAGATGCGCCCTAGCAGAGTACAGCAATCTGTTTCATAGCAGTTCTGCACGCTGGACATCAGTGAAATGCTACGGAAAAATATCAAGATGTCATTTTAATTAAGGACACAAAGGTACATTTCTATTTTAGGGGTGCATAAATGTTCTTTTATAGGTACAAACAATAAGGTACAAAAATGTACCTCTATGAGAAAATGCATGAAATATGAATGTGCAATATCAGAATTGTAATTAAAAAATGATGCAAGAGTCAAAACACATATTGCACTTACAAAGTACACTTTATGGACACCTGACTTTTCCAGTCATGTGCGGTTCTTTCCCAAACTGTTACCACAAACATGGAGATTTACAACTGTATAGGATGTGGTCTCATGACATTTTCCCCCTTTACTTGAACTATCAGATTCATAGTTGATCCAAACCTGTGACAATGCCTTTGTGCACAAAGCCAGCTCCATGAAGATCTGCTTTACATGGTGTGTAGTGCAATAACCTGAACCTAATTGAACTAGAATGTGAACGCAATTCCTTCTGACTCGTGTAACTTGAGGGTCCATTTTTAGATCCGTTCACTGAGTGATTCAGAAGGATTTAAATCTGTAAATGGATTCGGATTTCTTATTTCTAGTATATACTGTGTAATCAGGTAACAGCTGTGAGGTAAGAATACGCTGTGAGAGAGGGCGACCTCTGGGGGTGAGTAGGTGGAATAAACCTGTCAAACAATTTCCAGTTTGTATTTAAAATGGTGTTTAGTTGTTTAATATTCATATGGAAAATATGAAAAAATCTCATTTGTCTTACCAAATAAACAAGTTACCACTAACCAAAAGAAATCCGGCATATCTTTTGCATCCATCATTCTTTTAGTGTGTTGACTTTTCTGTCCAGTGACTTGCTCACATTTATTCTGACTTCTGCTTCAGTTTTAATAGCAAAGTGTTCATTTATCGCTATAGCAAAAGGACCAAAAGCGTAAACAGGCCATGCCCCCCAGGCTCAGCCAATCCAAAGTTATCTGAAGGCTAGTTAATCCACACCATGAATATACAAACAGCAAAGTCACTTCTTTATTTATTTATTTTTTTGTTAGGACTGTTTTTCAGTCCATCAATGGGCATCTATACACCATTCATTCCCATAAACCCCTTTACTTTTGTGCAAGGCAAATAATCTTTAATGCAGATGAACCTGGTTTAAGAAAGACAAAAAAGGTCACATTCAGAATGATCAAGGATTGCTGTTGTAGCGTTGATGGTTCTTGAATGAATTCTTGAAAGGATGGATCCTTGGTTTACATATAAATCTTTCTTTGAACTATTTACAGAACCATAGGCAATAAATCACTTTTGAGTTTCGGAAATTACTTTTCAGCAACTGTACCATCATCCTTAACTGTAGATCATGTTTTCCCTGTCTGCTGCAGAACATCATCACTCATAGTACATCACTCATTTATGTAACACCCCCCCCCCCCCCCCCAACAACCGAATGTTCTAGTTGAGGAGGTCATCAATAGACCCTTGGATCATCAATAAAACTGTTGAACAAATGATTTTAAGTATTTGGGGTTAATGTATAGCAATAAACTTGAATAAAAATTGTAATTTTAACATTTTCTTGCTTATTTTCTCAAACACACACACACACACACACACACACACACACACACACACACACACACACACACACACACACACACAGATATAGAGCACAGTGGCTTTATCATTCTACAGTAAGTGAAAGATAGATATGTCTGCTCTGGACTGCCTGTGTCCTCCGGTGTCTGTGTGGGCTAAATGGGAGGAACAGAAATTGGTGGACAGGAACTGCCAAGCTTAATCCTTAGAACAAGGTTTACATAACCTTACATGCACTCGGCAGATCACAAGAGAAGTACTTCTGGCTCCCATAAAGCGGAGCTGGCAAGGTACACAGACGGCTGTAAATTTAATTTTATGATGCCAGCAGGATTTGTTGGTATAATGAATCATTTCAGCTTAACGATATTGGAGAGTTTCAAGTAGAATAGGAAGCGAACATGTTGGATTCACTTGGAGGACGGTATTCCCCAGTCCGTTTAACTCTACAATGTTGTACTGACCTGCTCGGCTCATTTTTTTTTTCCAGTTACTTACCAGGAATTAGGAGGTCTGTTTATGTCCTAATATCTCACAGCATGCGATAGATAAAGGCATTCCTTTTTACCTTTTTCTTTCTGACTAGAGTCTGCCACTCCTCGCCATAAGGTCACACATTTGCTTTCCACCACCTGCAGTAGCTGTCTTTTGAAGCCCACCCTTGAAAACTCTACGGAAACCAGCTGGTGGGATGTTCAATCTCCCAAATGTTCAAGCTTTGTATCCAAACATGCTTCCCCCTACATAAGCCTCCACAGCATGACCATCCACTTTGTGTGTGGTGATCTGGTAGAATTAAGCAGAGGCTTATTCTGTAAGAAAGCAGCAAATGATACTTGGAATATCATTGTAGTCAAAAACGCAATCAAGGACAAGTGGTCATTATTAAATCATTATCCCAAGGCATTTAAAATACACATTATTGCTCATGCATTTACATTACATTCGTGGCATTTAGCAGGAGCCCTTGTCCAGAGCGATGCAGAAAAATGCTTTAAGTCTCTATTAATGAATAAATCTACAGTGGTACGCTGGATTACAACTTAAGATGCTCATGGCATTATCTCAAGATTGTCTTTGCCATTTTAATTTGATTTTCTTTGCCATGTGTTTTGATTATGTTCGTAAGAGAATGCGGTACTGCCAGTCTGGATTTAAAGTAATGTATACCCATCATGTATACATCATTATACAGAACTCCCAGAATCACTCAAAAGGCAGGTACTAACGAAAGAAAAGAAATAAAGAATGATAGTCAAACAATAAGACTTATTTATTTATTCATTCAGTGACATTTTGTACAAATATGATTTCAAAATTAAAAAAAACGTGGACGTGCTTACAGGAAATGAATGTTTGGCGCGAACAAAATACGTTAAAATAAATAAAAGGAAAACAAAATCACTTCAAGATTGTCCTCGCTGCGAAAATTTCCAGCTGTACATCAAAAGGTCGTCGTGGCAGAAATTGCGGGCAGGATGGAAACACAGATATATCCAAAAGCAAACTTCAGAGTAAATATAATACAAGTGTGCATTTTACGGTATATTACGACCGTTTTTTTTTTTTTTTTTGAGACATTGTCATTCACCTCCAGTAATAGTCCTAGAGTTTCAGACATGAAACGAATCAGATACCTTGAATGAACCACCTTAAATCGATATCATTTTGAAGCTGGGGTGCAGTTTGGATGTGGTCTAGCAGATGGGTCTGATTAATGCTTTCCTATGCCTACAAATGTGTTCTTTCACTTTAACCTACGAGGCATTTTAGCAGGTTTCCTATGAAGACGTTGAAAGTTGACACTGTCTCATGGGTGAACAGCTGTGTCTCATACTGTATATACAACCTTGTCAAAGCAAACATCTTAACTGGCCTGGAATTTTGTGGATGTTAGACGACTCACTACTCATACACAAGAGTACAATATATAATCAACAAAGGAAAAAAAAGAAAGAAAAAATGAAATCAGGTATGCGGTAAGTTAAGGAAAAGGATTTAAAAAAAAGTAAAGTAAACAAAAAAAAATGTCATTTTGGAACGGAAGAGTTCTCCAATAGATATTCTGCATAGTTTTTACATTGCTAAATGTCATTGTCCGTGTGAGTTTGCAAAAGAATAGCAGTCATCTTGGGCTAAGAGCACTGCCCTATTCCCGGAACTCTTTCAGAATTTCGCATGTGTTTTTGTTGATCACCTCGCGCAGCCTGCGGAGTCGCCGTACGCTCAACTGGCTGACGAAGCTGTCTGGCTGGAGCACGGCCATTCCGTTTTGCACATCACCCATGATTATGATCTGACCGTCCGAGAGAGTTACATTGGGACACGGGCAGTTCCAGTCCATGTTCTGCAATGTCACCTCCAAGGGTTGGTTCTGCATGAACTTAAGCCCCATCTTCTCATCCTTAAGGATCTCGTCCACGCTGATCTGCGCCCGGCCGGAGCTTTCCTCTTCCGTCAGCTCGGTCATGCGGCCCAGGATCACAAAGTCACTCTTGCAGAAGCTGGACACCATCTTGTGCTGCGATTTGCATGGCTTACAGCGGTGGTTCTTAGGATACGGGCACAAGTCCTCGCATGACTCTTTGGTTTCAAAGTTGTTGTCGTTGCCTCCACAACCCCCGTAGATGAAGGGCTGGCACTGATTGAGAGTGCTGCTGTAGGCCCAGCGTGGTTTGTAGAATTTGCATGGACCCTGAAGGCTTGGGAGACCACACGGGGCGGGCAGTTCGGCCTGGCAGGACAGCATGCAAGAGTCAAAGCTGTCGAAGTGGTTCTGGTTCTGATTGCAGTTACCGTAGGTGAATGTGAAGCAACTGTTCCTCTTGCTGTCAAAATACCAACTGAGCTCCTCGACACCACAATTACCTGCGTCTGGCTCCTTCTTGCACTCCTCAGCAGGGAAAGAAGACAGGTTCTTTGGTTTCTCCAACTCAACTGGATCTCTTTGTTTCACAGAGAGTGGAAAATGGGCTTGGATTGAACCCCCTGAGTTTGTAGCTGTGCAGGTGTAAACACCTATATCTTCGAGTTGAGCACTATAGATTACCAGCTGTCCAACATTAGTGACAACCACATTTCCCAGCACGTGATTGGGTTTCATAACAGTGTTCTCTTTTCCCTCCAGTTGCTTCTCCCAGGTGATCTCGGGCTTTGGCCAGCCAGTCACCTCACATAGGAAGCTTGCTGTGTCACCCACAAATACAGACTGCTCCATTGGGCTGCCGCTAATAACCGGGGGCTGCACATCTAACAGGGTGGTGAGCAGTAGGGTGGTCGTCAGGAGGGCAGTCGTTCCTGGAGGTAGAGGACTCGTGTTTACAGGGTGCGACCTGCAGGTCACTACGGACAGCGTGATGCCTTTGGAGCAGGCTTCAGCATCCATGTAGCACTTGTTGTAGTAGGTCATTCCGTCCGACGCACAGGTGAAATGCGGCTCTTTTTCACACCGGTCTCTGCACTTGCACGTGGGCTGCCCGTTCCAGATGTGACACTCGGAGCCCTGCTGGGTGCACAGGAACTTATCGCAGGTCACTTTTTCCGGTATGCCGTCAGCTCCCTTCTTTGCTGTCGCATCCATGTAGCGGGCCGCCACACAGCTTCTGCTCCCACAAACATTCGAGCAGCACTTTTCAAAAGTCTCACATTCCTACAGAGGGAGATTTTAATCAGACATGATAATAATCAGGCATAATCAGACATTGAGGGTGTTGTCCATTATTATTATTAGTAGTAGTAGTGATCGTAGTAGTTGTTGTTGTAGTAGTGGTCATAGTGGTACATCACATTCTGTGAAAGCATTCCAGCATTTATTCTATCATCAATACATTTATTATTAAAGCATATTCTTCAAAATACCTACATATATTTTTTTCTTCTTCGGTTCTATTTGTGACTGAATGCTTATTAAAAAAAGGATTCATAACTAATAAATTAACAGCTGCTTATTGTTCAGAACGAACCCTCGAGGAATTTTTTTTTCTAATAATTCTTTAATATTTTTTAATATGACACTGATTCCACAGTTTGGACCTTGTTATGTCTTAGATTCTCTTAGAACTTCTTATATTGCTCTGCAGTTGTTCTGCATGACTTAAATGTGTTCTAAAGAAATGGATCTGCAAAAGAAGACGTTGGTTTTCTACAGAAGATCTTAGAAGCACTCACCTGGTCGGACTCGCACTCCCGGGTACAGGTGCTCATTGCGTCCACCCACAGGTTGGGGTTCACATCGTTAGGGCAGAGCCCGGCGTGCGAGAACACGGCTTTCTGCAAAGCCATGCCTCTGACGCGCAGCATTACCAACTCCCTGACCAAAAACAACCACATCCAGCGACGCATGGCTTTACTGGAGCGTGTTATTCTCGGGAAAATCAGAATCGCTGTGATCTCGGTGCGCCGTCAGCGGTGCCAGATATCCTTGTCAGAACCGGACCTGCTCCAATCAAGCGTGTAGAGAAAAGAGAAGGAAAGAGAAGAAAAGTCCTTGTAGTTCTATTGGGTGGTAAGAGAAACCGTTTAGATCCGACGCCGTTGCCTGGATCTCTCCTTTTACGCGCACATGACAGTTCTGAATTGCTCCGAGGTTTATTATAGAGGCTTCACAAAACATCTGGCTGTAAGTTGGGGTTGGTACTGGGATACCTGCCTACGTGAGAAACGCGTGGAGCCCGTGTTAACCCTTCAGAGGGAAACCTGAGATGTGTCAAACTCATGCGCAAAGAGCGCATACAGTACAGCACCAATAACTGGGTACATTAAAACACTAAATGCTCCATTCAGGTGACACTCGCTCTGAACTTGTTTGCATCCTCTGCAGAAAGCATATTTTTCTCATTCTTATTTGCTAAATATATACAAATTTAATAAATATTTTCACTTATAATACGATTGCTCTATCCTCTTTTCTGGACATGGCTTATGTGCATATACTATATTGGAAAAAAAAAAGTATTGGCACACCTGACTTTTTCAGTTATATGTGGTTCTTTTCCAAGCGTTTACTACAAAGTTGAAGGCGAACAATTTCTTTAGATGCAGTAGTATGACATTTTCCCAATACTTGGACTAGAAGATCCAAACCTGTTCCAGCATGACAGTTCTTCTGTGTACAAAGTAAACACAATGAAGATATGATTTACATGGGATTAGGTATTTATTTTATGTGTAAGCAAACCCCAAAAGGCTAGGTGTTATCAGGTGCATTTAACTTTAACATCATAATGCTAAAAAAACAAATATGTGTAACTATTGCATTTGACATGTACACACCCATTTAAGGATACATTTACTACACTTCTACTAGATTATCAGCATGTTCCTGTATGGATTTGTGCTTGTTTAGCCATAGAAGCATTAGTGAGGTCAGACAGTGGTGCCATGTTAAAAAAAAAATCCAAAAAAACCCTGATTACAGGGAGTAAAGGTGTAGAGAGTTGGGTGGGGAACAGTTTGTTTGGGAATCACTTCAGTTTGTTCACATCAACCATTTCTAGGCACTTGTGTGCTTCCAGTGTTGGAGTGGATGTTTGGGGAAGGCACATATGATCAAGGTGACGATCAGGTGTCAGCATACTTCCGAACATAAAGTGTATACTTACACTATATGAACAAAAGAATTAAAACCTCTGACTTTTCCAGCCATATGTGATTTCTTACTAAAATGTTACGACAAAGTTGTAGGCAATGGTGTTAAATGGTGTAGCATTTAAATCTCCCCTTTACTTGAACTAGGAGACACAAACCTTTATGGCAATGAACCTGTGTACAAAGTCAGCTCCATGAAGCTCCATCTGCTTTACATGGAGTAAAGTGAAAGATTTTGTGTGGCCTACTATTGAGCTCTGACCTCAATCCTATAGTCAATTTCGACTAAATGTGCAATGCGATGCTTAAAAAAGCAAATACCATACTTATGACCAGGTGTCCGTAAAAAAAAACAATATAGTGTATTTAGAGGTTCTTCCAAACATTGCCCCAAAGCTCTTAAATATTGATCCAGTGGAGCATAAATTCTAAAAATACAAAAAATCCTAATTCAGTATATAACATTATATAAAATATGGAGTCTTAAGACGTCTTGAGAAGCCTGACTTTCCCAGCCATATGTGGTTCTTTCCCAAACTGTTACCACAAAGTTGGAGGCACACATTTGTAAAGGATGTCTTTTACAAACCCGATTCCAAAAAAGTTGGGACACTGAACAAATTTTGAATAAAAACAGAATGCAATGATGTGGAAGTTTCAAATTTTAATATTTTATTCAGAATACAACATAGATGACATATCAAATGTTTTAACTGAGAAAATTTATAATTTTAAGGAAAAAATAAGTTGATTTTAAATTTAATGGCATCAACACCTCGAAAAAGTTGGGACAAGGCCATGTTTACCACTGTGTGCCATCCCCTCTTCTTTTTATAACAGTCTGCAAACGTCTGGGGACTGAGGAGAAGTTGCTCAAGTTTAGGAATAGGAATGTTGTCTCACTCTTGTATAATACAGGCTTTTATCTGCTTAACTGTCTTAGGTCTTCTTTGTCGCATCTTCCTCTTTATGATGCGCCAAATGTTTTCTAGGGGTGAAAGATCTGGACTGCAGCCATTTCAGTACCCGGATCCTTCTTCTACACAGCCATGATGTTGTAATTGATGCAGTATGTGGTCTGGCATTGTCATGTTGGAAAATGCAAGGTCTTCGCTGAAAGAGACGACGTCTGGATGGGAGCATATGTTGTTCTAGAACTTGAATATACCTTTCAGCATTGATGGTGCCTTTCCAGATGTGTAAGCTGCCCATGCCACATGCACTCATGCAACCCCATACCATCAGAGATGCAGGCTTCTGAACTGAGCGCTGATAACAACTTGGGTTGTCCTTATCCTCTTTAGTCCGGATGACATGGTGTCCCAGTTTTCCAAAAAGAACTTTACATTTTCATTCGTCTGACCACAGAACAGTTTTCCACTTTGCCACAGTTCATTTTAAATGAGCCTGGGCCCGGAGAAAACGCCTGCGCTTCTGGATCGTGTTTAGATATGGCTTCTTTTTTGACCTATAGAGTTTTAGTCGGCAACGGCGAATGGCATGGTGGATTGTGTTCACCGACAATGTTTTCCTGAACCCATGTTGTGATTTCCATTACAGTAGCATTCCTGTATGTGATGCAGTGCCGTCTAAGAGCCCGAAGATCACGGGCATCCAGTATGGTTTTCCAGCCTTGACCCTTACGCACAGAGATTGTTCCAGATTCTCTGAATCTTTGGATGATATTATGCACTGTAGATGATGATAACTTTAAACCTTTTGCAGTTTTTCTCTAAGGAACTCCTTTCTGATATTGCTCCACTATGTTTTCACAGCAGCATTGGGGGAATTGGTGATCCTCTGCCCATCTTGACTTCTGAGAGACACTGCCACTCTGAGAGGCTCTTTTTATACCCAATCACGTTGCCAATTGACCTAATAATTTGCAAATTGGTCCTCCAGCTGTTCCTTATATGTACATTTAACTTTTCTGGCCTCTTATTGCTACCTGTCCCAACTTTTTTGGAATGTGTAGCTCTCATAAAATCCAAAATGAGCCAATATTTGGCAAGAAATTTCAAAATGTCTCATTTTCAAAATTTGGTACTTTATCTATATTCTGTTGTGAAAAAAATATAAGTTTATGAGATGTGTAAATTATTGCATTCCTTTTTTATTCAGAATTTGTACAGTGTCCCAACTTTTTTGAAATCGGGTTTGTAAAAGCCATAGCGTTAAATTTTTTGGTTCACTTAACCTAGGAGACCCAAACCTGTTCCAGCATGACAATGTCTCTGTGCACAAGTCCAGCACCATGAAGATCTGCTTTACATTGGTTGGAGTTGAAGATTTTGAGTGGCCTTCAACAGAGAACCGACCTTAACCCTAATGAACACCTTTGCGATGAATTGGAATGTTGACTGCACCCCAGGCCTTATCACCTCACCTACATCAGTACCTGACTTTACTAACACCCTTGTGGCTGAATGAGCACAAGTCTCCACAAGCACACTCCAAAATCTAGTGGAACATCTTCCTAGAGGGGTGGAGGTTATAATAACAGGAAATGATGACAAAATGTGGAATAGGATGTTCAACAAGCTCATACCAAACTTACAGGCAGGTGTTCTCAAGCCTTTGTTTACTGTATATTGTGCACATTAATGAACTGAGATGAAACAACTGAGCCCACACCCCATCTGAACCCCATCATTAGGAATTTTATTTGGTCATAATTTGTTTTTAGATATTTGTTAACATTAAAATAATATTTGTTTGAAGCAACATTTACTACACAAGTGCAACTACTGTTATTTTTTATAATTTAGTCAAAAATTTACCAGACTCCACTCTTCCCTATCAAAGACATGGTCTGTGATCTTCACCACATTATAGCAATCTAACACAATACAATTTACAGCCCATTTATTATGCATTTCTTTCACCAATAGTTCATTCAAAACATTTCAATATTTAAATAAATGTTAAAAAATATTCAATTAAACAAAACTTTAAATATTTTATGAATTCCATTTAATAAAAAATCATATTATATGAATTTAAATATTCAATTACAGTAGAATTTAATGTGTATTTCTTGAGGGCAAACATTAGATTTATAAGAATAAACATTCCTCATCAAAGATTAGGGGTTAATGCATTATTTTAAAGTTTAATGTTTTACACTAATCTGTTAATACAACTTTTTAAGGCATATTTTTAAATAGATGTTTTTAACAGCTTTTAATGAGTATATTTTCTTTGATTTTGGCCATACAAAGAAAAGCTCCAATGGTGCCTGTAATTTTCGGTGTTAAAGCATTAATGGTCTAGAGTGTTTCTCTAAGGTTGATGGTATAAATGGAATTTTTTTGTCCAAAGTTGGATCCAATTAATTCAGAACAAAAAATGTTGTGCTTGTTATTATTCCTATGAACACTAAAAACCTTTCATTGTCATTGTTTTGCACAAAGGCACACATGCTAAGACCTCAACACAAAAACAGTTGATCACATCAGCAGGTAAGTTGATGGTGGTTGTATGATCACTGTACTGATGCTACTACAAGTGGCATGATTTTCATTGTAGAATCTGGAAATGTTGCCCTTCAAGGAGCAACCACTTCTTGGTTGGATAATATAAGCCAGATAATTGGTCTGTTATACAGATAGGAGCCAAACAGTTTGAAGAATACCCTAGTATGTGTAATGTACACAGTAGAAAACATACTGAGAGGTCAAATTTGGGTAACTAACATAAGGCATTGTTTCTTGGTTAGGCCACAAGGTTGTTTCATATGTCAAACTGGGCAAATTATTGTTAAGCCACCCCTGTTAGAGAGTTATTTTTCTGTACTGTGGTAAATTTAATTAACAGCCACATACACTACCTTCCAGTGGCCTCAGCATAATGATCTAGTACTATCAGCATTGGTGCATTGGGCATTTGACAGGGCACTTCATTTTTTTCATGAAACATTTATTCCTACTGTCATCAGCCTGTCCACAATTTCAAATGGCAAAACCCACAGGTACAGACTAACTGGGGTACTAGGATTCTCTGGTCGTTTGTGATAATGAGCCTACCCAAGAAGGGTTCCAAAAGTGACCAAACTACTGGTAAAAGTAGCAGTTGGTACGTGGGTGCCATAGATAGATAGAATTTTGTGAGTGAATGATGAACTTTGTGTACCTTGGGCACAATTATTAAAGGATGTATCATATAGAGTAGACCATAGTGGGATACTGCATCCTGCTTCATAGGGTTGAGCAGCTTACCATTGACTCAAATCAGCTTCAGCAAATGGCGTAATTTTACAATCACTTCCCAACATTTGGTATATATAATTGCCTGATAGATAAGATGCTCTCTATTAGATTGTCCATTGGTAAGCCCACTTGTGGAGTAAGGCTACAGGTGTTCTTTAAAACCTCTGTCCTGGTGCTTTATGTACTTAAAAATCATTATTTTGTCAGAGCAGATCCAAATATAATACTGTCAAGTCAAGTCAAGTCAAGTTTATTTGTATAGCGCTTTTCACAACAGACATTGTCTCAAAGCAGCTTTACAGAAATCAACAGTCAAGTTGAATGGTGTGCATTTATCCCTGATGAGCAGCCAGAAACCTTGAGAGGAACCAGACTCAAAAGGGGAACCCATCCTCATTTGGGTGACATCAAGAGTTTGATCATAAATCTTTCAACAATACAGAACACTGGAGAGTGAGAACTAACATGAGCACTGGAGCATAAGATTATAAGTAAATGTTTTTTCTACAGTCTTTGGTATAAAATTAGGAGCTACTGTGCCCTCTTCTTGAGAAAAGCTTTGTGACCCCGGATATTTGGAGCTTGTTCCCCCTTTTAATGAGACGAGGATGCAATTCTGTGGTATTTGAGGTTTCGTCACAGATCAAACCCAATTGTGACAACCTCAAGGAAACTACATTTGTAGCTTCTTTTAACCATCCAAGCATTTTTTAGACTCATAGTTGACTATCTAGTAACAACTGTATGTCTGCCACAATGTCTTTGGGCTCCTAATGGTGAGGAAGGGCAGTGGTAGATTGGTGTTTAAGGCATTAGACTAAGGCACTGGACTTGGATTTAAAGGTTGTGGGTTCAAATTCCAGCTACATCAATCTGGCCACCGAGCAGGGCCCTTAACCCCATAGTTGTATAAATGTAAGTCGCTCTAGAGAACAGCGTCTGCCAAATGCCACAAATGTAAAAGCAATCATGTGATCTTCTTTAGAATTAGGAATTCGTCACAGTTCATTATTAGACTAAGCACAGTATTTAATGTACCAAGGGTATTTGTGTCCCGGCTAGACTCTACCGGATATGGTTTAGCTGACTGCATGCACCTTGTGAATGCCCTGGGTGGGAGACAGAAGCTGGGCATTATGAGATTGTGACACTGGATTAAATTGCCTGTCCTCAGGTAAACCTTAAAAAAGATTTTGAGCCATTCGGATGCATTCGTTGTGAAGTCCAAAGAGTGTGTGTTTAAAAGGGTTAAATACTCATATCTGTTATACAGAATTGGTAGAAAACTATTTGGTGTCCTGGCCTAGGTCTGTCTAGGAAATTTCTCCCAGACCTGATTACAGACATAGATTTTAATGTTGCGTGTTGATCACTTACTGGGCTCGGAATCAGGATATAATTCCGGGCAGCCAGTGCACCATTTTGTTAAATACAAATATCTTGGGTTTGTTTGACGTTTTGATGTAGAGCTGGTCATTTGCACTACTGTTAAAATCGGAACTTAACTTTAAATCATAATCATGAGCATGTAAATGCCATATAGCTGCTTCAGTGGGAGCAGAATGAAACATGATTTATATTCAAATGAATGTGCTTTGTCCGGCAATTACATGAGAGACATGTCGTTTAGTTAAAAGCAAAGCATTTAACACAAATAAAAAATGTTTCAACATCGAAATAAATCCATGTTGTCATTAGTATTTTGTAGGCAGCTTGAGACTGAGACTTTGACTGGTCTCATTCTTTGAAGTGTATCAGCTCGTATATATTTTAATACATAGTTCTGCAGCTTACAGTCAGCAGTGCTTCTAGAGCACATGAATTTAATCACTTTCTCATGACTGTAGCCCAAGTAATGCAAGAAAGCTGTTGGTATAAAAAAAATTGTTACAACACCCCTGTGTATGATGGAATCCACATTTTTCTAAATGGCCATGTTTCTAAACAAAAATTATCAAATGAACTTCAAAGTAGTTTGAGGTGGAAGGTGCTCCTGGGGGGTTCCACCTCCTGATACTCACCTTCCAGCACTAAGTAGGTTCACATTTACTGTGCCTGTTTTTGTGCCATGGATTAACTTTTCTGCGAACAAATCAAGGAGGAGATTTTTTTATAATAACTGGAAAACGCACGTTGTCCTCACGTACCCTCTCAGAGAAAAACAACACATACTTTACACATCAAGGGTGTCAAACGAGGACAAAAAGGATTTTTCTGGATTATATTAGAGCACTGTAGCTTTATAATATTAAAGTTTGGAACATATATAGAGTTTCCCTTAATACCCTGCAAGATGCTTATCTCACTGCATGTCTGTTAACCCTGAACTTAACCTAAGATGATACCAAGTGTTCCAATTCATTGAGTTTATTTGTGACAATAAATTGAATGAATTGGTTATGAAGTCAGTGGCAACTATTGATTCATAAGTTAACTGTGTGTATCCAGATCATGTGTGTATAGATGTTTATATAAACACTTAATGGACAAAAGTTGACCATGAGATTGGTATGTGCTGTTTGAACATCCCATTTCACATTTAGTCCGCATTTGCTTTTATGGTATCTTCCAATCAAGGCGTAAGATGTTGGACTTGTAATTAGAAGGTCATGAGTTGTGGTGCTGGGATTTGAACTCATGACCTTCCAATTACAAGGAAATAGTACTGATATAGGATGGGGGTGCAGTCAATTGGTGCAGTAGGACACTCAGGATCCTCCTCTCCAACCCATGTAAACCATATGTTCATGAAGCCGTCTTTGTAAACAAGGGCATTGTCATTGTGGAGCAGGTTTGAGTCTTATAATTCAAGTGAAAGGAAAATGTAATGCTACTTCAACCACAGACATCCCATACAACTGTGTGCCTCCAAGTTTGTGGTAAATGTTTGGGAAAGAACCACATATGGCTGGAAATGTCAGGCATCCCAATACTTTTGTGTCTTAAATAAAATAATCACACATTACGTACCCCTTCATCAGCTTTAATATCAGAGTAAACACATATAGCCCCAGTAATTCATCCTTAAAAACTACCACAATTCATAACCTGTTGAGATCAATGAAATCTTAGTCTAAAAAATATGGTAAATGTTTCTCCTGTTTGAGATAATAATAGAGGGTTATATTCAACCCTCTCCTTCTGGAGAATTCCCAAGATGAGGACAGCACACCCTGAGGCAAGGATAAAAATCTTTATTGGGATTGTGTGTAAATTGCTGGCGTATAGAGACACAGAAAGCGAGGCATCTCCTTTTTTTTGATTGATTACATAAAGAGCAGTTTTGTATGTCTCTTTTTTTTCACACTTCTTTTTTTTTGGGTGACAGCTCACCTTATCTGCCCTTTGTTGCAGCAATTTATTCACAATGTGTTGAGTGAGAGATTTCATTTGGCAGTGGAATTTATAAACTGTTGTCATTTCTGACTGATGCAACCTGAGGCAAAAAAAGTGGGCATGCAGGAGTTGGCTGATTATCTCTGAACGATCAAAAAAGGTAACAAACACACCTCAAATAGCTACACGCTTTGCGATAATCATTATTTATACACTGTTTTGACTTTGGGCGTAACATCTGAAAGAGCTTTATATATTTAAAAAAAGATTAAACAAGCTAAACAAACTGATTATGGTACTGAGGGGTTTAAGGAACATTTAAAGAACTTACAAGCTAGTAACAAGATAAACTACAGATACTATAGACTGAGTATAAAATATACTTAACAGGATTTTAAGAAGGTCTAATGGCAAATACGCCGATCCCAATCTACCTGTCAATCACAAAGGTAGTGTGGGTACATCGCATGGCATTAAAAAAATAGATATGTATTTATGCATTTTTATAGATCATTTTGACTGTTTTCATTTTATAAGTAGCTCGAATGCTAAAAAAGTGTGTGCACCCCTGGTCAAATGTAATATAAGTAGGCTAAGACTATTTATACTTATATATGTATGCACGTAATTAGATTGTTCTTATGGAGATTTGTGCTACAAGGGTGTAAGGGGAAGAGGCCTGGGGGTGCAGTCAGCATTCCATTTCATCCCAAGGTGTTCAGTAGGGATGAGGTCAAAGCTCTATAGCAGGCCACTCAAGATCTTCCATTCCAACCAATGTAAAGCATACCTTCATTGTGCTGGATTTGTGCACAGAGGCATTGTCATGCTGGAACAGGTTTCAAGTAACGGGAAAAGTAATACTACTGCATCCAAGGAAATTCTATACAATTGTGTGCTTTTAGCTTTGTGGTAACAGTTTGGTGAAGAACCACATATGACTGAAAAAGCCAGGCATTTTAATACTTTATAGTATATATACATATAGTATATACTGAATTAAGATCAAGTTTGTGACCCTAAGTTCCACTGGTTCACTATTCCAGAGCTTTGGGGCAATGTTTGGAAGAACTCAAACATGTGTCATGTAGAGTCACCATAGGTGTTACCCAGACACCTTCAGCTGCACACTGCATTCATTCAGTACATGCTTCGGGAATCACAATGCACATATGCATGAAGTTTCTTCTTAACAGGGTTTAGGAGGAAGAATAACAGTTTCTGCACTATGACAAAAACCCTACAGGACCCCAGAATACCTGTCAGAGTATCTGATTTTTTTTTTTTTTACTGTGAGTGCTCAGAGAGAAAGAAAAGGAGAGTATTGGATCTGTTTCCACTGCGTTGTAAAATATAACTATGAGAACGGGCAGGACTGGTCAAGAGTGTCTGTTTGAGGTGAATGAGATTGGTTTGAATTCCTTTTGAAGCACAAGGGGAGGGCATCGGGATGTGAAAGACAGCCTGCCACACAGCACTAGGAGGAAATGTGTGTCCAACTTTCTCAGTATTATGTGTGGGGTCCTAAATCAGAACAGTGTGCTACCAAATAGCATATAAATGTTGAAATCGAATGTTGTTGCACCAAAAGTTTAGTGTACATGTTTATAGCACGTAGACTGTACCCACTTTCTCAGCATGGTTTCATCACATAATTCGCAGCTACACGGACAGCCCCAGGCAGTTTCATGTTTTAGAAGGTTCGGGTGCACAAAAAAACACCATCACATGCCAGGCTTCATTGAAACCTGTTCTGAAAAGTCCACCGGCTCATGTTTGTATAGACATTGGAATGCTGTTCAGATAACAAACGTCTGCTTTGTTTCGTTCTGAGAAATCTTGCTTTGTCACAACTTCTTAATACCTTCCCCCTGTTCGCCTGACACTGCCAGCTGCTTGCAGTGATATGTGTGGGACCAAAGCAGTAGCCAAACGCATGTGTTTCATGTGGTTTGGCTTTTTACATCCTGGCAATTTGGGTCTATTGATCCTTTTGTGTCCATCATCTGTCAAAATAGATAATGGCATGGAACAGCAAGTTTTTATGAAGCTAAGAGAAACAAGCAGACCTAAATTATCCCGACTCTAAACCACAGAACATGAGGTGTCTTGTCTAGAGGGTTCTAGTTTATGCTTGCAGACTTGCCAATGTTTGGGACCCACAAGGAATTACATGGCATTGGGCTGAATTATCATTCAGAGCTCTTTCATGGCTTTGAGAGGTAAAAAATAGCAATCGGTGTACTCGTAAGGATTTTTGTGGTGCATGCCATTCACTGCAATTAATTTAATTTCGCATTTGACAGATGAAATCAACACTCTCTCCGACTCAATTACGTGAAGACAGAACGGTAGTGCGGTAAAAAGAATCAAAGCTGCTTTGTCACGTATACAGCGTACCTCCAGTTTCAGCTTTGGTTTTGAACACATACAGTCAGCAACATCCTTACTACGAACATTATTTTGATTCTACCTGTTCGGCATCAGAATTTTAAAGGCATTTAAGGTAACTGAGGAACAAATGTCATACAACTACATAAACATCATTGCTGCATTCATCTTTCCCTCGATCCTGACTAGTCTCCCAGTTCCTGCCATTGAAAAAACATCCCCACAGCATGATGCTGCCACCACCATGCTTTAATGTAGGGATGGTATGACCAGATGATGAGCGGTGCATGGATTCCTCCAGACATTCCTCCAACGCTTGCCATTCTGGACACAGAGTTCAATCTTTGTTTCTCATGGTCTGAGAGTCCTTCAGGTGCCTTTTGGCAAAGCCCAGGCAGGCTGTCGTGTGCCTTTTACTGAGGAGTGGTTTCCATCTGGCCACACTACCATACAGGCCTGATTGGTGGAGTGCTGCGAAGATGGTTGCTCTCCTGGAAGGTTCTCATCCTCTCTACACAAAAAAACGCTGGAGCTCTTTCAGTGACCATCAGGTTCTTGGTCACCTCCCTGACTAAGGTCCTTTTCCCGCATTTGCTCAGTTTCCTGCTCTAGGAAGAGTCCTGGTTGTTCCAAACTTTTTAAAAAAACATTTATGGATGATAACAGCCACTGTGCACATTAGGAGCTTCAATGCTGCAGAATTTTTCTGTACCCTTTCCCAGATCTGTGCCTCGACATAATCCTGTCTTGGAGGTCTACAGACAAGCCCTTGGATGTCATGGCTTGGTTTATGCTCTGACATGCTCTGTTAACTTTGGGACCTCATAAAGACCGGTGTGTGTCTTACCAAATCATGTCTAATCAACTGTATTTACCACAGGTGGACATACCACAGGTGGATGTTGTAGAAACATCTCCAGGATGATCAGTGGAAACTGTACATGGAAACAGTGTTCTTTTTCGTTTTAAATTTTTAATACATTTTTATTTAAAAGATTTTTTCCCTGGTGGTCTAGTGGTTAGGATGCAGCGCTCTCACCGCTGCGGCCCGGGTTCGATCCCCGGTCAGGGAACCAACCCCAGCCATTAGGGTTGCACAAGCCAGTGCACTCTTAGTCCCGGTCCCAAGCCCGGATAAATGGGGAGGGTTGCGTTAGGAAGGGCATCCAGTGTAAAAAGGTGCCAAATCGAACATGCGGATCATGAATAAAAATGATCCGCTGTGGCAACCCCTAATGGGAGAAGCCGAAAGAAAGTTAATACATTTGCAAAAATTTCAAACAAACTTCTTTCATGTTGTCATTATTGGGAAATGTTTGTAGAATTTTGAGTACAATATTGAATTGAATCCATTTTGTAATAAGGTTGTAACATAAAAATGTGGAAAAAGTAAAGTGCTGTGAATACTTTCCGGATGCACTGTATACCAAAGAGAAGGAACTGTTAGACCAGCAACAGGGACCTGGGCCCAAAGATTCACTGCTGAATCTGGCTATGAATAAGGAAGAGAGGGCACTTTGGCATTCATTCAACAGTATTCCCAATGTAAAAATAATTAAATGGTTTAGGAAATATAATAAGGAGTCCAAGGTGCAGACGCGGCATCTGTAGGATGTGCTGGACAAAGAAATCCTATTCAGGGAGACCCCACATCACAATTTGCGGATGGTGAAGTATCTGTCGCTAAGATACCACAGCACACCTTAAGCGGTCTTGTGGGGTTCATTTCTCATCAACTCTGAACTGTTTTGTGTTACAAGCAGGCCATAATCATAGGCAGGCCATTTCTTTGTCCAGCACATCCTACAGATGCCACGTCTGCACCTTGGACTCCTTATTATATTTCCTAAACCATTTAATTATTTTTACATTGGGAATACTGTTGCCATGAATGCCAAAGTGCCCTCTCTTCCTTATTCATAGCCAGATTCATCAGTGAATCTTTGGGCCCAGGTCCCTGTTGCTGGTTCAACAGTTCCTTCTCTTTGGTATACAGTGCATCCGGAAAGTATTCACAGCACTTTACTTTTTCCACATTTTTATTATGTTACAACCTTATTACAAAATGGATTCAATTCAATATTGTACTCAAAATTCTACAAACATTTCCCAATAATGACAACATGAAAGAAGTTTGTTTGAAATCTTTGCAAATGTATTAACTTTCTTTCAGCTTCTCCCATTAGGGGTCGCCACAGCGGATCATTTGTATTCATGATCCGCATGTTCGATTTGGCACCTTTTTACACTGGATGCCCTTCCTAACGCAACCCTCCCCATTTATCCGGGCTTGGGACCGGGACTAAGAGTGCACTGGCTTGTGCAACCCTAATGGCTTGTGTGTGTGTGTGTGTGTGTGTGTGTGTGTGTGTGTGTGTGTGTGTGTGTGTGTGTGTGTGTTATTTGAAAAAGGATGATCAATAAAATAAAGCACAACAAGAGCACAATTAGGAACTTTTCATTTATTATATGATTTCTACACAAAGGTGAATTACATAATAAAATATAAAACATATTTTGGATCACTAAGTATTTGCTTCTTAATTTTATTAAAATCTCTCATAGTGTTTTTCTTATAGTCTAACATATATTTGTTTACTGATGAGAAAATGGACCCCATATGCACTTTTCAGACGTTCACAGCATAGTGTTTGCTAAGAGTACAAAGTTGTTTCGAATCTAATCGGCATAAATCGGTAAACGCTGTTTCTTTAGTTCTGAATCGAAATGGGCCTGGAGCAAACAGACCAAGGCTGGTTCATACGGTATGAGGTATAAACACGTAGCTGCTAAAGGAAGAAACAGATGATCCCTTTAACTATTTAAATAAAGGCGGCCACGATATTAATGCTTCGCTGCTAAAGTCTAATCAGTCAAAAATATGAATCCAGTCTGGAAACACTTTAAACAAACAACTGCACATCGTACTGAATCTGATTGTCACACAAAAACTTTGGTCACTAAATCATCTTTGGAACTCTCCGATGACGGCAACAACAACAACAACAAAAAAAACGAAATAATCGCCATTATTGCTTTAGATCGCAAAACTAACAAAACCCGACGTCGGTAATAAAATATGTTCTGTACATGGAGGAATGGCACCTTTACATCAAGAGCATTTTTCCCTATAGCATAAGCCTACAAAAACTTAAATAATAAAGTACAAAAATAGACTGCTTCATTGTGAAAATTCAGTGGCCATATGAACAGTAGAACAGCAGTTCGTATAAAACAACAATAATGCGAAAACCGATTACATGTTCAGCTGGGTAACGAAACAATATGATACATTCACTGTCTCAGGCACTGTTGTGTTTCGGCGGCTTCGAAGGCTCACACCATCCCTGCGTCTTTTGCCATGCCGTAGAAGATTCCTTTCTGTGAAATAAGTTTGCTTGGTGTGTCAAACTCTGCAACCTGTCCCTTATCCAACACCAGAACTCTGGGAATTAAAAAAAAGAAAGTGATTAAAAGTTAATAAAGATAAAAAAATATTTGTCTACTAAAATGCCAAATGAGCTCCCAATTTTTTCTCATTTGGTTCTGCCAGTTCACAGTCGACCCTCCACACATAACAGGACCACCACCAACTTAGAAGTACAGGGAAACATAAGGGTGCTTCCACTAATTTATGAGACCAGGCCAAGTTCTGTGTGTAATGAGATGTGTAACGTTGTTGAGATGTGTAACAAGATGTGTAAAGGGTTTAATGTTATGGCTAAACAGTGTATATTTCGATGTATGTTCCAGGTACATCTGATGTGCAACCATTAAAAATACTAAACAGTAACACTTATTTCATCTTGTACATTCCAGTGCATTCCATTTATTTATTTTTGTTTTAGTTTTTCAAAACTGCTTTCTGAAGACGTGCTTCCTTAAAACCATATAATCTATGAGAACACACATTACTGTATAAATGATTTATTTATAAAAAAATACAATCATTATGATGTGTAAATATGCCTTCTACAAGGGCTGTGGTTTATAATTAGATAGTTTTTTAGAATTTGGTGATAATTTAATTTATAATTACTCACTGAAGGTTTGCTTGTTTAAAGCACTTCACAAAATTATGCAGAATTATGCGATTTTGCATTTATTATACCAACTCTGAGATAACAGTGTAAATCCTGGTGTGGTTCAGGAGACAGTACCACAGACCAGTGTCATTTTTAACTTTTAGTTCGGTACACATGTACTGAATGCAATCCTTTTTACATGCAGATCATAGTTAAAATCTGAGCTCCCTAAGGAACGTATTTAGTGACGGACCACAAGTTTGTTTAGTCTCCACCTCACGCTTTAAGCGCATTTTCTAATTATTATTAAACTTGAAAACATACACAACAATGCTGGAGGTATAAAAAAGAAACTAGAGTTAGTGCAGTTTGACTGTGGCTCCTCACTTCGTACCGGAAATAAGATTTGTTTTGCGCATGCACAAAAACGCTAAAGAATCAACGGAGCTAGCATTAACCTCTAGCCAGGAAGTGGCTAGCCGGTAATGCTAGCGCCGTAGATTCGTTAGCCTTTTATGTACAGCTTCAAGAATTTCTCTTAAAAGGAGAAAATCCTGACAATTCCACATATCGAGGGAGTGAATAAATGAAGGATGGAAGGAATGAAGATGTTTGTTAAAGTATGTTAAAATAGTAGTAAAGTAAAACAGTTAAGTACATCATATCTTTAGAAAATTTATTATTAAATGTAAAACACACACACATACACAAAAACACACACATCTGTATTACCTGTATTTTTATTAAATACCTAATTTAATCAATAGAATAAAAGCGTGTATTGCAATAATTTGATTTATTAAAATTATTATTATTTTTTTTTAAATATAATAACTATTTTATATATTATTATATTTATATATTATTTAACCAGGCAGGCATTTTATTGAAAATTTATTTATTTTTAATCTACATAAATTAAAAAACTATTATTACTTTAATACATTTACTTGAATATTTTGTCTTCATGCTCTGTTTCACTAATAATAAACATACATTTGCATAAAACAATATTTAAGATATCAATATTTGTACATGGACGGGTTGATTAGAGTATTAAAAAACATGAAAAGTATTAATTTAATGTACAAATAAATATTTTAATCGATTAAATGCCCTAATACAGTATATATAAATAACATTTTTATTATATCTTCTCAAGGGGCATAGAAATATACTATACTAATATACTATAAAAATAGCACTTGGATATATTTTAGAGTACCGTAACTATAAAGCGCACCCATATATAAGCCGCACCCGCTGAATTTTACAAATATTTTTATTTTTAACATAAATAAGCCGTGTTTACACTAATGTACTTTACACAGGCGTTAACGAAAGACATGTTACACACGGTTTAACGGGTGAAATATGTTGCACTTCCTTTAGGAGCACAGCGGTATTTTGGGAATAGCATGACAATGCATTTTTCTGCTATTACTGCATGTGTGGAAACCGAGGAATATGTCCTTGTTATTTTCTGATGCTGATTTCTAAGTTTCTTTGACTAACCCGTAACGCTGTTGCCAAGAAAAAAATCATTGTTCACTGTCTTCCTCCTTCCTTTCACAACTATTTCTCTCGGGAGTTTATCTTTTGGCATCGTTGTGCGTTTAAAAATCACCCGATGGAAGTTTTTTCTCTCGAAGCCGTGCAGCTCAGAACACAGGTGATGTGCGTTTTTTCGTTTCCGTTCGGAAATTTAATTGGTCTAATGTTATGGGGTTCAGTTTTTTGGCTTGAAGTTTGTGAGACCGGGAAAAACCCAGAAAAAATCCATAAATTAGCCGCTTCGTTGTTTAAGCTGTGGGGTTCAAAACGTGGGAAAAAAGTAGCGACTTAAAGTCCGGAAAATACAGTAGTCAGTGTGCAGCTTGTATAGCATTACAGATTTACTGTCCTCTGAAAATAACTCGATATACAGCCATTATTGTCTAAATAGCTGGCAACAAAAGTGTAAAATTAGGTGCTTTAGGTACAATTCTCTCATTCTGACCACTGGATGTTTAACATGGCACCTCATAGTAAAGACTCTCTGAGGATTTGAGAATTAGAATTGTTGCTCTCCACAAAGATGCCTTGGCTATAAGAAGATCAGTAAAACCTTAAAACTGAGTTACAGTGCAGTGGTCAGGGTCATACAGAGGTTTTCCAAGATGGATTCCACTCAGAACAGACCTCGCAAGGGTCCATTAAAGAAATCGAGTCCTCGAGTTCTGAGTTACAGTGCAGTGCGTCAAAAAAGCTGCTTCAAAAAACAGAGTGTAGCATCATTGCTTTAGAGGTTGCAGAAGCGGAAGGTTCACTTGCCAGTGCTCAGACCATATGCCTCACACTGCAACAAGTCGGTCTGTAGGCCGTCGTATCAGAAGGAAGCCTCTTCTGAAACTGGCTCACAAGAAAGCCTGCAAAATGTTTGCTGAAGACAACCTGTCCAAGAGCATGAAATACTGGAAACATGTTCTGTGGTCTAATGAGACTAAGATGAACTTGTTTGGCTCAGATGGTGTGCAGCATGTATGGTGGCACCATGGTGTGGAGTACCAAGAAAATTGTCTCTTGCCTACAGTCAAGCATGGTGGTGGTGGTAGTATCATGGTCAGGGGCTGCATGAGTGCTGCTGGTACTGGGGAGCTGCGGTTCGTTGAGGGAAACATGGATTCCAACATGTACTGTGACATTCTTAAGCAGAACATGATGCCCTCCTTTCAGAAACTGGGCTAAACGGCAGTTTTCCCAACATGAAAACAATCCCAAACACACCACCAAGATGACAACTGCCTTGCTGATGAAGCTGAAGGTGAGGGAGTGGCCAAGTATGCATCCAGACCTAATCCATTTTAAACACCTGTGGGGCTCCTCAATTGGAAGGTGGAGAAGCACCATGTGTCTAACATCCAGCAGCTCTGTGATGTCATTATGGAGGCGTAAAAGAGGATCCCAGCAATAACCTGTGCAGCTCTGGTGAATCTGCAGCTCAGTGCTAGATAATAACTCACATTTGTTGCCAGCTATTTTGACAATAATGATGTATGTCGAGTTGTTTTCAGAGGACAGTAAATCTATTCTCTATATCTGTCTGTATGTACTGTCACAATAATTGAATTTTGTGCTAATGGACCAGATTTTTGACCCAGAGTAGTAAAGGCCAAGCCCAGTCATACCTTGTGTAGTCCATAATGGTGTTGAGTCTGTGAGCAATGGTGAAGACTGTGCAGTCCTCGAACTGTGTGCGAATGGTGGATTGGATGAGATCATCTGTCTCCAAATCAATAGCAGCTGTAGCTTCATCCAGGATGAGGATTCTTGTCTTTCTTAGCAAGGCTCGAGCCAAGCAGACGAGCTGCCTCTGTCCCACACTGCACACACCCAGAACACAGTGGATGTGAGCGCATAGGGATTAACTCTGATATTATAGTCAAGCACTGAAACCTATTAACTGAATCATAATATTTCATCATGCGGTACAGTGTCACATGCTGTTGATGTACCTTAAATTCTCTCCTCCTTCCGAGCATTCCAATTCAAGTTTAGAAGGCTGGTTGCTGACAAACTTATGTAGGTGAGAATGTTTGAGAGCGTTCCACAGTTCGTCATCGCTGTATTTGTCAAAAGGGTCGAGGTTCATCCTCAGTGTCCCCGAGAACAGAACTGGTTCCTATAAATAGCAAATTAGGCAGGGCACATTTAAATCGGGCAGGAAAAAATCAATTATTTGGATTTTGGCTCATCTCATTTTTATTTGTTTTATTATTCAAAATATTTTGTTCAATCAAAAATCAAAAGCGAAGTCTGATTTTTATTAAATATGGAATAAACAATTAATAAACATCACCTTTTTTTGTCTATGTCAGTTATTGCAGAAATATTGTGGGTTCTTCTTTTTTTTTCATGGAGGAATATCAACAAACCTGTCCATTACTAATATATATCAAATGTGGAAGCATTACATTTTGTGCCTTCACTTGAAATAGAAGACTAAAACCTCTTCCAGCATGACAATGTCCCTGTGCTCAAAGCCAGCTTCATGAAGATACGCTTTACATGGTTTGGAATGGAAGATCTTGAGCAGCCCTTTTTACAGCTCTGAATTAAATATAGTTATTACTTAGAACTACATGTTTAGGACTAATTGGAATGCTGACTGCACCCCAGGCCTCCTCACCTCACCTACATCAGTACCTGACTTTACTGACACCATCTCCCCAGAAGAGGGGAGGTTATCATTACTGCAGATTGGTACTAAATGTGGAAATGTTCATGTACTATATTGCCATTAGTCATTAGTATGGTTTGAGCATCGCTTTCCACATTTAATCCCAATTTGCTCTTATAATTCCCTTCACTCTTCTGGGAAGATGTTGCTCTAGAGTTTGTGGAGATTTGTGTTTATCAGCCACAAGGGTGTTCGTAAAAGCAGGTTCTGATGTAGCGGAGGAGACCTGGGGGTGCAGTCATTGTTAACATTCATCCCAAAGGTGTTCAGTAGGGATGAGATCAGAGTTCTAAGGCTGGAGACTCAAGATCTTCCTCTCCAAACCATGTAAACCATATCTTCATGGAGCTCACTTTGTGCACAGGCGCATTGCCATGCTGGAACAGGTTTGGGTTTCCAAGATCAAGTGACGCAAAACACAAAATTTTATACCGCATTCAAAAACATCTTAAATTAAACACCTACAGGTACTTTTAGTTTCTAGTTAAAATGATAATTTGTACGGAGATACGAGCGACCTTCGAAACTAATTTCTAAGGCACAAGCAAACCCACGCTGCCGCTTCCCCGCTTTCGGCCGGGGGTAGCATCAGTCGTTTATCTCGTGTCGCTCGTTCGCTCTCGTTGTTCGGTGCAGCAAAAACGTAACTTTTTTTAGTTTTATATTTTTATTTCACTAGAAATCTTGAAAAATGGCTCCCAAGAAAATCAGTGATGGTGCTGGAAAAACAAAAGTAAATAGAATTACCATGGAAACCAAGAAGGAAATGTATGAGCGTGGTGTAGCTCTGTGCATCTCACACTCGCAATCAACCACTACCACATGGGTAAGTGTTAAATTATGTTTACATTACGGTAATTTGCGGTGTATTTGTTTGTTAAAATAGGCTACAAATACTTTTTAAGTGCAGAAATAAGCGATCGAATGAGATCTCAGAATTGATTAAATCACTTTTACATTATTTCTTATGGGGAAAACTGGTTCGAACATACGAGCAAATGGAACTACGAGCAATATTCACTAATGAATTATGCTCGTTCAACAGGGTTTTACTGTATTGCAAAATTAATGTTTTTTTTTTTTTTTTGTTACTTACACAGTAATTATTCCTCATTTATAGTCTACACCTTTTATTTAGGTCTAAGGAATCCAAAAAGCACTGCCATCCACCAAAGCATAGTTTTGTGTTTTTATCATTAAAAAAAAAAAAAAAAAAAAATGCACATATAAATAAAAAAAAAAAAAAACATATATATGAAAAAAATGGCATTACCTCATTCTTATCTAAAAATCATTATTCTCAATACAAAACATATTGTTACTCAGGCAAAAAATTCTGTACCTTTGCTTCTTTTTAAATGCTAAAAACCCCATAGTCCTAAAATCTTCATGTAGTATATGAAAAAAAAAACTTTATTAATAAAATACATCGATTCATCAATAACTCATCGATTAAAATGCAATTAATCTACAGCAGCGTGTAGTGTACAGTATCTGTGCTTACAGCGCTACTATTGTACTAAATACCTAAATCTACAATCAGCAAAGAGGGGCAAATGAGGACAGGTGGTTCTCATGGATTGAAGGTGAATTAGCTGAAATAAAAGTGTTTTTAAAAGTGAATTAGGGTCACGAGAGCAAGAAATGAATGCAGAAAACAAAAGACAAACAGGAATATGTTAACGATCTGGACGTGAATTTGCAGCAAATTAGCTACAGTTGTGTTTGGAGTCAAGCATGCTAATTAGCCACTGTTAAACATTTCAAGATGTTTTGTGAGTTGAAAGCTGCTTTGGATCGTACATTTTTTTGCCAGTATGAAATATTTTTGGCAATCACACCAAAATCTTTTTTATTTTTGGCGGACACATTAAAACCTGACTTGAGAGAAATATTAACATAACAATAAATCTTCAACAATAAATTTTCAAAGCTGGGTTTAAGTAAAAACAGCTTGCGTGCGGGTGGGTGGGTAAGGGAGAGAAAGCGTTTGACCTGGGGGATGATGGTGAGTTTGGATCGTAGGTCGTGCAGGCCGATCTCGGCAATCTTCACTCCATCGATTGTAATTTCCCCTTCTGCCGCCTCCAGGAGCCGGAACAGACACAGTGTCATGGAGGACTTCCCCGCTCCAGTCCTACCCACAATGCCAATCTGCAAACACACAAAAAAAAAAGATATAAAGCGGTCACTACGCACAATTAATTGCACAGCAAAAGAAATTCTGCAAAAGCAATACTGAGTATCTGCACTGCCTGAATTCATTCCTGACCTTTTCTCCTCCTTTCACCTGGAGAGAAATGTTCTTCAGAACCAAGTCGAGTCCCTCTCGATACCTCACACTGTAGTTACTAAACTCCACTTTGCCCTCAGGAGGCCAGTCTGATGGAGGCTTTTTGTCCACCTCCCACGGTGCCTATAAAAAAAAATAGCTATTTATTCATCGATATGAATTCTTTTGTGTTTCATGTACAGCTTTAAGGATTTCTCTTAAAAAGGAAAAATTCCTGACAATTCCGCATATCGATGGAGTGAATGGATGAATGAAGAGGAATTCATTCATTTATGAACAAACAATTTGAATGAATAAATAGATTACCTTGTGTGTAACAAATGTAAACGATATTATTTTATATTTGCATTTATTTCATTTTATTTAACTGATTTAGTTTGTGCCTATTTAATCAATGACTCAATTTAATCAATATATTGAAATTGCATTCATTTGATTTATTCAAATTTTTGTTTTTCTTTCGTTTTTTTTTTTTTTTTTATTAAACCAAGCAGGCATTTTATTTAAATTATATTAAAAAAAAAAGTAAACTGGTGATGTTTTACTTCTTCTCCAAGCTGAAAGAAGAACTAATCATCACTTCTGTAAATGAATTAAAGATGCACTATTCCTTTTTTTTTTTTATTCCTGCCCAGTCGTATGGCATCAGTATGAGGCTCGAATGGTCTCTATAAGATGATATAACTGACTGGTATTTATACAATGCATTGAATCGGTCGTGATCCAGGTCTAAAAAGTAGCTGTGTTGACAACACTGACCTCAGGTGGTGTCTCGGAGTACTCCTTCACTCTCTCTACTGCGACAATGTTGCTTTCAAGCTCAGAGGTCATTCTCACCATCCAGTTCAGGGACATCGTGACCTATTGGATATGGAACATGAAAATCGGTCACGGTGATGTGTTTTTACACAGCTGTAAAATCACTGCAGCACTAACGTCTTGACTATGATTAGTTTATTATCTTCGGGTTAGAAAGGGGTTGTTGCAGAACTGATGACTGAGAACTAATGTGAATAAGTGTCTGTGTGAAATAAAAATATTTTCACCTTCAAATATTTATACACGTTTCTAATAGTCTGAAACAAATGCATGCTGTTTCACAATATCACAATATTTTTAACAATGTTTTCTACAACTGCGTTGGACATTTTTAACATTTGTGTCAACAATGATGCTGCACACTAGGGTTGCAAAGGGCCGGAAACTTTCCATGGGAACTTCACCTGGGGAATTTGGGAAATATTCCAAGTAGGAAACTTACTAGTAATTGATTAGAATTTATGGGAATTAATTGGAAATATGTGTAAATGTATAAAAACTGTATCATATACAAACATAAATATAAACATTTTGTTTGGTCATAAGCCAACATGCATGCAAACTGATACAGATTTTTAAAAATATACATTTTTGATTAAACTGTAAGTATATTTATATTTTAAGTAAGTATATTTATAATTTAAATGATATATTTATTTGCACTATAGCTTACACACAGCACAATGTATGTAATATTTATGTTATTTTTGTGAACACGATTATGTTATGGAGAAATGCACATGTAGGGGGTGTGGCCTCAGTAGTCCTGCAGTAACTGTGCTGTGCTGCATGTGATAGATGTGTGATTCCATTCAATCTGGTCGTTTTTTTAACCAAAATGATCCCGAAATTTAAGTTCTCTGATATAGTCTAACCTGCAATTTTGTATATTCCCAGTTTATTCCCCTTTAATTCACGTTAATTCCCACGGAAAGTTTCCAGTCTTGAAAATTCCTGAAATTTGCAACCCTACTGCACATTTATAAAGCAACATGTATGTGCTTACCAGAGGTGGAAAGTAACGGATTGCATTTACTCAATTTATCGTAAATGAGTAGTTTCTTTGTGTACTTATACTTTTAAAGTATTTTTTATAATCAGAAATTGTACTTTTACTTATGTTTTTTCCACTGCATTCTTAACTCTATGAATAATAAATCAATTAAAATAATGCAATTTTTTTTTCTGCAAAAGAGCATAACTCGCATTAGATTTAAATCAAGCATTGAAGTGTTTTTTATTTTAAATATGTTATTGCACTTTCATTTATAATGGTGTTCTTTCAGTTGAAAACAACTAGTTAATTGATTGCTGAAACTATCGACTATTGGCAAAAATCGTTACGAGAGCGGCCTCTAGCGGCAAATCACTAATTCCACGTGCTGTGAGAGTATGTGCTGCATGGAGAGCGCTATATTATGTGTTATTCACAATTTATTTATTATCATATGACATATATTAATGAATATATTCATATTTCTTTCCTTTAGCACATTTTCATGGTTCGGTAGCGGGGTTTTTTTGTAATAAAGTACAATACTATTTTGCATGGAGTGGTTTTTTTTATTTATTCAGTATTCATAAAAAAAAAAAAAAAGGCATTTGAATCAGTTTTTTAATTTGTAAAGGTGTTCCTTCAGTTGAAAACAACTAGTTAGAGATTTAGATCTTATTGTCTTTTTTGAACTACACTAGAATCCCACACCCCTTACTGTTTAAAAAAAAAAGGGACTGTAAATTTTACTATGAGTAAATGTCACATGAGCTACTTTTTACTTGAGTAGATTTTTACCCTGGTAACTTGTACTTAAGTACGATTTCATTGAAGTAACAGTTACTTCTAGTTGAGTAAAATGTTTTATTACTCTTTCCACCTCTGGTGCTCACACCCGTGCGTCCGCAATATGTTCAGGACGTCTCCTATTTATTACAAAACCCTCTTTAGAAGAGGACTATTTGGTTACACTACCTGCAGGGCGTACGTGACGGAGAGCCCCACCAGCCCTTCGCTCAGGCTGTCCTTCCTGATCACGGCGAACAGGGCGGCGAACAGCACGATGCAGTTTCCGATAAACTCTATCCGTACCCCCAACCACCTGAACCCATCAAAACACACCGCTGTCATTAAACATCAACACAGAAGGGTTTTATATGAATGGTGGGACAAGCACCACTGGTGGTCTTGCCAAAAAACATTACTGCGAGTCAAGAGAAAATTTGGCAAGACTCACGCCGAACATCTGCACACAATCATGCATGCAGAAGGAGCGAGGCCAGACCTACCTGTTGGAAACAATACCGGGGTAGTAACTCTTTTGGTTCTCGTCCACTTTCCCATCGTTCATGAGCACGAACGAGGTGTTGAGCCCATAAGCACGGATCACGCTAGTGCCGGTGATGGTCTCCGAAAAATGTGAGTAAATAGGGGACCTACTGATCGACTCCAGCCTCTTTAGCTGCCGCGAGGAGGCTACATAAAATCTCTACACAGGAGATGAGGAGGAGAGACACCGACAGCAGGTTTAACAGATATAACTACAATATAAAGCAAAAATGAACTACAGCACACATTGTAATGGGGTTAGGATTCCAATAACACCACATGAATCAGGCATATACACTGTTACTAAAATTTGTCTTCTATGGATTGGCGGACGCTTGTATCCAGAGTGGCTTACGTTTATCTCTTTCATACAGCAGCTATGGGGATAAGGGCCCTTCTCAGGGACCGAGAAGTGGCACTTTGGTGACTGGATCCCCAAACTATGGTCTGCCCCTACATTTGAAACGGCCCACTGAACAATGCCAAAGACATATATTAAAAATGCAATTTCAAAGTCGAAGTTGTTTTAATCATTTCATATCTGTATGTGATAATAAAGGTTATATTTTAAACTAAAATTTCCCTTAGTTATTAATAGAGGTCGAAGCACTGGTAATTGATTGCTGAAACTATCGGCTATTTGCAAAAATTGTTACGAGAGCGGCCTCTAGAGGCGAATCACTGATTCCACATGCTGCACGGAGAGCGCTATATTAAATTTGTTATTCATAATTTATTCATTATAATGTTATTTATTAATAAATATATTCATATCTATTTCCTTGCACATTTTCATGGTTCAGTAGTGTTTTTTTTTTTTTTGTAATAAAGTTCAATACTATTCTGCATGAAGTGTTTTTTTTTTTTTTTTTTAATTCAGTGTCCATTTGAACAGTTTGATTAATCGGTTATCGGCAAGTAAGATCCGACCTAGCTTTCGGCAAAATCCAATATCGGTTGATCTCTAGTTATTAGCGTAGCCTAATTTGTTAGCTTTACCCACCAATCATATGGATAAGTATGTGAATGTTTTGATTTAAATAGCAATGAATATGAAAAAAATTTCCTTATGATAGTTATAATGCTCTGTGAATAGGTTATATATCTCTTGCAATGTAATACTCATTTGTCTGTATGGTGCATAACAAAATAATAAACTAATAAACTGAATATTAAAATCTCCACAATAATACTTATAGCCACTATGGACAATGTAATTTTCTGTTACAGACTAACTTTCTTTCAGCTTCTCCCATTAGGTGTCGCCACAGCGGACCATCTGCATGTTTGATTTGGCACGTTTTTACACTGGATGCCCTTCCTAACGCAACCCTCCCCATTTATCCGGGCTTGGGACCAGCAATAAGGCTTGTGAACCCTAATGGCTGGGGTTGGTTCCCTGACCAATCGAACATGGGCCACAGTGGTAAGAGCGCCGCATCCTAACCACTAGACCACCAGGGAACCAAGAAAGGAGAAATAATGTGTCCCTCACAGAAAAAAGGTTTGAAAATGCATAAAATAGACCTTTTTTTTTTTCCTTTTTTCTAAAACATCACTAAATAACAGACTAACGATCGGCACTGAAATCTCTGTGGATGCTTACTGGAATCCTCACCCATTATCAAAGAATGTAGTCCAAATGCATAATATCATTATTATTGTGCATCGACAGGAATGTACAACAAAGACATAAAACCCACTTAGAACCATCAAATCAATACAAAAAAAAAAAAAAAATCAGGATTATTTCCGTCTCATGCAATGCTGAAGCCAAACCAAAAGCAACATGTGGGGAAAAAAGGAAAAGAACCGCAAAGGAAGCTGCAGTAAGTCATGTGAATGAAGTATGGGGTTTTCAGATTATAGAACTTTTATACTGTACAAGAGGCACATTTACAGTAAAAATGCTTTACACACTCATCAGGAAGGGTATTGACCCCCTACTACACGTGTCCTTCACTGTCTCATGGCCCCTTTGTATAGCATTAAAGGTGTTATGATTGGTGGTCAGTCTGGATTAGGATTAATATCACTACGTTCTGTTACATAGGATCACATTTACTACAATGTTAGGCTCTTGAAATGAATAATAAATGTGACTAGCGCTTTCTGATCCGAACCATCCCTAAATGCCAGGCAGAATGGGGGAAAAAAAAGCCTATTTGAGATGCTTTTGGTGCGATTGTAATGATAGAACACTGGGGTTAAATATAAAGAATTAAAATGAGTCTGGATAAAAGACATTAACGGAACGAAACCAACTAAAATCACACCTTAAAAAAAAAAAAAAAAAAAAAAAAAAAAAGGACCTCCCATAGCAGACTACTCCTACAAACAGCTGTTCTTTATGCACAATCGTTCGGATTATTCATAATGTAAATCAGCCAATTGGTACCAGTATTTTAGATTACAGCAACGCTTCAGGAATCAATTCGTTCAAAAGAGGTTTTTGGTGTATTAGTCTGCACCTGTTCCAGTTGGATAAAGAACAACTGATGATGAACACCTCCCCAAATTCTAACGGAAACAACCATACTACTACTACTACAAAAATGGCGGGGTGACTACACATACTTAAACAGTAAACATATTGACACACGTAAGCATGCTGCATTAATGAGTTAATGTTTCCTATTTACCTGGACCCACCAATAGAACAGCGTTAATGGCACTATGACTATGAAGAACATAGGGGTGAGGGCAGAGCATATGACCAGCACAGTGACTGTGTACCAGAAAGTGCGCATCCAGATATCAATATTTTCTGGAATCAGACAGTCTATTGTGTCCACGTCTTTGCTGAAGCGATTCAACACGCGCCCTGAGGGGTTGGATTCGAAAAAGGACTGCGGCGACCTCAGAACAGCGTTGAGCATGTGGAGGTGGGTGAAGTTGGCAGCCTTCAGCATAGCGTACACCCGACTCAGTAAAGAGTTAGCCAGAATCAGCACACCTGTGTGGAGTGGAGGGGAGGGAAGATTAAATCAGCTGAACAATGGACTCACACGCTCATTCAGTCAATCCCGGAGACTATAAAACCTGCAGGTTCACACAGAGGTTGTTCACACACTCAGGTGTTCAGAAACGCACGGTTTTGTCCAAACTCTCGTTAATGCTACAAAGGATAAATAATGACACTTGGCCATGTTTCAGGGGGTTTTAGATCAGTTGATCAAACGTGCCAGAGAGATCTGTAAGATGTGTGTGAAGTGTAACGTGAAAAATTGTGTCTTGTACATCATCAATGGCAAAAAAAAAAGGTCCAAAGCTAAAGATGGAATGGAAAACTAATAAAAAAAAACCTATGGCAAGTCCATCCGAGCTGAGCTCCGGTATCTCAAATGAGTCTATTGTTCAATTCCAACTATCGATTGTATTCCCTATGGAAGTTTGTTTCTGCCACCTACTATTTCTTTTGCCTGATTGCAAATTTCTCGCAATTTTGACTTTTTTCTCTGGACTCTGACTTCATTTCTCAAGATTCTGACAGTTTTTCTCGTGATTCCGACTTTTTTCTCGCGATTCTGACTTTATTTCTCGGCAATCTGACTTTATTTCTCGTAATTTTGACTTGTTTCTCACAATTCATTTTTTTCCCCCTCACACTTCATACTTTATTTCTTGCAATATATATATATTTTTTGCAATTCCGACCCTATGTCTCGCAATTTTGAGTTCTCTTAAGGGATCGGAGGCTTAGTTTGATACCATGCAATTCTTCCATTAACAAAAAGATCTCACGGTTTGTAAAACCATGGCTAAAATTGTCCTATATGATTTGTATTTTATGCTCGATTGGCTAAAAAAATTTTCAGAATTGTAAGAAAAAAGTTATAATTACAAGATATTGTCAGAATTGCAAAAAACAAAGTCAGACTTGCGAGAATATATCAGAATTGTGAGAAATTCAGTCAAAAATGGCAGAAATAAAGTCGAAATATTTTTTTCAATATGGTATTTTCTATTCCATTAAAAATAAGAGAGAGAGAGAGAGAGAGAGAGAGAGAGAGAGAGAGAGAGAGAGAGAGAGAGAGAGAGAGAAAATAACAAAAAAGAAAACATGTAATGTCACACTATGGCCACCAGGGTTCAGTAACAGATCAGAAATCCTCTGGCTGGGTAAACACATCCAAATCCCGAGGGGAGGATTAAGCAATAAAATGCATACGTGTGTGTGTGTGTGTGTGTGTGTGTGTGTGTGTGTGTGTGTGTGAGAGAGAGAGAGAGCGAGAGAGCGAGAAAGAGTACACGCAAACGGTTTAAGGCAGGAAGTAGGCAGGGGAGCTGTTTGTGTGGAAAAAGGAAATGAACAACTCTTCGGTTAGAGAGGGGGAGGAGAGATAGAGCTTATGAGTAGAAAGAAAAACGAGAATAAGAGATTGCGTCGTGTAAGTGAAAGGAAAAACAGAGGAGGAGAAAGGAAAGGGAAAGAGAAATCACAGCTAGAACCTTCTTTGCCAGCGGCTTTGCTTGCATGCTAGAGCACAAAACACTTTCAATTCTGAAAAGTAGGGAAATATTATTGAAGATTCCTGCAGCTTGGCAGTATCTTTTTGGAAAACACAATACCTGCACAAAGAAGTAAATTAGAGCCAATGGGCCAATGACCACAGCAAAGATGGGGGTGGTGTAAATGATAACAATCAGTGTGGAGAGGGAGGTAAAAAAAGTCCCCAGGAACATGAGGATCGTGGAGGGCAAGGACTCATCGATCACGTAAATATCTTTGGAGAAGCGGTTGATGATGCGCCCTATGGGTGTAGTATCAAAGAAAGACTGCGGGGTGTGAAATTTGTTGTCCAGTAGACCCTGGTGCAGCTTGCGGGCAGCCTGAATTTTCCCCATGGCCAGAGTAAAGGAAGAGAACATGACCAGGAGGCCTGCCACAAAAAGAGGAAAGAGGATGAGAGAGTTGCTACACTACACAGACCTGTAGGGGAAAGGAGGTTATGGAGCATGTACTGTATGGAGAGAGAGAAAGAAAAAAATCAACAAGAAATTCAGGTAATTAGGTTGAATACGGGTTATTAGAGATTACAGAGCAGGAACATTAGGCAAAGAACAATCTCTGGGGGAAAAAATGTATATATATATATATATATATATATATATATATGTATATATGTATTAAGTGTGCATTCAAAAGTTGTCCAACTGTAGTAATACTGAAGTGAGTGAAGTGCAATAGTTCATAATTAATTAGTATTTCTTAATTGCATTTTTTAACGACTACTCTGTGGTGGAAAAAGGTGATGAAGCTCTTCCGTTTACAAAAATACAGTTATTCAGATATTATTATCCTCAAATATTATTATTCGGCCTCTAGAGGTGAATCACTGACGCCACGTGCTGTTTGTTTTTACATGGGACTGCATGGAGAGAGCATGGTGTAAAAAGAGTGCTTTATTTACAATTCATTATTTATCATTTATTAATATATAATATATTCATTAATTGATAAATTCCTATGTATTTAATTTAAAACTTTTTTATAAATCAGTACTGTTTTTTTGTGTTATGTTTTTTTTTTTTTTTATAGAGTATTCATTTTAAAAACAATATAATTTAAATAATCGGTTATCGTACGAGTACAAGTATGATCCAACCTAGCCATCGTTATCGATAAAATTCTTTATCGGTCGACCTCTATCTCAAAGAAGAATAAAAGTGTGTACATGGGCGTCAATAACAGAAATCCCACACAGGATTCTACTCCTGTCAACCAAGGTCAGGATTCTCCAGTGAGGCTACAGTGAAGACTCTGCAGCTGATGTGGTACAGTGTGTTGCACTGAGATGCTTTTCTGCTCACCATAGGTGTAAAAAGTGGCTATTTCAGTTAACATAACCTTGCTGTCACGTTGAACCAGTCTGACCATTCTTCTTTGAACTCTCTTAAGATTAACAGTTTCTAAAATTCTAAAACATGCCTGTCTGGCATCAATAAATATGCCATGGTCAAAGCCATTCACATACCATTTTCCAGCATTCCGATGTTTGATGGGAATATTAACCAAAGCTCCTGAACTGTATCTGCATAATTTAATGCATTGTTCTGCTGCCACTTGATTGGCTGATATGATCATGGCATGTATAAGTACAAACTGGTGTCCCTTATGAAATGCTTGGTGAGTGTGTATCTAAATAATAAAATTTGTTTTATACTACTACTACTACTACTACTACTACTACTACTACTACTACTAATAATAATAATAATAATAAAATACGATTTCATTTATCCTATAATCTTCAGTAACTTTATCCTAGTGGATTTGGAGCCTATCATGGCAATTTGATGTAGTCAATCCGAAAACATGCATGTTTTTGAGATGGGAGGAAACCTAAAACCCCAGAGGTATTAGGTACATGGAGAGAGCATGCAAACACTAGTGTGTTGCCCTATTAAAACCATGCAAAGATCCTCTTCACAAAAATTACTTATAAATGATTCTAAAGCTGGTTATTTGCAATTTATTTCTTCAAAGACTCTACTTAACTAAATATGTACTCACTAGACTGCCTTATGTTCTACATGGAACGCACCTGCATTTGAAAATAAGCACCACTGACATTTGTAACCATTCGTGCCATACCTTGTGTAAAACCCAGTGCTGCATACACCCCAGCTCTCATCGGTACATTTTCTTCTCTTGTGCTCTCCTCGGTGTCATTAGTCCACGCGGTGAGCCAAATGTTGGCTCCAATAGCCGCTGCACTCTGAGCGGCATACAGCAAGCAGATGAAAATGGACATCAAGGGCCCCACCGCTTTCACGTACTCCCAATAAACCTTGAGTTTCACCTAAATAAATGCAGCAGGTGGAACAGTAGACATATATTAGAGTTGAGGAAAACCAAACAGTGACCTGTCTGCAAATGAACAGGGCCTCTTTTTTCTAATAAATACAACGTTCCTCCTCATCCTATGTACATCGTAAATCCAGAATGCATAACAAAATGACAGTATCAAGTTCAGAGAGTAAAACAAGAGATAAGAAAAGCTGAAAAGCACCAACCCGTCCTGTCTCGGCAGTCTCAGCGTGGATCAGCTTCTCCAATTTAGATTCCTTCTTCTCTTGCAATGGCTCCCCATGCCTCTTCTCGCTGAAGCGGCGTTTGCGTACCGATTTCGTCCTTTGGTTCTCCATATCGTTAGACATAATGCTGATCTGCCTGTGAGAGCAGACAAATGGCCATTTCTGAGAACCATAACCCACATATGGATTATGGAAACATCTACCAAACTATTTTAAAAACAGCATGTTTATAGCAGAGAAATGGGTGACCATTATTAGTCCAATTGCTAAAATGTGAGGCTTTAAAGCTAAAAAAGGTATAAAGAGGATAAACAGAAAGATGCATTAAGGCATAGACACTCGAGGTTGACCGATCCACCGATTTTGCCGATAATTCGGCATCTATAGTTAAAACTATCTGGAACTATTGGCAAAAATCCATACCTATAGTTTTTCCGGGTTGCGTTATACAGTACGAGAGAGGCCTCTAAAGGTGAATCACTGACACCACGTGCTGTTTATTTACATTTTTATTCATTTTGGATTTTATTTATTTGGAGTGTTCAGTTTCTTTTATTTTCCTTAATATTTATAAATATAATAAATATATTTACATTTATTTAATTCAGCACATTTTCATGAATCTATACTTTTTTTATTTTTGTAATAAAGTTAAGTACTTTTTTACATGGAGAGTTGTGTTTTTTTAAATACAGTATCTATTTTAATAACTACCGGCTGATTAATCGGTAATTGGCAAGTTCCATCCTACCTAGCTATCGGTAAAATAGGTAAATTGGTCAACCTTTATTAGACTCTACCTCATAAACTGTCTTCGAGCCTCATTGACTGCAGGTTCGTTGTCCACCATATCGGTGTGGTTACTAAGAGCATCATCAGGGAATAACTCTTCCTCGTCAATCAACACCTCTGCAACAAACAGATACATGTTCAAACAAGAAGAATTAACTCACTTTTCCCAAAAGAAAATTAGCTGTACACATATCAAAGAGATTGCAGCATTATATCAGATCTTGCTGTTAACCATATAAGCTGAAAGGTCCAGGTCCAGGTAATAGAACGGGTCTAGCTCTAAAGGAACTGCACAGAAGTCATTTATGATGGTGCATATGTCATGGCTTGTCCAAAGTCCCAAATTTTGGTTTGGTTTGGTTTGTCTCGAATTATAGATTAATATATAATAAAAAATAAGAGTACTACATACACATTATTTGCTTTGAGAATGTTATTTGAGAAGTATAGAGAAGGTCAGAAGGAGTTGCATTGTGTGTTTGTGGATTTAGAGAAAGCGTACAACAGGGTGGCGAGAGAAAAGTTGTGGTATCGTATGAGGAAGTCAAGTGTGTCAGAGAAGTATGTGAGGGTGGTGCAGGACATGTATGAGGACAGTGTGACAGCAGTGAAGTGTGCAGTAGGAACGACAGACTGGTGTAAGGTCTAGGGATGATTGCATCATGTTGGAATACAGTGGTGATGGACAGGATGACGGACGAGGTCAGACAGGAGTCTCCATGGACTATGATTGCTGATGATATTGTAATTTGTGGTGAGAGTAGGGAGCAGGTTGAGAAGAGCCTGGAGAGCTGTAGGTACGCACTGGAGAGCTGGAGGTATGCACTGGAGAGAAGAGGAATGAAAGTCAGTAGGAGTAAGACAGAGTACATGTGTGTGAATGAGAGGGAGGGCAGTGGAGTGGTGTGGTTGCAGGGAGAAGAGGTGGTGAAGATTGAGGAGTTCAGGTACCTGGGGTCAACAGTGCAAAGTAATGGAGAGTGTGTTAGAGAAGTGAAGAAAAGAGTGCAGGCAGGGTAGAGTGAGTGGAGAAGAGTGATAGCAGGAGTGATTTGTGATAGAAGAGTATCTGCGAGAGTGAAAGGGAAAGTTTATAGGACTGTGGTGAGACCTGCGATGTTGTACGGTTTAGAGACAGTGGCGTTAAGTAAAAGACAGGAGGTGGAGCTGGAGGTAGCAGAGCTGAAGATGCTGAGGTTTTTGTGACGAGGATGGACAGAATTAGACAGGAGTTTATTAGAGGGACATCACATGTAGGACGTTTTGGAGACAAAGTGAGAGAGGCCGATTGAGATGGTTTGGACATGTACAGCGGAGGGACTGAACTGAAACACACAAACCAGTGAAATGGTGGTGAGAGAAAAAGGGAAATAAATCTTAATATAATGCAAATAAACCGGTAGTTGTGTTTGAAGTACTGTGTTTTCCCTCATTTGTTTATCTCAGTATTTACTTGTTATCTACACTATAAGGACAGAAGTACTGGGACACCTGACTTTTTCCACCATATGTGGTTCTTCCTTAAACTGTTACCACAAAGTTGGAGGCACACAATTGTAAAAAAAAATGTCCCTGGATGCTGTAGCATGACATTTTTAGGAGACCCAAACTTGTTCTAGCATGACAATGTACCCAAAACAAGCTCCATGAAGATATGGTCTACATGGGTTGGAGTGGATGATCTGTAGTGACCTTCTGTAAAACACTGACCTCAACCTTACAGAACACTTTTGGGATGAATTGGAGCGCTGACTGCACCTGAGGCCTCCTTACATCACCTACATCTGGCTTTACTTATACCCTTGTGAACAAATTTCCTTAAGCAAACTCTAAAATCTAGTGGAACATTTTCCCAGAAACAAATTGAGATTATTTTAAAAAGTGAATGGAGCCAAAACTCATTTTAATGTCCTGTGGCTTGTATACCCGTCACTTCATCATCCTCCATTATGTCCTCCAGCGAGTAGTTTCTCAGGAACTCGGCGAAGGTCCCATTCTCATTCAGCAAGTCCTGGTAAGAGCCCATCTCTGATACCTTTCCCTCCACCAGCACAACGATATTATCCACCTGGGGCAGGAAGCTGATGCTGTGGGTCACCAGGATCCGTGTCTGCACGATGAAACACATTTAGACTTAGTCACAATCGCTCAGAACATGAGTACAATGACATCGGCACAGACTGTAAAAGCCTCTATTTCGCTATGTACTGAATGTCGCCACTGGTATGTGCTGATCAGTTAACAGCAGTGTTTATCTGGCACAAAATAAATTGTTGGACTCACTATTCCTGTTTGGAAAGTTAAGCTGCCAACATCCTGCTATTGTATGCTGGTGAACAACTCAACACATTGGAATATGCGAGATTATTTTTAGCCATGTAGAACACAAACATTGTGTCCCTGACGTAGCTTTGATGCTACATAAATGATGTCATCCACTTAAGTACATTGTGCCGGGGACACTATAAACATTAACCGTCATTTGTCATTGCCTAGCATTTACATTTACGCCATTCGGCAGACGCCCTTACAATGATCTCATTCATACAATTGAGCAGGACCTCGTTCAAGTGCCAAACAGTGGCAGCTTAGTGGTGGTGTGTCTGGAACTCATGACCTTTTGTTCAGAAGTCCAACATCATAACCACTGAGCTACCCCTTCACATAAACCTAACTAGTAAAAAGTGTATAAAATTTGTGTGTATTTGTATTTTTGACTCCAGAGGGAGCAGGCTCAGCTCTAAAGTCGTCTTGATATTCACCTTTTGACGAAGCGCTCCCTCTGGCCCAATGACATTGTCGAAGATGTGCTTGGCGACATGGGCATCCACAGCAGACAGAGGGTCATCTAGGAGGTAAACATCTGCCTCGCTGTACAGAGCTCTGGCCACACTCACCCTTTGCCTTTGACCTCCAGACAGATTAATTCCCTATACAAAGACAAGACATGAATACTTTAATACTCAAGATGCTTAACATAAGACGCTCAGGTGCTACACTGCGTAGTTCATAACTATAAAGTCTAAAAAGTTATTTAAAAAGTCATGAAATTCATGAAGTCATGAAAAGACTGTACCTTCTCTCCTATTTCTGTCAGGTCACCTCCAGGAAGTACTTCCAGATCAGGGGTAAGGGCGCAGGCATCCAGCACACGTCGGTACTTCTCCTCTACATATGGCTTGCCGAACAGGATGTTGTCTCTCAGTGTGGCGTTCTGGATCCACGCCTGTTGTGGCACATAAGCCACTGAACCCTAACATCAGAGGAATGTTCAATCATTGAGTCTAGGATATCATGTCAGGTTGGACAGTAAACCGGACATTAGGAGTACATCTAATATAAGATATGAGAAGAATCCACTCACTTTGATGGAGATCTGTCCATCAAGCTTTTCCATTTCACCTAGCAGAGCTGACATGAGAGATGTTTTTCCACATCCCACATGTCCCACCACTGCTAACACTGATCCCTGGGGCACCATCACGTTAATGCTGGAACACAGGATACAGATATGTATATAACAATTAGGGTTACATAGGGGCGGGCAATTTTTCAGTAAATTTCCAGAAACTTTCCGAAAACTTTCAATGGGAGCTTCATCAGGGGAAATTTGGAAATATTCCAAGTTGGAATATACCAGCAAATTGGGAATTTACCAGGAATTTATGGAAATTTATGGGAATTAAGTAGAAATTTGGGGAAATTGATATAAACTGTATCATATATAACCACAAATATAAACATTTTATTTGGTATTAAGCTGACATGCATGAAAATTAATACAGATTTAAAAAATAACTACTTTTTTATTTAAGTGTTAGTATAATTTTGTTGCACAATAGCTTATACACAGCACAAGGACGTTTTAAACGTAAACTCATAATATTTATGTAATTTACGCAAATACTCTCCAAGCTGGAAATTTTTTTGAAATTTTTTACCTCAATTCCATGTTGTACTTTGTACTTCCTATTGCACATTAAAATATGTTTGCACATCGAAATGATTTCGCATTATTTTTCAAATACCGTCTTATTATTATATAACGTATTTTTCCTGTTACATTTTCCTGAAATTTCTCAGAATTTCGCAACCCTAATAATACATCAGTTTCAATAACAAATAAGGGATTAGTATAATAAATTATAGGGAATTTCATTTTAACAAAGACAACTGCATTATGGAATTAAATCTTTATGAAGTTTCATTAAACTACAAATAATCATAAAACATTATATGGCCAAAGGTAGACACCTGACCCATACAAAAACTGTTGCCAAAAAGGTCAATTCAAAAAGATTTTTTTTGCATAACCCTTTCAACAAAGGACATTCATTTAACAACAAAATTGATTTACTGTAAAATATTGCGGTAATAGATGTATTTGAAATCAATGTCTCCCTGTTGAGCTAACCAGAAGTGTTGATGTTAAGGAAAAACTTGGCAGGAACCAGATTCTAAATTTGTCCCATCTTCATCTAAAAGACACGGGATACTGCTATGATCAGTGATATCCTTCTATAACGCTATACTATAGTCAAAATGTGTAATTGTGTAAAAGCTTGTGAGCAACTTATAAGTATGAGCCTCTGAGGGATTTCTGAATTGGAGCGGTAAGAACTTGCACTCCAACCTCCACAAAGCCCTGACTTCAACCCTACTGAACACCTATGGCACCACCTATGCGACACCAGTCCTCCTTGCCCATCATCAGTATGGGCAAATCTATGCTCTAAAATCTCATTAGATTACACATTAGCCTTTTTTTAAAAATTCGGAGGATGTAAGAACATCAAAAGACAGTTTAAACGAGAGATTAATATCCATGGTTTTTAGATAGGTTGTTTAAGCCTATATAGGCATAATGGTCAGGTGTCCACACACTTTTGGTAGTATGGTGTATTAAGCCCTATCCATGAAATGAAACATAATGCAGTAAGTTCAGGTTACTTTTTTTTAACAATCTGGAATTTTTAGATGCCTTTTTATTTTGTTTACTGTCACGCTTTTAAATGTTTTTTTACAGCTCTATTCAGATTGTTATCGAAGCAGCAAGCTGATGTTGTTGCAAAAGAAATCAGTTGATCTGTTTTCCTGTGTGTTCTCTAAAAGTGCCTCAACAGCATTAGGCTGCCTAATACAGTTTTACACTCTGTGGTTGAATAGTAGCAGTACTGTTAATGCCTGGATAGAGCTTCACTTTTGCATTATATTCTTTCCAGAAAGATTTTTTTTTGTACACATATAGTGGCTTTTTGTACACTACAGTGCCCTCCACAATTATTGGCACCCCTGTTTAAGATGTGGTCGTGGACTTCTAAAAAATTCTCCTTTTTTTTAAAACAACATAGAACCCAAATGCAAAAAAAGAGAAAAATCCAACCTTTCATTTAAGTACATTACTTTGGTGGTAAAAAAAATCACACATTTAGAAAAAAAAAAAAAACTTGAAATCATGTGTGCCACTATTATTGGCACCCCTGATGTTAATACTTTGTACAACCTCCTTTTGCCAACAAGACAGCACTTAATCTCCTCCTATAACATTTCACAAGATTGGAGAACACAGAGAGAGGGATTTTTGACCATTCTTCTTTGCACAATCTTTCTAGATCATCCAGTGTCCTGGGTCCTCTCTTATGCACTCTTCTCTTTAGCTTGCCCCACAGGTTTTCGATTGGGTTGAGGTCTGGGGACTGAGATGGCCATGGGAGGACCTTGAGTTTGTGACTGCTGAACCACTTTTGTGTAGATTTTGCCACATGTTTTGGATCATTATCCTGCTGAAAGACCCAATGACGACCCATCTTCAGCTTTCTGGCAGAGGCCATCAGGTTTTTATTTAAAATATCCTGGTACTTCAAAGCGTTCATAATGCCATGCACCCTAACAAGGTTCCCAGGGCCTTTGGAAGAGAAACAGGCCCACAGAATCACAGATCCTCCACCATACTTCACGGTGGGCATGAGGTGCTTTTCGGCATACTCATCTTTTGTTTTACGCCAGACCCACTTAGAGTGTTTGTTGCCAAAAAGCTCAATCTTAGTCTCATCTGACCAAAGCACACGATCCCAGTTGAAGTCCCAGTACCGCTTAGCAAACTCCAGACGTTTACGTTTGTGAGTGTTAGTGAGAAAAGGCTTTTTCCTTGCATGCCTCCCAAACAGCTTGTTGGCATGTAGAGAGCGTCTGATGGTTGTTTTGGAGACTCTGTGACCCCAAGATGCCACTCTTTGATGCAATTCTGTGACGGTGAGCTTGGGAAATTTTTTTACTTCTCTTACCATCCTCCTCACTGTGCGTTGTGGCAAGATAAACTTGGGACCTCTTCCAGCCTTGTTTGTCACTGTTCCAGTTGTTTTAAACTTCTTAATGATTCCTCTGACTGTAGATACCGGCAAGTTAAGGCGAGTGGCTATTTTCTTGTAGCCATTGCCTGACTTATGAAGGTCGACACACATCTGCCTTACTTGAATGGTGTGTTCTCTTGTCTTTGCCATGTTGACAAATGGTTAAGAGAATTAGGCCTCTGTGTCACGTTATATTTATACCCCAGGGAAACAGGAAATCATGAATTACTAATTAAAAGTCCCTAGATACCCTGACCAACCTTAGCAACTACAGAAAAATATATATAAAAAAAAAAAAATTAAATTTTTTAGAGGAATTGTTAGGGGTGCCAATAATTGTGGCACACATGATTTCAAGTTTTTTTTTTTTCTCTAAATGTGTGATTTTTTTTACCACCAAAGTAATGTACTTAAATGAAAGGTTGGATTTTTCTCTTTTTTTGCATTTGGGTTCTATGTTGTTTTAAAAAAAAGGAGAATTTTTAGAAGTCCACGACCACAACTTAAACAGGGGTGCCAATAATTGTGGAGGGCACTGTATATGGACATAAGTTTGTGGACATCTGACTACTTTTTCAGCATCCCATTCCACATTTAATCCCCATTTTCTCTTATAATAACCTCCACTTTTTAGATCATTGTAGATCATTGTAGAGATTGGTGCTCATTCACCCACAAGGGTGTTAATAAAGTCAGGTACTGATGTAGGTGAGGTGACGAGGCCTGTGGTTCTATACGCACTCCAGTTCATTCCAAAAGGTGTTCAATAGGGTTGAGGTTAGAGCCACTCAAGATCTTTCACTCCAACCCATGTAAACTAAATGTTCATGGAACTGGCTTTGTGCACTGTTTGGGTCTCCTAGTTCAAGTGAAGGGACTTACACGTCCTATACATTGCAATGCCTCCAACTTTGGGTTAAAATCTGGAAAAGTCAGGTGTCCGAAATACTTATGTCCATATAGTGTATTTAAAGTAATCAACTCCATTGCTTTTTTTGTATTAAGATATTAGAATTGTACTTGTAAAAAATAATTATGTATAATGTTTTTAAAAGAACAACTTATTTACAACTAAAGTCCTTAATCAGCTCTTTAGGTATAGTGTGTTAGATGATAATTTTGTGTACTTTTAACACCTCTGTGCATTCTTAGGCAAATGAACATCCTTACTTCTGAAGTGTGGGCGGATCTTTTTTGGCCCATGAGAATTTCCCGTGCACGACGGTTACAGCATATTCTGGAAGTGCGATTAAGAATGAACATTCATGACTCACGTAAGCAACACAAGTTAAACACAAAAGCTGAAAAAACTGATGTGTCATGATTACACTGTACCCGAGGCTGCAGGCTTTTTATCCACGCTGTCTGGGTCCAGCTCATCATGACTCAGGAATTGCTGAATGCGCTTGAGAGACACGCTAGCCTGTGTGCCGGACGGGAAAAAAGAAAACAATCTGTGTCTGGAAATGTTTTCTAAATGCTTAATAAGGACATGTTATATCTGGGCCCTGAGTGAAAAACCTGTCTATTCCAATAACTAATCATAAACAGTGAAAACCAGTCTTAATGGGGTTACAAATACAAATAATTTACAGCAAATTGTTAATCTTGCATAAGAAGATTGTGTCATAAACTGCCTATGATACCCAAAAATATGTACTCACTTGCAGAACACTGCTTATGACCTGTGGAAGCATGTTCAGCGGAAATCGCAGGATGTTGAACAGAGCAAGCGAGACAAAGGCCTTGTCAGCATCTAAGACGTTGCTTTTGTCGACAGTCACATACACGGCAAACGTTGTCAATGCAACCTGAGGAAACATTCGAGCAATGTCAGTTAGACCTCACTTATCTCCTCCACACAGCCTTGAAACAGGACACTGATATTACTGGGGCTTTCTAGGAAATTTTCCAGAACAGATTTTTTTTCTATTAAAATGATCTGAAAATTTACTTCAAAACACCCACATCTCACTATGTAATGACACTGTGAAAACAGACCGAAATAAAAACTCACTCACTAATGACTTCAATTGTCATTGAATCACAAGCTTAGTTACTGGTACGTACCATCAAAGGCAAAGGTTTCTACTACCATGGGCAAACATTAACATAAGGTGTTAAACAAATCAAAGCTATTTAAATTGCCTAAACACATTCCTGGTAGAGCTTGCACACACACACACACACACACACAGACACACACACACACACACACACACACACACACACACACACACACACACACACACACACACACACACACACACACACACGGCATCTACTAAACCAGCTTAATGAGGGAGCCAAAATATTTTACAATTCCATAACAGCTTGTGCGCATGTCGACTTCTTGTCCTACGAGAAAATTATTTGTTGGGGGAAATAAATTGTCAAAATTGTGTTTTGGCAAAGAATTATTGCCTATTTTTTTTTTAATCATAATATCTATTAAATCACAATATATAATACTGATGTAACATAAATCTACAAAAATACTGTATACACTATATCTAATGTGACTGTTTTAGTTCAGCTATTGACAAAAATCCATTCCGAGATTTTCCGGCTTCCGGTCCGCTGTCATAACGAAAGCTCTTGCGATCAGCACGATTGTTTTGCACGTGAGACTGCACGCTGCACTTTTAGCCAATTTTCATGATTCATTTCTTTATTTTTTTGGCAAGAACAATCCAGCCTATACACACACACGCACGCACGCACGCACGCACGCACGCACGCACGCACGCACGCACGCACGCACACAATTATTCTTTCTGCCAAAACTGAAAATCTTACAGCTATTCACTATATACAGTGTTTATTGGCTTTACCAGTTGCACTCATTTACCATTAATACCTGCATGCACATTGGCACAAAAGCTTTTCAAACCACAGTATACAATACAACACTTAAGTACATATTGTGTAAAATATGTAATTTCAGTTTTCTAGAATATTTTCTCATTATAAATAATATATATATGTGTGTGTGTGTGTGTGTGTGTGTGTGTGTGTGCGCATGTATAAATAATATATATATGTGTGTGTGTGTGTGTGTGTGTGTGTGTGTGTGTGTGTATGTATGTATGTATATATACATATATATATATAATATACCTGAACTTTCCCACTCACCAGAAAGGGGGCACTGGTCCAGGCCATGACAGACAGGGCGCTAAGGTAGCCAGACTTGCGCAGCACGTTGAGTTCCTTTTGCCGAATTTGTAGGACCTTCTCCTTAAAAGAGGGCTCCCAGGCATAGAGCTTGAGGACTTTTATGCCGTTCAGGATTTCGTTCATCAGCTTGATGCGGGCGTCTTTGTACTTCATCTGCTCCACCTAGACGCCATGAAACAACTCAAATGAACAACTGATGTACAACGGCAATTTCAAAAAACTGCCAAATGTAATATCAGAGGCATCCAGTATTGATTTTCCATCTTGTCTTTTTTGCACATAGTTTTCTCCAGATTCTTTAAAGTTTTTAATGATAAGATATTTAACTGTTTTGCAATTTTAGATTAAGAAACATTCTGAAATTTGTGGACACACTTTTACAGATTGGTGAAGCTCTGCCAAGCTTTACTTCTGAAAGACTCTGCCTCTCTAAGATACACTATGTATAATCTGTCATCTTACTGACTTGTTGTCAATTAACTTCATTAGGTGCAAAATGTTTCTCCAACTGTTTTATTGTTAATAACACTTACTTTTTCCAGACTTTTGACTTTTTTGTGGGATAAAAACACATCGTTCACTTTAATTCTTAAATTCTGTAAAGCTGCTTTGAGACAATGTCCTTTGTGAAAAGCGCTATAAAAGAAAACTTGAACTTTTGTTGCCTTTTTTTGACACGTGTTGAAACCATCAAATCTGAAATGACCTTTTGTTTTTCTCTAAATGGTACATTTACCCAGTTTAAACATTTGATATGTTTTCTATGTCCTATTGTGAATAGAATATGGATTTTTAAGATTTTCAAATCATTGCATTCTGTTTTTTATTTCCATTTTACACAGTGTCCCATCTTTTTTGGAATTGGCGTTGTAAGTGCATACTCATAGAATGTCTAAAAAAAAAACCTCATTAGATGCACGCTCCTTTTCTTTAGCAGTGTATTTGCAGTTAAAATGCGATGCTGAGCCGTTTACATACCCGTCTGAGTTTGAAAATGAAGTTTTAGTAACGAATTTCCTTTAAATTTTAGGAAACAAAATATTAATCTCGACATGAAGAAAAAAGAAGAGACCTGGTACGCTCTGGTTTTCATGGCAATCACAGCATTAAAGGGAATCAGAAGAACCATAACAGCAATGCCTGCCAGGACAGAGGGGCCCAGAGTCTACGAGATAAAGGGGAAAAGGGGAAAAAAAAAAAAGAAAAAAAAAATCAAGATATCAAAAAAGATCAGTAAGTAAGTTTTGGTGTCTTATCTAGCAAAATCTGAAATGTGGTACTTGTGCACTTTTTATAGGTAACCACTTTTCATTTATTGCATAACACAGTATGTCGAAAAGTGCATGAGTGCTCCAGTGACACACAACCATCCTCATAAACAGTGCAAAACTATAACAAACTATATGTTACTTTGAAGCTAGACATCCAGGGTTACCTTCTCTCCAGTCTCTGTTCAGCTTTTTGTTCAACCTGTTAACTGTAGTGTAAAAAATGTTGAGAGGGTAGAATTACTGACCTGCCAGAGAAAGAAGAGAGCCAGTATGATCTGCAGTGGTGCAGACCACAGCATGTTCAGGAACGTGGTAAGGTCCATAAAGCGCTGAGCATCCACAGACATCAAGTTAACGATCTCTCCAACGGTGGAAGAGCGCTTCGCTTCGTTAGTAATGACCAGAGACTGCGCAAAGAGCAGCACAACAACATGGTAAAATGTAGAGTTGGGATGTAGAATTAGGCTGAATTAGCACGCTTAAATGACATGGATTTTAAGAATCAGGAACATGCCAGAATGTGGAAACACAGTCACTTTGTAGCTCAAATTTATGGGAGAAAATAAAGATTTTTTTTTTTACTTTTTTGATATGTCCAAAAACAAACTGCTACATCTTACTAGTGATGGGATCGTTTGAATGAATGCACTTCAATTTAGTTAACTATCTAAAAGTTAGCTACACTTTTCTCCATCAACACACTGCACTTTGCAAGCACACTGGGGATTTATTTTGTCTAGAGAGCTAGGTCATGGATTTATTCAGCAAGGACAATTCTCATACACTTACAGCATTTGGGTTTGAGATCAAAGGATGAAAATGAGACGAACGCGGACAATTTCAATTTTGTTGTTAAACAACTTAGGGCATGCCGTCTCATAAACATGATGATCTCAAATCCAAAAGTCTTCACTCTATTTTAATGAAAGCAAAAGACCTGGCCTCGGCGTTCCAAAACTTTTGGAGGGGACGGCATTCTAAGCAGTAATTATAAATAATTAAATAAGTCATAAATAAATCTGATCACGCACCAGAAACCTGTAAGACAAAAACCTGAAAAGCAGGTAAACACAACTCAGCTTGACCACAACTAATTCCCCTCACTACCACACCCGTTCCTCCCCCTGGGTTTACTATAAAAAGTGGTGCAAATCTGACTCTCTAGCATGACACAGCACAAAATGTCAGAGCATAAGGCAAGAAAATATTTTTCCAAATATATAATTGGTAAACATACTTCTATATGAATATATAAATAATATTTTTAGATAATCCACGATATAAATAATATTCCACAATATAAGATAGATAGTTATATTTTTTCATCTCACACTTATATATTGTTAATATCTTTAGCAGTTATGTGCAATTACCTCAGTGTTATAATAATAATAATTAGTTACACGTGTAAAAACTATATTATTGTAGTCTGACTTTCTGCCATCTGTTTGGCATTGCTCCTACAAATATTTTTTATGAAGCTACACATCATTTACTTATTATATAAATTGATATGTATATTCATTTAAATTGTCATATTTTTACATTTTAATATTACAACAATTTCCCTAAATGCTCGATCCCATCTACGCTAATTTTACATTAATCGTTACTCCAACAACTTCTCATTACATCCAGTTCCTGTGTTGTAATCGTCAGGGTACTTACAATGTGCTGTTATTTCTTACTGAATAACTTATATACTGTATGTAACTGAACCCAAACCATTTAAATATTTTCCTTTCTGTTCTGGACTCGATCCGATAAGTAACGTTAAGTTCTCAAAAATGTATATTTATCAAAAAAACTTTAAACAGCTTTAAAGAAGTAGATTACTAATATAAATAAATAATTCGACCACCATATTATCTTTTTATCCGTCTGTAAACATAGTTTATAAATCAGAGGCACACCTTAGCGTAACTGCGCTAACCCCATCCCACATTACTGGGTAAAAGTGCACTGAAGCACAGCAAACGATCCACACCTTTTCCTGCGCCCACACAGGGACAGGTTCCTTTTTCATTACTCATACATTCATCACAGCTTTCAAATGCAGTCTGACCTGATGGATGAGAGCGGCTAAAGCTCAGATCAACTTTAAGACTCGGCTGACGTTTTTATGTTTTTGAAATTAGAGGCTTTGCGCTAGGCTTGAGCTATTACACCGAAACACTTGTCAGAATAAGTTGTGTAAAAATGCGGATCCGCAAGAATTTTTGTGCTAGTTCATAATCATTAGCTGACAGCAGGGTGTATGTGCAGATGTGTGTGTCTGCATGTGTATGGTGTTCATGTACCTTTCTGTAAATTGCCCCTATGATAGCGGTGCGCAGCCTCATGCCTGTAACAAAGCAGTACTGGAAATGCTGATGTAGGATGAGCGTCTGTAATAGGGCACAGCCAAACATGCAGAAGGCCAGCGCAAAACCCCACCAAGAAGGCACATCCTTCTTTTTGGCAAACCTAATTAGCAACCTGACAGTCACAAAGAGAAACATGTTCAGCTGAATCTTTATCCACTGTATCTATTGCATATGGGGAATTAGGACTAAATTATATTTTAATATGCCAGCTTATGCTAAGCAAGGTTTATGCTAAGCATTTTATTTACACATACAATAATCAATAATAAAAAATGCATAGGCAATTATTGAAAAAAAAGTGTTAAAATATTTGCTGTACAGTTCAAGAAAAAAGATGAGGTCATGTTCTTGCAATCTTCAAACTGTCTATTTTAGATGTAGCCCCAGATGCCCAGTTTGGTCTTCTGCTGTTGTTTCCCCCATATTTTTTCCTATAAATGTTGGGCACCATTGGTTTTTGAACATGTTTTAAAATCCCAAAATTCAATATGATTCGATTTCATTCAAATATATTCAAATCAATTCCATTGTTTTAGCATTATTATTGTATAGCACATAGACAATGAACATTGTTCCAAAGGAGTTCTACAGAATTAGATAGATATACCTTTTACATGTCTAAAATTAGTGGCGATAGTGGGAAGAAAAAAACTCCCTGCGATAGTAGAAGGAAGGAACCTTCAGAGGAACCAGATTCAAAGAGAACCAATCCTCATCTGGGTGACCCTGAATGTCCATTCATTATAGTTCCATCATTGTTGTGGTTAACGTGCTAATGCAAAAACCTTTTATGAAAAGCATTTTCGCACTGTTTATTTATATCAATTACAGTCCAAATCCATTTCCATGAATGTTAAATGTAACCCTTCACAGTAACTTTATGGAACTTAGACCTAGAACCATCTTCAGCAGGAAGGACTGGTAGGACATCAAGATAAATAAAACAGGTCCAGAAAGAAGAAACTGACAAGATGACTGGTACCTCGACACAGGGGTGAAAGGAGGGGTTAAATGAGCCTGTTTAACAAAAATAATTATGCAACACAATCAAATTATCACATATTCCCCTATTTTGGTGCTGAACATTTCATCAAACAAAGGCCTAATGGAATAAATGTGGGTATACAGGCAGTTCTAATATCATGAATTCAAATGTTAAAAACAGCCATGATTTTAAGCAAGTTTTCACACTGGAGTGAAACAGATCATATCCAGTACGTGTGCTTTCAGTGTGTTTTCCATGTGCCATCACTTGTGTGGTTAGTATGTTTAGCTTGACTATGATGGTACAAGACAGTGTCCCATTTTTTGGACCACAGAGCTTAATTTGCGTGTTGTATAATAAAATGTCGGCCATTTAAGCTTTGAACCCTCCATGCTTAATACATGGAAATCTAGCCTAGCGCTTTCATAAACATAGACAGAAAAACACAGTCTGTCTGTGGTGTCATCACATGCACAGGGAAGTCGGAGCACCTGAAAAACAGCTAAACAAGGAAATGTGGTGGGATAAAAACAAATTAGCTTTTGGCCTTTGCTTTGCAAATGACTCTAAAGAAAGAACCCACAGCGGAGGACAAGCAAGCATTGTGCTCGTTCTGACTATCTAATCGGCCTATACCGCTCTGTATTTATGTCAAGCAAATAAGCTTATGCGTGTGCTTGTTATATTGCATACACGAAGGTCATGCTCTAAAAGTAGGTTGATTTAATACCAAGAATTACATGTGGGCTTTTAAGGTTCCACACAATAGCCAATCGTGTTTAAATACTTCTATCTGCAACTGTAACATCTGTTCCCTCCAAACTGGCCTTTTTCATGCCACTTTATTAGTCACCATTGATTTAACACTAATATCGATTTAAATAGATAGCAGCGTCGCAGAAAACCCAGCAACGCTACAGAACTGCTGACAGCTGCTGATAAATAACTCTAAGATAAGGCTGATCAAACACCATTTATCACGTTCTGCCTCTCAGCAAGTAGCTGTAAATCATGACACGCCACTCGCTTCCCTGTCGTAAATTATCGACCGTCTGTGTCTTGTCCCTGCTTTGCACCTGAGCAGCTGAGGGTTGATGAACACGATGATATCCTGTAGCAGCTTGAAGGCTGAGCCGATGAGAAAGTAGGGCCCGAAGGCTCGGATCAGGGCGTACAGGAATGACGGCTGCTGAGACTCCTTCTTCTTGGAGAGCAGCACTTCCACCTCCTCAGGATTTTTTACATCCGCATGGTTGCTCTCCGCCTCAGCTTTATTGTACACGGCCTGTCCATTTATTTCCTCTGCAGACCTGTCGAAGTTATTAACAGAACAGCAGTCATGAGATGCTTTCGATAAAAACTGCTGAGCTTGTCATTGTCCTTGGCTTGTTTTTTTGCTGAACATAAGCATTTTCTGTGGGAAAACGGAGTACGACAAAATTGTATGCAATTTCCTTTGGAACTGTCTTAATAACTGGGCAGATTAAAATAACATGAGATCTTGAACACTACATGGGGAAAAAAAACACTTTGGTTCATGTATGGTATAAACAAGTGGGTCTTGACACCAAAAATGTATTGTGTACACAATATACAGTGAGGAAAATAAGTATTTGAACACCCTGCTATTTTGCAAGTTCTCCCATTAGAAATCATGGAGGGGTCTGAAATTGTCATCGTAGGTGCATGTCCACTGTGAGAGACATAACCTAAAAAACAAAATCCAGAAATCACAATGTATGATTTTGTAACTATTTATTTGTATGATACAGCTGCAAATAAGTATTTAAACACCTGAGAAAGTCAATGTTAATATTTGGTACAGTAGCCTTTGTTTGCAAATACAGAGGTCAAACGTTTCCTGTAGTTTTTCACCAGGTTTGCACACACTGCAGGAGGGATTTTGGCCCACTCCTCCACACAGATCTTCTCTAGATCAGTCAGGTTTCTGGCCTGTCGCTGAGAAACACGGAGTTTGAGCTCGCTTTCAAAGATTCTCTATTGGGTTTAGGTCTGGAGACTGGCTAGGCCACGCCAGAACCTTGATATGCTTCTTACAGAGCCACTCCTTGGTTATCCTGGCTGTGTGCTTCGGGTCATTGTCATGTTGGAAGACCCAGCCTCGACCCATCTTCAATGCTCTAACTGAGGGAAGGAGGTTGTTCCCCAAAATCACGCAATACATGGCCCCGGTCTTCCTCTCCTTAATACAGTGCAGTCGCCCTGTCCCATGTGCAGAAAAACACCCCCAAAGCATGATGCTACCACCCCATGCTTCACAGTAGGGATGGTGTTCTTGGGATGGTACTCATCATTCTTTTTCCTCCAAACACGTTTAGTGGAATTATGACCCAAAAGTTCTATTTTGGTCTCATCTGACCACATGACTTTCTCCCATGAGTCCTCTGGATCATCCAAATGGTCATTGGCAAACTTAAAACGTGCCTGGACATGTGCTGGTTTAAGCAGGGGAACCTTCCTTCCTACCTTTTCATGATTTCAAACCATGACGTCTTAGTGTATTACCAACAGTAACCTTGGAAACGGTGGCCCCAGCTCTTTTCAGGTCATTGACCAGCTCCTCCCGTGTAGTTCTGGGCTGATTTCTCACCTTCCTTAGGATCATTGAGACCCCACGAGGTGAGATCTTGCATGGAGCCCCAGTCCGAGGGAGATTGACAGTCATGTTTAGCTTCTTCCATTTTCTAATGATTGCTCCAAAAGTGGACCTTTTTTCACCAAGCTGATTGGCAATTTCCCCGTAGCCCTTTCCAGCCTTGTGGAGGTGTACAATTTTGGCTCTAGTGTCTTTGGACAGCTCTTTGGTCTTGGCCATGTTAGTAGTTGGATTCTTACTGATTGTATGGGGTGGACAGGTGTCTTTATGCAGCTAACAACCTCAAACAGGTGCATCTAATTTAGGATAATAAATGTAGTGGAGGTGGACATTTTAAAGGCAGACTAACAGGTCTTTGAGGGTCAGAATTCTAGCTGATAGACAGGTGTCCAAATACTTATTTGCAGCTGTATCATACAAATAAATAGTTAAAAAATCATATATTGTGATTTCTGGATTTTTTTTTAGATTATGTCTCTCACAGTGGACATGCACCTACGATGACAATTTCAGACCCCTCCATGATTTCTAAGTGGGAGAACTTGCAAGTGTGTTCAAATACTTATATTCCTCACTGTATCTACTGTCTTAAAATCAGAAATATTCAGCTGCATATCTTAAGGTCAGAGGAGAATTGCAAATAGATTGTAAAAGCTAGTGGCCTGATAAAGCATAACATAAAATCAATATTCGAAATGTTTGCAAAAGGAGAACCTAGCGACTCTTAGAAGAGAACAGGAAGCTTCGGCTATAAAAGAGAAAGAGGAACATTGCAAAAGCTATTTGGGTTCAAGTTGATTGCGTTTCCAGTGCAGCAAAGTTGATTTTAGTGGCGAAGTATTAAAAGCATCAAAGCCTGGCATAAACCAGCATTTCCTAAAGTCATGGGTAAACAATAATAAAAAAAGACACCAAATCAAGTGCCAAGAATCAAACAGGAAAGCTCCTAAAGGAGTTACGTTTACTCATGCAGATCTAAGCCAATCACATTAGTGGGAAAAATCCCTAGTCTCTCAAATCTGAAGTGAGACAGCATTCACAGAGGCTTCTGCTTTCACTATACTGTCTCCCAGCAGCAGTGCCCCTTTCTCAATATTGGAATAGTTGTCAGAATACATATGTGTTAATGATACATATATTTACAACCTTGAACTTTTTTCTGAATTTGTACTGTATTGGAACGTAAATGGATTTTTAACATGCAATACAATATTTTTTATTAGCAAGCCAAAAATCTGTGAAACAATCTTTAATTGTATTTATAGTTGAAATCTCTCCATCAGCTTTGTCAATCTTTATATTTTTGCGCATCATCATCGCTCAAGAATCAGGCCATAGTGGTCCCGACCTTGCTAGGCCATTCTAACCTTTTCAGGTTCTTGGTTTTAAAGTTGGCAGCCCAACTTCAAGGTGAACCTCAAGTCTAGAAATCTGGCTGACATAAGCATTTTTTCTTCTAGGACCTCCCTATGCTTAGTTCATTTGCTTTTGCAAGTCCTTGAGGAAAAAGCACCCCCCCCCCCCCCCAACATAATGCTACCACCACCATGCTTCACTGCATGGATGTGGTTTTTAGGATGATTAGAAGTGTTTGTTAAATGTAGCTTTTTTCCTAATGCAAAATAAGCTTTTTCTCCAAATGTTTGCTGAATCTCCAGAACTTTATATGGTTTATTTAAGTAATGATTTGATTTTTAACACTCTTCCATTAAACCTGCTTGGTAGAGAATATAGACTGTGGTTATTCCAGGAACAACTGTATTATGTACCATTATACTGTCACATATGAACACAGGTCAACCCAATTCAACTAGCAGGTGTAAAAACTTGTACTTTTTATTAAAAAAACAATTTTGGAAACCATACATATCCTTTCCCTAATACACACAGTATTCTTCTAATGAGAAATTTCGGGTTCAAAGATTTAACACGATGTAGACCGAATATAGTAGATCTGTCATCCACTGTATGAAAAATCAGCACTGGGCCTCAAAATACCTTTGTAATTTAGACTTCTCCACTTCCCATTCCTTAAGGAGTTTGGGTACCACCACTTTCGAGCTGTCATCTTTATTCAAGGACCACAGGTCTTTGTTTTCCAGGGGGGATTTATAGCCTTTTATTGCCATTCTGGGAAACAGAAAAACACAGACACACATTCACTATATATATATATATATATATATATATATATACACAGTGGAACCTCGGAGCTCGCGGCCTCAGCGCTCGCGACCTCGCATGCTCGCGACTTTCATTCCGACCGGCGACTCTCATTCAGATCGGCTCGTGAGCAACCGCGAGCTGCTCAAAACGCTAGTTTTAACATTTCTAATCAAGGTTTATCTCATTAAAATTGTCTAAAAAAATGCTTTAAAACTATTTTTATTATGTAAATAGTGAAATAGTGTTATTTACTAATTTAAATCGATTTCGTATAGTGTTCTTTGGGTTTTTACTGGGTGGAAAGGGGCGTATCAAAAGGTCGCGAAAATTCGGAACTCGCGACCGGTCTTGGTCCCTAACCCTCGCGAGCTCCGAGGTTCCACTGTATATAAAAACAAGGTTAAAGGTCAGATAATTATGTTAGATAAAAGTTTGGTTGAAACGATTTAGAGGTTATGAAATCTTGCACACTGAAGATTGATTCATAGAATAACTTTAAATTTTAAGGGTTCGAATAATATGTGATTTTAAGATTTTTGAAAAAAGGAAAAAAAAAAAAAAACAGAAAAGCTAAATAGTTTTACCCCAATACCGGAAGAAAACACAGTGAAGGTATGTGAACAGCAAGTTATATTTAAGTTAAATGTAAAGCTCTTGTATTTTAGGTGTAACATTCACTGTTGGAGACGGATGATCCGCTGTGGCGACCCCTAATCGGAGCAGCCGTAAGAAGAAGAAGATTCACTGTTGGTCTTTTAGCTGACAATATACTAGCTGGGTGCTAATAAAGTTTGTGGGCAACTATTTTGGATACTGGCATAAAGAAATTAAGGACACTGTCATAAAGGCAGGCTTCTATGTACTACTTTTATACCACCTGTATAATCTTCTTGCTCAAAGACCATGGTTAGGTGGGTAACGGTTAATATTTAGCCTAACCTCTGCAACAACAACATACATTGTTTGCAAATGATTTGTTTATTTAATCTGCAACAGCGTTCCCCAGTATTGATACAGTAAACTATTACAGTGGTCGTGACCTTAACATTTTCTGTAATTAAACCGGACTGTTTTATCTGTGTCTATAGCAAACAACATAGGAAAATGAAAGTATTTGCATTTCCATTCCCACACCACACTGGTGTAAAACCTATGGCCCTGAATAAACATGGATACTACCTTGTAAACCACCAGAAGGTCATTCTTGACAAGAAGCCAGCAGAGGATTCTGGACATGGATTCTAGAAAAGAAATAAAACAAGATACTTCATAGACACTGTGAATTACTGAACATGCCACCTGAACCCACACCGTACAAATCCCCCACCCACTCCCTCTCTTCCCACAGCCACACTTACAGGATCTGTGATTACATTAGAGAAGAGCGGAGGCTTCTCGTTGAAGCAAGACAGGATGAGCTCCACCACCGTGAGGCTAAAATATATGTAGAAGGTTGTGAAGCGCAGTTTGTCTTTAACCTCATCCTGAAATGAAAAAAAAAAAAAAAAAAAAAAAGAATAAGAAAGAATCTCTCATTACATCTCAATTACCATCATTTCAAACACAGACATCTTCCTCTTCCCGCTCTTCACGTTCCCCAATGCCTGATCTTCCTCTTTATCTTAATTTCTAATAATCACTGACATTTCTTTTTTAATTCAACACCAAATGCAATGGATCGCCTGATGCAACAAACGAAGGTATTAATAAAGGTAATTCCGCAGCACCTTCAAGTCAAGTCAAGTTTATTTGTATAGCGCGTTTCACAACAGACATTGTCTCAAAGCAGCTTTACACAAATTAACAGTTAAGGTGAATGGTGTGAATTTATTCCTGATGAGCAGCCGTGGCGACTGTGGCAAGGAAAAACTCCCTTAGATGTTATGAGGAAGAAACCTTGAGAGGAACCAGACTCAAAAGGAAAACCCATCCTCATTTGGGTGACATCAAGAGTTTGATCATAAATCTTTCAACAATATAGAAAACTGGAGAGTGAGAACTAACATGAGCACTGGAGTATAAAATTATAAGTGATGTTCTTTCTACAGTCTTATACAGTCCATATGGTTAGTAGCTCCGAGTTTTATGAGCTCAGCATTTGTGATCATCACAGATCCAGCATCAGCTTCTCCATGCCAGAGCCTTTAAACACTCCAGGAGGTCCAATGTCAAAACTCCACACATGTAGCGGGATCCAAATGGCACTGGTACGGGATTTTGCGGATGTTAGTTCACATACTAAACCTTAACCAAAAGAGATATCTTTTAAGAATTGACCTTAAGAGCGTGAAATGTGTTGCGAACGTAGGAAAAAAGTTTATTTAAGTATGTATCAAAAAACAGCTTTTAAATCCACAAGAAATGTTTGTGCTTGTGCAGTTTGCTACAGATACAGTTTGTGAGCTCTGTATAGTGAGCTCTCTGATCATCCAATCAAAGGATGTGAAAATGCTGACATTATTGGACGCCTGCTGGATGGCCTCAGAGTGGCGAACTCAAAATCTGGAATATGGATTGTAAGATACTGGGCACCCACAATGTTCACTGTGAAGGGCTTACGGCAGATACCTTGACCCTGGCAACATGTGAAGTGATGTCTGATTGTACAGGAACTCTAACGTACACTTATACTCGGTTGCACACCTGAGAGAGTCGCTATGAAATGAAGAGAATAGCTTTTGAGAATAATTGGATATAAATTCATAGACAAGCGCAATTCAGTGATTTTGATAGAGCCAGCAAAGAAGGCCTTGTTGGCCATGATAGAATTCTTTTAAGCTGCACGTGTGCTTTTAGATGCTGAAAAAATAACAAAATTGGTACAAACCACCTGGCGGGCCTGAAGGATCTTCGAGCGGAAAGGCACAATGGCGCACAGCACAGAGATCGTCCAAAATATAAAAAGCACTCCCGACGACTGCACCCCTTTCAGACGCTCATACTGGATAAGAAAGGTGGCTAGTAGCTGTCAGAAAGAGAGAGGGAAAGTAGTGTTAGACAGAGTCACATACAGATATTTATGTATTGGATTCAGATGGGTTTTGTATTAATATACTATAGAACAGAATACACTGCATATTTGGTCACTTTGATAAGAAAATCTGTACACTTGTACAAGCTTTGAACCAATTATTCTTGTCGCACAAGAGGTCAAGAGACTCAGTTAATGTCCACATCAAACGTCAGAATGGAGTCAGTTATCGTTTATCGCTTATTAATGCCCAAATGTATGGTTTTAGTATTTGAGTGTCAGGATTATGAGCAAAAATGATTTGTTGAAGCAAGTAGTCAGACTGATTGAGTCAAAACGAAGTCAAAAGTAACTGAAAAAGAACATCATGCCGAACCTTGAACCCTACTTGCTACAACAGTAAAATACCACATCAAATAAGAACAGGAATCTGACACTACAGTGGACCTTGTCTCACTTGCTCGCATTTTTTCCACAATCCGATGTTTGATGTTAATGCTACTCAAAAAGCTTGACCTGCATTTATCCATGCCTTTTTATGCATCCCATTGCTGCAACAAGATTGTAAATTTGCCTATTGTACATTTTGTTTGTTTCTGCAGATTCTGATTCATCAAATGCCAGCAGCATTACAACGTTTCTATAATTACCATAGTCACACCAAGTACTAATGGAGTGACAAAGTATATCGGAGGTTTCTTAAGGTCCTGGTGCAATTCGCTGAACGATGTGAAGAGGTCTGCCCAACACACGATCCATAAAATAATGCCAAAAATCTGCACACAGAAAAAAAAAATTACGCTATGACCCTGAAAACAAGAAAAAAATTACCAACTGATAATACATTTAACATGACAGTCAACTTTACAATCTCTCTCTCTCCCTCCATATATATATATATATAAAAATCGATATTCGCAGGGGGTTACGTTCTATAAATAAATTAAGAGGTTTATCATAAATGTTTTATTTTCTACTTCAAATGAATAATACAATAATACAAATTGTTTTTCAAACATTTTTATGTAATTTATTAGTACAAACTCTGTTCTGAAATGTTACTCCGAGCCACTCGCGGCTTTTCACAAACTATCAGATTTTTCACAAGTTACTCTTGAAAAATGAAAATTCGCAAACTATCGAGGTCGCCAGTGTCAAGGTCACGAGTATCGAGGTTCCACTGTAAATACATACATACACATACATACACATATAAATATGTACACACACACACACACTGACCAGTCATAACATTATTACCACCTGCCTAATATCATGTTGGTTCCCCTTTTTGCTGCCATCTAATCAAAAGACGTGAAAATGCGGGTGTTTTGGACGCCTGCGAAATGTCCTCGAAGTGGCAGACTCAAAATCTGTTTTTAGTTTAATTTAGTTAAAGCAACATCCAAACAAATTTTAGCAGTCACATCAAGCCGTTGCCGGAGTCAAAGGTATCTATAAGCCCTTAACAATGAACATCGCAGGCCCCTGTATCTTAAAATCCATGTGCTGTTCATTGTGAAGGGATTATAGATACTTTTGACTACAGCAACACGTGATGTGACTGCTGAAATCTGTTTGTATAGAAACTCTAACCTAAACTTACACTCAGTTGCACCACTCCTAGAAGCAGCTCAGCCAAAAAAAAAAAAAAAAAAAAAAATTATATATATATATATATATATATAAAAGAATTATACAGTATACAGTATAATTATAGAGAAAAAGAGACATTGGGAAACCAAAAACTAGACTTCTGTAGTACTGAATATACTGTAGTCTAGAAAGTGTTTTGAAACATTGAAGGAAGGAAGTCTAAAAGATTTTGCAATGCTCTACTAACATATCCTTCCTAATTCCTTCTAGTTTTTGCAGAGACCAGCAAGATTTTACCAGCTTACCGTTTTTATTCTGTTTAATACAGACATCATAATGTAGTCTCTCTTGTTCAGCTTGAGATAAGTGAAGTAAAAAGGGAAGACGAGCCACAGGTAAATGCAGGGGATCCATGGGAGCACGGAGAGCTGAAAGCACTCAGTTAGGTCAGGGTTGCTATGGTAGAGGGTCAGATTCAGGTCCTAAAAAGAAAAAAAAAAAAAAAAACAGTTTACTTACACAGATTGTACCTGCATTAGTATACATACATACTGTACATCAGCAATAGATGAACTGTATATGGAGGAGATATTTAATGAGAAATCGGTATAAAAATCGATATTCCCTGAACTAATGTCACTTTCGGAGAGTTTTATGTCTGTTGGTTATTTTAGATGAAAACTGGAATTGCGTATTCACAAAATTCCAAAGATGAGATGCGGAGAAAGTCTGCTTACACAAATGCTTAAAGCAGTGGTTCTTAACCTTGTTGGAGGTACTGACCCCCACCAGTTTTATATGCGCATCCACCGAACCCTTCTTAAGCAGGGCGTGTCATCACGAATCATATGAGTCTGTGTGTGTCTTGACCTCCGCCGAACCCCTGAAACTGACTCACCGAACCCCTGAGGTTCAATTCAACCCAGGTTAAGAACCACTGGCTTAAAGTAATTTTCTGGGTGGCTTGTTTGGAATATTAATATCACCTACATGCTGAGGTTTGCCAGATGTGCAGCTTGATACTATGTACTATTGAGATCTACTGTCTTGTCCAGTCGGTTTCCGGAAGAAAGATTCACTTCCAACCTTGCATAGCTAACTAAAAAGACAATCTTTAACTACTTTCCTATTCTTCTATTTGGTGCAATGAGGGTTTCAAGGGAAAATTAAATTAGAGCTGTAGGTCACTGTGTATCACAAACTCATCTTAGAGCAAAGTTTGGATTACATCATTTGCATTTACCTGTTTATGTTACAGTGTGTTAGTATTTATGATATTACATTTACACCAATATTACTTCCACTGAAACATTGTACAGGGATTTAAATTTTACTGAATTCCTATTCAAGACCACAGAAATTTCCATTTGTAATTTTGAGATTTAACACGTGCCGCAGCTTTCAATACCCTGGAATCTAATAGAGGTTAACAGATGCTGCTCTGTGCGTGAGAAGAATGTCCTCATCTCCCTTCTGTTGATTAGTGCAATAATAGGTCATCACAGGCGTCTGTCTGCTCTAGTAAACAGTCTACAGCAGTTAGCCCTCTCTTCCACTTCTTTTTGCAATCTAATATAGAGTGAATGCATGCTGAAGAAAATGGCCAGATTGTTGCCTTAAAGAAAATCATAGCAACATACAGAATATGTGCTGTTACGGTCTGTTAGAAAGGAACCATCTCTCTACATCTAATCCTACATTTAAGGAATCAGTATACTGACCTTCAAAAATGTCAAGAAACCATAGTAATTTTAAGGTGTGCTGACATTTGCACATTTGCCTCACCTAGCTGTCTAGCAGACAGGTAACATATTGAAGTAATAGGATGTGAGAAGTTTGATCTCGCTGTGCCATTCGGTAGCTACCTAGGAATTTGATAAAAAAATTTTTTAAAAAATCTATTTGATGAAATATACCGTATTTTTCGGACTATAAGCCACTACTTTTTTCCCACGTTTTGCACCCCGCGGCTTAAACAATGAAATTTTTCGTGGGTTATTCCCGGTTTTACAAACTTCAAGCCAAAAAACTGAGCACCAAAACATTAGACCAATGAAATTTCCGAACGGAAACGAAAAAACGCACCTCACCTGTGTGCCAAAAGAAAAACTCTCGAGAGAAATAGTTGTGAAAGGAAGGAGGAAGACGGTGAACAATGACTTACTTAGTAGGCTACTGTTTAGATACAAGCCGTTGTAACGCGTTGAGTCTGGGTGATGGGAGAGCTCGCTAACTCCAGTTACAACAGAAATCATATGAGCACAGACAGGTTTCCAAAACTCGTGATTTTTTTTTATTATTCTTGGCAACAGCGTTACGGGTTAGTCAGAAAAACTTAGAAATGAGCATCAGAAAATAATAAGGACATATTCCTCGGTCTTGCACACATGCAGTAATAGCGGAAAAATGCGGCGGTAGCCTATTCCCAAAATGCCGCTTTGCTCTTAAAGGAGCCACAACATTTGTCACCCGTTACACCGTGTAACGACACGGTCTTTCATTAAAGCCTGTGTAAAGTTAATTAGTTTCAGTGTAGACATTATGTAGGCTTATTTATGTTCAAAATAAAAATCAAATTCAGTGGGTGCGGCTTATATATAGGTGCGCTTTATAGTCTGAAAATTGCGGTACACTAGTTTGTGGACACCTGAACAGACAAACAGTCATATCAGTCAAAACTGCAGCATACCATCTCTATACATTACTTCCTCATTTGCAAATGATAATATTTAGCATGTTATACCAATAGATTAATATGGGCTTTTTGAACATCCAAACTCCATATTTAGTCTTCAGTTGCTGTTATGAAAACCTCCACTATTCTAGAAAGATTTGTGCTCATTCAGCAACAAGGGTGTTGGTAAAGTCAAGTACTGATGTAGGTGAGGTGAGGAGTCCTGGGATGCAGTCAGCATTCCAATTAATCCATAAGGTGTTGAGGTTAGATCTCTTTAGCAGGCCACTGAAAATTTTCTATTCAATCCAATTCAAGGTATATCTTCCTGAAGCTCGCTTTGTGCACAGGATCAGGTGGATCAGGTTTGGGGTTCCAAGTTCAAGTGAAAAAAAAACTGTCAAGGTACCACATCCAGAGGCATCCTATACAATTGTGTGCCTCCAAATTTGTGGTAACAGTGTTAGGTTTACTTCAGGTGTCACAAGTTAGTTTCGTTCATATAGTGTTAAACTTTGTCAGAATACCTGCGTATTCTTCAGCCACAGCAACAGCCGACTGCTTTTCCCAGACTGCCATTCGCAAGTTCTGGCTTTTGTTTGTTGTTTTCCTTCATGACTGGCATAACTACAGAGACGTTTGAATAGGGTGGGGGTTGGCGTGTGTGAGACAGATGTTCATTCAATGCTTTACTAGTTAGTAAAATGTATTACTTTTAAAAGGAGACTGAAATGAAAGATGGCATCCAGAGCCCAAATATAAAAACAGCCAGCAAGCACTTGCTAGCATGTAGCATAAAGTAAACCTGAGCTGAATTGTGCCCTCTCTGTAGTGGCAGAAGATAAACACAGCTGCCTGGCTTGCTTTCAGTCTGTCAGCACAGCACTAAGCATGAACACATGCAAATTATCCGACATGGCCTTCCAATTTTCCCAAGAGCCGTTCCTGTCGGCCTTGGCCGAGCGAAATTTGTCTACTCTTCGTAGATATGTTGTGTTAGCGTTCGGAGAAAATCAGGAGAGATTTGTACGTCGAATTTGTAGAAACAACAATTTATACAAACGTTTAAACATTTACACAGTGGGTGGAATATTTCACTAAGAGTTTGTACGGAAACAAGCTGCATCTATCTCCCCCCTCTGCAGATTTCCTGAGTAAACCATACGCCAACTGCTGCTATGACACTGCTGGGGTTAAAGATAGCTTTGCCTGATCTAACCATGTGCTACACTCATGTCTGTCTTCTTTTACGCTGGCAGCCAGATGGCCCAATATCTGTCTTCAAAAATTGATGATGGATAAGCTGTGGCAATTTATCCACTTGTACAGTGCAAGCAGTGGCGAGACGAACTATAATCAAAAAGGCCACTTTGGTACGGTTAATGGCAATACATTATAGTATCTTTTTACATTTACATTACCTCCTCATTTGCAACTGATAATGTACCTTCCAGAAAACATCTCACTTCACTTCATTAGCAGAACCAGACAACATGAGCCGATTCGTTATCAGTCTTATTGAGGAAGTGCAGCATGATTACAACTTTGCATAATGAACGATTAATGCAGGTGCAGGCCATGTCCTTGTGAAACCATTAAAAACTTGGTGGAGCTTCAGGAAGTCTATGTTTTCCATTCCATCGTAATATTACCAATCAATGATTTACGCCAATAAACTAATCAGTGTGATGATTAAACAAATACGAGATTGACACGTTTTTAGATATCTGAAACAACTAATGAGGAAGTCATGTTGTAAAAATATAAATATCTGCTTTCAAGTCATTAAGAATTTCTCCAGGTGCAGCAAATGTGCCAAGTATTTTGCATACAGAGCAGGATATCATTTAGAAAATATGCTGTATGGCATTTCGAAAAGATTGAACCGCTATTGTTGATGAAATGAAAATGATTTAAAAACTTTTGAAATGGGGAAATGTGGCAGGACATTTACAGACACACAACAAACACAAAAAGCAGCTGAAATACCACATAAAATACAGAATCTTTTCGTTTTTTATATACAGTAATCCCTTGTTTATCGCGGTGGTTACGTTCCAAAACCACGGAAAACGGACACCACCCCAAAAATGCTATTTTCTGTATACAGTACTGTACTGTATTAACATTTTACTTCCTCTAATAATTAATAATTATATTTTTATTAATACATTTTATTGTTTTAATATAAAACTCTATAAAAATACATTCCCTATACGTTTTTTGGTCTGTCGTTTTATCCGCGAGAGACCGGGAAAATCAGCTAATTAGTAATGTGGCAAATGCAACTCCTCGATAAACCGGGGGCACGAGATTCGACCCGTGGTAAAGTGGGTGAATACTGTATATGGAACAACACTTTACCATACGTCTTTAATTTCATTCAAGCTTAAGTGGAAAAAACTTTTTAACAAATGGCCTAGTATAATAAACTCCAATCAGCAGCCCCATAACGTCACATACAATAAGTCATTTGGTAGTTACTTTATTTTGAATACTTTTAAACATGTTAATTGACGCTAAAGTAAAAGAAATGTAAAGATTGTATCTTTATTTGATCAGTAAGGTTGATGTGCTTGATAGGCCAGAGGTAAAATTCGCCATCAAGTTGTATATCAATACCATCATCCGACTCAAGCCAAAGGCACAAGCTATGGCGCAAACCTTTTCAGCCTTTTTATGGCATTTTATCCCAGCCACCTTGTGTTCCAACAATACAGCATGACACTTGGTAGGAACTTTGGTTCCCTGGTGGTCTAGTGGTTAGGATGCGGGGCTCTCACCGCTGTGGCCCGGGTTCGATCCCCGGTCAGGGAACCAACCCCAGCCATTAGGGTTGCACAAGCCTTTGTGCCGGTCCCAAACTCGGATAAATGGGGAGGGTTGCGTACGCTGGGCATCCAGCGTAAAAACATCTGCCAAATCAAACATGCGGATGGTCCGCTGTGGCGACCCCTAAGAAAGAAACTTGGTAGAAACTTTCTTTGTGGAAATTGAGAGAAAGGATTACAAAAAGTGACACATTTAACACAAATGAGACTACCTAAATAACACCTACGTAAGCACAAGACGGAAGCTGGACCCATGCTTACCAAACATCATGTAAATAAGACAATATATTTGCCGTAAAGTTGCATAAACTGAACTACGTCTACATTTTTCCATGTTATTATTAACAAAAAAAGAAGCTGCGACATCAGAACCAGGTTTTCGGAGATATATCTTTATTTGAACAAAATAAACTACAATATGAAGGATTTTGATGGTCCAGCTTAAAAAAAACTCTATCTTATTTTTACTCATGGTCTAAACTTCTCTGCTACTTTTCTTCCTGGGCATCTGCATCCATACACCCCTCCCTTACACCCTGCATGCGATGCCAGGAAATCTCCAAGGGTGTCACGTCAAGAAGCTTTTATTGTCATTGCAACCATATATAGGTGATGCAGTACACAGTGAAATGAGACGTTCTTCAAGGCAACAAGCTGACTATTTTCTCCAGCGTGAATTCATGCTATATTAGATTGCAGAAAGAAGAAAAAGAGAGGGCTGAACTGCTGAAATGAAACTGGTGCTACATAAAACAACATAGAGCTACATAACAGAACGCAGAGCTAAGGACTAAAGGGACGACCGAAACACAGATAAGCTACGAGCTACAAGCAAATCAAGGACAAGCTACACACAAGCATTTATACCGTGAATCCAAATCAAACATGCGCCCACCAACATACTGGCTGTGAATGCTTTCTGTGGCGGCAAACTGCTCCTGCTGAGCCACCTGGATGCTAGCCAAACTCACAGCTGGCTTTGTGTTCATGCACATGCGTGTGATAGAGAGAGAGAGTGAGAGATAGAGAGGGAGGGAAACAGACTCTTGTGCCCTCCTGCGTAATCTAATCCTGCAGGAACAGCCAGGCGGTAGTGGGTGTAATCGCTGAACCTGTGGTTGCGGTAGTGAATATGGCATGTGTAAACCTATGACACATGGTTTGTTTTTTCCCGCATGACGTTTTCTCGAACAGTGCTTGACCTTGTTCATGTACATTTGCATCGTGCTAGGAAAGAACACAGAAGTGAGCTTGCAGGTTATTTAATATCTTTCCTGTTATGTCACATCGTATGTTGTATTATACTCCATAATGCTCATGCCAGAAATGCCAGACAGCCAATGCTAGGTTCACAAGCTATTATGATTCAAGTGGATAAAAAGGCATTTGCAGTTCACCTCTACTACATATAAACTCCACCTAAATATATCTTATAGTCACACATAAAACCCTGACCGATAGCTGAGCCCTTCATGCTGTTTGTTTAAGATATAATCTCCCACTGCAATTCGGGAACGTATGTTTGCGCTCGCCAGGAGCCGCACTCCAGGATCAACCGTGAGAAAATAAAAGAGAATTCGTTTGTAATTCCAAACCGTTGCACTCTATGACACTGTACACACATGCGCTCCCAGCACAAAGGCCTTTTCTCATATGGATTTCCCGTCTGATCCCTGAAACAAAAGTATACATTGTTTTCACCGGGCCAATGTGAAAACTTAATTAGGACAGAATTGGCAAGACTAACTAGAACGTTAAATATAACAGGCTTTATAGTTCACGTAATTAATTGCTAAAGAAATGGCGACTAAAACACTTAAAACAATAATAAAAAAATAAAAACAGGATATAATGTGAATGAACAAATCTCAAATTATATATATATATATATATATACACACACACACACACACACACACACACACACACACACACACACACACACACACACACACACACACACACATAATAGACACACAAATATATAAAATATACTCAAACACATACATACAGACAGACAGACAGACAGACAGACAGACAGACAGACCACATATATAATAATCTGGTCTTTTGGAAAGATTTTCCAGTAGATTTTAGAGAGTGCTTATGGACATTTGCTCTCATTCAGCAACAAGTTAGTTAGTAAAATCAGGTGATGTGAGGAGGCCTGGGTGGCAATCAGAGTTTCAAATAATCCCAGAGTTGTTTAATTAGGTTGAGGTCAGAGCTCTATAGCAGGCCAATCAAGAGCTTTCACTCCGCCCCATATAAACCATATCTTCGTGAAAATGCCTTTGTGCATGTCACCTAGTTCGAGTGGAGGGAAAATTTCATTTTACCAGCATCCAAAGACAATTGTGTGCCTCCAACTTTGTGGTAACAGTTTGGGGAAGAACAACATATTACTGGAAAAGTCAGCTGTCGCAATCCTTTTGTCCATTTAGTATATTTCTACTTCCTTAAAGTTGAGGTGTCAGACTATTCTCTGGTCTGAAACTTTATTAATCATATAGTAAATGTTATTCAATGCAAAGTTCTCCAAGTCTGCTTTTGTTTTCCTGACCACATCAGGTTCCTTGTTGCTTTTTTTAGTCGCTACAGTGGTGTACTGGCTTTGCCTGACAATCATATGAGTAACAACAAATGAAGAAGTGAAAGTAAATGGGTTGGAATAATGACCAAAAGGCAGGGGATATTGTCTCTGATTATATAAAAAGTACTTAAAAATTTCAGGCTATTTCACTGAGATCTTTGGATTCATGTTTACACCAACAGTAGTCTCACGACATCAGGTGTACACACTGTGATATACAATAAAAAAGTTGCATGTGACACCTGTACCTCTGCTCACCTAATCAGCCAATGTGCAATGCATTGAATGCTACATATAAAAGGTCAAGCTTCAGGTAATTTTCCTTTCTTTCTAAAAAAAAAAAAAAAAAAAAAAAAAAAAAAAAAAAAAAAAAAAAAGTACCTGATATGTATACAAAAACATACTTACTTTTGACAAACATGTTAAGCAGAAAATCATCTCAAAACACATCACTTCAAACCCTAACCTGTTTCAGTCATCCTGTGCACTTTCCAGCTACAGCTTCCTGTTTTTGTTTTTTGTGTGCTTTTCTGTTTACCGTGGCTGTAAACAGTAGTTGCACCAGGAAAGACTGAATCTGCAATAGGTCAGCAGCTTGGTGTGAAGAAGCAACTGTGGGAGCAATTATTAGAAAATAGAAGACACACAAGACCACTGATAAGCTCCCTCGATATGGGGCTCCACGCAAGATCTCACCCCGTGGGGTCAAAATGATCACAAGAACGGTGAGCAAAAATCCCAGAACCACACAGGGGGACCTAGTGAATGACCTGCAGAGAGCTGGGACCAAAGTAACAAAGGCTACCATCAGTAACACACTACGCCGACAGGGACATAAATCCTGCAGTGCCAGACGTGTCCCCCCCCGCTTAAGCCAGTAGATGTCCGGGCCTGTCTGAAGTTTGCTAGAGAGCATTTGGATGATCCAGAAGAGGATTTGGAGAATGTCATATGGTCAGATTAAACGAAAATAGAACTTTTTTGTAAAAACTCAACTTGTCATGTTTGGAGGAGAAAGAATGCTGAGTTGCATCCAAAGAACACCATACCTACTGTGAAGCATGGGGGTGGAAACATCATGCTTTGGAGCTGTTTTTCTGCAAAGGGACCAGTACGACGGCTCCGTGTAAAGGAACGAATGAATGGGGCCATGTATCGTGAGATTTTGAGTGAAAACCTCCTTCTAGGACAGCAAGGGCATTGAAGATGAAACGTGGCTGGGTCTTTCAGCATGACAATGATCCCAAACACACCACCCGGGCAACGAAGGAGTGGCTTCATAAGAAGCATTTCAAGGTCCTGGAGTGGCTTAGCCAGTGTCCAGATCTCAACCCCATAGAAAATCTTTGGAGGGAGTTGAAAATCCGACAACCCCAAAACATCACTGCTCTAGAGGAGATCTGCATGGAGGAATGGGCCAAACTACCAGCAACAGTGTGTAAAAACCTTGTGGAGATTTACAGAAAACGTTTGATCTCTGTCATTGCCAACAAAGTGTATATACAAGTATTGAGATGAACTTTTGTTTTTGACCAAATACTTATTTTCCACCATAATTTGTAAATAAATTCTTCAAAATCAGACAGTGTGATTTTCTGGATCTTTTTTTCTCATTTTGTCTCTCATAGTTGAAGTGTACCTATGATGAAAATTACAGGCCTCTCTCATCTTTTTAGATATTCAGTATAAATCATAGAGCTTTTTATGCATTAAAATCCCAGGAGATCAGCAAGTTGGGAAATATGCCAGTAGCCAGATGAATATTTTTTCCCTATTCTGAAAAAGCAAAAACAAAAAGACGTCTGAACCTTGAACCTCTTGACCGGAATCTGCTCTGCTTTGTGCACTGTGCATTTATGTAACCAAGGACAATCATTTCACATTTTAATATATATATTTTAATATATGGATCACCTTGCTTCATTTTAATGCTGTTGATTCATATTAAAGACAAATATTCAAATCAGCTATGTGATTTAAGGATCACTCATTTCAGTGTACTATACATTAAAAGTCTGTTTTTTAACCCTCTACAGTCCAAAAATCCTGAACCTTTTTGGATTATTGGCACGTAATTACAATTTGTAATTACCCTTTTCTTTCAGTTTATAGTAAATTTTGCCCTCAAGCATAAACAACAAAAGACTTTCTTCAGTGACCAGATCTTGACTCGTGAAATCAAAAGAAGTGGAGCACATAACTGTAAAGTACCTTCTAATTTTTATCTCGGTTTCAAAATGACTCAGGTTGTTGCATTTGTGCAAGATGCATTCCTGGGTTTCAGATTTGTTTATGTGAACACAATTTATATGAGATGAGCAGAGATTTTGCTACAGTGATGTTTCCCAGCTGTGAGAGATTCACTGTGCAAGATGTTATTCGAAATAGATGAAGTGGTAACATGGTGGTTAAGATGTCGGGCTTCTGATCAGAAGATTCTGAGTTCAAATCCCAGCACTGCCATAGTTGTATAAATGAGATAATTATAAGGGTGTCTATAATGTGCTTGCATTGTAGCTTCATTTTCTTGTCACTGGCGCTATTTTCTGTCACATGGCTCTGTCACAAACAAGCTACGAATGTCGAAAGAGAGAGGTTTTGATGGTCTGGCGTTAACACACACACACATTGTCTGGTAGGTAATTAGCACTTGTATATCTCTCGCCTTTCACAACTCGGTCTCTCGTTTTTCTTTGACAGTTGTTGGTCTCGGTCTTGTTTTGCTCAGGTGTATGTTTTTCATGTTCTGGTGTTACTTGGTGTTTCCTTTGTGTTCATTAATTCAGGTTTGCAATCTAAATAAAAGATCTTCACTTGAATATACTCTCTGCAGGTTATCACTCATCAGGAAAAGCAGTCACACTAGATTCAATCAGGTGAATGTGGGTGGCAACTGGATCAAACCAGGCAGCTTCTTAAAATCTTGAATTTATATCCTTTTTAAAGCTGTGTTGTTCAAAACGGTGCCGTGACAGGGTTATAATTCTCTCCAAATTAACTCCGTGTTGTGTTTTTGCAAAAAGGTCACACGGTGACATCTTCGCCGGTCGGTGGAACTCAAACGTCTTCAGCATTTGGAATGAAAAAAATGGAGTGTGACTGCAGATTTAAACATGAATGATCTACACTGTAATCTGAGAACAATTCTACTGAACAAAATTAGGGTGGCCCATTCATTAAGGCACACCTGTGCAATAATCATGCTGTCTAATCAGCATCTTGATCTGCCACACCTGTGAGGTGGATGGATTATCTCGGCAAAGGAGAAGGGCTCACTAACACGGATTTAGACAGATTTGTGCACAATATCTGAGAGAAATAGGCGTTTTGAGTACATAGAAAAAGTCTTAGCTCGTAAAAAATGGTGGCAAAAACAAAAGTTATAATTTTGTTCAGTGTAATTGAGAATAACTGCCTGATATGAGCTCTACATACCGTAAAGTTCAGTGTGAAAGGTGATAATCTCCTCCAGATTAAGTGGCTACACTCATGATTAATTAGAGCAGCACGTTACAATGCTAAGGTTTGGTGTCAGGACAAATATACTGTTGGTTGTTGCTAAAATCTTGACCCATTTGTGCCCATGTATCAATTGCATTATCAATATTAAAGCCAATGTCTTCTACATTTATCAAGTTTATTTGTATAGCGATTTTCACAACAGACATTGTCTCAAAGAAGCTTTACAGAAATCAACAGTCAAGGTGAATGGTGTGCATTTATCCCTGATGAGCAGCCGTGGCGACTGTGGCAAGGAAAAACTCCCTTAGATGTAATGAGGAAGAAACCTTGAGAGGAACCAGACTCAAAAAGGGAACCCATCCTCATTTGGGTGACATCAAGAGTTTGATCATAAATCTTTCAACAATACAGAACACTGGAGAGTGAGAACTAACATGAGCACTGGAGTGTAAGGTTATAAGTAATTATATGTAGATTTGTAAGTAAGTTAAGTGCAAAAAAAAAATCAATCTGTTGTATTCTTCTCCGATACAATATCTTTTGAACAAGATACACTATAAAAACAAATGTTTGTGGACACCCGACCATTCGTATGATCTTACTGTACATCCCGTTCCACATTTAGTCCCCATTTGCTGTTATAATGACCTCCACTCTTCTGAGAGGATGTTTCACTATATTTTCTGGAGCTGTACAGGATGTGCTTCAAAATAGGAGAAATAGAAGCTCATTGGTTAAAAATATCTTGAAAGGTTTCAAGTCTCCTGCTATAGAGCTCTGAGCTCATCCCTATTGGATGAATTGGAACGCTGACTGCACCCCAGACCTCCTCACCTCACCAACATCACTACCTGGTTTTACTAATGCCTTTGTTTCTGAATGAGCACAAATCTCCCAGAGCACATGCCAAATTCTGGTGAAAAATCTTCCCAGATAAATGGAGGTTATTATAACAGGACTAAATGGAGAACTGGACGTTTAACAATGGGTCAGTTTTTTTTAATAAAAGTTTTATAATTAAATGTTTTGTTCCATAGACTTTTCTTTAACAACCACAACTGCCCAAATAAAGCTGCCGTAAACTCCATCTGCCAAACCACACACACTCTCTAACATTTCAGCTCAAGCTACTGATCAAATTACTCACACACACATAAAAAGAGACTCCCATCCTCAAATTCTCTACAAGTGCAATGCTCTTCATGACCCCTACATGATCAATATCTTGCCGACTTGTTGTTCTTGCCACTGTTTTTGTATCTTTCTTCCCCTTCTAGATTCCGCTTGCAATTGAAATAAAAAGAAACACTTTCACTTGAATACACTTCCTGCTCTTCACATGGCATCTCTAATGAGGTTATCAGTCATGCTAGATTTCAACAAGTGAACCAAATATCAGCTATCTGCAAATACGGGCGGCAGCCAGATACGTGCACTCAACCCAGTGGCATTGCAAACCATGCAGGTGTTCTTTGAGTGATTTTACATTCTTTAAGTTGTAATGTATAAAAACGGGATGCCCATTGCAGAGTTATAATTCTCTTTAAATGATCTCTTCATGTTCAATTTCCCAAAAAGGACACCCAGTGATTTCTTTGAGGGTCAGAGTTCACTGGAACTCAAACTTCTTCAGCATTTGAATAGAATAGCCTTTATTTGTCACATATACATTACAGCACGGTGAAATTCGTTCTTCGCATATCCCAGTTTGCTCAGGGGCTGGGGTCAGAGCGCAGGGTCGGCCATGATGCGGCTGACCCTGGAGCACAGAGGGTTAAGGGCCTTGCTCAAGGGCCCAAGAGTGGCAGCTTGGCGATACCAGGGCTTGAACCCCCGACCTTCCATTCAGTAACCCAGCACCTTAACCACTGAGCTACCACTCCCCCAGATTCCCCTCAGATTCCCCTTTAGATTTGGAATCTAAGGGGAATAACAATTAAATCTCAAAATCAGTTTTTTGTTTTTTTTTCCACCCCGTAAAATGTCTCATATGTTAATCTGCATTAGTTGCATGTGTTCTACATACTGTACATTCTACAATGTTCAGTATGTAAGACTTGTGATAATCTCTTCCAGATTAAGTGGCTAAACCCCCTTGCTACAGCACGATATCAGATTTCATCAGGTTCCAAGCTTGGTGCCAGAACATATATACTGTAGGTTGTTGCTCAGAACCTGACGCATTTGTGCGACGTATCAAATACGTAATCAATATTAAATCCGATGACTTCTATATTTTTGGTTTCGTTCACCAGGTACATTTTCTAAAGCAAAAAGAACAACGAGATGTTATATTTCTTATATTCTTTTTCTATACAATATTTTTTAAACAAAATTCATTATATAACAAAGGTTTGTGGACACCTGACCATTCATACTCTATGTGCCCTATAGGAGGACACTTAAGATCTTCCAACCATTTGAACCATGTCTTCATAGAGCTGGCTTTGTGCTCAGCTACATAGCTTACTGAGCTTTTCATATTGTCTAAACTTCTCTTTCTGACCATCTCTATCTGTACATCCCTCTGTCACATCCTGCATGTGATGCCACTTACTAGGAATTTCCTGTTAATCAGAAATACAAGACAGTCAGCGAAGCAAATCATCCCAAAGATGTTTAATAGGGTTTAGGGTCCGAGATCTATAGCAGGATACTCAAGATCTTCCATTCTTAACCATGAAATCTCAACTGAGCTCGCTTTATGCACAGGGGCATTGTCATGTGGGAACAGGTTTGGGTCTCCAAGTTCAAATAAAGAAAAAAATCTCCTGCTATTACTTCCAATGACACCAATATAGGATATATATATAGTGTGTCTCCAATTTGGTGATAAAAAACGATATGGATGGAAAAGTCAGGTGTCCCAATACTTTTGCCCATATTGGCTATTGATTTTAATATGGAAATCTGCTTGAGAATTGTAATTCTAATGAATTACTCCATACAGCTCTTTCTTTTTTTTCTGTCTGTCTCTTTTAAATAATTCAGGGAAGTGTGGCTGCCTGCTCCATGAGCCGATTGTCGGGGACGTTTCAGGACATAGTGCCTCGAGAGAACAAAACGGGAAAGAAAGCAACCGAAAGCATTCAAGAAAAGGAGTATGAAGTGTCCTGTTACAGTGAACGGATTATAAAACAGTATGGGAGAAGTGCGACGGCTGTGGGAAGGAAATCTTTTCGATGCTACACATTTCCGAGCTCCAATCTCTTTGCTCATGAACCAAACATACAGAAAGATAGATTTCCTGAGGTAATTTTTTGCTATGTTATTAAGTTCTTAGTTCACACATAGTATAACATAAATACTTGCTATGGCCATGTAACCCATTTGTAGAGCCCTGGTCAAAAGCACCAAAAAAAACCAAGTAATTGTGATAATCAACAATCAAAACATGCACTGAGGAGGTGGTTTATACGATCACCTCTTTATTATAGACTCTGTTTACTGATGAGTCATCGTTACTACAGATGTCCCTAACCGGCGTATGTCTGCAAAAATTGGCACATCCAAACATTATAGAAAGCCAGAAGAAAAAAATTTACTTTTTGCAATCTTCCATTGGTTACAGCCTGTGAAATGCCAAGACATGATCTAGACGGTGATGTGTGCTGTTTTCACATGCCTTCGAAATGCTGATTCATTTCTGCAAACCTCAACACGGTACGTTCAAGAGATTAGTCGGAGTAAAGCATTAGATTTTTAGGAGTTGATTCTAACGCATGAGCAAACACAGTTTAACTGATAAACCGAGAACTCGATTCTATATATCTCGCCTTGGGTCAAATTGATGGAGTATTTCCAAAGACCACAATTTGTACCCATTTGTACTCATTTCAAGCGTAAAATATCCTTGTTCTGTTCAAGTCAAGTTTATTTCTATGGCGCTTTACACAACCGACATTGTCTCAAAGCAGCTTTACAGATATCAACAGTTAAGGTGAACGGTGTGTATTTATCCCTGATGAGCAGCCATGGTGACTGTGGCAAGGAAAAACTCTCTTAGATGTCATGAGGAAAAAACCTTGAGAGGAACCAGACTCAAAAGGGGAACCCATCCTCATTTGGGTGATATCAAGAGTGTGATTATAGTCCAGAACACTGGAGAGTGAGAACTAACATGAGCACTGGAGTGTAAGATTATGAGTAATGTATATTCTACAGTCTTATACAGTCATTGTGGTTATGAAACTAGGAGCTACTGAGCAATTAATAAAATAGCTCAACATTTGCAATCATCACAGATCCAACACCAGCTTCTCCATGCCAGAGCCTTTAAACACTCAAAGAGGTCCAAACTCCACATGAAGTGGGATCCAATTGGCACTGGTACGTCTCTAGATGGTAGGGAAAGTTTGCGAGTTCAGCATCTATTTCGCTCTTTTACAATAAAATACGAAGCCTACGATCTTAAAGCATAGATCTTAAGGCAATCTAGAAATATGTTTAAATTGGTTCATTGTAAATATATAGTAAGAAATAACAAACTAACCTTGTCTACACAATATGGACAGAATTGGTATGTGATTGGTAAGTCCCTTCTCACATTTACTTCCCATTTTCCCCACTGTTCCACTCGATTTTGGAGTGTGCTTGTGGAGATTTGCACTCATTCAGCCAAAAGGGTGTTCATCCCAAAGGTATTCAATATGGTTGAGGTCAGATCTCTGTAGCAATAGATCTTCCACTCCAACCCATATGTTAATGGAGCTGTGTTTGTGCACAGGTGTATTGTCATGCTGGAACAGGTTTGGGTCTTCTAGTTTAAGTGAAGGGAAAATGTCATGCTACAGCATCCAAAGACTTTGTGGTAACAGTTTGGGGAGGAACCAGTCAGGTGTGCCAATACTTTTGTCTATATTTTTAATATTTAAGATATTTTAGGTTTGATATGCTGTTGGAAATAGCACATCATGCATGACGAGCAATCGCCCATAACACTCTCATGAACTCCCGCTCTTAAAACTTTCCTCTATTTTTTCTCCTTTCACACAGGTCCCTTACTCACAGTAATCTCCCCGACCCAAAACATTTCAAACCTTAAGAACCCGGCTTTCCCACAAAGCAACCGTTCTTCAGCAACATGAACAGTTTAAATGTCCGTCGATATTAAATCACTCTTATCCACGAGCGAAAGCTCTGCTCCAAAGTGAACGTGGACGATAGAAGTTGCCCGAAGGCGGAGCGAAACGCAGCCAGGCGCATTGTTGAGTGCGCATCTGCCTTCCCCTCCTCCATCCTCTTTCGTTCAGCCTGACGGTGTAGCACACGGCGTTTAAATACACAGGCTTACGGAGTGCACGAGGGAAATCTAACACCATGACGCTGAAGCTAAGCTCCCGAAAGAACTTCAACCTTTGAACACCATTTTGAACTTTCAAGTTTTTCTTGTCTGCCAACCCAAACCCTTCGCTGATTAGCTGTCGAACAAAGGACATCGAACATTCCAGGATAGATCTAAAATCCTTAAATAAGTGGCTTGAGAGCTCAGGTTGCACCTTGCACCTCGAGCAAGACCCCTAATTGCCCATAGCTCTTAGACGCTCTTCTCCCTCACCTAAAGTCACTCTTTAACATTATGGAAATGCCTTAGATCATTATAATGGGTTACATGTATAAGCAGTGACATTAAGACCTGTATATTATTACTCACAGGGAAAGTGGTAGCTCAGTGGTTAAGGCTTTGATCAGAAAGTCAGGGGTTTAAACCCCAGTATCGCCAACCTGCCACTTTTAGGGCCCGTGAGCAAAGCCCTTAACCCTCAGTGCTCCATGGGCACTGTATCATTACAGACCCTGTGCTCTGACCCCAGCTCCTTGTATCATTGGGATATGTGAAGAAATAATTTCACTGTACTGTGAAGTTTATATGAAACGCATGAAGCATTTTTCTTTACTCTTACTAATGAAATGTGAACCGATGGGAGGAGGAAGCTCAGTGGTTAAGATGTTGGACTTATGATCAGAAGATTGTGAGTTCAAGTCCCACCACCACCAGTTGTGGGTTAAGCAAGGCCTTAACCCACTACTGTTGAGTTGTATTACTGAGATAATTATAATTACTCTGGATAAGTGTTTGCCAAATGGCATAAATGTAAACTCTGTGAGGGAAAATGCATGGGATGCATATAGTATTTCCAATTGCTATGTCTCACCTCTTGCTAGCCAAAATCCTATGAATTAAAATTTAATTGTGACTGACTTTCAGCAGGACAAAGGTTACTCAAACCAACTTTTACCTACATCACAAGCTCCTAACCTGCATATGCATAATTTATTCTGTATCGTTCCGCTGCAACACGATTGGCCGATTGCATGACTGCATAAATAGGTAATGAAGTGAACGGTGAGTGAATTGTCCCAATATTCAGGGCCGTTTTTTCAACCAAGTAGAAAAGAAAACAGCAAGCATATAAGAAATCTACAAGCTTGAAAAGAAATATGTTTACTGAGCTTTGTAGGTTTAATGGAATCTTATAGTAAGATAGTATAAGTATATTCTATCTATCCATCCATCCATCCAGCTATCTATCTGTACCACCAACAGCAAAACTGATATTCAATCTTCAGTGAAAAATGAAAATAAATGTAACTCAACACCATTTTGCAAATGTCCCATATTGAGCATTACTTCTACAGGGGTCTGGTTTTACCATCCTGACATATTATATAAAGAAATTGTAGGCGGCAGAGCTGAAAAGAGGATTGCAAATTGGGTTGTGTATGATTTCTTTAAATCGGTAATTCACAGGACTGCGGGTACAATGATGAGGAAATCAACGAAATTATGAAATTATGATTCTGCCTATTATCATTGATGTGATTAGAGAAGACTTTGGGACTCACTGGAGAAGACTGGCAAGTTCTAACATCTGTACTGGGCATACATTTTGGCGTTTTTTTTTTAATAAAATATCCAATGTCCATTGCTAAGAAGGCTGTACAGGCAAACCTATGAGTAAAAACATAGCCTTCTGAAAGATATATTTTCACATACACACATTTATATTTATGGCATTTTGGCAGACACCCTTATCCAGATCGACGGTGACTTTAATTTCCAAACAAGCTTGGATATGTGAAGAGAAGAGTGAATGAATATCTCATGTATATGCGACAAATGACATAAACTGAAGGTCTCGATTATGACGACCTAATTAAATATGTAAAAATGTTTTTTGAATTAAATGTGTAAATTTTTTAAGCCAAACTTCAAACAAACTGCTGAGAAAAATCCCATCATCTCTTTTACATCTTTTCCCAAACCAGTATGATTGTACACAGTCAGTTCTGGAAGTCTATTAGGTTGATAAGGTTGAGATGAATGGAGATTGCATGAACTTTCATTTCAGGCTCAAAGTGAGAAAAAAGGCAAGCAGGCTGCCATGTCACTTTCTTCTAAATGAAAGTTCAAGTGGTTACATTGATGCTGGAAGTAAGTTTCAAAAGAAAAGCTCAAAACAAGCAGTGTTATTTTGTACTTTCTGTTGTAGCAACAAACATATCAATTCCCACTGGCGGTTCTCCATCAGGCTCCAGAAGTCTTTATGCCATAGAAACAAGCGGCTTGTTAAAGGGAAAGTGGACTCTGTAATGGATCTTAGCACCGAGTCTATCTGGTCGTGAGAAGGTATAAACACTCACCCAGAAGGGACGATCAGAGCCGCACAAAACCTCCATCTGGGCGCTGCTCCTCAAACCCCCGCGGTTCCTCGGGTGGAATGGACGCTGCTTCGGGTCTGCTCAAGTTCTACTGATCGACCAGATAGGCATGTATATAATAACTCACACTCACACACGCTTAGTCACACTTCCTTTCTCACACACTTCCACACACACTCGAGGGATCAGCGGTGCGAGAGATGGATAGTGCAGGAGAAAGTCTTGGCACCCCACCCCCTTTCTCCACGCTATCGCCGAGCAGGAAAAGTCATCCGGAGGTTGTCAAGACACGCAGGTCTCTGCCCACAGCCCGCCCCTTTGTGTAAACACACACACACACACACACACACACACACACACACACTACAGTACAGTGCGCCACCCAGATTCGAACCTCAAGCACTAATGCATATATTTTTCTGTTTGTTTGTTTTCATTTTTATTTTTACCCACACACACACACACACACACACACACACACGCTTGCTCTTTCACAAACTACCTCCTAAACACGTGGACATGCACTCACTCTTTTACACACCACATCCATAAACCCATACATTCCTCAGACCTTCAGCACAGGGATAAATGGTAAAAGGTGGGTGGTGGTTGCCAGAGGTGGGCGGTAATAAAGAACATATACTTTATTAATGTACTTAAGTAGATTTTTCTGGTATCAGTATTTTTTTTTTTACTTTTACTCATTACTTTTCTGTACACAAACATCTACTTCTTACATTTCCAAAAACATGCTCGTTACTTTAGTTTTTGGTGACGATCGATGTTTTTTTCTTCTCACTTCGCGCCGTTTTCAGTCAATCAACCTACTGATTGTAGCTAAGTAGATAAGGCTCTGGGTTACTGGTCAGGGTTCAAGCCTGGGGATCCCCTGCGCTCTGACCCCAGCTTCTTACACTGCTGGAATATGTGAAGAAATTTCCCTTGAGTCATCAATAACGTATTTTAAGCAAAATTTTAATGTCCATTTGCAACACTTAGAAATAGAAAGTATGACAATATCATGATTTAGTCATTCCACATTGAATAACATTTTTAGGACACCATCCTGGTACAACATGGTATATAGGGTATATTTGTAGATCTGTCCTGATTCCCCGTCCTCGTACTTTGTCCTGGTTCTCCGTTCTGGTTCTCTAGGGCCAAGGCTTTATTCACCACCATGGTGTTGCAGATCAGTAGAGACAAGTCTTGTGATCATCTGTCTGTCATATGCAAGGTGGCATCAGAACAATGGTTTAAAACTGGATATCTGGACAAAGAAGTGTGTGCATTTATCTCAAATGAGCTAAATCTGACAATGCATTCATTCTGATATGTTATATACAGTAACACTGTATACAGGGACTTATCGAATATGGTGGAAACCTCAGATAATCTAACAAAAAAAATTATCGTATGGTAAGGTTTTTGTGAGGGGAAAAATTTACTTAGAAAGACATTTGTAGAGGTGGTCAGTGTGAAAGCAGGAATGTCTTTGAGACAGAGGGCTTTGGGATTTTTTAGCATCAGTATAAGATGTAAAAAAAAAAAACAAAGGGAAAAATAACAAATATACATTTTAGCTAGTGAAAACAGGACTTGTTTCATGGGATATCCACACATGAAATATTTCTGCAAATTAAATCAAACCTATGACTTGACCATACTTTAATAGCTGAAAAAATTGTTTCTGTGGTTTTTCCAAATGAGCAAACCCACTTACACATCTCTTACCCTCGTCCATAAACACATGTTGGACTCCTTCAGTAGTGGATCTCCCTTATAGAGCAAAGACATGCATTAACATACAATAACTCCTCTCCGCCAACATCCATTAACATACACACACACACACACACACACACACACACACACACACACACACACACACACACACACACACACATGACACCCAAACTTACAGATTCTTTATCTGTCTGAAAATCTAATTCCACTACAAATACTATCACAAATAAAATAAAATATCACCTGTAAAGACTACCAAATAGTTTGAATAATATAGTGTTTGTTTACATCATTAAATGATTATGATCAAACCAAAGAAACCATTGTAGAAGAATCTGTATGCTTAGTCCTAATTAGTTACAATCCAAATCCTAAATAATGTCCTAATGGTCTCTATTAGTGTCCACTAGGCACCAGCATGTAAAACAATTGCCCAAAGTGTTCAATTCTTCAAAGCCCAAGCTCTACATTACTACACTATGTTGAAATATAGACATGCTGCCATATAAAAAAATCCCTTTACAATTACAATTTAGTAGATATCAAATATTTCTCTTCAAGTCTTAGTAATGAAATAATAACCATTAAAGCAAAACTACTGGTGTAGTGTAATGTTAAAACCTGACCAATAATCCAGACCTGCATCCCTATCAGTTTTACTGTAGTCACTGAACAAGTCATCATAGTGCATGCGAACAAATAAAGTGAATGATATGCTTCTCGGGTGTTAAATACAACAGTGAATACGATTTAGCTGGAACTGGGATGACAATCAGTGAGGGGAATGATAACTGTGAATAAAACTGAGTGGAAATGAAACCAACAGATAAGCAAATCTGTATCGAAACAGCAAGGCTGCCCTCTCCTGGTGCTGTTAAGTGTATTAAAAGCTTGAGTTAGCTGGGGTTTGGGTTGGTTGAGGTAAAAAAAAGGTTTTCTCTTCAATTGCAGACCATTCTGTGAAGCTGGGGATGGTTCCTCATCAACAGCCTATAGATCCATGAGGTTTCTGAGTAACTCAAGGACTTCGAGAATAGATTTGGACTGTAATTCATATCAACAGTCTACTACAGGGGTCACCAACCAGGTCACCCGCAAGGACCACATGAGTCGCCCGTGGGCCTTTTTTAAAAATAGCTCACCATAGCGCCACTTATCAGTGAGCTGCATCAAATGTTTTTGTGTTGCTATTCTTATTCTATCACACTTGCATTGGTGCATAGGTTGGTGACCCCTGGTCTACTACAATGACTCAGGACCACAGTTTGCATGAAAAGTTTTGCATTTCAAGTCAAGAGGCTTTTATTGTAATTTCTACTATACACAGTGGTACACAGTACACTGTTAAAACGAGACAACGTTCCTCCAGAACACTGGTGCTACACTAAACAACAACATAGAGCTACAACACACTACAACATTAAGCAACATTTAAAAACATATCACTGAACTGCACACTGAAAAGATAATGAAACTGTATTCCAAAGTGGGAAAAAAATCATTATCCTTAGTCTCTTTAAAGATGAGTACGAACACCTCTCTACACTTTTCAGATTAAAAGCTTCTTCATTTATATCTCTGATCAAAAAGTACTTGTTGATACTTCTTCTTAGCTATATCCTGCTCAAGGTCATGATACAGTAAATTGGGAGATGATCCCATTGGGAGCACTGGGAACAAAGCAGGGCAATTCTCCTGGCAGGACATCATGGACATCATGAACATCATGAACATCATGGATTGCACAACTGTGCTGTCTGATAGTATTTGGTTTACTATCATGTGAACATCCTCTGCAAATGCAGTTATTGGTATTACCACTTATCAAATTAGGATGGTGGAACATTGTTCTGCTCTCATTGTGCAGTACCATGAAAAACAGCCCTGTGCATTAGAGTGATCATGAATCTCGAAGGAAACATTTCTCTAAACATTTCTGTATCTAACTTGTGATCTTCAGCAATCTTTTATGTCTTTTAATTCACTTTGTGTTGAGTTTTTAGATTTTAGATTGAAATAGTGGCCCAGCATTTCTCAAACCAATGTGTACAAGCAGAACAACTCATTGGATTTCTTGGAGAGCCTGTCTTCTTCTTCTTCTTCTTCTTCTTCTTCTTCTTCTTCTTCTTCTTGTTTCGGCTGCTTCCATTAGAGGTCGCCACAGCGGATCATCCATCTCCATACCCCCCTGTCTTCTACATCTGCCTGTACTTTTCTTAAAATCCTTAGTTCATCTTTCAAATGTAAGTATTTGTGTCAATGAACATCTCATTCCCATCAGAATTAAAAGTCCTTTTGTCATTGTTTACAAACAAGATTATCAAAATGTTTAGTCATGTTGTCAGTATGATGCTGCACAGTTTCAGTATTTCTTGATATAAACTACGGTTTGGATTACACTGATTGAAAATGCACAACCTTTTTCAATTCTTCTGTATGGCATCTATAAATTTCAACAGCATAAATGTATTTATTTGTTTGCATATTTAATTTATATTGATTGCAAGAGACCAGACAGGATTTACACTTGCAGCCCCAGACCATGATGCAACCACCACCATGTTTGACTGTAGGCAAGACACAATTTTATTGGTACTTCTCACCAAGGCGTCAGCACACATACTCCATAGTCTCATCAGACCACAGGACATGGTTCCAGTATTTCATGTTCTTGGACAGGTTGTCTTCAGCAAACAGTTTGCAGGCTTTCTTGTGAACCAGTTTCAGAAGATGCTTCCTTCTGGAACGGCGGCCATGTAAACCGACTTGTTGCAGTGTGAGGCGTATGGTCTGTGCACTGACAAGTGAACCTTCTGCTTCTGCAACCTCTAAAGCAATGCTGCAGAACTCATGTATCTGTTTTTTGAAGCAGCTTCTGCACCTGACGCACAACACGAGGACTCGACTTCTTTGATAGGCCTTTGTGAGGTCTGTTCTGAGTGGAACCCGTCTTGGAAAACCTCTGTATGACCCCGAACACTGTACTGTAACTCAGTTTCAGGGTGTTACTGATCTTCTTATAGCTGAGGCTTCTTCGTGGAGAGCAACAATTCTAATTCTCAAACCCTTCAGAGATGCTATGAGGTGCCATGTTGAACATCCAATGTTCAGAATGAGAGACTCGTATTCAAAGCACCACATTTAACTGCTCTAATACAAGATAGACACATTTGTATGGTTCTGTCAAGCAGACAAAAACATGAGCATGATGAATAGGACATGTGGCTTTGCACGGTTACATGACATACAGCTGTTATCACTTAGGGTGTACTTAGTTTTGTTGCCAGTTATCTTGACAATAATGGCTGTATGTTGAGTTATTTTCAGAGGACAGTAAATCTGTACTGCTATTCAAGCTGCACACTGACTAAAATATATCTAAGTTTCATTTCTGCAGTATTGTCCCTTGAGAAGATACTAAAATGGTTGCTAAAATGTGAGGGGTGTACTTACTTTTGAATTTATGAATTGAATAAAACTTTATATTCGTAATTTGATATTAATATTCATTACTATCAAGCTGATTTTTAATTATGTTAATTGGTTATAAGTGCTACACAAATTATGTTGATCTGTATTGATAGTTTCCTGAGACTACACTTGCCTGTGTTGGTAAGGACAGACAGACAGACAGACAGACAGACAGACAGACGGACAGACAGACAGACGGACGGACGGATGGATGGATAAATGTTTCTTTTTCCTGGAATAATTCTGGCCACCAGATGGAGTCACCAGAGTGTTCAAGGTTGGTTAAACTGTTAGTGGTTTGACTGGATATAATTTGATGTTAATAAAAAAATATTTCATCCAATTCGCATGGTTTTTAAAATTTTTTTTGGGGGGGGTGAAAGTTTCAAGTTTTATATTGGTTGGTTTCCAATTTCAAGTATTTATTCATTCAAAATGCAGCAATTATCATAGCATGTCCTGATATAAACAAACAAACAAATACATTTAATGTTTCTTGATAATTTGGGCTGACAGGAGTCATAAAGTCCTGTGCTGGTGTGGATCATCTACCTCTGTGCAGTTTTATATGAAAATTATGTGGTTTTTTAAGCATCTTAAAGAAACTTTCCCGTTCATCAAGGAATTAGTTGAACAGATTTCAGGGAATTACCTGACAGTCATACTTATGCTTTTTTCCCCCTTGGTTTGAAAAGTGGCTTTATTTACATAATGTTGAATTTCTTATTAACCTTTATATTTAGGGCTTTTGGCAGACAGCCTTATCCAGAGAGACTTATATATAGATTTACAACTGATGCCAGGAGTGGCATCTTGGTAGTGCTGGAATTTTAACTCACAATTGTCCAATCAGAATGTCTTAACCACATGATTACAACTTTCCCACAAATAGCCCACTTCCACATACAAACATGTTTCTGTAAACTTAAGGTTAACCTAGTTATTACAGTTTTTCTCATTTGCTTTATAACGTTTCTCAGACCAGAAATGTAATTCTCAAAATGACTTGTTCAACCTCCACATCATTTATTAACTTGTGCACATCATAAAAACAATTCTTGTTGCTTTGATCAAAATGCTTCGGGACATTTATTTAATCGATTGTGTACAAGGGTCTGCTGTTTCCTACATTATCAGTTCTTTATGTCATGCTGATCAAAATATATTATACTGGTTACACCTGAATGGTCTCAACCCCCAAAACATCTGGGCATAAGTTCAAGCCATAAGTCATTGAATGCAAAATGGTTAAACCAGTTGTCAGAATCTGTCAAGCTTAAATTTTTTATTAATTTTTGTTTTTGTAAATGTGACTTGAATTGATGAATTGTGCAGATGAATCTTGAATGTCACTAATGAAGGCGAGTGAACGCCATCAGATCAACCAATGATCAACTAGTTCTCTAAAACAGGTCAAAGGTGAATCTCGTGAACCTTCAATTGACGATAGAGCAAAACACAGAATTACAATTCTAAAAATAAATGAACAACCAAGAAATGAATGAACACTCGTACAGTACAGTAAAAGTGTCAATCCTGACAATATGACCAAATATACTGATGATCTTGTATGTGAACAATAACAAAAGGACTTCTTATTCTGATGCCAATGAGATGTTCATTGACACAAATACTACATTTGAGAGATGAACTAAGGATTTTGAGAAAAGTGCAGGCTTTTGCAAGAAATGCAATGTTTTGTGCTGCTTGTACACATTGTTTTGAGAAATGCACTTACTGGTTTGCAAATATTAAGGATGATTTGGGAAAGGCTCCAAAGCAACTAAATAATAATAATAATAATAATAATAATAATAATAATAATAATAATAATAATCAAAATAACAATAACAACAATAATTCTAATTGGATTTCTAAGACTTCTTACACTTTTTTTATTTGATTTTTAAAACTTATTTCTAAAAATGATTAATGACAACAACATTAAAGGTGCATTAAGTGAAATTATTTCTTTTTCTTTTTCCAAAATTTCCAAGTCTCCTATGGTTAAATACGGTTTGACATTTGAAAGATCCCACTAATCACAGATGTCCATGAAATAACGTATAAGAATTTAGTTTGCCAAACAAATTTTTGTAAAAACAAAAAATTATCCATGAAATCCGTTATTTGTTTATATAAGGATTTGACTATTGCACCTTTAAAAGATGCAATGACAAGCAAGTAACCATGGACCCTCCCTTTAGCTTCATCATCCTCGTCTTCTAAAACAGGTTGCCAGATTATTCATTTATACCCCCCTATAGTGGTTAGTCATTAAAGCTGCTTGAATTGCAAAGTAATTTATTTATTTTGCTATAATCTTGGTAAATCAAGTTGTTTTGTGATAACGGTTCTCAGGTATGCTATGAAGCTCTTATGATGTACAGGTTACTGATTTGAGGAGGGTTGTTATTGGGATAAGGAGTGATATTTTTGGGAGAATCTGGCAACCCTGTCTATAGCGCTAACCAGTGCGGGGCTTTAAAAAGACCAAACGCGGGCAAGTCAGAGGTAGAGGGAGAAGTGGAGTCGCTTCTCCAGAGCTCATTTTCTCTGGGGTTTCCTTCAAATGCAAAGTTTTGATAATGAACAATTATTAAATTGTTTTTTTTATTATGCGCATTAGTGCGTCAGTGGCGCAGAGCTCTTTTTTTCCAGTCTGAAGGATGACTTTGGTGCGCCTTTAGAGCGCTTTCTGATGAATGACGATGACGTGGACTGAGCGGACCTTAAGGAGAACAGGAACCGCACCTCCGTCACCTGCAGCCGCACCGATCAGCGCAGCCAAGAGGAGCCTTTCCAAACTCAGCCGCAAACACAGCAATGGCTCTGTCCAGTAAGTCCAGATTTATTTGTATAGCTTTTTGCACAATGACATTGTCCCAAAGAAGTCCAATAGATAAATAGATTATCCATATGAATCACAAGTTCAACCCCTGGGAAGTGGTAGATAAGTGGTTTATGCTCTGGTTACTAAGGTTGGGAGTTCAAGCCCCAGTATTGCCACTCTTGGGCCCTTAATCGAGGCCCTTAACCCTTTGTGCTCCAGGGCCCTGTATCATGGCTGACCCTGTGCTCTGGATATGCGAAAAAATAATTTCACTGCTGTAATGTACCTGGGACAAGTATAGAGCATTTTTTTTACCTGATAAGTTTATCTCTAATGAACGAGCCTGTGGTGATAGTGGCGAAACTCCCTGAGATGCTTTAAGGAAGAAACCTTGAGAGAAAAATCAGGGGTCACCACAGCGGATCACGTTTTTACGCTGGATGCCCTTCCTAACACAACCCTCCCCATTTATCAGACAGACCCTGATCCCTGACCGGGGATTGACCACTAGACCACCAAACCTTGAGAGAAACCAAAAAAAAAAAAATCCTCATCTGGGTGGCATCGAATGCCCATTCATTATGCACCAATCAGGCATCACCTTATGGCCACCAATCAGGCACAACATTATGACCACCTGCCTAATATTGTGTTGGTCTCCATTTTGCTGCCAAAACAGTCCTGACTTTTTGAGCATAAACAGCATTAAATTCTTTAGCAATTTGAGCTACAGGAGCTCATCTGTTGAATCAGACCACACGGACCAGCCTTCGCTCCACACGTGGAGATGCTCTGACCCAGACGTCTAGCCAACACAATTTGTCAAACTCGCTCAAATCCTTACGCTCGCCCATTTTTCCTGCTTCTAAAACATCAAATTTGAGGACAAAATGTTTACTTGCTGCCTCAAATATCCCACCTACTAACAGGTGCCATGATGAAGAGATATTCAGTGTTATTCACTTCACCGGTCATAATGTTATAATGTCAAAATGATATGACTGATCCGTGTAGTTCCATCATTTTTTAGTTAGTAATGGGTCCTTAAAAGCTATACCCACCATCTTACAGGGTACATCAAGACTCTTTCGAGTTCTGGCATCAAGGTGGTGGAATGATCTTCCCCTAGATGTCCGAAACCTGCCTATCTTCAAACGATGGGTGAAGACATATCTCGTCCTGAAACACTTCAACAAGCACTTATTTTCCCTGTTTGTTTTTTTGTCTTTATCTATTAAAAAAAGTTTGCTATCATTCCTTCCAACGGTTTCAGGCAAGTTTGCAACCGAGTGAACCAGGGTTGATTTATTCATTGATAGAGACTTCAAAGCACTTTTGTACACCGCTCTGAATAAATGCCATAAATGTAATGTAATGCAAATGTAGAACTGTTCAAACAGATAACATTCCTAAGACAGTGATTTGGATTATACGGATTGCAAACCAAATCCAATCTCATAGTTCATAGTTTAAATGGTACATGAGTATTCTGTTATACTGTCATAGGTCTGCAAAAAAAAGGTACCAAACTGTTGATCCCCTTGTTGCTGAAGTTGTACCATTCAGAGTATTATCTACTCTACAGTACCTTTAGTATAAATCCTTCACATGGAATTGGGAAAGAATTAGTGGATTACAGCTTTCTAAAATACAGGGCCAAATGGACCACTTTAGTACTCTAACACGGATCAGTACTAAAATCTGTCCAGGTAAAAGCGAGTACCACCTCCACCATATGACTTTGTATCATAATTTCTGAGAGGATCTGCTGCTCCAAATGCCTGATGTACAGTATGAACTGTATAGGAATTCGTTGACCAGACAAACACAAAGACGTGGCTATGAACGCTAGTGGAGACCGAGCTTAGATCTGCAGTTCTACAATATGTAGTTACTTGGCATCTGGAATTTTCCTAGTGGGACGCTCTATTTTTCTCTGGGTGGGCCACTAGTGTTATTTCCCCTTTTCTCGTTAAAGCATGCTGAGGCACAGGGGCTCACACATGAACACACGTACACTGTACAGCAGACAGACGCCAGGGCCATACTACTCAGAAACTCTACTTATGATGAATCAGGTTGATGTATGATGTCTGATTTCCAAAAAATGGAAGCTTGAAGAAATGTCATTTTTATTCCATTGGCTGTTCGCTTACCAATGAAGTCAATGCTTTTGTGATTGACGTGTAAAAAAAGAAGAGCTGTATACCTTTTTTTCCACATAGTTTTCATTTGTTTGCTGAGGTTTATGAGGTAAAGAAACAGCGCTACGAGATACATTATATTGGCAAAAGTTTGCGGAAACCTGGTCATAAGTATATGTGCTTTTTGAGCATCGCATCCCACATTTAGTCATCATTTGCTCTAATAATTTCCTTTACTCTTCTGAGAAGATGTTCCTCTAGATTTTGGACTGTTCTTGTGGACATTTCATCCTACGACATCCAATGATGTCCTATACAAATGTGTGCCTCCAACTTTGTCAGGTGTCCCAATACTTTTATATAGTGTCCATAATACAATTTGTAGGACTGATTTTGATTTTCAGTTCACTTCTGCTTGGATGTGTAATGAAGCTTTACATTTATTGTATGATTTCCTCAAAGGAAATGTCAAGGAAATATACATTATATGCATAATATAAGCAGAAATACCAAATAGTCATTAATCACTCTTACTGTGTTGGATTATACAAGTAGATTAAAATAAATACATTATGGATTGAAGGTTTGGGAATGCCGAAGCACACGTTTTTTAGAATTTGATGACTAAATGTCTTCAGCGTAAATGTAGCATTTGGCTTGGATATCACAGGAAGTATTTTCTAAAACTATTTTTCGAATATGGCATGCCGTTCATGCACTCCATGCGTTGAAAGCAGGCCTTTGTGCAAAAATGAGCAATTTACAGTACAGAGTTTGCACATGTTCATGTCCAATTTTCAGCCTCATATCTCATTTTTTCCTGTCCATGTTCATAGCAGACCAAAGCACTGGTTCATGGTCACTGTGCCAATTGAGAAGGAGGCTAATATAGTGACAATGTGGTTCTATACTTTCGAGTTGTGTCAACCCTATTTTCTTATTTTTCCCCAGATCCAGAGCGTCGGTTGGCACCGCCATATCTGCAGAGGGTGTGGGCTTCAGGCAACCGGCCAAGAGCAGAATCCGCCGACATCAACACCGCCTTTCCTCTGTGTTTACCCGTGGTGTGCTCTCAGCTCGTGGGGACACGACGACGACTGGAGAAGAACCATCGGTAACAGACGATCCCTCTGAGCTGTCAAGTCACATAACAGCACCAGGTATCCTGAAGGTTTTTGGCACCGAGATCTGCGAAGGTGCCAACTATAAAAGTGTCCTGGCAACAACCCATTCCAGTGCCAAAGAGCTGGTGAAAGAAGCACTTGAGAGGTGGGGATACCGGAGCTTCCTGTGCTTATTTTGGTCGATTCCACTGAAATAATGATATTTTTATTACTTAATTATGTCACATGAAACGCCGATACACATTCCCGTTTTCTTGGCACTGCGTCTTTCCAACCTAATACTACAAATACTATAAAATACTATAAATTATGATTACCTGTAGGTCTTGAACTGCAGAAATCCTGGTGCTAATTTGAATGAGCAATCAGACACTGTGCAGTTAGTGGACACGTATCTGATTTCCAAAGAAAGACTGTTGTTTGTGCATGAGGTTTTTGTATGTGTTCAAGGACCAAAGGTACAGTCTAAAATTTGTGGTCTGAAATGTATAACCAATCCAATCCAGTATAAAAATGTGAGTCTGACATAGTGTATGTGAATTTAAACCTTTCTAATTAGTCATAAATATTTGTATTATTCCTATGTAAGAAATGGTGCAGTGGTGGACGAAGTACACAAACCATGTACTTGAGTTAAAGTAGAGATACACTCTGTAAATTTTACTCAAGTAAAAGTAAAAGTGATCCCTTTAAACGTTCAATTGGGTAAAAGTACACAAGTATTTGCCTTTAAATGTTTCCAGAATACTTTGATCTATTTTGACTTTAACGTTCCTGTTATCATTTTTGTCATAAGACTCTTTGCTTAATCAACTCTTTATGTGAAAAAGACTCTAATGTTACTCTCAGCACAACAATCTATTATTAGAATGAAATTTTAAGTCTAACACTTAAAAATAAATCATGCAAATGAGGCCACGGCTGTTGTGGCGAGTTCGAATCAGGAGTTTCTTTCATCATTTATTCCTTTCAAAATCTTCTGCTTACTGTTAAACCCATGATAAACTGTATGTTGGTGATCAGTAGATACCACAGAGCGCCAATCAAAACATTTTTAAAACAGAGCGTAGGCTCTGATTGGTGGGTTTTTACGTTTGTATCCACTCGTACTGTAGTTGAGAAAAAAAACACGATATTTGACTTTGAAATGTATTGAAGTTCAAGTAAAAGTTTTCTCAAATGGAAATACTTCAGTAAAGTGCAAATACGTGAAAAGGCTACGAATTACGAATTACATTTATTTCATTATTTTGGCTTGAGATGAATTCAGCCATTCACCCATTAGCATGAACAGCACCCTCTGTTTTTACAGCTATAGAAAAAACGCTTGACATTGCATACTCATTAAGGCAAATCAACAAAACATGCTCATGTACCCGTGTGAAAGAGCTGCCCTTTATACACCATGTCAATCAATAAATAAAAAATATATATTAATAATACTGATTGTTATACACAGAAACAATCAGTTCTCCAGGCCATAACTTCACATAATAATGCATCAGGATGCACAGTGGTAGTTTAGTGGTACAGCGTCTTTAAAAGTGGTTTCAGAAACGAATCCCAAGCCAGCCAGAATACCACTGGTTGGCCTTTTAGAAGGACTGTGAACCTTTAACTGCTCATTCAGGCTAGAATTAGATCCTGGTTTCCTTGTAAAAACATAATAATCCCGAAAATCCCTGTTTGTGCCCTTGGGTTGAAAGCAGAGAAGTGCATGCAAGTACTTGATAAAAAAGGAGAATGCATAAAGTGTAGGCTTTATTCCACAGGTCTGTGCAAAGTTCAGAATGGGATTTACACCGATGTCAAATTTAGAGCTGTTAAACTATAGGTTTTAACGTAATACTGTTAAAAGTGTGTGGAAAAAAATCAAAAAATCACCATGAAACAGTCTTTGTGCACATGGGCAGATGTTTCGGTCGAGTTAAAGTGAATGTCTGAATGCCAAACGTGTTAGAGATGGGGGGGAAATTTGAGCAGAAATGAATTCCTTCAATGAAATGCAAACCCCAAATGCTAACCACTAGGATGCTGAGTCGGGTTTTTAGAAAATGGGGTTCTTTCACTTTTCTCCCATTCCACAGCTAGACTCAGTGCTGGATTAATGTTTTTATATCCTGGTGAGGACCTGATGTGTACAAAAAATGCTAGGTTTGTTTCACAGGTTTGACCTTTTTTGTAGGCCATTGATTCAAGGTTTTAATACAAACGCCAAAAAAAAACAAAAAACGAATGCACTATATTTTGAGACAAACAGTAAGGCAAATGTTTATATATTTAAGAATGTGTTTGTATCGGTCCCTACACTACTACTGTACATAGAAAACCAGCAATTAGACTGAAGCATGGAAGTGTTCTCTAAACCCCCTGAATGTTAATTTGTTTCATATGTGTTCCATTAATCCTGAAGCTCAAACCATCAAACCAGGAATCCTGCAGCTGTGAAGCAGCAATGCCTCCCCCTGCACCACTACACTGTTCTAGATAATAATCTTATTACCTAATAAATAAGTTCCAGATCAAGATTTTACACCGTTTTCCTCATATCCTAAATATCTGGCAAAAAGACCTTTTCCTTCTGTTGCGTTTGAACAGATACTCTCTGAACAAGGCCGATGCCGATGCCTATGTCCTGTGTGATGTGATCGGCTGCATCAGGGAGCGAGAATGGAGGAGCGAGTGTGTGCGAGTGGTGGGAGACAACGAGCGTCCGCTGCTCCTGCAGTCACTTTGGAAGCCCAAAGAAGGCTACGCTCGGCGCTTTGAAATTCAAAGCAGAGTCAGCGCCGAAGAGAAGATCTCCAGAGACAAAGATACAGTGACTGCAGGTACAAAACAAATATGTCCTCAGGAATATTGATCAATTTTTGCATCCTTTAAAACGGTATGTAGAAGGAAAGTTGTAGCTCAGTTTTTAAAACGTAGATTGGAAGGTAATAAGTTCAAATTCCTGCCACTGCTGGGCCCTTAAACAAGGCACTTAACCCTCATCTGCTCAGTTAACTACTGTATGAATAAAATAACCCAAGTGGCAGATTAGTCTAATCTCCTAAAGGGAAACAGGAAACAAAGCATGTAGTGACAATAAACACATAAGACTAATTTATCCGTCATTGGATGTTATTTGATGTCAGGCTTGTACATGAAAATGAATACATTTGCAACAGATTTAATACTTAAACCATTCAGTGAGTCAATTCTGCAGCGTGCATGGGGACGGAGTCCTGTTTGGTGGTTTGCTTATTTATTTATTTATTTATTTATTTATTTATTTATTTATTTTTAACAACAGTCTGATTGGTGTTTCTGTAACAGCACAACAAGCACATGGAAATTTATCAATGATGCTGTTTACGTGTGTTTTTATTGCATAGTATGACATTTTTCAGTCTTCATATTCAGTCTATTTCCATTTTGAGACATTGTTACTGATTATGGCCGGTTGCCTTTATTTATTTCTGTGTAAATGAAATATTTACCAAATTCAGTTAATACAAAGACTAACAATAGAATTGTCTTGTAAAAATGGCTCATTTCCAATCTATGACTGACCAACCAAAGCAAACCAAAATGTCCACTATGGAGTCAAGGCAGAATTCAAAGTCCTATTCAGGGCTCTGTTTTTAGTTTGAACTCAGTCTGAATTGGATTTTGTCAAATTATTCTATCACTTTTCATGTCGCATAGGTCCAATATTAAATTTAGTACATCTGTTAGATTGGTGTGAAGTGGAAGTACAATGAAGATGAAGACAAATATTTGAATTATAGAGCTCACTGTAAAATTATAAAATCTTGAAAGGCTTCTGCAATCTACAGTAGGGTTTCTAATACACACAACTTTATATAGCTTTATAACATCTCAAATAAGCATATCTTCTGTCAGACATACACTAAATGGACAAAGGTTTGTGGACACATGACAACAGAGATGGCAAAAGTACACACATCCTTCACTCAAGTAGAAGTTCACATACTCATGTTTTAAAAGACTACTTTTTTTAAATTTAAGTTAAAGTAAAGAAGTTTGGGCTCTGACATGTTTGGGCTCTGACCGGCTTTGATCAGGTGATCAGAAACGTGTCTGTTCTCGGTCATGTTACATCGCTGACTTCCTGTGTCTCATCTACGTTAACCTCGTGCTTCTTGTTGCCTTCTGCCTTGCTTGTTGTTAGCGTTATAGCCTAGCCTACGTCTGTGGTGCTTAAGAGACAGGAAATGATACACCAGCGGTAGATTAAAAAAGCTGCACAATGACAAGAAAGAGGTCGATGGGCTGAAAACGGCGAACAACGAGAAGACAAAATATTTATCATGTTACCGAATAGATTAAAACTAAAGTAACGAGCCTGTTACCGTACAGACATTTGTGTAAAAAATGCAATGAGTGAAAGTTAAAAGTTGTCTGAAAAATAAATAGTGAAGTAAAGCACAGTAGCAAAGTATTTGTACTTTGTAATTAACCTTTACTCTTCTGGGAAGATGTTTCACTAGATTTTGGCATGTGATTGTGCAGATTTGTGTTCATCAGCCACAAGGGTGTTTGTAAAGTCAGTTAATGATGTAGGTGAGGTGAGAAGGCCTTGGGTGTAGTCAGCATTCACATTTATCCTGAAGGTGTTCAGTAGGATTAAGGTCAGAGCTTTGTAGCAGGCCACACAAGATCTTACACTCCAACCCATGCAAAGCATATCTTCATGGAGTTCACTTTGTGCACGGGGGCATTGCCATACTGGAACAGGTTTGGGTCTCCTAGTTCAAGTGAATGCTAAATTGTATTATACCACATCCAAAGACAAAGAAGAATCACATATGGCAGGAAAGGTTCAGGTCTCTGCAAACATTTGTCAATATAGTGTAGCTTTCTAACATCTCACATGGACATATCTGTTGTAATAACAGACTAAATAGATAAATGTTTGTGAACCAATGACAATAAGATTGGCTATTTGAACATTTCATTTCACCACATTCAGTCCCCATTTGATGTTATAGTTTCCTCCACTCTTCTGGGAAGATGTTCCATTAGATATTGGGGTGTGCTTGAGAAGATTTGTCCTCATTCATCAACAAGGGTGTTAGTAAAGTCAGGTACTGATGTAGGTGAGGTGAGGAGGCCAAAGATCTTCCACTTCAGCGGCATTGTCATGGGGAAACAAGCATCCAAATACAAAAAATACAATTGTGTGTATCAAACTTGTGGTAACAGTTTGGGGAAGAACCACATATGGCTGGAAAAGTCAGGTTTCCCAATACATTTCTCCATATAATGTACATCATGTACAATCACATTTTGTTGTTTTTGCTTTCCAGGGATCAACGCTCAAGCTCGTAAACTGCAGAAGACGCGCTCACGGGGCAGATCGGTGGTGTTTGGGGGGAGTGGGCATGGCATCCTCACAGACATCGGCCTGAGCCTGTGTAGGAGTCTCAGTGAAGCAGATCTCAGGTCCTCCCCTGAGCCCCAGCAAAGCCTTAAGAGCCAATCAGGCGGGGAAGACCCTAAGGCTTACAAAGAGCTTCCCTGTGAGTCCGGCAGAAAAGAAGAGCTGGGGAGCAGCGATGACAACCGCACACAGTATTCCATTCATCCGCCCGTACACTTCCCTTACTTCCTGCTACTTCAGGGCTACAGTTACAGACAGGTAGTGCAGACAGGCAAATCTGCCCCACCTCTCATACACCTCCTCCCGCTCACTTACTTGCTTCCCCCCACCACTGCCTCATCCAACATAAGTTCTACTGTTTTTTTTTTTTTGTGTGGAATTCCTGATGTGAAGATTTTTTTCTATCTCTAAGCAGTGTATACATTTCCCCAGACAGCTAACACTGTATCAGTTTCCTGTCTGAGCCTGTCTAAAACATGTTTCTGTGCTTCAGGTGTTTCTTTGATGCCATTTCTTTAGAGATGCTGATTTTTTTTCAATCAGCTCACTGGCTATTAAAAAGATTCGCACTTAGCGTGTAGCGTAAGTGTACTATGGAACGTTTTATTCCATCACTGTCTCGATTCCACTGGAAAAGCACACAAAGAGATTCAGAGTGCCAGGCAGAAAGGAAAATCTGAAAAGAAAAATAGCTGTGTGTGCAGAAACCAGGCTGCATATAAACACAAGGCAGGAAGCAGAGTGCCGAATGTTGGGTGTCCAGAGGGTGGACACATTTCCTGACAGATTAGCTTTGTCTGTTGAGTGATTAGCACACCACGCCATTTACTATAGATGATGTGTGGTCGGGAATAACAAAACAAAACAAAGCAGTTCAAAGGTAACACACAAACGTAGCAATAAAATCACGACTTTCTTTTCCAGTTACTCATCACCCTTTATACACTATATGTACAGAAGTATTGGGACACCTGCCTTTTTCAGCTATATGTGGTTTCATTTTTTTAAAAAAACGTTACCACAAAGTTGAAGGCACACAATTTTCTTTGTGCACAAAGCCAGCTGCATTAAAAAAATTGGTTGGAGTGGAAGATTGTGAATGACCTGATATAGAGCTCTGACCTCATCCCTACAGTATTGGGATGAATTTGAACACTGACTGAACCCCAAGTCTTGTTACACTACATCAGTTCCTGACTTTACTAACAGAATGCAAAATGAACACAAAACTTCACAAGCACACTCTAAAATCTAGTAAACATCTTCCCAGAATAGTGGAGGTTTTTATAACAGAAAATGAGACTGAATGAGGAATAGGCATGTTCAAATAGCAGATATTTTATAGTCAGGTGTCCACAAACGTTTGTCTATACAGTTGTACTGTTTAGGCTTTTTTGTTTGTTTGTACCACGTTTTGTGGTTTGCTTATTAATTTATTTTATAAATGGTCTAGTGGTTAGGATGCGGCGCTCTCACCGCTGCGGCCCGGGTTCGATCCCCGCTCAGGGAACCAACCCCAGCCACTCTTAGTGCCGGTCCCAAGCCTGGATAAATGGGGAGGGTTGCGTTAGGAAGGGCATCCAGCGTAAAAACGTGCCAAATCAAACATGCGGATGATCCGCTGTGGCGACACCTAACGGGAGAAGCCGAAAGAACGTTTTTAGTCTGATCGTTGTTTCTGTAACAGCACTGCTTGGACATAAATACGCTTGTTTGAACATGTGATGATTTCCATTATACCCAACAAGCACAATGGAACTCTATCTATCTATCTATCTATCTATCTATCTATCTATCTATCTATCTATCTATCTATCTATCTATCTATCTATCTATCTATCTATCTATCTATCTATCTATCTATCTATCTATCTATCTAATGATGCTGTTTAAGTGTGTATTTATTGGATAGTATGATATTTTCTCCATTCTCAGTCTGGTTAACGTCCATTTTGAGACAGGCTGCAGTTTTAGTGCCTTGTTGCTGATTATTTCCTGATTTTTTTTCCCATGTAAATTAAATATTAACCAAACCGAACCAAAATGTCCACTATGGACATATGGACATTAAACTTCTCATCCAAGAGCTGTAATCACTTTTCATGTGGTATATAGTCACATAGGTCCAGTATCCAAATTAGCACATCTGTAAGATTGGTGTGAAGATGATGTACAATGAAGATGAAGACAAATGTATTCCAATTATTTGAATTATAGAGTTAACTATAAAATGCTAAAATAATCATGGCCTTTTTTTTTTTTTTACATTTATTTTATTTCTAGGATTTATATGCACATATGATTAATTTTGGTATGTGACTGTGAGAGGAAGATGAATAACAGATGGACATAAAGTTCCTGGCTCTGTTTCTCTATTGACCGATGGAAAAAAAGACATTTATGTCATGGACATTTAACAGTCGTGCAAAACATGATTTTTGTTACACCACTATGAGTGCATGTCTGCCATCAGGATAATTGGGTTTTTTATTTTTACATACAAAAAACATAAAGGCAGAAAGTTTTAAAAGGGAAATTTTAGCATATATAAAATAATCAATGTATGCATGAAATTAATAGAAAAAAAATCTGTTTTTTTTTTTTTTTTTTTTACAAATTACTACAGTCTTTAATGAGGAACCATGTATAAAGTGGTTTTATATTTTTTTATTATCTTTATTTTTATAAAATCAGGAGACAAATCTTTAAATATTAAATGTAACTCATATCAATTGAGCTCAGATTTCAGTTATTCTGCATCAACCCTCATTTTTCTGATCTTATTCTCAGGACTTCATCATCTACTCTCTAAATAGAAACTGCACAGTTTTTGGCTGTAATTCTGAACAGTCTGAAGCAGTTAAAGAGCAGGCCGCTGTGGATTTGACTCTTTGGGCTCCTGATATCCAGCCACAGCACTGCTGCATTCAGAGACTCCAGGTCACGACTTCTGACCCTCAACAAGATGGCAGGAAAAGACCAGGAGTCACCATCCTGAAGCCCTTCCACGGAGCTCTGGTCAAGAGGAACGGAGCTGTCGTCAACCAAGAGGTGGAGCTTCATTCGGGGGACGTCATAGGCTTGGGCGAGGCTTACCTCTTCATGTTTAAGGATCCCAACACGGACATTTTGGGACACTCTCCTACTGGATCACTTTCAGTGCTGCCTGACTCACCAGAACCACATCCTCCAACATCATTTCCTCTTTATCAGACACTTATGCTGTCTACATCCGAGGGCTCAGGAACACCCTGTGCTCCAGAAAGCACCTTGCCCTGTCTGAGGGACGCGAACGGACAAGAGCTTGTTCTCTATTTTGATGTGGAGCACAAAGCACAGGTCCTGGAGGAGATATTTAAACAGTTCAGAGACCGTGAAGACCTGCACAAGCTCACCCCATCGTTCCTGATGTGTTTATGCCTCCAGCAAGCAGCCACACACTTTCCTATGACAGACCTGCGACAACTACTGCTACATTTAGCCAGTGAGGTTCAAGTAACTGTATTGGTAAGGTCAGGTTGTCAATAGAAAGTAGATTGTATGCAATTCTTTTGACGTCTTTATGGAAGTTTTCTTGTTTTGTTTTTTTGTTTTTTTTACAGGAAAGGGCCAAGGAGCTTGCAGCTATTCACTCTCAAATGTAGGTCTTTTCTTCACAGTTTTTGGATCTAACATGCACTGACTACATTTTTAATACATTTTGAACTTTCAATGGCCCTTTTTAGCAGTGATTCACTTTCATAGCTTGAAATATTTCCATTTAGAACAGGAGAAAAGAGTGATGGAACGTAAAAAATCTATTTGAAATGTGTAGATTTCTTTGTATATTACATTAAGCGTTCAGAATGTGAAAGAACACATCAGAATGTGATTTTATTTAGATTCATTGCAATTAAAAGAAAAAATGGTCCAAATTTATTTCACCGCCCGGACCCTCATTCACCCATCAAATCTTGTCCAGTACAGTGGTCAGGGTCATACAGAGGTTTTCCAAGACGGGTTCCACTCGGAACAGACCTCTCAAGGGTCCATCAAAGATGTCGAGTTCTCGTGCTGTGCGTCAGGTGCAGAAGCTGCTTCAAAAAACACCCGCATGAGTGCTGCAGCATTGCTTTAGATGGTAGACCATATGCCGCACATTGCAACAAGTCTGTTTGCAGGCCGTGGCACCAGAAGGAGCTTCTGTCCCCAAGACAATTCTTTCACACTTGGCAATAAAACCCATTATGACTCTGATTTTGATACCATAAATGTTTTTTTCTTTTTTTTTTAAAGCCCCATGTATCAGAGACTCATTTAACCAAAGCAAGAAAATAAAACTCAATAAAAAATATTGACCGATTCACTATGATTCACTATTCACTATGAATATACTCTGCTTAAAGACATTTTGCAGTGTTTATGTTTCGGATTGCTTGGTGCTGTAGATAATTTAAAAACCTTAAAAAAGTCTTTCAAGACAAGAATTGCTGTATATCCAGGAATCTGATGAATATTCATAGATATGATAATGAGAAGTCTGGGCTAAAACTAAAAACAGAAATCCAGAAAGCTTAACTAAGGAACTAAAAAAGTGCTGTGGTTTTATTATCAAAAATAATAATATTGATGCGTTTTATGATGCATTTCAGATTTCATGCCTGAAGTATATAAAAGTGTATATTCATTTCACAGGGAAAACATTGACCAAGTGGAGCTTCAACCAGAGAACCTTCTGAGAAGCCTGCAGCCGCTTGTCCTTTGGATAGCCAACTCTATCGAGCTCCTTCATTTTATCCATCAATCAGTCCCTTCCTTGTTGCATGGGATTTCACGAATGGAGGAGGAAGAGGAAGAAGATTGCATGGGTAATTATTTTACACGCATGTACAATAATAAAAAAGCGTCGTTAATGAAATTCTTCATTGCTGACCAATAATCTCTGATTCTGAAAGCTGTGTTGGAGCTGCGTTTGTCTACAGTGCGTCCTGCCTGCGAGGAGGCCATGACGGTCCTGGAGGAGGTCATTATGTTTACTTTCCAGCAGTCTGTCTATTACCTCACCAAGGTCAGTGTGTGTTCTGTTTTGGTGTGAAGTGCTTGTTAAATAACCCCCTGCCACTCCGGCTTCTGTGTATAATAGCCGCCTGTTTGTATCACACAGGACCTCACACAGTTTTTTGCAGGCACTGAGAGCGGTTTAGAAAAATAATCCTGGGTTAACTTTAGCGTCAAACACCGTGTGAGTTTGTTTCGCATCTCTCCGGCTGGAATGAATGAGAAATTATCACGGAGCCGAGGTTCAGATCGGAGGGCAGCAGCGTTAAAGCAGCAGCATTGTGTATTGGATAAATGTGACGCATTCATATAGAACTAAGTAATTCATCATTTTAGAGATTTTTTTTGACTGCTTATTATTTTGATATGTTTTGAGAAATCATAATTTTGAGAAGTAAAAAATTTTGCTCACGTAAACAAATTTTGCTCACTGTCTAATATTATTAACGTTTTTAACATATTACTATTATTAACAAATTCAGATGTGTGGTTGTTTATTTTTTTTATTTATATATACATATCAATTTCAATTTACACTGACATATTGTATATAAAATGTTAAGTTTTGTGGAATTCTACAAATAATGTAAGCCTAAGTAGCATAGTATTGCACTGAATTATTAACTGCAATCAGGTTATAAGTTCATATTATATACTTTTGCCATAATTTTAAAATGCTGAACTGCAGCATGAGTATAAAATGCACTTTTCCATGAAACAATGTAGTAGTCAGGCGGAAGAACGTGCCGGAAACCGAAGTGCAACAAACGAAGGTTTTAATGAAAAGCAAAAAGGCAGAGGGCAGAAAACGGCGAACCAAACAGAAAATCCAGGTTTGACTAAACCAGGTGAATGCAAAGAGTAGCGAGTCCATAGAACTTATAAAGTCCAGCAAACAACAGTAATCCAACACAGAACTGGCTATCCGTAGCTTGGGTAGTCCAACAAGGTTCTTTAGCATAAACTGTAGAACGGACAATGAGCTAGTGGGGGAACGGAGGTTATATAGGGTGGTGGTTGATGAGTGCCAGGTGCAGGTGGTTAGTAGGATGGAGAGCTACTTGGAGTGATAGGTGGGTTTGGTGAAGGTGTGGCTGGTGGATCCCTGACAGTAGTACATAGAGCATCAAATATAAAAGTATAAGAGTACAGACCAAAAGTTTGGACACACATTCTCATTCAAAGAGTTTTCTTTATTTTCATGACTATGAAAATTGTAGATTCACACTGAAGGCATCAAAACTATGAATTAACAAATGTGGAATTATATATGGAATTATATACATAACAAAAAAGTGTGAAACAACTGAAAAATGTCATATTCTAGGTTCTTCAAAGTAGCCACCTTTTGCTTTGATTACTGCTTTGCACACTCTTGGCATTCTCTTGATGAGCTTCAAGAGGTAGTCACCTGAAATGGTCTTCCAACAGTCTTGAAGGAGTTCCCAGAGAGATGCTTGGCACTTGTTGACCCTTTTGCCTTCACTCTGCGGTCCAGCTCACCCCTAATCCATCTCGATTGGGTTCAGGTCCGGTGACTGTGGAGGCCAGGTCATCTGGCGCAGCACCCCATCACTCTCCTTCTTGGTCAAATAGCCCTTGATGCCTTCAGTGTGACTCTACACTTTTCATAGTCATGAAAATAAAGAAAACTCTTTGAATAAGAAGGTGTGTCCAAACTTTTGGTCTGTATATATATTCGGTATGTGCTTTTTTGAACAAGCAGTTCCACATTTAGTCTTAATTTCCTGTTCTAATATCCTCCACTCTTCTGTGAAGATGTTCCACTAGATTTTGGAGTTTGGTTGTAGAGATTTGTAATCATTCAATGTTAGTAAAGTCAGGTTTTGATGTAGGTGAGGTGAGGAGGCCTGTGGTGCACTCAGCATTACAATTCTCCCAAAAGTGTTTAATACGGTTGAGGTCAGAGCTCTAAAGCAGCCCATGCAAGATCTTTTACTCCAAAACACATGTAAAGCATATCTTCATGGAGCTGTTTTTGTACCATGTTATACTTAAATTTCCAGCATGATCCACGGATCTCCTAATTCAACTTAATGGAAAACTCCTTTCTTCTGTGTCTAAAGACTTTTTTGTGTGGTGTTTTGGAAAGAACTATACATGGATGGAAAAGTCAAATGTTCCACATATTTTAGCCACACTTTCTTTGATCATGTGCAAATATGTAAAAACATATGGAAATATTTCAAAGTTAAAGGCAACATAAGTCATTTCTCAAATGTGAAAATAATGAGAATTCTGAACGTGTTTTGTAAAACGGTGGATTCATCGATTTTCATTACATAACTCCAAGACTCTATGGATCTAATTGACTTGCTTTTAGATATTTTCTTTTAAGTATACAGTTTTAAATTCTTTAAAAAGGTCCAGCATTTTGTTTATGAGGAAAGACAAGAACCTTGTAAAAGTCTATTTCAGTCTTGTTTTGTTGTAATAAAGTACTTGTTTGACGCGCCTTAAAATAAAGGAAGACGTAGTGTATCCTGAACAGGACATTCTCTAGGTCACACATATCCAGACACTAAGTAAATTCACTAGGCATTTATGTAGTCACTGTTTATATTGGCAGACTCAGTTGGACAAAGACATGGTTAGTTTCCTTTATTTCAGTGCAAAAAGTGAGATTTCTAATAATGTATTCCTGGTTTGTATTCATTACTAGGCCTGGCTGCGGCGTACTGGTTAAATTAGCGAAGTATGTGTCCCATTCGACGTCAAAAAGGCTTCCTTTTTAATTACTTCAGGATTTGCAGTTGAACTGTTCATTGTGGCCAGTGGAAGGTGGGCAATTCTCCAACTTCCGTACAGCCTTGAAGCATTAGAAAATCCTTTCCTAATGTTCATTCCGCCTCCTGCTTTTATTAAATACAGTTACGAAAACCTTCATCATTATGTAGAGACAAAGGGAAAAAATCTGGTTTAACACAACAACAAGCCTATAATAAATGTAGCCCATATGCAGTGACTGAAGCCTGAAAACAAAGTATTCTGAAGTACTGTTACTATTGAGAAAAGACATTTGTGTCACAATAATCCTATCATTTGCCTTTGGAAATATGACCTGACTCTGGGGGGGTAAACAGGGACTTTATAAAGAGTACCTGCCTATGTGTTCATTGCTAAAAAAAAAAACCTTGTCTTTTGATTGTCCAGAATAACTTTGGCACAACCTTCATTCAGAAACTTTTCCAAGTTCCCTTTTGGAAATTTCCTTCAGGTCTTCTGTCTCTGGGAAAATCTGAAATCCTCTTTGGTTTCTGGGACATTTCAGCTCGTTTTTTGCTCTTGAAATTGATGTGCCATGGGAAGATTTCCAGAGTGTGAGATAGACTTGGTCTGAGAGAAGTGTACTTGGATTTGGAACATTGCTCTCATCTGAGAATTCCTTCTACTAAATCATGAACTTGGCAGAGCATTGTGCACCAAATGCACTGTGGAATCAAAATCCTTTGGCCATTTTGGCCGACTATTTAACCATGTATGTTGGATTAATCTGTAGCTTGGTGCAGCAACGTTGCAGCATCTCAAAATCAGGATGCAGGAGTGTTACAGTTTTCTGTAATAGGAAAAACACCACACATCGTATCTAGTATCTGTTTTGCCATAGGTTTCGTCCATATTATTAGTAGGAAATTTGAACGACAGCACACAATTTATAGCTGAAATAACATTTGTCTAATTTGTAGGCCTTTCTATCTAGCAGAAAAAGGAAACAGCTGCTGGTTGCCTTAGGAAAATAAAAGCATGGTATGTTTTTGGGTTTGCAGTTCCCACACGAAAGAACGCAATCATTGTGGGGTTTCGGAAAAAATAGTCCGGTCTAAAAAGAAACAGACACTCTGTGCATTTTGCATTATAGAACTTATAAATATACATACCTACTCCCGATAAATAGCTGCCAAACCGCTACAAACTATTTCCTTTTTTTTGTACTTTTGGGATGAACAATTTCTTCATTATTTATTGCCAAAGCACCAATCATTTGCATATATGATGGAAACAACTGCCAAGTACAGACTGGATACAACTGCCCATGGATTGAACAAAGGCAGCGTTGTCATGTCTGGGCACACACAAAGACATGTTGAGTTGAAGAAAGTGGGGGCAGCACACAGGCCTGAGTAAAAAGCTTGTTTTTTTTACATTTTATTACCAACCCTCTCTGAGAAACATCTTCTCGCCTTCTGATAGAAATTGTAAAAGCCGGCATGTAGTAGACAAACAAATATATGACATCTAAGATGTATACCACAATGTTACTGAATTGATATTAATTTGCTGTTTTTTAATGTTATTGTGCCAAACACTTCACATGAATAGATTCAAATGTTGATATGGTGACATTTTCTGTCAGGAGACATCCAGCATTTTGGGAGGGAGTCCCCAGTCTCAGCCATTTGTAACAGTCTGAGGTAAAACTGTAACTTAAAATCTTTATTCCTCATGGTTTCACTGTAACGTGCCATAAAAGAAGGCCATTTCTAAGCTTCTATTCACTACAAATAACAGTGCATGGTTTCCTGTGGGTTTTCTAGATTACTCCTGCTGCCCAAAAACATGCAGATAGGCAGATAGTCTATACCACATTTCCCCTTGTGTAAATATGTGTGAATGGTACCCTACTATATTATGAGCTGACAGTCTCTGGATCCACCACCAGAATAAAGCTTTTGGATATAAATGAAGAAATGGAAAAGAACAGAAAAAAAGACAGCTTTATGAGTAGATATAGCGATTGTTATACAGAACATGACTAATATACACAATCAAGGGTCCTGTAACATTAATGAGTACAAGAACTACCTTGTTTCAAACAGTTTAAAATATTATAATGTAATTATACATTGAGGAAAATAAGTATTTGAACACCCTGCTATTTTGCAAGTTCTCCCACTTAGAAATCATGGAGGGGTCTGAAATTGTCATCGTAGGTGCATGTCCACTGTGAGAGACATAATCTAAAAAAAAAAATCCAGAAATCACAATGTATGATTTTTTAACTATTTATTTGTATGATACAGCTGCAAATACGTATTTGAACACCTGAGAAAGTCAATGTTAATATTTGGTACAGTAGCCTTTGTTTGCAATTACAGAGGTCAAACATTTCCTGTAGTTTTTCACCAGGTTTGCACACACTGCAGGAGGGATTTTGGCCCACTCCTCCACACAGATCTTCTCTAGATCAGTCAGGTTTCTGGCCTGTCGCTGAGAAACACGGAGTTTGAGCTCCCTCCAAAGATTCTCTATTGGGTTTAGGTCTGGAGACTGGCTAGGCCACACCAGAACCTTGATATGCTTCTTACAGAGCCACTCCTTGGTTATCCTGGCTGTGTGCTCCGGGTCATTGTCATGTTGGAAGACCCAGCCTCGACTCATCTTCAATGCTCTAACTGAGGGAAGGAGGTTGTTCCCCAAAATCTCGCAATACATGGCCCCGGTCATCCTCTCCTTAATACAGTGCAGTCGCCCTGTCCCATGTGCAGAAAAACACCCCCAACGCTAGTGCTACCACCCCCATGCTTCACAGTAGGGATGATGTTCTTGGGATGGTACTCATCATTCTTCTTCCTCCAAACACATTTAGTGGAATTGTGACCCAAAAGTTCTATTTTGGTCTCATCTGACCACATGACTTTCTCCCATGTCTCCTCTGGATCATCCAAATGGTCATTGGCAAACTTAAGACGTGCCTGGACATGTGCTGGTTTAAGCAGGAAACCCTTCCGTGCCATGCATGATTTCAAACAATGACGTCTTAGTGTATTATCAACAGTAACCTTGGAAAGGGTGGTCGCAGCTCTTTTCAGGTCATTGACCAGCTCCTACCATGTAGTTCTGGGCTGATTTCTCACCTTCCTTAGGATCATTGAGACCCCACGAGGTGAGATCTTGCATGGAGCCCCAGTCCGAGGGAGATTGACAGTCATGTTTAGCTTCTTTCATTTTCTAACGATTGCTCCAACAGTGGACCTTTTTTCACCAAGCTGCTTGGCAATTTCCCCGTAGCTCTTTCCAGCCTTGTGGAGGTGTACAATTTTGTTTCTAGTGTCTTTGGACAGCTCTTTGGTCTTGGCCATGTTAGTAGTTGGATTCCTACTGATTGGTAAGATCAGGTGTCTTTATGCAGCTAACAACCTCAAACAGGTGCATCTAATTTAGGATAATAAATGTAGTGGAGGTGGACATTTTAAAGGCAGACTAACAGGTCTTTGAGGGACAGAATTCTAGCTGATAGACAGGTGTTCAAATACTTATTTGCAGCTGTATCATACAAATAAATAATTTAAAAATCATATTTCTGGATTTTTTTATTTTTAGATTATGTCTCTCACAGTGGACATGCATCTACGATGACAATTTCAGACCCCTCCATGATTTCTAAGTGGGAGAACTTGCAAAATAGCAGGGTGTTCAAATACTTATTTTCCTCACTGTAATTAATTATAGATGCATGAAATGTAAGACATGCTGCTCTTGAGAAATAAACATTGCTAGTGTGGGCGGATTGGTGTGGTGTAAAGGGAAATAATGCATTGTTCAATGCTGAATAATAAAATAATTTATATAATGTAATAATCATTGCGGGCCGCATTATATTTGTCATGAAATGCGAGGATACGTTAATGCTAGCGCAGATATTTTGATTAAGATTGCAAACATACAAAAAGTGAGACGAAATGAGTAGCAACATCAGCCATGGAGAACTGTGAGATACAAGTAAAACAAAAACAAAAAAGTGGGGCTAAAATAAAGTGTAACACCAGTCAATTGCTGTTGCTTATGGGTAATGTAATCCAGAATCTCATATGCATAATCCTACAACACCACAACACCAATCTAGGCTAGGTTCTAGATTTTGGACCAACACCTACCAACTAGATTCATCTCATCTTAACTGGATTAGAAAAGGTATGAACAATTCTTTCCTTACTTCTGAACAACAAATCTTTGCTTTGTATAAATCGTGCTCGTGACAGCTCGTCAATGATTATACACTTTCCTTTGGTAAAGGAGAACAAAAACAAAAATCCTTTTTGACAGGCTACACTCAGTTGTGTGTGTGCTTACATGTTCATACAGAGTTGAGCTTAAACTACAAAAAAAAGTGATATTAGAATGCAGTAATACAGCAATACATTGCTAGAAACACACTAATACTAATCTTGGAGCCAGTGATAGATAAAGCTACCTAAATGCTAAACTTGAGCAAAACAGTGCTTGATTATTTGACTCATACTGAATGTAGGCTTAAAGTTGCACTAGTCCTCAACACTAAGACACATGTTAACAGACTGCATTAACCAAGATCAACACAACATTCTCTTCAACATGCCAGAATAATATAAAGCTCAAACAAGTCGGTAAAAAAAAAAGACAAATTAGTAAAGCAATCATTCAAAAACAATCTTTCGGTTAACAAATAAAATTGCACTATCATGTCACAAAGTAAAAGAATCATTACGTCAAGTCAAGTTTATTTCTATAGCACTTTTCACAACAGACATTGTCTCAAAGCAACTTTACAGAATGTTAGGAGTTAAAGTGTGCTTTAGAATTCAATGCACAAATAAAATTAAAATAAATAATTTAGATCAAATAAAACCAGATATTCAGAGCTGACTGTGATATGATGCACCTCTCAGTCTCAGAGAGCGGCAATATTTTTATTTCATTTCAACAAAAGCTGGTTCTTAATGTTTTTTGGAATTTATTCTCCCGCTTTTTGGACTGAAAATTAGGCAATCCGTGCTAAAAAAGCGGTGCAAGTAGAGGAATTTCCAATGAAGTTATAGTGGAATAAAAAGCAAATATATTGAATCATACATGTAGTCGAGTAGAGAGTAAATGTCACTTATATCTTTGAAAGCCAGTAAAACTAGAAAGTAGCCAAAAAATGACTTAAGTACAATAACAAAGTACATTTATTCAAATGCTTTACACCCTGTTCATGAGGGTCAGTAATAGCGACGAGTCGTTCATGAACGATTCGTTCATTCTGAATGAGTCTTTAATGTGACTCAGAAGAACTCAAGTCAGTTTAATGTGATTCAGTAATCTCAAAAAGTGATTTGTTCATTTTCTACTAGAATGAGCAAAGCATCGCAAGATCTCCATAGGTTATGTACAGGAAACAGATTCGAGTAGTTCATCTCTTCTAGTCCGAGTCATTCGTTCTTTTATCACGTGACTCTCAAAGATGCTATGAAGGTGATTAAATGATTAAAGAAACGAAATGAACTAAATGACTCAAAAAAAGATTTGTTCATTTTGATGAACGAGATTCAAAGTACCAAGTCACTAAAATGATCCGTTCTTCGTGTAACTAGTCATTTAAGTCATTATATTTAGCAGGACGTATTAGAAACGTATCTGTAGTATGAAGCTTGTACTCAGTTACGACTATCAGAAATTAATTTTTGTATTGATTTCCAGTTGATGACATGTTTTTGTGGTTTTAAAATGCTTCACTGTAGCTCAGTACATTTGAAAGTATGATGCATAATGAAGACCATGAAGAATGTTGCAACTGTGACACCTTAGGTTATACAAAACCTCCTGAAAAATAGCTTTAGGTAAAATTTGTCCATGCCTCATATGAAATATGGATCCTTGTATCCTGGGATGACTCTATACCCACTTTTTGATGTGTGTCAGGATGAAGGGAGGAATAAAAGAGAGAAAAGGAAGGTTGTTAGATGTAACAGATTTTGTTGTTGCATGTTGGAGTCTCTCTGGTTAATTTGCTCATAAGGGCCACTAACCAGATCAAGCTTATCACACATTCGTTTTTAACGTTTTTGGCTATGCAGGTTCCAGAAGACCTTCTTATCTCTGTCTAGGAGGAAAGAGGAAGCCCTGAGGTTCTGCAAATCTCATTGATAAGGATTAGACATGGTACACTTTGCTTTGCACGATGGAATTTCCGTTGTGTTCTGTTCTTGTTGCGTCAGGTGACTACACTCGATATTGTAACTGTGCACCTAAAACTTTTTAGATAATCACAGCCATATAAACAATTTTTACATTTTCTCATATATTGTTTTTACATTTTGTAAAATAAAATATACATTTAAACTGAAAAAGATTAGGACTGTGATTTAAATTGATCGTGTACTTTTGTATTCTAAACAAAAAAGAAGAAATTAGATTCATCCCCTGGGTCAGTAACACATTTGGTTGCAATTACAGTCTTCTGGAACATTTTTCCTCAGTTTTGTACATGTCTATACTCCTCACTATATAGGAATTAATGTCAACTTTTATGTCATGGGTTTCCTTTTGGTGGTTTCCCTCCCACCTCCTAAAAACTGGATGTAAAAGGAATGGCTTGGCAGAATTGAGTGTGGGAAAGTGTGTATGTAATCCTGCATCACACCCAGTGTTCCTGGGATAAGCTTTGGCATCTGATTAGGATAATGTGGTCACTGAGGATGAATGGAAAAAATTTTGGGCCAATGTTGAGATATAATAATAATATAAGATGGGTACTGTTTTAGAGATGTACCCGTGCCAGTTTGAAAAAAATCAAACGTTCTACATACACCGATCAGGCATAACATTATGACCACCTGCCTAATATTGAGTTGGTCCCCCTTTTTGCTGCCAAAACAGTCCTGACCCTTCAAGCATTAACAACATTATCTTCTTCAGCAGTTTAAGCTACAGTAGTAGAGCCTGACCACTGCAAACTGGAAACCCCCTACAAGAGCAGCACTTTAAGAGATGCTCTGACCCAGTCGTCTTTTCAAACTCGCTCAGTTCTTTACACTTGCCCATTTTTCCTGCTTCTAACACGTCAACTTTGAGGACAAAATGTTAATTTGCCGCCTAATGTATCCCACACACTAACCGGTGCCAACATGAAGAGATAATCAGTGTTTTTCACTTCACTGCTCATAATGTTATAATGTCATGATGTTATGCCTGTCTAGTGGATGCTGTTTCTTCTTATCATTGAACATTTAAAGGTTTTGGCAGGGAGGAGTTGGTGTCAAATTGATTGCTCAGGAACTCCAACAGACTGTATTAGACTGTAGAAAGCACATTGCTCATACTCACACACTCCAGAGCTCATGATACTTTCACTCTCCAGTGTTTGTATTGTTTTATGATTTATATATTTTTGTTACGCTCTTGGTTCACTTATATTAAAAATGTTTGTTCTAAGATTCTTCCATTCTGTAAAGCTGCTTTGAGACATTGTCCATTGTGAATTGTTGACACCAATGGGGAGAGTTATTTTTTTATTTTTTTGCTGAAATCCTGAAAACCTGCTTTAGACATCATTCGAAGATCTTATGTATATTATTGTATATTATTTTTCTCTTACACAGCTCCTGTACCCAGTCCTCCCCAGCCTGTTAGACACTAACCCTTTTTCGGGGAATGGCCAAGTTCAGATCTCTAATGAAGTTGCTGGTGTGTTGGACATCTTTACGAAGACACTGAATCTCATGAAAGACTACCGTGTACACCCAGAGATTTCCAGGCAGCTCTTCACGTACCTCTTCTTCTTTATCAACGCCTTCCTTTTCAACCTGCTCATGGAGAGAGGTAAAAGTCTTTCTTTCAGTGCAGATGGTCTCTTAATACTGAGACTAGTCTCTGTCTATCTTTATGTAAACTTTGTGTTTTTTCTCTGTCACTCTTTACAAATCTTTGCTGTTTCAGATCTTTTCAAGACATCATTTTCAATGTTCCAAATATGTAAGCAAACTGTTTTTCTGAGATTTGTTCATCCTGACACCTGCATGATGTTTGTCTGAAGGATCAGGGGGGAGCTTTTATCACTGGTCCTGTGGAGTTCAGATTCGTGCAAATTTGGATGTGCTGATAGACTGGGCTTACACAGCAGGCCTCGGAGACCTGGCACAGAATCACCTCCACAAACTCTCCTCTGCTGTCAATCTGCTGGCCACCACTCGAGAACATCTGCTGCAGGTCAGAGACCCTTTCTCTCTCCTAAGCGTGTGTGAATAATTTTTTAAATCAGGTGATTATACACAGTGCAGTAGACTGGTTAAGCTTTATTATGAAGAAAACTAAAAGAAAGAATCGAATATACAGTACAAATTAATACAAATAAGTATGCATTGGCTTACTTTGCCAGTAGTAACCAATTTGGGACACGTGACCAAGTAATGAAGTGATTAATGTGTATGTACAGATAAAAATGTATCTTTATAATGACACACTATATGGTCAAAAAGTTGTGGATACCTTACCAAAAGATTAGTACATGCCTTTTGAACATTGTCCCAATTTTCTGTTATGATAACATCCACACTTCTGGGAAGATGTTCCACTAGATTTTGGAGTGTGCTTGTGGCTATAAATGCTTATTCAGCTACAAGGCTGTTAGTAATGTTAAGTACTGATGTAGGTGAGGTAAGGAGGCCTGGGTATTCCAATTTATTTATTTCCAATTTATTCCAACAGTGTTTAGGGTTGAAGTCAGAGCTCTATACCATGGCCACACAAGATTTTCCACTCCAAGCGATGTAACGCATATTTCCATGGAGCTGGCTTTGTAAACAGGGGCATTGTCATGCTGAAACAGTTTTAGGTCTTGCAGTTCAAATGAAGGGACAACTAGCACATCCAAAGATAGCCTTTAAAATTGTGTCTCCAAATTTGTAGTAACAGTCTGGTGAAGAAGCAAATATCGCTGGAAAAATCAAGTGTCCCAATATTTTTTTCCATAGTAGTATAGTATACTACAAATGTTCTTTGTGTATGGCACTATAAATACACTGTGTGCACAATTGTTAAGCAAGTTGTATTTTTGAGGATATATTTTGTTATTGTACATCTACAGTGCTCTTGGTCAATCCAAAATGTTAACAAACCCTCAAATCTGAACATTTAAGTAGTAAAAGTGAAATTTTGGCTTTCTTAAGAGAATATCTACATGTACACCATTATTAGGCAACTATTAGTGTGCAGAATTATTATGCAACTAAATGAAAAACAAAGATTTTTCCATCTCACTTGTTTATTTTCACCTGTTAAAGTGAGAATAATAAACAAACTCAAAATTTACAAAAGAACATTTCTGAAATTTCAAAAAGAAAACCTCAGTGACCAATAAAGCCACCCTTCTTTTCCATAACAGTCACAAGCCTTCCATTCACAGAGTTAGTCAGTTTCTTGATCTTTTCAGAATCAACTTTTTGTGTCTGCCGCAACCACGGCCTCCCAGACACTGTTCAGAGAGGTGTACTGTTCACCTTCACTGTACATTTACTGCTTAAGAAGGGCCCAAAAGTTCTCAATAGAGTTTAAGTCAGGTGAAGAAGGGGGCCATGTCATTAGTTTTTTTTATCTTTAAGGCCTTTACTGGCCACACAGTGGAGTACCTGATTGCATGTGATGGAGCGCTGTCTTGCAAAGTCTTCCTGAAAGATGCAGACTTTTCCCTGTACCACTGCTTGAAGAAAGTGTCTTCTAAAAATTGGCAGTAGGTCTGAGAGTTGATTTTGAGTCCATTTTCAACCCGAAAAGGTCCAACTAGCTCATCTTTAATAATACCTGCCCATACTAGTACCCCACCTCCACCTTGCTGGCATCGAAGTGTCAGAGTCGAAGTGGAGTTCTGTGTCCGTTACTGATCCAACCATGGGCCCATCCATCTGGTCCGTCAAGATTCACTTTCATCTCATCAGTCCACAAAACCTTTAAAAAAATCTGTCTTCAGATATTTCTTGGCCCATTCTTGACGTTTCAACTTATGTGTCTTGTTCAGAGGTGGTCGGGTTTCAGCCTTTCTTACCTTGGTCATGTCTCTGAGAACTGAACACCTCGTACTTCTTGACACTCCAGGTAGTTTGCAGTTGTGGAATATGGCAGCACTGGAGGATAATGGGTTCCTGGTAGCTTCATGTTTGATTCTTCTCAAATCTTCGGCGGTTAATTTGAGTCTTTTCTTCTTGTTCGTTTCTTGCGACCCTGTTGACTATTTGCTACAAAACGTTTGATGGTTCTGTGATCACACCCCAATATCTTAGATATTTCAAAAGTGCTGCATCCCCGTGAAAGACTTATTAAAATTTTTTACTTTTCAGAGTCAGTTAAATCTCTGTTTGGGCCCATTTTTCCTGAGGAGAAGAATCTGCCTAATAATTATGCACACCTTGATAAAGGGGTGTTGATCTCCATAGGCCACACCCTCCATCATAACACAAATACACATCACCTGATATGCATTAAATCCAATAAGCATTCAAGTTTAATCAGCTTGGACTTGAAAAATTACGGATAGAATGATGATATGGTCAAAATAATCACTTGCCCAATAATTGTGCACACAGTGTACAGATTTCTTTAGATTTCATTAAATAAGAATTTGAAATATTATGATTGATTCCAACTTGAGTGCATTTTTGAAATTGAAATTAGACAGTGTTGCTTTGGACCCTCCTGTACAACCCAGCTGATGATCCTAAATTCAAACAGAAGCATTTTTTCAGACTTCGAAACACTTTCCCCTTCGCTGCGGTGCAACTTCTTGAGTGCACACAACCCCCCTGTAGTGTCGTCATCTGAATACAGGTTTTTATTGACCGTCTTTTAACATTATCCATATAGACATTAGGAATTAGTGTTGTCGTCAGAAATAATTAACAGAGAGTATTAACCATTAAAGGATTACGACTGGGGAACACAAAGGGTCATTCAGTCCGACAGATAAAGATGACATGGCGGATAAGCCTTGCCTACATGTATCAAATACGTTTTTTTCCCCTTAATTCTGTAGCATGGTTCATTGTTTGCGTGTGAATGTAACCATTCATGCAGAACAGCACTACATTCTATACTCTCTAAATGCTGTGGCTCCTTCTGGGGGTGTGGGGGGTTTGGGGCGGGGGGGAATAGCGAAATTCTTATTAGTTGAAAGTGATCCGAGACGTTCACATACAACTCAGGAATTGGTAGATGCAGATTCTGGTCAGACTTTAAGTGTTAAGTGTTAAAGCAAATGCTATTTGCAGATAAATCATTTACACGTTTTGCCACTCTTCATATCCAATGCCAGATGCACACTGTGAGATTGTTGCTTGTCAGACTGTACAAATACTATCCCCATGTCACACTGTAGGATCTCAGTCGTCATAATGTCAGACTCTAGACAAGCAAAAACTGACTCACACAAGAAAAAGACTCATCCAACGTTTTACGCCAACAATCCCGTTCAGACCCGTGTTCTCTCGCTAACGGTAGCTAGCAGCAAACAAAAACAGCATTAATTTTGTTCGTGACTTGCCTTGATATTAAAAATACAATAATGTAGTCATCGGGTTCAGCGCTCCTATTGGTTCTTGGTTTGACAGTCATCGTAGGAGAAGTTACACTGCAGGAAAGAGTCTTCTGACACTGCCAGAATTTCATCGGGGAGAGAAAAAAAATTATCGCAATGGCCTTTAATCGGCTGTCGGTAACCATGTCAAACCAGCGATCAAAAACTACAGAAATTAGCCTTGGATTAAAGGAATCTTTTAGGATTATCTAATTTTCTCCAGTTTGTCTCAGGCAACCAAGTCATTGCCAAAATCACACAGTGGCTTGCACCTGGCTTTATTTGCTGGTATAGCTCAATAATTTCAGTAATGAAGGGCAGAGCAGAAACACAAACCAAAAACCAGTCACAATCAGGGTCAGTAACAGGAACAGATACAGATACAGGAACAGGAACAAAATCCTGAGCAGGCAAGGTGGCAAGAGTATTCTCAGGGACTTTGGAAGCCAGTGAGTGTCCTTAAATACCGGCACGGGAAAAATGAGAAGATGGCCGCCAACACAGAAGTGCGCGCCTTGGAACCGGAAATGCCCGCCGTGAAACTGGAAGTGGGCACATGTGCCCGGAAAATCCTGACAGTACCCCCCTCCACGACCGTCTCTAGACAGCCTTGTTTTGTCCGATGTCTCGGAAGTAAGTGGCGGCAGACTGAAGAGACAAGGACTCGCAACCCGCCCTGGGCGGGTGGAGGGGTCTGGTGAAGGGAAATACTGGAGAGGCACAAAAAACCTGTGGCACGAGGAAAGTCGGGTGCCAACGGCGGACATGGTGGGACTTGAGGCGAACGAGCCTCCAGGTGGCTGCCCCAGCACTGGACGGAGCAACGCCCGAAGCAACCTCCTCTGCGGAGGTCTAAGGTGGAGCGACTTTGGAGAAACCTGGGGGTGGAGCAATGTAGTCAGCAAGGATTGGGCACAGATCGGGTCCCTCGCCGGGACTCTGGAGCGGAGCGGCGCCCTCGCCGGGACTCTGGAGCGGGATTATATTATGGTGCAGTTTAAACTGAATAATCATCAGCAGGATTAGTGAGTCTTAAGAGATCTAAGTATTTTCTAACCTAGTGGCCACTGAAGTTTGAGTTTTAAAATAATCTAGCCCTCGAACTATATTCTTTATCTTCAACAGTTTACTGAGTGCATGTGCCAGGACTGAATATTGTTGTGTATGCATCAAGATGCGAATCGCATCTGCCTCAGTTATGGAGGCCGGTGGTCTCTAATCCACAGTAATCTCATGAATGTCCATGTGAGACAATCCTCAATAGCAGTGAGTGGTTTCCAGTTAATGAGAACTTCATTCAGAATTAGGGAATCAGTATGGATCAGGAAAGCAGAAGGGGTCGAAAGCTCGAAAGAGAGAGAGAGAGAGAGAGAAAGAAAAACAACAGATAATTAGTAATGCTCATTGGCATGTAATGGTTAAAAGCATAGTGCCAGCCAGGAAAATTGCAATATTGGATTTGGTTCTGGTTTCTTCATATCAGCGTTTTTTTTCCATGACAGAAATGAACTCTGTTCTTAGATAAAAACAAATTTGCTCACCTCCACCCTTTTACTTTGAAAATTACCTCCCGCAGACAGATTTCGACAGAAAGGATGCGCCTTACAAAATTACAAACTGTGCCTTATTCGCTTAAGTAACTCCATGTGTTTCTCGGTTCAGGCATCCTGGGGTTCTTTGAGGACAGAGTTTTCCTCACTTCGCCCTGCTCAGCTTCACCATGTGCTGAGGGAGTACAACCTACACCGGCCCTGCCCCTCTGCATGGACGCCCTGCAGTGCAGACGCCGATGCTGCATGCCAAACTGGTGAGAAGCGTACACGCTGACCTTGATATATGGTAGGGAAATTACTCTGCAGAAGCAGATTTGTTGTCAGACTGACATAGTGAACATCAAGAACTTTTCTGGGTCAGTGTTTCAAGTAAAAATACAGTCTGTAGCTGAATTGTTAACATGTGAACACTTGCTATACGCTTTTTCTGTCCTCCAGGTGATATTCTGGATAACTTTGACGAACACCCGCCTCTCGTCCTGCCCAGCGATGGTTTTCAGCTGAACTTAAAAAAGCCTATTGAAGATATAAGCCTCATTAGAGAACTCGTGCAGCTTCAGGCAGTCATCAAGACATTTAATATTGGAACATCGAATGCACAGTGTGCTCAGGTAAACAGTCATATTTATTCATAACAACAGCGCACTCTAGATTTATTGCTAACATTAGGGGTGTCCCTGACTAAGGATTTACATAGTTAAATTGTTCACTGATAATCAAATCGTGAGTGTGTGTGTGTGTGTGTGTGTTGGGGGCAACACCAGACAGTCAAGTGGGTACACAGCCCAACAGAAACAACTTTTTGATAAAGCCATAAAAACTGTCAACCAAAATGGCACAATCCTGGTTTCATAACACCTTTGTGAACATTTGACTGTGAGTTCGGTAGTCGAATCAGGCTCCACCTATCAGAGCACCACATCTTTGACTATTTGGGGGTCACACCTACTACCCACCATAAAAATAATGTTGCAAATGTTTTGCTAGTTTGATTGTTAGCACATATTCTTAGGGATTTCAAGTCATTTTTTCAAAAAAAAAATTTTAAAAACTAAATTGTAATAAAATTTTCAGTATAAAAAACTGTACTTTATCCTGATTTGAACAAAACAAAGACCTGCAGGAGCCAAATCTGGCAAATAGGGTGGACGTGGAAGTGAGACCTTGTGGATCGTTCTCGGACGATCATCATGCATATGTTTTCAAATGGCTGTTTGTTCATCTATGCACATAATCAGTGGCCTTTAAATCCTAATTCTCTTTCAGACTTAGGATCAATCACTAACCCTGCCCTGACTATAACCCACTGACTGTTCTTGCAATTGAAACCTTCTTATTATCTGTTGTGTAGTGTGAATTTCCCGAACCCCTGGAAGCCAAATGTACCAAAACAAAGGTTCTTCCAAAAGCACTAATGGAACAAGGACACGCCCCATTGATGCTGCCTAAGAACTGCGATTCTTCCACTTGTTCTTCAGTATCAGGAGACGAGGGAACCTGTGAAGTTCTACTAACCCCAAAAGTAAAAGCTCTGGAGCTGCAGGACAGAGAGGTGAACCACAATGGAGGAGCGAAGCGCTCAATGCGGAAAAGCTCGTGCTTGCTCACGCCACCGAACACACCACTGAGCTCAGAGCGGATGAAACCAGAAACCGAACACCAACATATGAAGATCCACCATCACACTTGTCAGTGCTGTGATAGAACAAAGCAAGAAAAAGGTGAGATACAAAGCTGCGAAAACTAAACTAATTGCATACATCTGGTGAAGCTCGAGATGAATAATTCAGCAGTAATAAATGTTGCATTGATTAAAAAGGGTTAAATCTGGTTGAATCTGCAGGTGGATGTGGAAGACACGATGAAGCCGGCGATGATGAAGTGTTTATGGTGAAGCTGCTGAAGGGCCCTGAAGGACTAGGACTGTCTCTAGTGGATGGCGTGGTGAGAACTTTGGTAGATCATCTTTAACTTAGTTCCTTTAAAGGATTTTTCACTGAAACAACTTTACCCATCGTCTTCTTCGTCAAGAATTAGCAAGCTATTTACATCTACAAGCTAATTACATCTTCTCAATCACCTAGCCGTTTCAGTGTCCCACAGATATGCATTCATTCACAGTTTGGGGCATTGAGCATAGCCAAATCACCTAATGTTATGTTTATGGGAAGAATGAGAAAACGAGAGAACTTTAGGGAAATGTACATGGACACATGGTACATGAAACACTACTAAGCGCTGCACTGGCAGTAACCCCAGCTCACATATGACTCAGAATTTACTCAGAAACACTGAGGCACAAATGCTTCATGCTACGCTACTATGTCACCTTACCTCAATATCTTTACACCTGTGTTTGGATGATGCTAAAGAGCCATATATCATTAGTTTTCAGCTTGTTTTGCTTCTGACTAAACATTCATTTTTTTTAATTGACTGGCCAAGTTTAAACAGAATTCTGCAGCTACTTGAGCTTCTTGTGAGGATTTTGTCCAGTTTATGTTGCAATCAGAGAAATGAAACCTTTGTCAACCCCGCCCTCACTCCCAGTTTGTTTGAAAAAGCAGCACTTTGTTATTTGTTATGTAAAGTGCGCCCCCTCATGGCGGACTACAGACCTTTTTTAATGGATCTGCTAATTATTTGATATAATTAAATTTTTATATTTTATATAAAATTAAACAATACAATACTAAAATTCAGCTGCATAAAATAACATAATTGACTGAAATGTTCAAACGAGACGACCAGATTCCTTAGATGTTCTACACAAGTGTTCCTAAGCATTTTTTTTTCATCTCTGTATTGTGCAGTTCTACTCGAGAAACTCTGGATTGAATCTGTGAAATAATATCCAATTTATTCTGTTTTTTATTCAGGAAACTCCAATGAAGACGAATGGGATTTATGTTAAATCTGTGATCCCAGGGTCTCCAGCAGCTCTAAATCAGAGGCTGAGGCCAGGCGATCGTCTTCTAGCGATCAATGGCGACGGATTGGTCGGATTGGACTACCACACGTGAGTGGGTTTAGACAAATATATACGTATCATGAAGCAAAATGAACAGTACATGGACAAAAACTTTGCGGACACCTGATACAAAGATTGGCATGTGCTTTTTGTTTCCATTTCCCGTTATAATAACCTCCACTCTTCCGGGAAGATGTTCCACTAGATTTTAAGGTGTGTTTAAGGAGATTTGTGCTTAATCATCCATGAGGGTATTAGTACAGTCAGGTATTGTCACCAGGATAAAGGTGAGGTGAGGAGGCCTGGGGTGCAGTCAGGGTTCCGATTTATCCCAAAGGTGTTCAAAAGGGTTGAGATCAGAGCTCTATAGCAGACCACTCAAGATCTTCCACTCAAACCCATATCTTCTTGTAGCTCTTTTTGAACACAGGAGCATGGAAGAGGTTTGGGTCTTTTAGTTGTAGTGAAAAGAACATTTCATGCTACCACATCCAACGACATCCAATACAACTGTTGCCTCCAACTTTGGGGTTACAGTTTGAAGAACCACATATGGCTGGAAAAGTCAGGTGTCCAAATACTTTTTGTCCATCTAGTGTATGATTCAAATAATTAACATGAAGAATTATACATCACTGTAGAGCCTAACACAGTGGTTTATATTTTATTTCATACCTAGTGGCAGGGACCTCATCCAGAAGGCAGGAGACCAAGCACAGTTGCTAGTTGCCCGGACTGTAAGAATTCAGGAAGACCTGACACACCAGTGCACTTTGACGCAGTTCTGGGAAAATGCAAAGATTTGATTCATCGTTTTAAGCCATTTTTTTTTTACAATGTTTATTACATGACTGTTATTTTTCTATCATTTTTACATCAATTTCTGTGATCTTTTTGTTTAACATATTCGTAGCAAAAATGCTTTTGCAATTGATCATTGTGCTTAAAAACACATTTCATTTGGAAACAAGAATTAAAACAGTAAACTGGCATGAAACATTTTTTAATTCTTGTTGCTCTTTTTTATGGTTGTAACACTTTTAATCACTGTTCCACGTTCTTTTCCTCATTCAGACTCAAGATGTATAGTATGAGGGGGAGATGATTCGGGATTATCATTGAGCAGGAACGACAGAAAATGAAAGAAATAGAGAGTCAAAAAACGAATGTATTTAGAAGAAAGTGCCATCGCTTATTGCCTTCTTATTCATTTTAGAAGCCCAGAGTAACAACTCTACACATACAGTACATCCAGAAAGTATTCACAGCGCTTCACTTTTTCCACATTTTGTTATATTACATACTTTTTCCAAAATGAGTTAAATTCATTATTTTCCTTAAAATTCTACAAACAAAAACCAATAATGACCAAATGAAAGAAGTTTGTTTGAAATCTTTGCAAATTTATTAAAAAGAAATCACATCTACATAAGTCTTCACAGCCATAACACTCAAAATTGAGCTCAGGTGAATCCTGTTACCACTAATCATCCTTGAGACGTTTCTACAACTTGACTTGAGTCCACTTGTGGTAAATTCAGTTAATTGGACATGATTTGGAAAGGCACACACACCTGTCAATAGAAGGTCCACAGTTAACAGTGTATATCAGAGCACAAACCAAGATATGAAGTCCAAAGAACTGTCTGTAGACCTCAAAATCAGTATTGTATCGAGGTGCAGATCTAGGGAAGGGTACAGAGTCATTCTGCAGCATTGAATGTCCCAATGAGCACAGTGGCCTCCATCATCCATAAATGAAAGACGTTTGGAACCACCAGGACTGCTCCTAGAGTGGGCCGCTGGTCAAACTGAGCGATCGGGGGAGAAGGGATTTAGTCAGGGAGGTGACCAAGAACACGATAGTCACTCTAAAAGAGCTCCAGCATTTCTCTGTGGAGAGAGAAGAACCTTCCAGAGGAACAACTATGTTTGCAGCACTGGGACACTGGATAGGATCAAGAGGTAGAAGAATTAAACAGTTTAAGGAGGCATCCTTCATGAAATTCTGCTCTGGACCTCTGGGGGTGAAGATTCATCTTTCAACAGGACTATGACCCTAAGCACACAGAGAAGATAAAAAATGGAGTGGCTCCTGGACAACTCTGTGAATGTCCTGGAGTGGCCCAGCCAAACCCAGACTTGAACCCGATTGAACATGGATGATGGCATCACAGGAGAAAATGGCTGTGCACCGATGCTTCTCATCCAACCTGATGGAACTTGGGAGGTTCTGCAAAGAAGAATGGGAGAAACTGCTCAAAAATAGGTGTGTTAAGCTTGTAGCAAGCCAAGATTTTTGCCTTTTCCCCCCGTTTTTTTCCATCCTCTTGTAATATGACATGGCAATATTTAAGGTCACTAAGGGCCACATGTTTTTGTCTACATCCCCCATGTCCCAGGAGTCTATGTACCTAGAACTAGTCTATATACTATATAATTAATATAATAATAATAATAATAATCATCACCATCATTATGAAAATAATAATATACCTTAACATTTAATAAATATATTAATCTTTTAGTGGCCATAACACCAAATCATTATTTTGGTTAGAACATAGATACCCAAACTATGGCTTATGGGTCAAAGTAGGGATCAAAGTCCCTTTCAATCTTCGTTACTCATAGTCAGAATGTAAAGAAAAGTTAAAGAAATGTTATTTTATTTTACTTTAACTTTCGTTTAGTAACTGATGTTAGATTTCAGTAGAAAAAACTGAAACTGATCTCTGATGTCTCTCTTTCTTTCACTGGACTGAAAGAGTCAACTATTGCTGGAACCGAATCAAATCCATTTGACTCATTGAAAAGACTTTGTTTTTATCCCCGGTTGGAGCTGCAAACCGTACAAAGTTCAGAGGTGGCAAAAGTACACACATCCTTCACTTAAGTAGAAGAACAGATAATCATGTTTGAACATACTCAGGTAAAAGTTGAAGTACTGATTATACTTAAAGTTAAAGTTTGGGCTCTGACATGTACTTAAGTAAAAAATGTAGTCATTATTACTACCTGTTTTGTGTCACGCTGGTAACTGGAAGTCACGTCATATTAATATTAGGGCTGTCAATCAATTAAAATACTGACGTATAAAGCACTTAACGGTCTCGCACCGCAGTATCTGAGTGAACTTCTGTACTAGTATGATCCTCCACGCCTACTTAGATCAAAAGGTGCTGGCTATCTGTTGGTTCCTCAAATAATGAAGACTACCGCAGGGGGCAGATCTTTCTCTTATAAAGCCCCACAGTTATGGAACAGCCTTCCAATCAGTGTTCGGGACTCAAACACGGTCTCAGTGTTCAAGTCGAGGTTGAAAACGTATTTATTTAGTCAAGCCTTTTATCAGTAGATTTTTTTTCTTAGGTAAAGGCTCAGATCTGGAGGGAGCATGGATATAGAGTGTTTGGTGAACTGGGATATTTGTATGCTGTCGTCCCCTCACATTCACACGTTCACTCAGGTTTGTTGACGGTGGTGTGGTGGGTCGTCTCTTATCCCAGAGATCCCTCATGTCTGTGTTACCTTCTGGTTCTCCCTTTTAGTTATGCTGCCATAGCGAGTCTTGCCGGAGTCCAAACTGCACAGTGACATTAACTTTCAAACACCAATAGGGACACTTAATAATCCATATCCTTCTCTTCCCGTCACCCTCTCCCTCTCTCTCTCTCTCTCTCTCTCTCTCTCTCTCTCTCTCTCTCTCTCTCTCTCTCTCTCTCTCGATCGAGTTAAACATGCTCCTGAGGCTCCAGTGACCACTGTTCCTGCCCCTCTACCCTCCGTGGATCTTCACACTTCTGTGCAGCTTGGGACGGTATCTCATCAACACCTTGGGTGGTTCCATGAAATTCCGGAGTAGAACGGGTGCTTTGAGGATGGATTGGACTGTAGTTGGTGTCGGCGGTCTGCTGCGCTGACTCGGGAGTGCAGTTTGCTTCTGATCATCATCACTGCACCCCGCAACTTTGTATATCTGCTTCAAATGGACATTTGGTGCAACCCAGATGAGGATGGGTTCCCTCTTGAGTCTGGTTCCTCTCAAGGTTTCTTCCTTATGCCATCTCGGGGAGTTTTTCCTTGCCACAGTTGCTCATCAGGGACAAACATACTTACAAAGAACATATTTACATTTAATCACCACATTATCTGTGTAAAGCTGCTTTGAGACAATGTTCATTGTTAAAAGCGCTATACAAATAAAAATGAATTGAATTGAATTGAAAATATTTAATTGCGATTAATCGCACGATCGGCAAGAGTTGACTTGCGATTAATCGCACGTTTTTATCTGTTCTAAATGTACTTTAAATGAATTCTTTCCAATTTTTTTTCACTCTAATCAACATGGGCATGGACAAATATCGATGCTTATGTAATGTATGTTTATTATTCGTGAAACCAAACTCAACATAGAGCATGAAGTCAAAATATTCTAACGTTTTAAAGTAATGATGGTGTTTTAAATTACGTTAATTATCAAGACACCAAACAGAACCATTGCTATGTTTCCACACGGATGGTTAATTAGGTGATACCGGAGAAACTGGTCAGAATCAGAAAATATTTGTGTGGTGAATTGGTTTATATATATATATATATATATATATATATATATATATATATATATATATATATATATATATAAATAACACTTTTCAAGCTTTCTATACATATATTTATTATGTATGTGAGGCAAATATTCAAGTCAAGTCAAGAGGATTGTATTGCCATTTCTACTATACACAGTGATATACAGTACACAGTAAATATGAGACAATGTTCCTCCAGAACCCTGGTGCTACACTAAAGAACAACATAGAGCTACAACACACTACATAAAGCTACATAACATAAAAAAAAAATTAATTAAGATTCATGTTGTTTTATTTATGTGTCTGTGGAGAGAGATGAGGATTTTGGTGCTGATTTGAGACTTGGCGCATCAGTAAAACAAATGTTTACTGATTAAAAATACATTTTCAATTTATTTATTTATTATATTTGAATAAAGAAAGGATGTCGTTAATAAACGTGTGTTGCGCTCAAGGTTTTAATTTCGCCTCTTTTAGATTAATTTATTAATATTTTTAATGGTCCAACAGAAATGTGCGCTGCTTTAACTGTGCATTAATAAAACTTAATTACAAATGCGTGTTAATTTTATTTTTTACAAAAAGTTTGGTAGGTCATTCTCTCAGTGACAGCTTCAGGTTGGTTCTTAGGAGGCTGATCCCTCTTCACTGTCCTGTATGAAGAGAGACAAGAAGAGAAATATGGGATGGGTTTCTATGAGAAAATATTAATTTTTCCATGTCTGACATTTTCTGAACTCGCGATCTTGCGTCTCTTTGGTTTCACTATTTTTGTTAAACCTAAGCACATTTTTTCTTTGATTATTTGCTTTGTGGAGACGCTGCCCTGTACAAGACAAGAATATTATGTGTGGGCCGTAGACCATTAAATTTCTAGACTTTGTTACGGGCCAATTAAAAATGGATGGCGGGCTGCAGCTGGCCCCCGGGCCGTAGTTTGAACACCCCTGGTTTACAGCCTTGAGCAGGAAATAGGAAATGCACATCCACATTAAACTGTGTCGGCATGTAGAGCTCACATTATGTGCTTTTTTTCAACAAAGCCTTTTCTCTCTGATCTGTGTTATAAATGTCATTTCTTTATGATTCTGATCGATTTGTAAAGTTCGGCAAGGAACAATTGTGCAATCCTGTTTAAACTGAACTGAGAATAAGTATACAGTCAACCCCCGATAATTCGCGGTTCGGTACTTGCGGCTCGGAAAATTCACGGGTTCTCATTTGGAACCAAACTAACAGCAAGTTGCGGATTATATTAAAATTCGCGGGAATCCCCAGCGGGAGCAAATGTTCAGGATCGCTAGGAATAACATTTTAAACTATGTATTTGGTCAAATACTGTATACGCTATTGCGTTTATAAAGTGAAAATATCTAGATGAATTTACTAAAGTACCATAGGGGCTGCGGGGGGTGCGTCCAAAAATTGCAGATTTTCGGAACTCCAGGGGGTCTTAGAACGTAACCCCCGCGAGTTCCGGTGGAACACTGTATTTTGCTATTTGTAGACCATATATTTAAAAATCATTGACTTCCATAGTCTAGTGGAAGTTATTTCCCATCTGTGTAAAAGATATGTAGGCTTATCGATAAAATTGTAATAATAAAGCACAATACCATGTAAAAGAGACAGCCATTACCCTGCCTCATGGGCATGTGCAAGAGCCCAAGTACTGATTGTACAACATTTATTAACACAATCAAACAAAGTTATTGAGAGTTTGATTTCATCACTTTGGGGTTGATATGTGTGTAAATGTGGCTGTATTTGTTCACTGCTTTACCCACCTTTCACCTCAATGTGGAAAGAGTACTGAAATATTCTACTCAAGTAAAAGTCCTGTTCTATTGATGAAAGTCTACCAGTAAAATTACGGGTTTAAAAATCTACTCGTATGAACATAAACAGTTGCTCATTTAAGTTCACAATGTACTCAGAGAAAACGTCACTTGGTTACATATTTAAAAGGAAGGGGACGTGGGGTCTCCTGTGTAGCGCAAAAAAGGACATGGGGATCTTAATATTAAACATGCTGGTTTAGAATTTAAATACCACATTTACAATTTAAAGTGCAATAACATTATGGGGGGGAAAAAGCCTAACATTGACATTTCACCAAATAGATTAAAACTAAAGTAACAAACCTGATTTGAAAATTGAAGTTCAGATATTTGTGTAAAAATGTAATGAGTAAAAGTAAAATGTTGTCTGAACAATAAATAGTGAAGTAAAATACTGATACCAGAAAAAATCTACTTAAGTACATTAACTAATATTTGTACTTCATTACCTCCCACTTCTGACAAAGATCATAGTTCATGTGGAAGCACAGACAAAAGAAAGGAGCTCAGCACGCAGTCTCTCTTTTGCCTTTGCTGAAATGACTGAAGCAGATTTATATTGTGAGTATAAAGGGGTTTATGTGCCCAAACACCTGCATCCTCCTGAGAGTCTGAAATATTATGAAGATTTCACTTTCCGGCAGGACGACGTGCTGATCGTCACTTTTCTGAAATCTGGTAAGGGTTTTTATCCACTTTGTCATTTTCACTTTTTTTTTGAATTTTTATCAGGAAAAAATGTTTGGACACGTCTGCTGTAAACCCACAAGTCCACAGCAGAGGTGTCCAAACATTTTTTTCCTTAAGGCCACATAAAGAAACATATATGAAGGACTGGGCCTTACTGTAATTAACTAATATTGGTGCAATCAATCAAAAGCAGGTAAATTACATTTTATAATTGAACATGTTTGAAAAAAAAAAGCCTTCATCACAGCTCTCCATTAGTAGATTTCAGAGGTGGGAGGTAAAGAAGTACAAATACTTTGTTACTGTACTTAAGTAGATTTTTATGGTGTCAGTTTTTTACTTTACTATTTATTTTATCAACAAGAAGTTTGGGGTTAACGTGGATGAGACAGAGGGAGTCAGTGGATGTAAACATGACTGAGAACAGAAACATTCCTGATCATCATCTTTTCTCTGCTTGTGTTCTATATGGTGGATGTTCAGACTGGATACATTTATTAGGGAACAAAATTTTTAATTCATTTTGTATTTATTTATATATATATATATATATTATATATATATATATATATATATATATATATATATATATATATATATATATATATATATATATATATATATTAAGGCTGTCAAAATTTAAATGCAAATTCATTTTAACGGCACTAAATTGTATTTAATTGTATCAATGCGGCGCGCATTTTGTTTGACCATTTTTATTACAAATCTAAATACATAAATCACTTAATATAAAGGAAATATAAAAGGGGTGAAATTAAAACCTTCAGTGCAACATACATTTATTTACAACGTCCATTCTTTACTAGATAAGAGAAATACATCATTCGAATCTGTAAAGGGTCTACTTTAATTTGTATACACTCATATTAACAACAAAACACTGTGCTTTTTTAAAATAAAGAAAACAGACAGGGGGCGCTCTCTGCCATCTCTGTCATCTCTCTTCACAAACACAAATTAAACAACCTGAATCTCAGTGAATACTCGCCTCACAGACTTAATAAATATATGTATAGAAAGCTCGAAATGTCTTTTACATAAAGCAGTTCACACCGAAAACAAATATTCTCTGATTATGTAATCGGTATGAAAGTTAGAAGAGATACAGTTTCTCTGGTGTCACCTCATTAATCATCCGTGTGGAAACAAATTTTTTTTTTTTAAATATATTGCAAAAACAATCTGAATCTGAATTAATTTTTTTTACATTTATTGTACTTATCCTGTTTTTTTTTTACTTTAAGCTTTGTACTTACAAAGTCTGCAGAGTTTTATGTACATCAGACTGCACCTGTAGCCCAATAATAAAATAGGGGAGTTGACAGTATTTCAATGCGACTCGTGGCAGCTGTAGTGAATTTGTACAGGTGTGAAGATGGATAACCAGAATCAACTGGCTAATGTTAAACAATTACAGGTAATTGAATATAACTGTATTGTTAGCGGGTGAGAGATGGTGGGATTATACACAAAAAGTTTAGTGAAATATTCATAACAAATTTCACCTTAGACAAAATCCACAAATCTGATTTATATATTGTCACGCGCTAATGGTGTAGGTGTTTAATGGCAGGTAGTTGGAACTGTAACTGAACTGTAAGGTGTTGGCAGGGGGACAGTGTAGCTAAACAGCATCAGATAATGATCTGTATGATGGCTATTGAGGTGAAGAAGAAGAGGAAGAGTGTGAGGACTGAAAGAAAAATAAGATGGTGGAAACTGAAGGAGGAAGACTGTAGTGTGAGATTTAGGGAAGAGGTCAGACAGGGGCTCGGTGGTGGTGAAGAGGTGCTGGATGATTGGGCAAATACTGCAGAAGCTATAAGGGAGATAGAAATAGAAAGGAAGACAAAGAGATAGATAGATAGATAGATAGATAGATAGATAGATAGATAGATAGATAGATAGATAGATAGATAGATAGATAGATAGATAGATAGATAGATAGATAGATAGATAGATAGATAGATAGATAGATAGATAGATAGATAGATAGATAGACCAATCTATTAACTAATCTATAATTTACATCTAATAACCAAATTTCAGTGACATAGTGTCCTATACATCTTTTTAATATTGTCTAAACAGTTACATATAACTGCACACAAATTGGCTTAGCTTCAACCCTATTCTTTACACGAATGTTGTATTTCAGACAAAATAAAAGTAAATTGTACTCTTAAAGTACATTTTTATCTTGTACAAAAAAAATATACACGGTTCGTTTTGTATTATTGCTATTAATGACACCTGTACGAGTTAGCCACTGCTGCATTAAGTGCATGATTGATTTGCTAGATTGTTCGATTTTTTAAAAATTTAACTGCACAATTTGGTAACACATACACATAATGTGGAAACAAGAAGAGAATGGGGAGAATAAATGGCTAAAAAATAAAATATGTGCAGACTCCGATCACTTTCACGTTAATTAGTTTTCGCAATACTTTTGGCAGAAAATGAACTCCATAAACATGTTTACAAAGTTTACACTGTTTATTAATTAACAACTAGTTTAAACATAAACCAGTTTGATATTTAGATCTCATGTTCTTTTTGCTGTTTTTCCTGTTAAATAAACAACCAAGTGACGTTTACCCTGAGTAGATTTTTACAGCTGCAGTTGAACTTCTGTAAACTTTCATCACATTAATAATACTTTCATTTGAGTTGAATATTTTAGTACTCTTTCCACCTTTAGTAGTAGTTCATAAGATTTACGATTAATCTAAATGCAAAAGATTAGTGGTCAGACAGAAATACAAAATGTAGCTTAATGCAAATGCAATGTTGCATTTGTGTAAGTGCCATAACTTGCATTGACGTTCGAATGCAGTAAAGAAATAAATTAGAATAATAAACTTTGAAGTTCCCAGAAGAACCCAGGGCTTTTCCTGCCCAGAGAGATTTCCATAACCACTGCAGGTGTTAGTACAACAGTATTAGTCTTGTTTTTGTGAGCTCCAATTGTTCTCAAGAGGGTTTTTAATTCTCTGTAGGCACGACATGGATGCAGGAGATCGTTCCTTTGATTCACAGCGAGGGAGATCTCACTCCGGTGCACACCATACCAAACTGGACGCGGGTTCCATGGCTGGAGGAGGCACAGTCCATACAGCTCAATCTGGAGCAAAGGCCCTCTCCACGCATCTTTACAACCCATTTCCATCACAGCATGATGAACGAATCTTATTTTAAAGTCAAGCCAAAAGTATTACCATACACTCTTCCATTAGGTTCTGACTAAATAGATAAGTTATGGTGTAGGTACAGTGCCTGTTTAAATGCAAGTATGTCTAAAAGCATTTGTACACATATTTGGATTATGTGTACATTGGATTGGATTTTTTTTTTACATATAAGAGTGGAGGAAGGTGCACACAGGTGGACTATGTTCTATGTAGGAGATGCAACCTGAGGGAGATGTGTTGGCAGGGGGACAGTGTAGCTAAACAGCATCAGATAATGATCTTTATGATGGCTATGGAGGTGAAGAAGAAGAGAAAGAGAGTGAGGACTGAAAGAAAAATAAGGTGGTGGAAACTGAAGAAGGAAGAGTGTGGTGTGTGGTGGCTTGGGGGTGGTGAGGAGGTGCTGGATGATTGGGCAACTACTGCAGAAGTGATAAGGCAGACAGAGATACTTGGTGTGACATCTGGAAATAGAAAGGAAGACAGATAGACAGAATGTTCTGAGATCTGCACAGACATCTGCTGTGTTGAAAGTGTTCAATGGCAGGTAGTTGGGTGCCAGTGATGCGTCGGGTGGTTTTGACCACCCTTTGCAGGGCTTTTCGTTCTCACACAGTGGAGCCTCCATACCATACAGTGATGGAGTTAGTCAGGATGGTCTCGATGATGCAGCGGTAGAAACTTTAAAACACCTTGGTGCAGATGAGCTTTCTTGAGACTTCTCAAAAAGTACAGGCGTTGTTGTGCTTTTTTAACAAGAGCTAAAGTGTTCTAGTGCCAGGACAGATCCTCAGAGATGTGAACTCCCAGGAACTTAAAGGGGCCAAGCTGGGAAGGATGTGCTGCAATTTAGAGCAATAAAGAATGGAAATGTGTTGACTAGTGAGGAGAGTGTGTTGAGAAGATATAAGGAGTATTTTGAGCAGCTGATGAATGAGGAAATGAGAGAAAGAAGGATGTGTAGATGTGTAGATGGTGAAGTAGGAAGTGGATAGGATTAATAACCAGGAAGTGAGAGCTGCTATTAAGAGGATGAGAGTAAAAAGTCGGTTGGACCAGATGACATACCAGTAAAAGCTTGGGGATGTTTAAAAGAGATGGGAGTGAAGTTTTTAACCAGATTGTTCAACAAACTTTTGAATACCATGAAGGTATGGGAAAGAGTAGTGGAAGCAAGGCTGAGAGCACAGGTGACCATCTGTAAGCAACAGTATGGTTTCATGCTGAGGAAGAGCACTACGGATGCAATATGTGCTTTGAGAATGTTAATGGAAAAGTATAGAGAAGGTCAGAAGGAGTTGCTTTGTGTGTTTGTGGATTTAGAGTAAGAGTATGACGGTGCCAAAAGAGGAGTTGTGGTATTGTATGAGGAAGTCAGGTGTGTCAGAGAAGAATGTGAGGGTGGTGCAGGACATGTATGAGGACAGTGTGACAGCAGTGAAGTGTGCAGTAGGTCAACATCAGCTTCTCAATGACACTCAAAGAGGTCCAAGGTCAGAACTCCACATGAAATGAGATTCAAATGGCGCTGGTACGTTTCTAGATGGTTTGCGTGGTCGGCATCTACTTCTTCAAAGTTCCATAATCTTCATGAGGTGGGACGTAACTGGAGCTGGTGCAACCTCAGGATGCTTCGGGGTGTGTAAAGAGAGAGAAGCATTGGAGAGGAATTAGTGTACCTGCTGTTCATGATGTTAACAGGTCGAAGTTGATAATGTAAGTAGCAGTAGTTTGTAGTCGATTCGTAACTTAACAGGAAGCCAGTGATCATATTTTCTTGACCTTGTGAGAACTCTGGCTGCTGCATTCTGGACTAAATGTAGCTTGTTTATTAATGATGCAGAACATCCACCTAGTAATGCATTGCTATGGTCCAGTCCTGAGGTCATGAATGCATGGACGATCTTCTCTGCATCAGATATAGACAGAGGTGGGAAGTAATGGAGTACGAATATTTCGTTACTGTACTTAAGTAGATTTTTTTGGTATCAGTACTTTACTCCACTATTTATTTTTAACTTTTAACTTTTACTCATTACATTTTTACACAAATATCTGTACTTTTTATTTCTTACATTTTTAAAACAGGCTCATTACTTTAGTTTTAATCCCTTGATTTGGTGAAATATAAACTTTTTATTTTCACTGCGCGCCGATTTCAGCCGAACAACCGATTTCCTGTTACTGCGCGTCTTTTTCAATCCACTGGTGTATAAAGAATAGTGCTCTCACTCTTTACGAAGATAAGATTCAGCAGGCAGAAGGCAGTAAGAAGTTTGAGGTTAATGTGGATGAGACAGAGGGAGTCAGTGATGTAAACACGACTGAGAACAGACACATTCCTGATCATCATCATCTTTTCTCTGCTTGTGTTCTATATGTGGATCTTCAGCCTGGATACATTCATTAGGTAACAACATTTTTAAATTGTTTTGTATTTATATATATATATATATATATATATATATATATATATATATTATATATATATATATATATATATATATATTATATATATAATATATATATATGTGTGTATGTATGTATGTATGTATGTATGTATATATATATATATATATACTAAATGTTATTAACACGCTATCAATTCAGCGCGCATTTCTGTTTTTACCATTTTTATAAAAAAATTAAATTAAATTAAAACCTCCAGTAAAACATACCCTTATATAAAATAACTTTTGTTTTATTTCTGCGCCAAGTCTCCACCAAATCCGCCATGTTTTACACAATTAACCCTCTGGGTGGCGTTTTGTGGGTTTTTCCCTCATAAAAACAATACATCATTCAAATCAGTAAAATGTCTATGATTTTATATATATATATATATATATATATATATATTATATATATATATATATATATATACATCTATCTATCTATCTATCTATCTATCTATCTATCTATCTATCTATCTATCTATCTATCTATCTATCTATCTATCTACACAGTGAGGAAAATAAGTTTTTGAACACCCTGCTATTTTGCAAGTTCTCCCACTTAGAAATCATTTAGGGGTCTGAAATTGTCATCGTGGGTGCATGTCCACTGTGAGAGACATAATCTAAAAAAAAAATCCAGAAATCACAATGTATGATTTTTTAACTATTTATTTGTTTGATACAGCTGCAAATAAGTATTTGAACACCTGAGAAAGTCAATGTTAATATTTGGTACAGTAGCCTTTGTTTGCAATTACAGAGGTCAAACGTTTCCTGTAGTTTTTCACCAGGTTTGCACACACTGCAGGAGGGATTTTGGCCCACTCCTCCACACTGATCTTCTCTAGATCAGTCAGGTTTCTGGCCTGTCGCTGAGAAACACGGAGTTTGAGCTTCCTCTAAAGATTCTCTATTGGGTTTAGGTCTGGAGACTGGCTAGGCCACGCCAGAACCTTGATATGCTTCTTACAGAGCCACTCCTTGGTTATCCTGGCTGTGTGCTTCGGTTCATTGTCATGTTGGAAGACCCAGGGTCTTGGGATGGTACTCGTCATTCTTCTTCCTCCAAATACGTTTAGTGGAATTATGACCCAAAAATTCTATTTTGGTCTCATCTGAACACATGACTTTCTCCCATGACTCCTCTGGATCATCCAAATGGTCATTGGCAAACTTAAGACGTGCCTGGACATGTGCTGGTTTAAGCAGGGGAACCTTCTGTGCCATGCATGATTTCAAACCATGACGTCTTAGTGTATTACCAACAGTAACATTGGAAACGGTGGTCCCAGCTCTTTTCAGGTCATTGACCAGCTCCTCCCGTGTAGTTTTGGGCTGATTTCTCACCTTCCTTAGGATCATTGAGACCTCACAAGGTGAGATCTTGCATGGAGCCCCAGTCCGAGGGAGATTGACAGTCATGTTTAGCTTCTTCCATTTTCTAATGATTGCTCCAACAGTGGACCTTTTTTCACCAAGCTGCTTGGCAATTTCCCCGTAGCCCTTTCCAGCCTTGTGGAGGTGTAAAATTTGGTCTCTAGTGTCTTTTGACAGCTCTTTGGTCTTGGCCATGTTAGTAGTTGGATTCTTACTGATTGTATGGGGTGGACAGGTGTCTTTATGCAGCTAACGACCTCAATCAGGTGCATCTAATTTAAGATAATAAATGTAGTGGAGGTGGACATTTTAAAGGCAGACTAACAGGTCTTTGAAGGTCAGAATTCTAGCTGATAGACAGGTGTTCAAATACTTATTTGCAGCTGTATCATACAAAAAAATAGTTTAAAAATCATATATTGTGATTTCTGGATTTTTTTTTCATGCACCTACGATGACAATTTCAGACCCCTCCATGATTTCTAAGTGGGAGAACTTGCAAAATAGCAGGGTGCTCGAATAATTATTTTCCTCACTGTAGATAACGTTTTTTAGCTTAGCTGGAAGAAGGCTGTTTTTGTAATATGGTTGATATGATGTTCAAAAGACAAGTTGCTTTCTAATATAACTCTCAGGTCTTTTACTGTTGAACTAGTAGTTACAGTACATCCTTCTAAATGCAGGTTGAAATGCTGGAGCTTCCGTGTACTGGTTTTTGGGCCGATGAGTTAAATCTCTGTCTTTTAGGAATGTAATAATAGAAAGTTATTAGTCATCCAATCTTTTAATTCTTTGACACATATTACATGCAGGTAGTTGGTTTAGAAGAGGCAGATGTAGAGGTCAGGGTGGTATGGGGACGGATGCGCCACTGTGACGACCCCTAACGGGAGCAGCCGAAAGAAGAAGAAGAAGAATCCCTAGACCTACTGTATATTTCCTATCATTAATCTGATTTGATTTTAATACCTTGGGATTATTTGGTTCTATTTTCAAGATGGCTCCGTATGTGACACAAATATGAAACATTTGGTCAAAAAAAGTATATTCAGAAATCAAAGGTAAAAATCTACTTTGGCCCTAAAATTGTATGAGTTCTCAGATAAAACTAAAAGTTTCATAGTCCATACTTATTTAGCAGGTTGCTCGTATTAGCGATCTAGTTATATAAGAGCCTACAAGCTAACAAACACACTAACCAAATTCACCTCATCTAATTAAATAAAGGACGGCACAGATGAGCGTTTTAATTTCAATGGTTTTAACATCACTGAGTGCTGAAATGGTGATCAAATTAAATACTATATACTATGTGCATGTATCATTATGTATATTTGCTAGTATGTTAGTATTAGGATTAAATTAGCATTCCATTAGCATTCCAGCACATGGGTGAATGTACCGCTTGTCTCCACTTATTTCTCCAGGTCATTTATGTACTACGAAACCCTAAGGATGTGTTTACATCCTCCTTCCACTACTACGGGATGGCTGCCTACCTGGTGAATCCGGGCACTGCTGATGAGTTTCTGGAAAAGTTTCTTAACGGCAAAAGTAAAACTATTATATAGAATTTTTTTTACTGCAAATTACTAACCTGGCTTTTTGCTATGAAAGTGATAAAAAGGTGAAGTTCAGTCGAAATATAGGATATAATCTATAGCAAAACAGGATTTTTACATCTTATGTTTTATTTATATGCAATAAATGAGAAGCGGATTAATTAGCATGTAATAACCCCTGGGATTGTTTTCCTATAATTTCACTATTGTTAATTAATCATTTAGGTGCATTTACTAAAGAATATGCTTATAAGATTAATCTTTTTTTTTTTTGGTCACTGTTTACAGTTATGTTTGGTTCCTGGTTTATATATTTTCACATTTTTCCAGGTTGTTAGTTGGCAATTGAACAATTGCTAATTGACAATTTGCCCCAGAGGAATGTAGATTATTAATTCTGAAGGCAAAGATCCGGAGACATTTAAACTTAAAGCATATCGGCAGTTAACCAACAAAATTAATAAATATAGTGATATTAAAATCTTATAAAAAGTTAGGTTTTTAAATCAATACATTTGAGATATTATATTATAATTACAGGATAAGTCTTATTTCTGACATGCAACACCATGGCAAAGAGAAGTCATAATTGAAATTCATGTATTTGATGTAGTACAGTGCATCTTAGAAATATGGGTGCAGTTTGATATGAACAGCGGTGGGAAAAAATACAGGAATAAATTATGCTTAAGAACATAGTTAAATATGTACATTTTAAAAGTACCAGATAATGTTGCTAGAAATATTGAAATCAGGATATAATTTTTATAAATGTAACTCTGCTGAACTAATAACAAAATGGCATTAGGGACAAGGTGACTGTTCCATTGAACATGTTTTATTAGATGTTTATTCTTTTGGCATTTGTTCATGGCTATATTTTAGGAAGAAGGTAGTTATAGTTGTCAGGGTGCGAGCGAAACAGGAGGCGGAAGCCGGAGTACAGCTCGCTCAGGTTTTAATAGCAAGAGTGAGGGAGAGAGATACACACAAGTCAAGTCAAGTCAAGTTTATTTGTATAGCGCTTTTCACAACAGACATTGTCTCAAAGCAGCTTTACAGAAATCAACAGTGAAGGTGAATGGTGTGCATTTATCTCTGATGAGCAGCCATGGTGACTGTGGCAAGGAAAAACTTCCTTATATGTTATGAGGAAGAAACCTTGAGAGGAACCAGAGAAGCGCAGCCGGTACGGGATTGTGAAGTCCGAATGGGACGGATGCATAGAGTCCCGCGTGAAACCCAAAACACGAAAGCATGCAGCAAGTAAAGTCCAACACATACACATAGAATAACGAACAGGGAGTGGGTGTGAATGAGGGGTTTATGTAGGAGCGGGGTGGAGTGATGATGAGCCCCAGGTGTGTGTGGTTAAACCTGGAGCTCTAGGGAGAGCGATTATTAGCGATTGTTAGCTATTATTCTTCTGCATATTTGTTAATTGCGTAATCGTCGACTTTCTGTGTTGATTCAACTACAAAATATTAATACACAACAAATGTTTAACCTGTTTTTCTAATGAATCAAGAAGCAAATGAAAAAAACAAACAAACATTATATCACATTCTTTTTTTATTAATGAAAAAATTGTAACATATTATAAGGAGCCAGTGGTGACATTTGTATTAATATTCAACCATTTTATTAAGTCTATTAGTTTAAAGGGAAACACAGTAACTTTAAGAAATAAACTTTAATATATTGGTTTGCATTGATTATTTTATTTGAACATCTTTTCAAGCTTTAGACACTCTTTGTAAGAAAGATCCCCTGCCCTCTCGTCTGTGTCTCTTCTCTGCAAAGCCTTAGGAGCGCTCTGGAGCAATGAAAGAACAACCCACACGAATGAAATCAAGTCTGGTTTATTCAATACAACTGCTCAAAGGACTGAGCTGCAAGGCAGGGTATATGTACACATCAGTCCAAGCCATAGTGCGTAAGAAATTGCGACACAGATAGAGTTATCGTGTGTTGACAGAGATAGTCAGAAACATATGTGCGTAAGAAAATATGTGCGTAAGGAAAAGGAACAGGATGTGCTTATAGCTATCTTCTAACTGAACTATCGCCCTTGGTCTTCTATCATCCTGTTCATGCGATAGCACAAAATGTACAGGTCTGCAAAGACAGGAGCATCCTGTCTCCAAGAAGGTCAAGATAGGAAGGTTCGCCAAGGCTACTAAAGAATACATTTCAACACCCTTCATAAGCATAAATTATTTCTTAAAATCTTTATAGTTGGAGGCACACAATTTTCAGATGTGGTCATTTCACTTGGACTAGGAGACCCAATTTCAATGTGTACAAAGCCATCTCCATGAAGATATGGTTTACGTGGGTTGGAGTGAAAGATCTTGAGTGGTTTGCTGTAAAGCTCTGACCTCAACCTTATTGAACACCTTATGGATTAAATAAAGCTGCACCCCAGGTTTCCTCACCCTACATCAGTATCTGACTTTATCTATCTATCTATCTATCTATCTATCTATCTATCTATCTATCTATCTATCTATCTATCGATCGATCGATCGATCGATCGATCGATCGATCGACCGACCGACCGACCGACCGACCGACCGACCGACCTACCTACCTACCTACCTACCTACCTACCTACCTACCTACCTATAGGAGAAGTTAGGGTTGGGGTAGTGTAATGTGCTGCACATTAATCTGTCATTTCTGTATCATGTACTCTTTCTCTCTCTCTAGTTAGGGTAGTGTAATGCTGCTGTACACTAGTTCTCATTGCTGTATTCAATTAAATTCATTTTTATTTGTATAGCGCTTTTAACAATGAATATTGTCTCAAAGCAGCTTTACACAGATAATGTGGTGATAAAAATGAATAAAATGTTCTTTATAAGTGTAAGTTTGTCCTTGATGAGCAATCTGGTGGCGACTGTGGCAAATAAAATCTCCCTGGGATGGCATAAAGAAGAAACCTTGAGAGGAACCAAACTCAAGAGGGAACTCATCCTCATTTGGGTTGCACTGAATGTCCATTTATTGCAGATATACAATGTTGCGGGGTACAGTGATGGTGATCAGAAGCAAACTGTAGTCCTGAATTAGTGTAGCAGACTGCTGACATTACCTACAGTCCAAATCTATCCTCAAAGCTCCCGTTCCTACTCCGGAATTTCATGGAATCACCCAAGGCGTTGATGAGAAACCACAGCACAGATTGCACAGATTGGCCTCCAATCGAAGAGGACACTATACAGAGGCAGGCCTGGACGAAGTAGGAAGATCTGCAGAGGGAAGAGGGGCAGGAACAGTGGTCATTGGAACCTCAGGAGCACGTTTCACTCGACTGAGGGGGAAAGAGAGAGAGAGAGAGAGAGAGAGAGAGAGAGAGAGAGAGAGAGAGAGAGAGAGAGAGAGAAGAGGGTGACAGAAAGAGAAGGATTATGGATTATTATGTGTCCTTATTGTTGTATGAAAGTTAAGGACACTGTGTAGTTGGGGACTCCGGGAGAGACTTGCTATGGCAGCATACCTAAAAGGGAGAACCAGAAGGTAAAACAGACATGAGGGATCAACCCACCACACCACCGTCAACAAACCTGAGTGAACGTGTGAGATTGAGGGATCAACAGCATACAAATATCCCGGTTCACCAAACACTCTATATCCATGATCCCTCCAGGACTGCTCCTTTACCTAAAAAAATCTACTGATAAAAGACTAAATAAATGTTTTCAGCCTTCACTTGAACACTCAGACTGTGTCTGTGTCCCAAACACTGATTGGAAGGCTGTTTCATAACTGTGGGACTTTATAAGAGTAACCAGGAGGCTTCAAAATGGCTGAGCAATGGTAGCACAGGTCGTGGGGGAGTCGCAAAAACCTTAGGTATGTACCTAGGTTTGGGGTAGAGGAATGCACTGGCTATGGCAGGGGCAAACTCCAGGAGAGACGGGCCACGGAAAGAGCCTGTAGGTCCCTGACCCTCTTAAGGGAGGAAATCGCAGGAGAAAAGCGGTTTTAACTGACAGGTACCTAAGGGGCACCTTGGCCAAGGGCTCGAAACTGGGGCTCTGATAGAGCCGCCAGTACAACGGCCAAGTCCGACACAGCCACTCTGGGTCACATCCTGGGCCTCAGCCTCCAGGTGCCGTGCAGGAAACGTGTCACAAGATGGTATCTACCCAGCTACTGTCTCGCAGGCAGGGTACAATAAGCTGTGATAGCGGACATGTAAACCTTCAGGGTGGACAGAGCCAACCCTGTGGCAAACTGTTCCTGCAAGAACACCACAACTGAACAAGCCAGCTGCTAGAAACTCTGCCACCTCAGGGGCCACATCCATAGCCTTCATAACTCCTGCCTGAGAGCGGATCCCTCCTGGGAGGAATTTTGAACTGGTCTGTGAACCATGGTCTACCAGGCCAACGAGGTGTCACCAGAAGGCGACGGGCTTCTTCCCAGCGAACTCTCTCCAGAACTCCCGGGAGCAGCGCTACAGGGGGAAGGCGTATAGGCATAGCCTCGGCCACATCTGCACCATGGCGTCCAGTCCCAATGGGGCTGGGTGAGAAAGAGAGAACCAGTGGGGGTCAGTGAAAAGTCTCCCAAACCATAAACAGATTGACCTGGGCTCTGTAAAATCTAAATTCCTCGGGCCTTGGCCCTTGCCTTGAAAGAGCTTTCCCTTTCAAATTCAACCGTCCCAGGATGTAAGCTGCTTCCTGCTTCCTTGGTAGGTATGGGTTTAAGAAGAGGAATAGTGTTAGATGTTGCTAAAAGGATGGAAATGGCAGTGGTGAACATTTATATTAAAAAGAAGGAGGAGCATAGGGTGACGTATAAGAGTGGAGAAAGGTGCACACAGGTAGACTATGTTTTATGTAGAAGAGGCAACCTGAAGGAGATTGGAGACAGTAAAGTGTTGGCAGGGGACAGTGTAGCTAGACAGCATCGGATGGTGGTGTGTAGGATGGTTTTGGAGGTGAAGAAGAAGAGGTGGAGGGTGAGGACTGAAAGAAGAATAAGAGGGTGGAAACTAAAGGAGAAAGACTGTAGTGTGAGATCCAGGAAAGAGGTCAGACAGGGGCTAGAAAGGTACTTGGTGTGACTTCTGAAAATAGAAAGGAAGACAAAGACATGTGGTGGTGAAAGTGCAGGAAAGCAAAGGAGTGAGAGGTTGGCAAAACAGAATTGGGATTGACAGAGTGATGAGAAAAGTAGGCAGGAGTACAAGGAGATGCGGCAGCAGGTGAACAGGGATGTGGCGAAAGCCAAGAAAAAGGCATGAGGAGCTGTATGAGAAGTTGGACACTGAGGAAGGAGAAAAGGATTTTTACCGATTCCCCAGGCAGAGTGGCCAAGCTGGGAAGGATGTGCTACAATTTTGAGCAATAAAGGATGGAGATGGAAAGTGTTGACTAGTGACTATCTTTAAGAATAAGGAAGATGTGCAGACCTGCATTAACTACAGGGGAATTAAGTTGATCAATCACACCATGCAGTTATGGGAAAGAGTAGTGGAAGGAAGAGAAGAGGTGATCTGTGAGCAACAGTATAGTTTTATGCTGAGGACGAGCACCACAGGTGCATTATTTGCTTTGGGAGTTGTTGATGGAGAAGTATAGAGAAGGTCAGAAGGAGTTGCATTGTGTGTTTGTGGATTTAGAGAAAGGGTACAACAGGGTGCCGAGAGAGGAGTTGTGGTATTGTATGAGGAAGTCAGGTGTGTCAGAGCAGTATGTGAGGGTGGTGCAGGACATGTATGAGGATGGTGTGACAGCAGTGAAGTGTGCAGTAGGACCGACTGACTGGTTCAAGGTGGAGGTTGGACTGCATCAAGAATCGGCTCTGAGCCCTTTCCTGTTAGGTCAGACAGGAGTCTTCATGGACTATGATGTTTGTGGATGATATTGTGATTTGTGGTGAGAGTAGGGAGCAGGTTGAGAAGAGCCTGGAAAGCTGGAGGTACATGCTGGAGAGAAGGGGAAAGAAAGTTAGTAGGAGTAAAAAAGTGTACATATGTCTGAATGAGAGGGAGGGCAGTGAAGTGGTGCAGTTGCCGGGAGAAGAGTTGGAGAAGGTGGAGGAGTTCAGGTATCTGAGGTTAATAGTGCAAAGTAATGGAGAGTGTATTAGAAAAGTGAAGAAAAGAGTGCAGGCAGGGTGGAGTACGTGGAGAAGAGTGATAGTAGGAGTGATTTGTTATAGAAGGGTATCTGCAAGAGTGAAAGGAAAAGTTTATAGGACGGTGGTGAGACCTGCTAAGTTCTATGGTTTTGAGACACTGGCATTGACAAAATTACACGAGGTGGAGCTGGAGGTTGCAGAGCTGAAGATGTTGAGGTTTTCGTTGGGAGTGACGAGGATGGACAGGATAAGTAATGAGTTTATTAGAGAACATCGCATGTAGGACGTTTTAGAGATAAGGTGAGGGAGGTGCAATTGAGATGGTTTGGACATGTGCGGAGGAGGACATGGGGTATATTGGTAGGAGAATGCCAAAGATGGAGCCACCAGGAAGGAGGAAAAAAAGATGAAGAAGAACGAGGATTATGGATGTGGTGAGGAAAGACATGCAGGTAGTTGGGTTGAAAGAGTCAGATGTACTGTAGAGGACAGGGGGGTATGAAGATGGATGATCCGCTGTGGTGACCCCTAATGAGAGAAGCCAAAAGAAAAAGAAGAAGAAGATGATGAAAAATAGCAATACATAAAACATTTTATGTCTTTTTATTATCTTTTCATAACGAAAACGCCGTTCTGAAGCGTCTTTACATCTATTTTGGCCACTTGCACCACCCATACCGTAAGTGCACGATTAGACGCGCAAGACAAAAAAAAGTGTGGCTGGCTTGACCGTGTATTTTCAAATTGTGGCTGGTTTAACCGCACCTGAAATGTTTGTGGAAAGCTTTGAAAATCTTTAGAGGTACAGGAGGAATCCTAAAGGGATACAGTAGTCTTACTCTAACCTGAAGTCAGGATCAAACCGGGGATTCTGGACCTTTAGTGTAATTTATTTCCCATAATTCCCAGGTTGTGAAGGGTTTCCCTCGAAAGTGACATAGAAGCTGCTGGTTAAAGTATGTAATGCACAGATCAGCCCCAGTGGCCTAATGGATAAGGCACTGGCCTCCTAAGCCAGGGATTGTGGGTTCGAGTCCCATCTGGGGTGAGTGAGAGTTTTTTAAAGGGGAGGTGGTAGGTTAGACTTTTAGCTGATTGGAAGGTCAGGGGTTCAAGCCCCAGCACTGTAAACTTTTTTGGGCCCTTGAGCAAGGCCCCTAACACTCTATTCTCTTGGGGTGTATTATGGCTCCCCCCAGCTTCCTAACATCGTAACACTAAAAACCAAAACCCTGCTAATACATACAGAGGTATCCTGGTGATTCTGCCTGCCTACACTACAGATATTTTGCAAGGCACTGAAGACGTGCACAGCAGTGGGCGGGCCGTTAATGCCAGAAAGTCCTTATTTTCTAAACTCAGATATATTTTAAACTCAGAATCACAGACTTAGGTTTTTAACATTTTTATAGATGAACATGTATTAAATGATTCTTTTAATTTCATAGAGTTTCTCTCAGGTCTTCTGCTCCCAGAATGTAAGTTTCGGTTGGATTTTCTATCCAATCTGTTTTCAGCTGTCACATCACGTATATTTAGCTTGAAGCTGTTTCTTTAACCAATCAGACTCCAATCACTCCGAGGCCCGCTAGCAGGCGTCCAAGCTTGTTAGCGTTTTCCCCTCCATTGATTGGATGGCCAGAGAGGGCTCTAGGGCTTTCAAACCACATCTTAATAGCTGTTTTTTCACTCCACAATGGAAATAGATATGATCGATTTAGTCGCAGATATACTTACAAAGAACATTTAAAAAGACAGATTAAAAAAAAAAAGCTGGACATCGTGAGGAAAGGTCAAGCTAAACTGTACAAAACAACTTAAGTTTTTTAATGAAACATTTATACTTTTGCGTTTTCTTTCCTGTTGAATTTGCACAACACACAAATTGCCCAAATTATAAATCTCCATGTGAATTGATTCAGGTAGGACACCACTATAGACGTAGGCACTGCCGCACAGACGAATATTTCTACTTGTGTATTTTGTTGTACTCGATAGAAGAACCGTTGCAAAGACTATTTCATTTATTGGCTTTTCTGTTGATTGTAGGCCAATATTTAGCATACATGCTAATAATACTGTAAAAATGCATATGAATGCCACTTAAGAGCGATTATTCAACAATAAATATGTATGTAAATTCACAAAAACTTTATTAAAATTAATTATTTTATTTTAAAGTAATACATGACACAGCTGGCTATCTGTGGCGGCTCTCTGGCCCTCCCAAATTACCTAGCTCTGAAGGAGAAACAAGAAAAAGATGTCATGGAGCAAAGAAGGCATCGGAGATGCCACCAACTGATGCTTTCTTTACAGATGCTGTGAAGCAGTACTTCCAGAACTGCATATCCACCGTCATGGGAGTTGCTCATCAGGGACAAACATACTTATAAAAAACATATTTACATTTAATCACCACATTATCTGTGTAAAGCTGCTTTGAGACAATGTTCATTGTTAAAAGCGCTATACAAATAAAAATGAATTGAATTGAATTGAATGGGCACGCTGACTTTGCCGTATCTCAGCCGGCTGGAGAAGAAAGTGGCAGAGCATTTCAAGTTCAAAAACTGTCCTCAGCTTTATCAGGGCTCCTTCCTGGAGTTCCTGGTCAAAAACTTGCAGGTCTGCCCACATTAACACATGAGATATACACATATATATTAAGGGTGTAACAGTACACGTACGCGTACCAAATTTATCCGGTACAGGGCTTTCAGTTCGGTTCACGTGTGTACCGAATGCAAATATTTTTACGTGAGGAACATAGTTAACATCTGAGTTTCCTACTTTGCTTAGTTTCCGCCTCGCACTTTTAGTACATATAATTTTATTATTTTTAAACTTGAAATCATACACAATAATGCCAGGGGTATAAAAGAGAAACCAGAGTTAGCGCTGTGTCACTGTGGCCACTCACTCCGTACCGGAAATAAGATTTGTAATGCGTCGAAATGCGATTTGTAATCCATTGCAATCCAAAAGTTGTATTTTGTCTTTCGCGTACACAGAATTGTGCCATTTCAGTTTTTACGACAGTCTAGAAATATGTGTTCTTTAGTGTTTGCCTAAGGATTTCTCGTAAAAGGAGAAAATCCTGACAATTCTGCATATCGAGGGAATGAAGACATTTGTTAAAGTACGCCAAAGGATGTAAAACTTGCGCACACTCTCTCTCTCTCACACACACACACACACACACACACACACACACACACACACACACACACACACACACATACACATCTGTATGACCCAAATGAGGTCAAACAAATTTAAACTATAAGATTCTTCCATTTATTTAATCAATTGAATTTGTGCCAATCTAACTGATTGCTAAATATAATCAGTATAATAAAATTTTAATTGTTGATGTTCACAAGTTTTAATAATAGTTAAACTGCGTTAATAAAAAAAAACAACAAGCAAGTTTATATTTTGCGTATCTTCCCCCAAACTGTGATGAAATTTAACCCGAATTGTGACTTAAAACCATAAATTATGTGTACCCTTACACCCCTAATATACTGTATATATATATATATATATATCGAGAGATACTGAGTAAAGATCACTAGCTGTCAGGAGGCTCTGTAATGCTGAACCCTGGTCTGGATGTGTGTGCAGATTCTACAGGATGCTGCAGGAGGCGCTGTAGCTATTGGAAACCAGGATTTTCGAGCATACGGCTTCAGACCCAGCCAGCAAGATGTGTATGACTTTATTAAGCAATGCGGAGAAGCAGATCCTTCACGAGTAAGTCCTATACACATTTCACTATGTACTGGGTATGTACTCAATACTTCCTTTTGACTCAGACAAGTCACTTTTTGTAAATACTATTGTGGATAAAGTAACAGTCATTGGCAAGAAAAGGTTCATGTACATTCCTATTAAAATATTCTCTGTATTTGACTATTTCACAATGGGTGAACAAACATCCTGCATCATCAGGATATTATATTTGTTTAAATTTGAATGCTATTCATCGGAAATTAAAATCATATAACAGACATCAAGTTTACTTTGATGCAAACTCTCACTGACAAACTATATACATCAAATTTACATTGTTTAATTTAACACACTGGTCTTCTTCCTGTCTTGCTGTGTTTGAGCAGCTGCCATTCATCGAGGCTGCACTCAGGAGCCACTACAGGGTTCAGGACAGTCGAGAGCTGGGCTACGGAAAACTGCGTACCCTGGTAGACTTTGCCAGGCACCAGAAGCAGCTGTGTGATGGGGCCAGTTCCAGTCTTGTGCGCTATGAATGCCCTCTGCTCCCTAAAGAGCCAGAGTGAGGCTTTTCTCATTTACACACACACACACACACACACACACACACACACACACACACACACACACACACACACACACACACACACACACACACACACACACAATGTGCATTGTCTTACCACTCAACACTGGATTCAAATTTCCCACCAGATAAAACACAGTTTCAGTAGTTCTGATTTTCCACCTAGTTAAATGGATATGTATATAAAAGGACTAAATGACAACGTAAAGGTGAATTGACGCCTCCATAATGTGTTTTGCAGTAAATCTTCCAGTAATGCAGCACATACTTAATCTTCCAAGTCATGAATATGAAATAGCAGCGTTTCACAAAGCTGTCATTGTCTATACACGCCACTAGGGGGAAAAATGCTAAACTACGCATCATAAACTGTAAATGAAATTGCAGTCAAAAAAAAAAAAGAAGTTCTCTGGTTGTGCATTAGTATAAATAAAAGAATGATTTTTAATTATGATTACTGTATATAACAATCACACGTCTTTAATGTCTATGTTGATCTGGGTAAATGCATCATTTGTATGTGTGTGTCAGGGACCTGCTGGTGGAGACAGTGGGCTTGCTAGGGGACAAGAGCCGGGAGCAAGCAGTGGCAAGTCTCCTTACTGCCCCACTTCTGGAGGACCTGGCTGAATGGAGCCAGTGGGAGCTGGTTTTTCAGCCCAATCATGGACCCCTCAAACACTTTGTTGACAAATATTGCGTTATGTCAGTATGCAGTCAACGATTTAGTTACAGACCTGCGAAGTTACCAAGATGTGATGTCATGGGCGTAAATTTTTCTATAAGCGATTAAAATATGACTTATCTAGTGAACGTTAGCTTGTTTACATTAGCTTGTAGCATAGTGCACTGACACTAACACACCAAAGCCGTTTCCCATCCAGTGTTTTATTTGGGAGACTTGGTATAATGTTAACATTAACACACAATTAGCATATTGTTTATCTGTGCATTTACTAAATGAGCACTGTGCTACATCCGAACTGACCCCACTGTATTTTTATATTCAATTTCTATTCTGTTCTTAATTGTCTTCATTAATTTTAAATAAAATTGTAAAACTTTTTTTAATTCCTTGTTTTTATAGTTGTGCTTATTGTTTAATGATAGTTTTACTTTCTTTATGTAAAGCACGTTGAATTACCGTTGTGTATAAAATGTGCTACAGTATAAATTAATTTGCCTGGCAGTGTCATGGATTAGATAAAATGATGGAGAAAAGGAAAATGGACATAAGATCATTTTTCAGTGCGCCTAAACCATGGTTGGTTTCCTGACCGGGGATCGAACCCGGGCCGCAGCGGTGAGAGCGCCGCATCCCAACCACTAGACCACCATGGTTATATTAATTATAATAACATTAAAAAAAAACTGTATACTTTTGTCCCTGATGTTGCTTTGAACATACTATCAAACCACTAACTGCTCCAATTCCAGTCCTGAAACTAGAATATATTTCAATATATTGCTCTTTGATAATTCTATTTGATTATCATGTAGGTGTTTCTGGAGCCTCTTTCGAGAGTGCTTGGCCCGGCCATGTCTAAAATTGTGCTCCTGGACGCAGCTAAGTCAGTGACCAGGTACCTCAACAAGCTCCATCAGCTGGGCATCCTGCTGGGCATCACTGAATGGGTGCAGGACTTCCATACCAAACTTCTCGTACCCCTGACGCCTGTGGTGCCTTCACAGGTTAGAGGAAAACTCATTATCATCCTAAATTATGTAGTTGTCGACTGGTGCACTCTGATTTTCCTTAATGATTGTTACATTTTTAGAGCCTGGAATGTTCTGGAATATTCTGGAATACAGCATCTCACTCTAAAATGTCCCACAAATCTAAATAATGTTTTCCATAAAAAAAAGGTTACTGTTTAAGTAGGTAAGGAATGAAACCTAATGTGGTGTGCTGTTATAGGACATAATCAATACCACACTTCCTTTAACACTTATTAATTCAAATGTGTAATAGTTATACATTATACAGTATATAAAAAGAAATGGTAGCATGAAATGAACCTGAAGACCCAAACCTGTTCCAGCACGACAGTGCCCTTGTGCACAAATGAAGATGTGGTTTACACGATTTGGAATGGAAGATCTCCTGCTATAGATCTCTGACCTCAACTCTATTGAACTCTATTGTGTGTGAGTGTGTGTGACAAGTCTTGAAGGTGTTTGAGTCCTTTACACAGCAGCTGAGTTTCCTCTCTCTCATGAAGTTTTATATGAAATACAAATCTGTCTATTATTAGGCCGAGCTCATGTGAATGTCTCCCCTTTGAATTCCTTACTAAATATATCAGCTCAAATGGCCGCAATGATATAAAGGTTCTGACTTGTCTGGTAGCTTAATTACTACCCGAGCTGTAAAATCTTTAGAAATTCATCCACATCATCAATATTCACCAGTAATATGGTGTACATTTTTGTTTTACAAGTGATATCTAAGCTAAAACATATTATCTCAGTTATTTTCGGCTGTTACTTCCTTTCCTGCAGAAACCGCTGTCTGACTCTATGAGTGACGTCTCCTCAGTACTGAGTCTGGCTGATGGTGAGGATTTGTTGGAAAACTCCGAGCTCATGTCTGACTCCAGTTCCAAAGCCTCAAAGCATGGTAAGCTTTACTCCAAACGCTTTAGAGCACTTTTTATCCCCTTCACTAGAGTAGTGTTGTAACTTTCTCTCTCTCTCTCTCTCTCTCTCTCTCACTCTCTCTCTCTCTCTGAAGATGCAGATAATGATGGTGACAGGAATGACGTTGAAGATGATGCTGATGCTGACGATGAAGATCTCTATGAACTGGCATCAGTGATGAACGAGGAGGGTAACAGCAGTGTTGACAGTAAAGAGGAGGATGAGGAAGGTGATGGTGTAGAAGTGGCTCCTGAAGGACATTCAGAGGGGAGGCTGTTAGTGAGCAGCTCAGTCAGCAGAGAGCCATCATCGAGGACATCAGGTTCACCATTTCACCATGTCTTCAATTGTTTAATATATATATATATATATATATATATATATATATATATATATATATATATATATATATATATATATATATATATATATATATAGTGAGGAAAATAAGTATTTGAACACCCTGCTATTTTGCAAGTTCTCCCACTTAGAAATCATTTAAGGGTCTGAAATTGTCATCGTAGGTGCATGTCCACTGTGAGAGACATAATCTAAAAAAAATAATCCAGAAATCACAATGTATGATTTTTTAACTATTTATTTGTATGATACAGCTGCACATAAGTATTTGAACACCTGAGAAAGTCAATGTTAATATTTGGTACAGTAGTTTTTGTTTGCAATTACAGAGGTCAAACGTTTCCTGTAGTTTTTCACCAGGTTTGCACACACTGCAGGAGGGATTTTAGCCCACTCCTCCACACTGATCTTCTATAGATCAGTCAGGTTTCTGGCCTGTCGCTGAGAAACACGGAGTTTGAGCTCCCTCCAAAGATTCTCTATTGGGTTTAGGTCTGGAGACTGGTTAGGCCACGCCAGAACCTTGATATGCTTCTTACAGAGCCACTCCTTGGTTATCCTGGCTGTGTGCTTCGGGTCATTGTCATGTTGGAAGACCCAGCCTCGACCCATCTTCAATGCTCTAACTGAGGGAAGGAGGTTGTTCCCCAAAAGCTCGCAATACATGGCCCCGGTCATCCTCTCCTTATTACAGTGCAGTCGCCCTGTCCCATGTGCAGAAAAACACCCCAAAGCATGATGCTACCACCCCCATGCTTCACAGAAGGGATGGTGTTCTTGGGATGGTACTCAACATTCTTCCTCCTCCAAACACGTTTAGTGGAATTATGACCCAAAAGTTCTATTTTGGTCTCATCTGACCACATGACTTTCTCCCATGACTCCTCTGGATCATCCAAATGGTCATTGGCAAACTTAAGACGTGCCTGGACATGTGCTGGTTTAAGCAGGGGAACCTTCCGTGCCATGCATGATTTCAAACCATGACGTCTTAGTGTATTACCAACAGTAACCTTGGAAATGGTGGTCCCAGCTCTTTTCAGGTCATTGACCAGCTCCTCCCATGTAGTTTTGGGCTGATTTCTCACCTTCCTTAGGATCATTGAGACCTCACAAGGTGAGATCTTGCATGGAGCCCCAGTCCGAGGGAGATTGACAGTCATGTTTAGCTTCTTCCATTTTCTAATGATTGCTCCAACAGTGGACCTTTTTTCACCAAGCTGCTTGGCAATTTCCCTGTAGCCCTTTCCAGCCTTGTGGAGGTGTACAATTTTGCAGCTAACAAACCTCAAACAGGTGCATCTAATTTAGGATAATAAATGTAGTGGAGGTGGACATTTTAAAGGCAGACTAACAGGTCTTTGAAGGTCAGAATTCTAGCTGATAGACAGGTGTTCAAATACTTATTTGCAGCTGTATCATACAAAAAAATAGTTTAAAAATCATATATTGTGATTTCTGGATTTTTTTTTTTTTAGGTTATGTCTCTCACAGTGGACATGCACCTACGATGACAATTTCAGACCCCTCCATGATTTCTAAGTGGGAGAACTTGCAAAATAGCAGGGTGTTCAAAAACTTATTTTCCTCACTGTATATATATTATCCTTCTTTCTGATGAAAGTCCTCGAAATCCCCTTCTGATTCTCTCTGTCCCGTAGGAAAAACGAGTTCGGTGTGGGAGTGGAGCTGAACGAAGCGGGTCAGAACCTAATGAAGAAGCAGCAGGCGAGGCTGGGCCGCAGTCTGGAGCCCCTCTCCACTGAACTCTACAGCAAAGACACACACTTTGTCCTGGAACTCATTCAGGTTCGACTGCTAGAACATCAAACCCCCTGCTGCAAGAGGGAATTTTATGTTAGAAAGGGCTAGAAAGCTTTAGCTTCTTGAACTTTCTTCCATTATTTTGACAACACAGTGGGAATAAGACATCAGATTTGTGATTAATTTATTCGGACACTTATTAAGCTGTGTATTTTTCATTATTTTTCATTTGTTATAGTTCAAAGCGTTGTATAAACTGTGTCCTGTGAATTGGTCTGTGTGCAGAATGCTGATGATAACAGCTACCCCGTGGACAGAAAGGAGGAGCCGGCGTTGGCCTTCGTAGTGCAGAAAGACTGTGTCACTATTTTGAATAACGAGTGCGGTTTCGAGGAGAAGAACGTGCGCGCCATCTGCGACGTGGGAAAGAGCACCAAGGGAAAGCATACTTGTGGATACATCGGTAAGCAAAGTACTATTTGCATGCCAGGTAGAAGAAGGTCTAGTAGTACAAGCGTATTTTTTCACACCAAGCTTCATTCTTCTCCCTGTGAAAAATTTACAGTAGAAATGATATTAAATTACTGAAAGGGTTTATTGTAGTTTTTCCTCTTTAGTTCTTTTTAGAACATTGTGGTGAAATCAAGGGTGTTAGGGACGGGCTTTCTCAGCGACTTAATACACTTGTGAAACCAAGTCCCTGTAAAATACCTTGACTTGAGATGGATGTTGAAGAATAGTGATCAGTATAGGATTGTGTACTTGTTAATTGAACAAATTCCAGTACATTTATCAAAAACAGGGCAATTTACAGTACTGTACCGTATAAACTATAGTACAGTATATATGTATGTGGCAGCATGCGTGTAGATGAGGACCAGTTTGTGAGTGGACGGCGGAGCATATGCTGCTACGTTTGCACTAAACTTATATATATATATTTTTTATTTTATGTATCACTATCATCATTGTAAGAGTTGAACCATCGTCACACGGGGACCATCTGCATTGGGGTAGTTTTCACTGAAAAAGGGCGGGGTTACATCGATTGGCCCCAGTTTACCTCACAGCTCGGTTTACACCGCACTTGAAAGCAGCACGAAAACCTAACTTTAATCATTATTGTTAGAAAAAGAAAATGTGAACTGACAAAGCTGTGAACCGACACAAATACTTCTCACTACAGTGACTGAATTCGATTTCCTTTTTAACCATCTTAAACATGCAATACAACCCACGTTGCAGATATTTCTCTCACTCAACTTTGGAAAGGTGAATCCTAAAATTTTGGGGGAGAGGGGTGTGACACTTCAGATTGTAGAAGGCGTTTGATTGGACAGAAAGACTTTGCTGATGTCATCAAAAATGTTGGTCCATATTGGAATGAAATGGTTTCTCAGTGGTTAAAGACTTTTGGTCATCAGAAGGTCATGAGTTCAAATCCCAGCACCACCAAGCCTCCACTGCTGGGCCCCTGTGGAAGGCCCTTAACCCTCAATAATCAGTAATACAACCCATGAGAGAACTGTAAGTTGTTCTGGATAAGGGCACCTGCTAAATGGCATGAATGTAAATCAAAATATTGCTGTTTGAGAAAAAAATTCAAATTATTACAATGCAAATATTGTGATTGTTTTGGAGAACACTAGATTATAGATTTTTTTATATATAGATTATTATTTTATGGCTGGTATGTTCATACTAAAAGACACAAATTAGATTTTGGTTTAATGGGAAATTTTAACAATATATTTTTTTATTTCTGGGATATTTGTGTCCATGTACTGCACATTGAATTCTGTCACACAGGCCGATATTTCATTTAGTGGAAAAACAAATAGTTTCTAATTTAAATTATATAAATAAACTGTATTAGACGTCGATGTTGTGACCAAGTTTCATCGATAGAAGAATTAAATAGGGCATTTTTCTACGTTTATTACAATTTGCTTCTGTACAGTTTCAGATGCAGAAATGGCCCAAAGAATGTTACATTAGTGTGTTTTTACACACACAGGGCAGAAAGGCAATGGCTTTAAATCGGTTTTTAAAGTCACAGACTGTCCTGAAATCCACTCCAACGAGTTCCATATCAAATTTGACAAGGTCAGCAGCCCTATGGGATACATCCTGCCTCACTGGGTGGAGGAGGAGAGACCTGTGCTCTCTGTTGCCAAGGAGATTGCTGAGAAAAGGTGAAAAAAATATTATTTTAGCACAAGATATTCCAGTTTATACTTATTTTATACTTGGTATATTCTACACAGTAGGGATGTGCATCTCCATGTATAAGGCTGATGCGAATTTGTCAATGATACGATACATTAAAGATACATATGAAGCAGCTACCAATGCGATGAGATACGATTCACCCCATAACGATGCAGTGCGGATCTCAATTCGATTCAACGCAATGCGATTCAAAGGAAAAAATATGATGCTATGCGATTTAACCTGGTACAGATATTTCGCTTTTCTTTCTTTCTTTCAGACAGACAGCAAATCATTAATTTACTTAAATGCTTTCTGACTTCTAAAGCATGGCCCTTTCACAAACAGGCCTTTGTAGTGCAAAAAAACTGAAAAAGATTAAACAAAACCAGATGTTCTTTTCCTGTTCTGTCTCCACAAAGATGCAGCTCTACCTCTGCCAGGTTAATCTATCATAAGTGACTCTCAGGACACGCCTCGCTTGAGAAACAGTTTGGCGAGGAGGAATGGATCTACATACCAAATATTAGTCACAAATTATTGGTCACTTTTTAAATAATAAAAATCAATTAATAATTTTATAGAAATATATCGTTTTTTACAGATGCAAATATGTTAAATACGATGCTTCGTGATACACACATCCTATGCACACTTTTTCGATCGATGCATCACATCATATTGTTAACTTTTATGCCGATCCCAGTCAAGGAGACGTGTCCCCGTTCCTGTCCATCACAGTATCGAACACATGGGCGTTGTGCTTTCTTTAGAATCACTATATTTGCTTAATTGTGTATTGTATATATTTTTTCTAGATCATCACTTCAGATTTGGTTAAAATCGCATGTGAAATAGCTCTTACATCCCAACTGAGGATATCTCAAGACAATTCCTATCCTATCCCTTGCTTTTCTGCACAGCTGGACCACAAAGACCTTCCTGCCTCTCCGATCAGAGAGCTACCAGACCAAAAACCTTTTCCATGACGTCCATCCGTCTCTCCTGCTCTTCCTCCACTGTCTCCGCTCCATCAGCATCCACAGTGAGGTGAGCACTTCCTGCATGATATTCGTCTCCGGCACACAGAAAAAAAACTTTATAGTAACATGCTGTGTGTTTGGATTTTGTGAGACAGGCCGAGAGGAGACTGGTGCAGATGACGAGACGAGATCTGAGTCACAACGTCGTAGAGGTGGAGCACACAGGCGGTGTGGAGCGCTGGCTGGTCGTCAAGAAGATGCTCCACCCACAGAAGGTGACACACACACATATTTTTCTATTCATAATGCAAGCTTGCCTGAAACACCTTTGCCAACAGTATAACTTTTCTTGACATTTCTTGAAAACGTTCAGCGCTGATGCACTTCTTGGTTCCATCTCATTAAAATGGCAAATTGCCATATAAGCCAAGTGATCTGAATTCAAGTCATTGGTCTTGAGATCTTTTGGAAAGTTCTCAGCCATTGATGTGTTTCTGGACATCTAGGTCCAGATGATTCTCTTAGTAATTTTATTTCAATATTAGACAAAATTGTTCCTCCTTTTCGAATAATTTCTTCTAATATTGAAATAGAATTACTAAGAGAATGAAAGTTGAGTGAAAGTACAAACGAATTTTAATTTAAATGTACTTAAGTATTGAAAGTACTATGATTTATTACGTCTTTAATGTTTCTATTATCATTTTTGTCATAAGACTCTTTGGTTAGTCAACTAAGTTTATGTGAAAAGTTTTTCATGTTACTCTCAGCACATTAATATATTAATAGAATAGAGCACGCTCTACCCTGATTGGTCACTTGTTGCGTGCTTGACCAGTTACGTTTTTATCCACTCTTTAATAAAAAGGAACAAACTGTAGTTGAGTAAAAAGTGAGATATTTGACTTTGAAATGTAGTAAAGTTAAAGTAAAATTCTCCCCAAATGGAAACAGTTCAGCAAAGTACAGAAACGTGAAAAAGCTACTTAAGTACAGTAACGAATTACATTCACTTCGTTACTGTCTAACACTGCTCAATACGGCTAAATCGTTGTGCTGCATGTTAAATTAGCATCAATAAATAAATATGGTGCATTCATTATTTCCCTCAGTTTATTTCTCACTAATGATGCCAGTCATGAGCCACTGCGATCCACTGCGACAGGAATGTAAATGAGAAATACAGTGTAATTCAATAGTGTTCATGTGTTAACACTACGTGTCTTTTTCCGGGACTCCGCAGGAGATTTTGACATTCCTTCTTCTAGAGAGGATGTTGATAGGGACAGTTCCTGGAATCAGTGGCTCCGGTCGGAAATCCCACAACTCTTCTTGGAAGCCATGGATGTATTCAGTGTAAGTATATAAACACTGTATATGGCTGACATTTTAAAGTGTGTCCCCACTTGTCCCCTTAGAACGTCACCTTTATCCTATAAAACATTACTATTCCGATATGAGGTTTATTATTTTTATAAGTTTAATAACAGTGTATAGTCCATTAGTATTTAGACAGGGACACAATTTTTCCCCTCATTTAGTCTCTATACACCACCACAAAGGATTTGAAATGAAGCAATCAGTATGCGATTGCAATGTAAACCTTCAGCTTTAATACGAAGGGGTTTAACAAAAAAAAAAATATTACAAACATTTTTTACACACGGTCTCCATTTTCACATAAGTAATCAGACACTTGGCCGATAAGCCATTTTACAGTCATGTGCGGCTTTGATTACATTTAAGTGTTAAATTTGCATTTGGTAGCTATTCATGGGAACTTCTGTTCCTACAAAGTGTTGATGCAGGTGTATGAGGCCAGGTAAGAGAGGTGCGATTGAGATGGCTTTGTCATGTTAGGGATATCAGTAGAAGAATGCTGGAGAATAGAGCCACCAGGAAGGAGGAAAAGAGGAAGGACAAGAGCGAGGTGTATGGATGTAGTGAGGGAAGACATAAAGGTGGTTGGTTTAAAAGAGACAGATGCAAAGGACAGAGTGATATAAAGACAGATGGTCCGCTGTGGTGACCCCTAAAGGGAGCAGCCGAAAGAAGGTGTTCATCCCTTCAGTGAACTACCAAGACTTTGCAGAGGTGCATGCTAAAGCTATTCAGTTAGCTAATGTGTTTTGATTCGTTTTGTCTCTCAGCTTTATAATCTTTCGAATGCTTCCTTTGACGTATTTAATTATTGCACAGCTGTTAAAAAAAAAAAAAACGTTGCAGAGTCACCCAGAGTTCAGTGGACTGCAAGGACTCTGTCAGGTTTTGCAGTATATTCCCCAGCCTATTGAAATCCTGGACTTTCTAACGAAAATTTATCATGTGTAATCATCACTACTTTCAGTAATTTGAAATACTGCTACTGAGGTAAAGAGCAGACGTGAAAAAAATGAATGTAAAGCAGCAAATTAGGAACATTGGCATTAATTTGCACAATTCCATCCATCCATCAACAGGAAAAGCCGAAAGACATCATGGTCAGCTACCTGGTGTTTATCAAGGAGCATTCGCAGGAGCAAGACTACAGGGTGCTGAGGGAAGCCATTCCTGTACTCACCAATAAGGGTTTCCTTTGCCCTGGCCAAAGAAAAGTGCAGTTCTCTGAAGCAACATCGACCTGCCCAACAAGCTTCCTGGTAAAATACCACGCTGTTCTTTCAGCCTGTGTTTCTTCTGCCAAACTGAAATACTCCTACTCATAGATATGGCACTATACATGGGGCAAACAGTTTGGCACTATACCTCTGACCATATGGGAGTCATGGTTCACCCCATGTGTATAATACTGTAGAAAAGCCTTTTTTTTTTTTTTTTTTTTTTTTGCTTAATAAACCTGGAAAAAACAAGTTTAAATGAGAAAGATGGCTACATTTCAATTTCTGTTTTTAATTACATATTTCTTTATTATGGTATTATGCTATAATGTGCAGTTATTGTTATCTATAACGTATTTGATAAATTATTATCTATAATCTAGTAACAGTCTCAAAATATGAGACCCCTATGTGTCAATTAATACAACATCCAAATCATATACTTTTTAGTCTTTTTTTTTTTTTTTTTCTGAACGTACTCTGGCATGTAAGACATATAGAAGCTATAGAACGTTTTAATACGAAGGTCATGAACTATAAGGACAATAAATTAAAAGAAATGAATTTGAAATAAAAGTGCATGAATATTGGATGGAGATGTAAAAAGCTTGGACCCGGGTAACTCACCTTGCTCTCACTCTCCTCTCGTTTTTTTTTTTTTACTCCGTTTTCTTCTCGAAATCTTCATCTCAGGTGTGGACTGGGTCCTGCTGGATTCCTGCTACCTGCGTGACGGAGATCTGTCAGGATGGAGGGATTTCTTGAGTGACCTCGGAGTGAGGGATCTTCTCATTTTCAGGAAGGAGCGACACACCCTCAGAGCCACAGAGCTGGTAAGAGAATCATATTTAATAAGGGATCAGACTACTAGTGGAGTGGAGGTTATAATAAGAGCAAATATGGAATATCTGTGGAATGGGATGTTCAAAAAACACACAAATCTCATGGTCAAACTTTTCTCTGTATTGTGTATATCTGAAAGATCTCCGATTCCTCCTGTGCAATATATAATGAATTAATTCATCCTATTAATCTTTTAATTGTGTAGTTATTTCAGCTGTGTAGTTAAAGGTACAGGTAGTCGTCGACTTACGACCTATGCAACTTACGACCACAATCGCTAGCCGCGGCGTACGACAGTGCGTACCAGCTTCCGGCATCATTTCACAGTACTGTACATATAGCCTACTCTACTTACGACCAAATCGATCTATCGGTCCCAATCGTGGTCGTAAGTCGACGACTACCTGTAGTTTTCTATTGTCTGTAAATGAAGCAATAGCCTATAAAAACACAATGACTTGTTGGTGTTGTGGTGTAATGAGGCTGAACACAAAGATTATTTTCTAATCAGACTTTTCAAGGTGCTCTATTTCTCTCATACACAGCAATTTACTTATGATTTCTCACCACTACTGCCCAGGCAGTTCCTCCCTATCATGCAGCACTTATCAGCAGCTGAAGGTGTAATGTATCGCATGCTTCTTCTGAGAAATTTGAAGCCATTTAAGCAGTGAAGCATCTTTTCAAACTACTAATGAAAAGGTTGATTAAACCTTTTCACAAAAAGGTTTTCAAAGTTAAAAGTGTAATCTGCCCTTTTGCACATACATGAGTTTAGAGACACAGATGATTCCATGAGTCCTGCTGTGATCAGTTTAGGAGGGAGGCTGTATATTTGTTGCATCCAGCGAGAACAAACTGCAAAGTCACTCCTGAACACTTTGCGTTTGGAAACAGCTAGTCTTTCATGGTTTTTGAGAGGCACATGCATACTCCTTATATTTCTACGCAACAAATGAGGTCATTTAATGCTATAAAGATTTACTTTGACTAAACAAATGTTTAACTTTATTTTAATTGAAAAATCTTCCCTTAGCACGAATTACAGCTTTACACACTCTGGACAGTTATTTTCTCCAAACATTAAAAATTCTAGCAAAAGGTATTCTTCACTAGTTGGAGATTTCTTACTGATCGTGTGATCCTGTTCATCCCAGATCAGTTCAATAGGATTTAGGTGCAGTTACCTGGCAGGTAATTTCTTGAAAGATATCACTTACAGACCTTGGATGTGTGCTTCTGGTTTTGCCTTATTGTATGGCGAAGTTGCTTTCAATGAGCTGCAGTCCAGACGGAAGTACATGGAGAATGATATGGTAGCCATTTTGGCTCAGTGTTCCTTTCACCTGGAATAAGTCTCCAACCAATACTTTTGACAGGCCTTATAAAAATCAATGATTTAGGTTTTCCATTCTTAGACAACCATTCTTGGCAATTTCTGGACTATAAAGCGCCCCCATATATAAGACACACCCACTGAATTTGACAAATATTTTTATTTTGAACATAAATAAGCCGCACCTGTCTACACTGAAACTAATGAACTTTACACAGGCTTTAACGAAAGACAGTGTCTGTTACAAGGTGTAACGGGTGAAATATGTTGCGCTTCCTTTAAGAGCAGAGTGGCATTTTGGGAATAGGCTGCCGCCACATTTTTCCGCTATTAATGCATGTGTGCAAGACCGAGGAATATGTCCTTATTATTTTTTTGAGGCTCATTTCTAAGTTTCTTTGACTAAACCCTAACACTGTTGCCAAGAGAAATAAAAAAGCACGAGTTTTGGAAACCTGTCTGTGCTTATATGATTTCTGTTGCAACTGGAGTTAGCGAGCTCTCCCTTCACCCAGACTCAACGCGTTACAACGGCTTGTATCTAAACAGTAGCCTACCAAGAAAGTCATTGTTTACTGTCTTTCTCCTTCCGTGGAAGTTTTTTCTCCCGATGTCGTGCAGCTCAGAACACAGGTGAGGTGCGTTTTTTCGTTTCCGTTCGGAAATTTCATTGGTCTAATGTTATGTCGCTCAGTTTTTTGGCTTGAAGTTTGTGAAACCGGGAAAAACCCAAGGAAAAATCCATAAATTAGCCGCTTCGTTGTTTAAGCCGCGGGGTTCAAAACGTGGGAAAAAGTAGCGGCTTATAGTCCAGAAAATACGATAGTATATCTTAAATTCAAAAGAACTACAGTAAAACTAATGGAGAATTTGAAATAGACAATTTTTGTTCCCCCGTTTCCAGAATGGTTGTTAGATTTTCAGCATATTGTTGCAGGAACAATTTGAAGATCATGACCGCATGTCTGAGTCGCATAACATAATAGCAGAGCAGTTGCCAGACCTTTTAAAGATTAACAAACACAGCCGTAATTCTTTCATAACTCCCACCTAGAGTCTCCCTCAGTAAACAGACGACTGGCTCAGTGATTGTGAGACACAGCAGCTGTGTTCATTTGCTGTAGTAATGTGTATTTACTATAGCAGGGATGACACTGGAAGAAGCGAAATGCCAACAGATATTATAGTATGTCGGAGGCATGCCGGATTTGCAGGGCCTGACCTACATTTCTGCAATTTGCTGCTCTGCTTTTGAAAAGAGCTTTAAGTGAGATTCTCTGCTGCATGCATGTCAGTGTAAAATTGCTGCCTGCACCGAGGAACACATTCTGCACTGAAAATGGATTCAGGGCTTCTATACAGCATAAAGTCTCTTGTCATGCCCCTAGAGATATTCTTTCCAGTCACATGAGTTAATGCTGCTGTGTTTAAATGCACCCAAAACCCTAATAATAGAAGCTAATATGTATGTTTGTAGACTCATTTTACTCGTCTTGCTTTTAAGTCGCCTTAGTGGGTAAATGTGAAAGTGTATTTAGGTTCAAGGTTCTGTCTCATACAGCAGATACAAAAACGGTGTATACATAGAAAAACAAATATGCCAAAAACTATTGTATTATTTAAAAATAATATGCAATATATGTATTTTGCTTTTATGTTTGCCATTTCTTTCTTGATTCAAAAGATTTGGGGAAAAATGCAATGATATGCAAATCTCATTACCCATATTCAAATCACAACAGAACATAGAAAACACATCCGATGTTTTATGGAGGTTTAAGAATGTTTTTGAATTTGATGGCTGCAACATGTTTAAAACAAGTTGGGATGTGGCCAGAAAAGTAAGTGTTGCTAAGAAAGAAAATCTGTTTACAAATTGTGGAACAATTTCAGAATGATGCTCCTCAATATCAAGTTTGCAAAGTCTTTGATCAATCCAAGAGTGAAAATCAGTATTGGACGCCTGTGACATTCTGCAATAGAAATCGCTGCATGGGCTCCGAAACACCTCCAGAAATCATTGACTGTTAACACAGATCGACATGTCACCCCCCAAATACAGGTTAAAATTCAATCATGCAAAGAAGAAGCCATATAAGAGCATGATCCAGAAAGACTACCTATCTTCTCTGTTCATTTAAAAAGGAACTGAGGTTAAATGGAAAACTGTTCTGTGGTCAGACGGATCAAAATTTGAAATTGTTTTTGGAGACTATGGATGCTGCATGGAATGGCCAACTTTCACATCTGCAAAATCATCTAAATGCTGAAAGGTATATACAGGTTTTTGACCAACATATGCTTCCATCCATTCCATCCAAACTTCCCTTTTTCAGGGAAGGCTTTGTATAATCTGTAGTATAAAAGCATGGGTGCTGAACCTGCCTGCTTGCAATCCAGACCTTTCACCAATTTGGTGCGTCATAAATGAAAAAATACAACAAAGAAGACCTTTGAGCAGTTATAATCCTATATTAGACACAAATAGAAAACATTCATTTTCCAAAACCCCAGCAACTGGCCTTCTCTAATCCTAAACAAATATACCAACCAATGTTAAAAGTAAAGGGACTGCTATACAGTGGTATACTGTACTCGTCCCTGTCTCACCTTTTTGAGACATGTTGTGCCCATCAAATTAAAAATGATCTAATATTTTCCATCTGATTTCCTCTGTTTAATGATTTATAAATCCAAAATATGCATTTATGAGATTTGAGCTAATGAGATCATTGCATTCTGCTATTTTTTTTATTTCTCAATGTTTTTGGAATTGGGGTTGCATTTAGATTGCATTTATTAATCATTGATAATTCAATTTCTGATTACTTAAATTAATCGGATTTATTATTACTTAATATATCATTATTATAGATAATATTACAAATATGTGTAATACAATTTTATTACTTTTTTGGTTTTACAATTCCTTCATAATTTCACGATATACTTTATTTTTCATCTTCGTCCATCCGTTATTTGCCAAGGCATCAAGTCCATGGGCAGCGGAGGCAGAGATGTGGCCCAAAACTTCAGATCAACACTATATCATAGAGGATCAGCAGTGTGAAGAGCTCCACTCTCTGATTACGGCAGATCAACTTCCACCTGATATCAAACTGCAGCAAAGACAAGCTCTGATGAACCTGCTGGAAAACAAATGGGACACAGGGTATGTCATACACACACATACTGTACTATATGGACAATTAGACTATATGGACAATAGTCCCAATTTGCTGTTAGAATAACCTCCACTCCTCTGGGAAGATGTTCCACCAGATTTTAGAGTGTGCTTGTGGAGGTTTGTGCTCATTCAGCTACAAGGGTGAAGTCTAAAGACTAAAAGTCAGGTACTGATGGTACTGATGTATGTCACCCCAAAGGTGTTCAATCGGGCTGAAGTCAGAGTTTTATAGCAGGCCACTCAAGATCTTCCACTTCAACCCATATAAAGGTTTAGGTCTACTAGTTCAGCTGAAGGGCAAATTTAATTCCACCACATCCTATAGAACTGTGCACCTCCATCTTTGTGGTAACAGTTTGGGAAAGAACTGCATGCGGCTGAAAAAAATCAAGCGTCCCCAGACCTGTTCATATAGAGTATCTCAGAAACATCTTAACAATGTAGGATTATACCCTGCTCTTCCTCACATTAGATTCTCCTCACACTTTCTCTGTAAAAGACCTGTCTGTCAATCGGCTGCTCTAATCCTCCTAATCTGTGCCGATCGTGAAGCAAAGCCTTTCGCCTTGCCGTCAAGCCATTCATCTTGTGGTCAAGTCTGTTATTCGAGTCATATATCTTTTCCATTTCCGATTCTCCCGAGTCTTAACATCTGATGGTCTATATTCTGTGGAAAATGATCCTGAAAAGCAGGTGGCTGGATGTTAATGGGGTCATTGTCACTGTAGTTATTCCGTCTGATCCTATGAGCTATAAAATACAAATACTAAACCTTTGTCTGGGTCCGGGTGTGAAGCTGGCTGGATTGACAATTCATTTAATATTCATTTAATGTTGGTTTTTAGGGGTTTTGTTTCATAAAATAAAAAATTAGCCAGGGTAAATTGTGTACGTTTATAATCAGAGCAATTCTTCTTGGAAAGAAAAAAATCAGCATGTGACATGGCACCCTGGAGAATCTAAAAAAAAAACTAGAATCTAGCAAAAGTCAAAATCTCAAATGTTTTTTCAAGTTGTTTTGTCTTGAATTGGGAATTTCAAGTCTGTTGTTGGATTCTACCAATAAACTTTTCAAAACTATGTGATTATAAAACTGTTTGAACAAAAGTTTGTGGACACCTAACTATAAGATTGGTATGTGCTTTTTGAACATTCTATTCCACCTGTAGTCCCCATTTGCTCTTACAATTACCTCCACTCTTCTGGGAAGATGTTCTACTAGATTTTGAAGTGTGTTAATGGAGATTTGTGCTCATTTAGCCCCTCAAGGGCTTTAGTAAATTCAGGCACTGATGTAGGTGAGGAGGTGTGAGGTGCAGTCAGAGGTGTTCAAAGGTGTTAAATAGGGTTGTGGCCAGAGCTCTAGATCAGGTCACTCACGATCTTTCACTCCAACCCATGTAAACTATTTCTATTTCATTCTACAGCATTGTCATATACAATTGTATACCTCCAACTTTGTCGTAATAGTGTATATAGTGTATATTAAAAATGACCAATATACATTTTTAAAGCTTTATTTACAAATGCCTTGGACTGAAGGATAAATTATGCACATACACATAAACAGGCTTCTTTTATGAGAGTTTTCAAAGAAAAAGCTTCTCTATGCTTTGTTTAGAAGGAGGACCTCTGGGGTGATTGTGCTACCAATGTTCTAGAGATTGGGTTGAAAAATATCCGGGTGTTTTCTTTACGGCGGGGTTCAACCCATATCTGCTGCAGGAACTCCTCCAAACCTTCATAACTGCCTTTATAGGCTTGTTGTTGTTGCTAGTCACTAAGGCTAATGACCAGGCACAACAACGGGTCTGGGATTCATTGTCTCAGCGCATCAGCTCCCACGTCACCTCTTGTCCTCCAGTTATCTCTGTGCCACGGCATATGAGTCATCAAGCCGTATGAGCAAGTTTCCTTAACCCCTGTAAATCCTCATTAGAGACCTGTCTTGTTGTAAATCATTTTTTCTTGTGTTTAATGGCTACAAAAGCAATAATAAAAACAGCAGTGTGTGGTATCAGGAAAATTATCCCCAATTCATGGCGTGTTACAGTTGCCACCATGATGGGAATATTTTCGAATAACCGCATATACAGAAGTGTTTTATTTTCAGTCATTTTCTTACTGTTATGGTAATGGCTCTGAGTTACTGATCAGAAGGTCGGGGGTTCAATCCCCGGTATCACCAAGCTGCCACTCTTGGGGCCCTTTGAGCAAAGTCCTTAACCCTCTGTGCTCCTGGGGTGCTTTATCATGGCTGACCCCGGCTTCCTAACATCGTCGGGATATACGATGAAAGAATTTCAATGTGCCGTAAAAGTACATGTGACAACAGAGGTGACAAAAAGTACACACATCCTTTACTTAAGTAGAAGTACAGATACTCATGTTTTAAAATACTCGGGTAAAAGTTGAAGTACTGATTAAACTTTTTTACTCAAGTGAAAGTAAAGAAGTTTTGGCTCAGACATGTACTTAAGTAAAAAGTAGTTATTACTTCCACCTGTTTTAGCTGTTAACTGGACCTCACATCATATAAGATAGATAGATAGATAGATAGATAGATAGATAGATAGATAGATAGATAGATAGATAGATAGATAGATAGATAGATAGATAGATAGATAGATAGATAGATAGATAGATAGATAGATAGATGTGATAGCCTAGTGGGTTAATGTCAGGGTCCCCACGAGGATGAGTTTGAGAGTTTGATTGCTGGTTGCTGTGTTGGTAAATAAAACTTCTGGACCTTGTCCACTCTGAAAACATTTCAATTCTGTGTTGGATTAATTTCTTGATTTCCTGGTCTTTAATGAAAGATAACTCCACCAAAAAACAAAAAACAAAAAAAAAGGCACTTCTGTAGTAGCTCAGTGGGTTAAGGCTTGTGCCTGAACATGGTCCTTAATATAGTCCATGCTGGTGATAAGGTTTCAAAGCCGGTCCTACATGCCTTCTTTCTTACTGCGCTGGCATGAAACAAAGTATGAACCCTCCAAAAAGCACACATGCTTTTCAGCAGTGGTCGCTCAGTGGTTTAAGGCTTGTGCCTCATCTTAACATGCATCCCAGTCTGATCTCTTCCATGGTTCAATGGGTTAAGGCTGGTGCCTCGCTGAAGTCCTAGACTTAACACTCAACACACACTCATTACTCATTTCAGCCCATTCCACCATTATTTATTCATTATTATTTATACTCCACCGTACTACACTGTTTACATGCTGTTTTTTTTGCACCTTTACTGTTTCTTATTACACTATACTGTTATTATACTATACTGTTTACATGCTGTTTTTTTTGCACCTTTACTGTTTCTTATTACACTATACTGTTTACATGCTGTTTTTTTTGCACCTTTACTGTTTCTTATTACACTATACTGTTATTATACTATACTGTTTACATGCTGTTTTTTTTGCACCTTTACTGTTTCTTATTACACTATACTGTTATTATACTATACTGTTTACATGCTGTCTTTTGCACCTCTTGACTGCTGCTGTTTTTTGCACTACATTGTGTCTGTTTATACTCAGTCCCGGGTATAGTTTTTACAGTTCTCTTCATACAGTACTGTATATTCAGAGTTAACAGTAGGTTTACAAGTTGGCACTATCTCAGGTTTTGTGTCTTGTCTTGTGTTGTCTTGTGTTTTCTGTCTGTATTGTTTTTTGTCTGCACTGTTCTCATTAGGTTGCACTCGATGCACTTTTTGTAGCTTGTTGTTGTTAGTGTTAGTGTAGCTCCAGGGTTCCGGAGGAACGTTGTCTCGTTTTTACTGTGTACTGTGTACCACTGTGTAAAGTAGAAATGACAATAAAAGCCTCTTCACTTGACTTGATATTGAGGATCAGGGTTTAAATCCTGCTTTCTGTCTGCTAGTTGCGATGTAGGTTATGTTCCTGCTTCCTAAATCTTTCTTTAGCTTTATATTCTTGTGTTGATGGTTTAAAGGTAGATAGACCTGCTCTTAACAAACTTCTCAGCCTGTCTTCCCTGATGGTTCAGTGGGTTAAATCAAGTGTCTTGCTTTTGGTGGGGTTCAGGGTTCGAATCCTGCTTTCTGTCTGCCAGTCACGATCAGGATTCACTTCCTACATCTTTCTTTAGCGATATATTTTTGTTTTTAATGGGTTGAAAAGAAAGATAGACCTGCTCTAAACACGCTTTCCAGCTTGTCCTTCCTGATGGTTCAGTGAGTTAATGCTGGTGCCTCGCTAATGGTGTGAATCAGGGTTCGAATTCTGCTTTGTCCCTGCTAGTCACGTTATGGGTTTGATTTCTACATCTGTCTTTAGCATTATATCCTTGTGTTGATGGTTTGAAAGAAAAGATAGACCTGCTTTAAACAATTGTCTCAGCCGGCCCTTCCCGATGGTTCAGTGGGTTAAGACTAGTATTTTGCTGATGGTGGGGTTCAGGGTTCGAATCCTGCTTTCTGTCTGCTAGTTGCGATGTAGGTTATGTTCCTGCTTCCTAAATCTTTCTTTAGCTTTATATTCTTGTGTTGATGGTTCAAAGGTAGATAGACCTGCTCTAAACACACTTCCTGTCCTGTCTTCCCTGATGGTTCAGTGGGTTAAATCAGGTGTCGTGCTTTTGGTGGGGTTCAGTGTTCGAATCCTGCTTTCTGTCTGCCAGTCACGATCAGGATTCACTTCCTACATCTTTCTTTAGCAATATATTTCTGTTTTTAATGGGTTGAAAAGAAAAATAGACCTGCTCTAAATAAGCTTCCCACCCTGTCCTCACCAATGGTTCAATGGGTTGCATTGGTATCGTGCTGGTGGTGGGGATCAGGGTTCGATTCCTGCTTCTTTCTGCTAGTTACAATGTGGGTTCAACTTGTGCTACTTACATCTGTATTTGCTTCCTACATCTTTCTTTAGCGTTAAATTCTTGCGTTGATGGTTTGAAAAGACTGATATACCTGCTCTAATCAAGCTTCCCATCCTGTTTTTTTTAGTGGGTTAAGGCTGGTACTTTGCTAATGTTGGTGGTCAGGGTTCAAACCTGGCTTTCTGTCTGCTAGTCATGAGGTGGGTTAAATTCCTGATTCCTACATCTTCATATTCTTGTTTTGATGGGTCAAAAAGAAAGATAGACCTGCTCTAAACAAGCCTTCCAGCTTGTCATTCCTGATGGTTCAGTGGGTTAATGCTGGTGCCTTGCTAATGGTGTGAATCAGGGTTCAAATCCTGCTTTGTCCCTGCTAGTCATGATATGGATTTGCTCCCTATGTCTGTCTTTAGCATTATATTCTTACGTTGATGGTTTGAAAGAAAAGATAGACCTGCTCAAAATTTTCGGCGCAGCTGGTCCTTCCTGATGGTTCAGTGGGTTAAGACTGGTATTTTGCTGTTGTTGGGGTTCAGGGTTCGAATCCTGCTTTCTGTGTTTCTGTCTGGTCTGAATTTCTTGCTTTGAAGCATGAAACGAAGGATAAACCCCCCAAAAAAAAGAAGGTGTGCTGTGGGACTTGGCTTTGTGGCTTTGTGGTAAAAGCCTTGCCTCTGAGTGCAGAGGTTGCTGGTTCGAATCTGGCTTGTCCCCACACTGGGTAAGCTGTGTGGAAAGTAGTGTGTGGTGAGCAATAGAGTGGTTGACTGTGAACAAATGTTGTAAAGACCTCCTGCTTCACAGCCTCAGAAAAAGTGTGGGTGATAGGTTTTTGGCAGAATTTTTCCCTATATATGCAAAACTAAGTCAATACTTTTTTGGATGTTTTTGCTTCATAACCCCCTGTTTTCAGCTTCTCAGACACTGGGGGGGGCAGATGCCCGGATATTGCCCCCCTGCTTCAGGATACACCCTCCGAATCCGAATCCACATCCACATCCAACCTTTCACGCAGCCATTTCTGACACCTTCTTTACTACGGCCACCAGAACCTTCCATACTGTTAACTTTGAGCCCTGGCTGGGGTTTGAACCAGCAACCTCTCAACCCAGAGGCAAAGCTCTTCCAATTGAGCCACAGGATCTCCTGCAAGAACCTGATTTTTAGGACTTTTTTTTGGTTCTTTTTTAAAACTTTTTAAACAACTTAAAGGAAAGCTAAGGGGTAGGAATCAAACCAGGTGAGTCAGATAGCAGCAACCACCTCACTGACCATTACACCAACACAGGAGAGGCAAACAAGCCTTTGCTTATTGGACTCTTGGCTTTTCTATAGTTAGGAGACCAGCGTTTTCTCTTAGATCATGATGGTTGAGGGTCAAAACTTCTCCTTACTTTACATTCTCTCAGTAACCGGAAGTCTAAGAGAAGTGACTCAGGTACAAGGACCACATCTCCAACACCTGCACCACTGATATACCATGATTTACCAGCAACCAATTTTAATGATCTTTTATTGTTCTGTTTTCAAAAACTTCTTATAATGTTCAATATGAAACTAGAGGTAAGAATCAAACCAGGGAAGTCTTTCATCATAGATCACTAATGGCATTACTTCAAAACTCAAAACTTTGTTAGACATGTAAATAAGCAGGAAAGACAGAGACAAAGACAAAGAGACACAGACACAGCTTTAGAAAGAGTGAGAAACAAATAGAGAGACAGCAAGAGAGAGACATATACAATGAGACAGAGACATTTACTAAAAAAGAACACAGAAACAATTAGATAAAGAAAATAGAGAGACAAAGATAGCGAGATATAGCCAGTTCCTGTTGTTAGTGTTTATCCCGAGCGACTCTTAATGATCTCATTTACTAAATGAGCAGTAGTGAGTTAAGGGCTTGCTCAGGTGCCCAAAACTGGCAGCTTGGAGGTGTTAAACATGTATCATATGTACAGCATGTGATATATATGTAAGCATATGTACAGTGATTAAATATAAAGGCTATATCAGTGCAGAGACGTGTGGACATCATTAAGAGCCTTTGCTATGTTTCCACACGGACAGTTAATGAGGTGATACCGGAGAAAGTGCACCTCTTCAAGTCAAGTCAGGAAGCTTTTATATATAGAAAATTATAGACATTTTACAGATTTGAATGATGTATTGTTTTTATCTGTACGATCAATAAAGACAGGAAAAACACACAAAACGCCACCTAGAGGGTAAATTGTGTAAATCATGGTGGATTTGGTGTTTGATTTGAGACTTGGCGCATAAATAAAACAAAAGTTAACTGATTAAAAATATTTTTATCTGGGGTTTATTTATTTATTTTGGATCTAAGTAAAGAAAGGACGTCGTGAATAAATGAATTTTTTGCCAAAGGTTTAAATTTCGCCTCTTTTTTATTTAGTTATTTATTTATGTATTTACATTTTTTATAAAAATGGTAAAACAGAAATGCGTGCTGAATTGATAGCGTGTTAATAAAATTTCATGCCGTTTAAAATGTTTTTAATTTTTACAGCCAAATATACATATACAGTGGTACCCCACTTATCGACTGGCTCGGACATCGACCTTTTCGCTTAGCGAACAGTTTTTCGACGAACCCAGCCATTAGGAAGGCACAAGCCAGTGCATTCTTAGTGCCGGTCCCAAGCCCGGGTAAATGGGGAGGGTTGCGTTAGGAAGGGCATCCAGCGTAAAACATGTGCCAAATCAAATATGCGGATCACAAATGAGAATTTCATACCGGATCGGTCGAGGCCCGGGTTAACAACGACCGCCACAGGTATCGTTAGCCGACAGGGTACCGGTGGAAATTGGGCTACTGTTGGCCGAAGGAGGAAAAGGAGAGGAGGAAGACGTCTACAGAGACGGCAGGGAAAGGAGCAGTGTAGGAGAGTGGAGGTTAGGGTTGGTACTTTAAATGTTGGTACTATGACGGGTAAAGGGAGAGAAGTAGCTGATATGATGGAGAGGAGAAAGGTAGATATGCTGTGTGTTCAGGAGACCAAGTGGAAAGGGAGTAAGGCCAGGAACATTGGAGGTGGATTTAAACTGTTTTATCATGGTGTGGATGGAAAGAGAAATGGTGTAGGGGTGATTCTGAAGGAAGAGTACAGTAAGAGTGTAGTGGAGGTGAAGAGAGTTTCTGATAGGGTGATGATCGTGAAGGTGGAAGTTGAAGGGATGATGATAAATGTCATCAGTGCCTATGCTCCACAAGTTGGCTGTGAGATGGAGGAGAAGGAAAGATTCTGGAGTGAATTAGATGAAGTGGTAGATGGTGTACCTAGGAAAGAACGGTTGGTGATTGGGGCGGACTTTAATGGGCATGTAGGTGAAGGGAACAGAGGTGACGAGGAGGTGACGAGGAGGTGACGAGGAGGTGATGGGTAGGTATGGTTTTAAGGAGAGGAATGTGGAAGGGCAGATGGTGGTAGATTTTGCTAAAAGGATGGAAATGGCAGTGGTGAACACTTATTTTAAGAAGAAGGAGGATCGTAGGGTGACGTATAAGAGTGGAGGAAGGTGCACACAGGTGGACTATGTGCTATGCAGGAGATGCAACCTGAAGGAGATTGGCGACTGTAAGGTGTTGGCAGGGGACAGTGTAGCTAGACAGCATAGGATGGTGGTCTGTAGGATGGTTTTGGAGGCGAAGAAGAAGAGGAGGAGAGTGAGGACTGAAAGAAGAATAAGATGGTGGAAACTGAAGGAGGAAGAGTGTAGTGTGAGGTTCAGGGAAGAGGTCAGAAAGAGGCTCAGTGGTGTTAAGGAGGTGTTGGATGATTGGGCAACTACTGCAGGAGTGATGAGGGAGGCAGCTAGAAAAGTACTTGGTGTGACATCTGGAAATAGAAAGGAAGACAAGGAGACATGGTGGTGGAATGAGGAAGTGCAGGAGAGCATAAGGAGAAGGAGGTTGGCAAAACAGAAGTGGGATAGACAGAGTGATGAGAAAAGTAGGCAGGAGTACAAGGAGATGCGGCAGCAGGTTAAGAGGGATGTGGCGAAAGCCAAGGAAAAGGCATATGAGGAGCTGTATGAGAGGTTGGACACTAAGGAAGGAGAAAAGGATTTGTACCGATTGGCCAGGCAGAGGGACCGAGCTGGAAAGGATGTACTGCAAGTTAGAGCAGTAAAGGATGGAGAGGGAAATGTGTTGACTAGTGAGGAGAATGTGTTGAGAAGGTGGAGGGAGTATTTTGAGCAGCTGATGAATGAGGAAAATCAGAGAGAGAGAAGGTTGGAGGATGTGGAGTTGGTGAAGCAGGATGTAGATAGAATTAGTAAGGAGGAAGTGAGAGCAGCGATTAAGAGGATGAAGAGTGGAAAGTCGGTTGGACCAGATGACATACTGGTAGAAGCGTGGAGATGTTTAGGAGAGATGGCAGTGGAGTTTTTGACCAGATTGTTTAACAGGATTTTGGAAGGTGAGAAGATGCCTGAGGAATGGAGAAGAAGTGTGCTGGTACCGATCTTTAAGCATAAAGGAGATGTGCAGACCTGCAGTAACTACAGGGGTATTAAGTTGATCAGTCACACCATGAAGTTATGGGAAAGAGTAGTGGAAGCCAGGCTGAGAGAAGAGGTGACCATCTGTGAGCAACAGTATGGTTTCATGCCGAGGAAGAGCACCACAGATGCCTTATTTGCTTTGAGAATGTTGATGGAGAAGTATAGAGAAGGACAGAAGGAATTGCATTGTGTATTTGTGGATTTAGAGAAGGCGTACGACAGGGTGCCAAGAGAGGAGTTGTGGTATTGTATGAGGAAGTCAGGTGTGTCAGAGAAGTATGTGAGGGTGGTGCAGGACATGTATGAGGACAGTGTGACGGCAGTGAAGTGTGCAGTAGGTACGACAGACTGGTTTAGAGTGAAGGTTGGACTGCATCAAGGATCGGCCCTGAGCCCTTTCCTGTTTGCAGTGGTGATGGACAGGTTGACGGACGAGGTCAGACAGGAGTCTCCCTGGACTATGATGTTTGCGGATGATATTGTGATTTGTTGTGAGAGTAGGGAGCAGGTTGAGAAGAGCCTGGAGAGGTGGAGATATGCGCTGGAGAGAAGGGGAATGAAACTCAGTAGGAGTAAGACAGAATACATGTGTGTGAATGAGAGGGAGGGCAGTGGAGTGGTGCGGTTGCAGGGAGAAGAGCTTCAGAAGGTGGAGGAATTCAGGTACCTGGGGTCAACAGTGCAAAGTAATGGAGAGTGTGTTAGAGAAGTGAAGAAAAGAGTGCAGGCAGGGTGGAGTGGGTGGAGAAGAGTGACAGGAGTGATTTGTGATAGTAGGGTATCTGCAAAATTGAAAGGAAAGGTTTATAAGACTGTGGTGAGACCTGCGATGTTGTATGGTTTAGAGACAGTGGCATTGAGTAAAAGACAGGAGGTGGAGCTGCAGGTAGCAGAGCTGAAGATGTTGAGGTTTTCGTTGGGAGTGACGAAGATGGACAAGATTAGAAATGAGTTTATTAGAGGGACAGCGCATGTAGGATGTTTTGGTGACAAGGTGAGGGAGGCGAGATTGAGATGGTTTGGACATGTGCAGAGGAGGGACATGAATTATATTGGTAGAAGAATGCTGAGGATGGAGCCACCAGGTAGGAGGAAAAGAGGAAGGCCAAGAAGGAGGTTCATGGATGTGGTGAGGGAAGACATGCAGGTAGTTGGTGTAAAAGAGGCAGATGTAGAGGACAGGGTGGTATGGAGACGGATGATCCGCTGTGGCGACCCCTAATGGGAGCAGCCGAAAGAAGATGAAGAAGAACAGTTTTTCAACGAAAATTTGCGCCCGCTGAACGACCAAAATGCCTGCTTATCGACCTTTTTTTACCCTGACCCACATGGACCATTTTTTTTTTGTTACTTTTGTAATGTTTTTAATTTATACTTTTTACTGTATTATTGTCAGAAATCCACCTGCCACGCCCCTTTCGGTGGCTGTCAAAACCCCCGCTTTCCCTGAAGCCCCCGGCTTCAACAATGCACACCTGGGGCTCATTATTCACTCACCCCCAGCTCCTATATAAACCCCTCATTCAGCCACACTCCTTGTCAGTTATTGTTATGTGAAGGTGTTTGGTGCATGGTTGTCTGTGGTTTCCCTGTCAGACGTATTCCTATGCGTTTCTTCCTTTCCGGACTCCACGCGCTCTCCACGGCTGTGCTTTCTTTCCAAAGCGCACCCCGGATTACCTTTTTCCTCCCGTGTGTTCGCCCGTGGACCTCGCCCCTCCAGGGCATACCACGGATATCTCTCTCTCGTTTGTCGGGATTCTATGGACTGCCATGTGTGTGTGTTAAACTCTCCGTGTTTTTGTTAAACCAAAGCGAACTGTGCTCCGGCTTTGCCTCCGCTCATTACGCTGCATAACAATTATATACAGTATTTTTTATGTACTTGTATTATTTAGTATTAATACTGCTAAGAACAGGGCTAAGAATCGGTGGAGGTCGGGAATGGATTAATTGGTTTTCCATTATTTCTTATCGCTCTTACACCTTTTCGCATTTCAAACGGTTATAAGGAACGGATTAAAGTCGATAAGCGGGGTACCACTGTACATATATATATATATATATATATATATATATATATATATATATATATATATATATATATATATATATATATAAATACAAAACAAATTAAAAATGTTGTTACCTAATGAATGTGTCCAGGCTGAAGATCCACATATAGAACACAAGCAGAGAAAAGATGATGATGATCATGAATGTGTCTGTTCTCAGTCATGTTTACATCACTGACTCCCTCTGTCTCATCCACGTTAACCCTAAATTTCTTACTGCCTTCTGCCCTGCTCATTCTTAGCTTCGTAAACTAATCTACATCTGTGGATCTGTGGTGAGTGAGAGACAGGACTATATACACCAGTGGATTGAAAAAGACAGGCAATGACAGGAAATCGGTTGTTCGGCTGAAATCGGCGCACAGTGAAAATAAAATAAAAATATTTCACCAAATCAATGTATTAAAACTAAAGTAACGAGTCTGTTTTGAAAATGTAAAAAAAAAATCTACTCAAGTACAGTAACGAAGTATTTGTTCTTCGTTACTGCCCACCTTTGTGTGACAAGTATAAAGCACCTTTCTTTTTTTTCTTTCTTTTAATCGAATTATTACAAAATAGATATCAAATTTCTTAACCATATTTACACTTAAACCATTTCATGTTTTGGAACCTACACGAAGCAGGTTCAGTCTTAGCATAATTTATATTTTAACAGCAATGGTTTCAAAACAACGATTTTTGAGCTGGATCTTTATCTTTGGGAAGAGGGTGAAGTCTGCAGGAGACAAATATGAGAAGTAGGCCGGGTGTGGAAGTGAGATCGTATTTCTGGTGTAAAACTCGCATCTGTAAGTGTTCTAACTTGCTGTCCATGATGAAATAACAGACGTGGTAACACACATGGTAAGAATAGCACCAGTTGCACAGCTCCAATGTGCACAGGACGATCTCTTTTGGCACACTGGCTAAAGAAAGGTTGGTGCTCCATGTGACTGTGCGTGGAGCCTAAACTTTTTGATACCACCTCATAGTGTAAATTGCTCTGTTTTGCTAAATTAGGTACTGTATTTCATTAAAATATTAACAAATGACAGTATACTACCCCATACTGTTCACCGTTATTTTAGACTCCTGGGTAGGTTAGGCCATGTCTCGACTTACGATATTTTCAAGTTACAAAGGGGACATCAGAACGCATCTTCGTTGTAACTCAGGGACCCTATATTTTATTGATTTATTCATTTGGTGTTATTGATGGGTCCAGAGCTTATACAAAGACTCCTGGGCATAAGAGCTTCCCCCTGAGAAAGAAAGTCTTCTGTCCTGGAGACTTTCTTGTGCCTAAAAATCAAATGAACCAGCCTGATCTTTGCGGTTACAAAGCGCTGACTCCAATGAAACTAAAGACAGTATTTTTATATTTTGTGTGTTTTAGAGAGAAGTACGCTCAGTACCTCAGTGCTCAGGTGTTGGACAGCCAGGGCCGCACCATAAGAGACACAAAGTCTTCGTTTTACTTCCACCTCACCCAGCTGACATGGGTGCCTGCTAACAAATTCACACATGACGGGAAACAACTTGTGGACTACTTGCTTCCAAACAGGGTGTATCTCTTTTCTGACAAAGTGCACAAACTTTTAGGATCCCACGTCTATTACGCCAATCTGGATCCGAGCAAATTCTCCCTAGCCATAGGTAAGCAGGTTTTTACATGTCCTTCCTGGTTTCAGAGTAAATATTTATCGAAGGCTTGTCCTGGCAGATTAATAAGGACTGTTCTAACTGTACAGGAATGAGACACACTGTTCAGGTGGACGAGTTTGTCATGTACCTCAAACGCTGGTGTACGAAGGAGTCTGATGGTGAGCTCGAAGGAGCCGATTTCATCACCACTATGCAGCACATCCACTCGGTGTATTGCTACTTGCAAGCAGAGTGCACCATCACACAGCTTCGCGAGCTCTTCCAGCACTCGCCTGCTGTCTTCATAGAGTACCACAGGTCAGAAAGCACTCAAATCCAAACGCACAATTTCTTCTTTCTATCAGAAGAAAGTTAATTAAATAAAGGAATCCAAAATGTCCACTGTGTCGACTAGAATTCTTCTGGACGCTTTTACTATTTCAAAGACGTGTGCTGGCGAGATCCAACAGAGGTGTTTATAAGATACAAGGAGCTGATCTGCAGGGCAGACAGCAGGGTCCAGGAACCTAAATTACTGGCTCCATTTTATAGCTTCTGCAAATGGAAGAATTGTTCAAGGTGAGCCTTCGGGGTTCGCTATTGCTATTAGAGGCCGAAAGTAGATTTTACAGTTAGTAGTTTTAATCGTTGATAACTGATTTAAAAATGGATACTACTATTCTGTAGTATTTTACACCCCATGTAAAATAGTTCAGAACTTTATTACAAAAAATATGAATACATTAATAACTATTGATCAAAATAAAAGACACCCATTTAAACTGAAACCAAAAAGTAACACTCCAAATTAATAACAACAGTTACCTCAAAAATAAAAAAAACACAATAAACATGGCGTGGTGTTTGTGAGTCGCCTCTAGAGGCCGCTCTCGTACTCTGTAACGCAACCCGGAAAAACTATAGGTATGGATTTTTGCCAATACTGCCAACAATCAATTATCAGTCAAACTCTAGTTGCTGTGCACCCGAAAAAAAACCTATAAACGGTTGCATTTCAAATGAAAGTTTTTGGTCTTGTTTTTAAGACTCGACTTCTTTGATGGACCCTTCGAAGTCTGTTTCGAGTGGAACCCTGTCTTGAAAAACTTCTGTATGACCCCGACCACTGTACTGTAACTCAGTTTCAGGGTGTTACTGATATTCTTATAGCCGAGGCATCTTTGTGAAGAGCAACAATTCTAATTCTGAAATCCTCAGAGAGTATTTGCTATGAGGTGCCATGATGAACATCCAGTGTTCAGTATGAGAGAATTGTACTCTAAGCATCTAATTTTAACAAGCGCCGGTTTACGAGTGGATGTTGGAGCCGAACGACTTCTGTTTTATCCGTGGCAGGATTGAAACAAGAGCTAAAATTGTGCTTTAAAAACCCAAAAACATAGAAATAAATACACTTGTGGCATCGGCATCTCCGAATATATTGTACGAAAATGTTAATGAAAAAAAAAAAACATTTTTGATTGCTATCCTCATTGTTGAAACATTGTATCTCGGGGAATACCTGTTGTAAATAATCGGGGCGAACTGTATTTTTTTTTATATCAAAGCCAAGCTGCATGAGGAGAAGCTGGCCTTCAGCGAGAGAGACCGTGAAATTTTTGTGGTGTAAAGAAACTCTCCCAACTCTCACCACCGAATCACAGACGGAGAACTTCAGGCCATGTCCAGCTATGCAGAACCTGGTGCGTGGCCTCATCCCATACATTCAGAGGTTCATCTACAATCACGACGAGCTCGGAGAAATATACGAAGACCTGAAAGAGAGCGGAATTGCCCAGGAGATCAAGTCTCTGAGCTTCGGTCAGGTAAGCTTTCGCCCTTCTTCTCGTCTCTTAGATTCACTATTAGCAATTCGTGGCTTGACTGCAGTGGCTGCTGAGTCATTGCTGGCTATTGCATCATGTTCTTTTAGTGAAGAACTGACAAGAACTTAAACAGAGGATTGTTTTTTTTTTTTTTTTTTTACAGGTGGGAAAACTGTACATTTATTACCGCTTGGAACAGCCAGACCAGACGCCCATTTTAGAGAGCGACGACATTATATGTCTTCTGAAAGACAGGAAAGAGTTGTACATTCAGAAAGACCATCTGTCCTCCAAAATGGCCATCTGCAGGTATTTCTCGAAATGCTCTGATTATACAAGGCAATGCACTTGTCTTTTACGAGACTCTGGGACTCTGGTTTCGTGGTTAAAGTATTATTTTGCTCCTCTGATTACAGAGAGCTGGTGAAATTGTTCACCACAGAGAAGAGGTTTATGGAGGAACTGAAACACTTTCTCGAGGAAAATAGCAAATAGCAAAACCAAATATAAGATTATGAACCTGATTTCAAGCGATTTGCTCTTAATTCAAGCGTAGAATGCTGAAGCTAATTCCAATTTTGATCATTCATCTGCCAGGTGAATATATAACTCTACAAGCTAAAGTAATAATCTCCAAAATTAAGTCAAATGATCATATATTTTAGTTTATTTATTCTTCTTTTTTAGTAGAGCTAGATTTGATCTTGCAGGCATCGTCACATCTATACACAGACGCTGCCTATAATCAGACCAACTTTAAACAAAATCTGGAGTGTAGGTAGCAAACATGGGAGGTTATGGCGAGCCTCTGATCTCCTGGCGCTCTAGGAAAGTTTTTCCCTAAGCTAGGTGTCTGGCTCGTCGGTACACAAGTGAGTCATCGCAGCTGCGGCTTCAGAAATGCTGAGATGCAGAGATTTGTGGGTCAGGTCTCTGGAGACTGCGTCATATAGCAACTGGAACCAATCCGAACACACCTAAAGACGTTCTAATTATCACATCAGGGAGCCCGAAATGGAAACGTCTTGAGAAGATAATGCGACTGAGCGTGAATCATAGCGTGACGGGCTTCCGTGACATCCTTCTTAATCACAGCCGAGATCTGGCAGATATTCGTATATATTCGAATATTAGGAAAAATAATTGTTTGTCATGTCGTTTTGTTTGTTTGTTTCTCTCCTCTAGGATTCGGACTCCTTGAAACGACTGCTGGATAATAAAGACATTCAGGAGCTTCCTCAGGATGAAGAGCGATGGGAGGTTCCGGCACCGCTGGAGACGTCTTTACCCAAGAGTAAGCTCCAGGCCACGTGGTGTAGGGATTTAAGATCACACACTCCCATGATGTTTGTACGTGGTTTTTGGAGCCTCGTACGCGACACGTTTACGCGTTGCTTTCATCTCGGTACCCAATCACGTTCCCGTTGTTCTCCTTCATCTTCTGTTCGTTTGACGCACACACGCAAGGCCGCTAGTATGCTAATCGGGATTTGAAGCCGGACATGAAAGAGCAGCTGTTACCGGGGCTGCGGGAGAGTTGCAGAGGAAGAGCATCCCTCGCTCATCCTTTCCTCCAATCAATAACCATCACACACAAGCAGACGCATACACACACACACACATGTATTTCGTTACAGGTTTAAAAGAACAGTGTTCTGATGGTAATTTCACTAAAAAGCCCTGGAACATAGCAATATTCTTTTCTCCCTTTTTTTCTGTCAGAGCTCTTTGCATTCGGCTCCACTGAAAGCGTACAAGAAGTGGAGATAAACACAGAGGAGGAGGAGGAGGAGGATGATAAGCTGTGCTCTTGGCCTCCCAAAGCATCGATCAACAAAACAGGAGGCCGAGGCACAGGTGTGTACAGAGACCCGGTCGCAATCTGCGAGATCATGTGAGGGGAAAGAGGTTGCTGCCGAGCTTGAAATACAGGAATCTAATAGGGAAACGTCCCAATTCTATTTATTTAAAATAACCAATCACGATTTTCACTCTTCCTCTAAAATGAACTTCCGTGTGGCAGCCTTTTTGTATTATTAGACAAAAAAATGTATTCAAGTCAAATTTATTGGTCAATGAAGAGCACTACACTATCAGGCATAACATTATGACATTACAAAATTATAGACGGTGAAATGATTAACCCTGATTATCTCTTCATCATGTTACCTGCTAGTGGGTGGGATATATTATTCAGCAAGTGAACATTTTGAACTCAAAGTTGACGTGTTAGAAGTGGGAAAAATGGGCAAGTGTAAGAATTTGAGCGAGTTGGACGAGGGCCAAATTGTGCCGTCTGGACGACTGGGTCAGAGCATCTCCAAAACTGCAGCTCTTGTGGGATGTTCCTGGTCTGCAGTGGTCAGTATCAATCAAAAGTGGTCTAAGGAAGGAACAGTGGTGAACCGGCGACAGGGTCGTGGGCGGCTGAGGCCCTTTGTTTACATTTCTCTTAGCTTAAATTGCTAAAGAAGTTAATGTTGGTAATTCTTGCGGGGTCAGGACTGATTTGGCAGCAAAAGGGGGACCAATAAAATTTTAGGCAGGTGGTCATAATGTTATGGTTGATCGTGTATATCAGGTATATAAGTGCAAATAGTGGAATGATTTTAGTTCTATTTTCAATTCATTTTGATTTGTATTTAAAGTTTAATAATGGACAGAGGTAAAGTAGTTATAAAGTTTGTTTCTCATAATTGTAAGTTCACCCCTATTGAGTGAGCCAGTGGCAACTCCCCTGAGATTGCATGAGAAAGAAACCTTTAGAGGAACCAGACCCAAAAGGGAAACCCATCCTCATCAACCGAATATCCACTCATTACAGTTGAGATGATTTATGTTCCTCCCAACATGTGTACAAAGGAAAAGAAATCTTAATGGTCTTTAAGGGTCTTAAACAGTCTTAAATTTGACTTTGTAAAACCTGCAGAAACCCTGTACTTAGTATGTCTGTTTGATTGTCTTCTATAGAAGAAAGAAACTACAATTGTGGATTCATGTTATCCTTTTAAGACATAAGGCAAAGAAGGAATCCACTCCGATTACTGGGTTGAGCAAATTAACCTCAAAAAATACTTTTAAGTCCATTTTATTCTTATTCCACAGAAAAAACCTTCAGAGCTGCTGTCCAGAGTGTTGAAGCTCCTAATGAGGCTCCAGCTGGGTCCATGGTGGCTTCTGGTGAGCAAGCTGAGGCCAGTGTGGACCAGCCAGAGACTAATAGCACTCCATCTTCAGCTGGAGAACAAACATCTACACAGCAGCTTTTAGAGCAGTATGTTGTTTAGCTTCTGTCGTACTCGGGATAAGTTTTACTCTCCGAATGATTTCTCATATTTGTGTCTTGTCTTTAGGGTTCACAAGCCGGTCCAGCCTCCAGAAGTCATGGCAAGCCAGTTTCAGGGAAGTGTTCTTCACCCATGCCACTGACCAATGTATGTCCTCTGGACCTTGCATTTGACAAGAACTAGAGATCGCCTGGTCCAACGAAAACAGTAAGAGCGGCCAGCCGTACGACTTCAAACTGATCTGTAACCCCACGTAAGAGGTGTTCGTGGAAGTCAAGACAATGGTCAAGCAGGAGAGGCACTTTATTCATCTGTCAGCCAACGAACTCGATTTCGCTCTGAAGGAGAAGGAGAAGTACCCACATATACAGAGTGTATGGCGCAGGAAACTCGCAACTCACCCGTCTCTCTCGCATCAAGAATCTTGCCCAGCATCTGCATTCCAAAACACTGGAATTGTTTTTATTTGTGTATATAATAATTTTTATTTTTATTTTACTGGTAACTGTATACACTGTCTGCATTTACGCTTTATTCACAATTGAAGTTTTTTTAAAAAAAATGTTTTATTTACTGTTATTTTTTATTCATCGTTTTTTTCTACCTCCCGATTTTGTGGTCTTTAAAAGTAACCCCTTTTAGATGTTTTGCAGGTGTGATTTTTGACATTTTGAATCGTACTTTTAAATAAATTAACCAGGAATCAAAACATGAATGCATTTGTTTATTAACACAGACTGTACTAACTGTTGTGACTCTCTTAATTTAAATATTTAATCAATATTGTGACATCACAATGTGTCCTCATCCCGTTTTCAGTATTCTCGATCCTGACTGGAATAAAACTCAATAAATGAATGTGTCAAGTGTGTCAAATGTCAAAAGTATGTCACGTCGAGCGTCTCTGTGGCAGATTTGCCCGGTTTCACACAGAATTTCACGTTTGCTTGTGATAGTAACTTGATAGTAACGTGATAACGTACACGGTCAGAATAGCACCGGATTGGACTATTAGTCATTATACCATGAGTCTAATCTACTTTTTTGATACCACCTCGTAGTAACGTAGTTGCAAGAAATTTCCTTTAGACAACCAAAAAATATATTTTAACAATGACATATAATCTGTCAAAGGAAACTCATACACATGTATCACACACAAAAATGAAAAATGTCCCCTGTTTTAAATATAAATCTTTTTTTGAATCTGAATTAAAAGATTTTCGTGCTAAAAATACAAAAACAAAAAAGGTAAATATATTTTATCACACATACACAACACCTCCTGTAATACAGGAATAAAGGGGGGGGCGTGGCGTTACCTGCACACCGCGCTGCTATTGGGTGATGCAAAATAAAAGGCGTGGCTTCGAGCAGCATTTCGGAAGCTTTGATTTTCAGCCCTGGAGAAGGACAATAGCGGCGGAGCGGCGCGCAGAGGAAACACTGGCCAGGCCTGGAGAGAGGAAATGCGGACAGAGGAACCACAAGCCCAGGACGCTTTTAGGGAAAGAAAGAGATGTGCGGTGTGTATTGAAAGAGGGGATTTGGATTTCTGGCTCGAACAGGAAGAATAAGAAACGAGGACTGGTTTCATGGTGAGTGAATTATATTGATTATAATAATAATAATTATTATTATTATTATTATTATTATTATTATTATTATTCAATACATTGGTGATTGTCAAAACCATATTTTTTTCTCAACGTTTTTTTTTTTATCTTCTTTGTGCTTCATGTCCTACCTGAAGTGTGTTTCCTCCTTCCTCAAAATAAATAAATAAATAAAATGTAGCTGAACAAGGTCGCAAATGATTTCTATTAATAATAAATAGCTGGAAGCATGGATTAGACTGGAGCTCCTGAGCTTGTGTCTGTGCTCCTGTCTGCTGGGCTTTTAGTGCTGGATGATTCAGACCCCCTGTAGGTCACCTGGACATAAAAAAAGCACATTAAAATCCTCATAATGACCCTGATCTAGGAGAAGAACAAGATTTTCAATTTGGGTTGAAGAATATTCTGCACATCAGCTGCCTCGTCTCCATACCTCTACCTCTGTAGGCCATGCAACATGCATCTACATTACATATCTGCACGTGTGTGTGTGTGTGTGTGTGTGTGTGGTGTGTGTGTGTGTGTGTGTGTGTGTGTGTGTGTGTGTTTACTGCTCACAGTCTGATCGTAATATAGACATTTTGCTATATGAGTATCATGTCCAGGCTTCTAACGCTTTGTTCTTTCGACACGTCTCAGCACTGAGACTAAACCAAACACCAAAAAAGCTTTTATATATACACAATTTTAATATTATTAGTATTTTTTTTATTTATTAGTATTTCATGTTTGAATGCAGATACACCTCGGATGGATTACATTCCAACATTTGGCAGATTTTTTTATATTTATTTATTTTTAATAAACAGGTACACTTCAATCCAAAAGCAGAAAGCTGAGCAGATGATGGTACATAACCTGCACTGTTGCAAGATTAGGGTACTTATTTAATGGACCGCTTATATGTATTTTCAGGGCTGGACAGTTTTTGTTGTTTTGGGAAATAAAACGGAATAAAGGTACATAATTTAACAGCAATTTTAGATCATTGATATCAAATATGTTCAAGGCAAGGACACATAGTTTAGTCTAAATTGTTTGTTATAATAATAATAATAATAATAATAATAATAATAATAATAATAATAATAAATTAGTTTTTTCATGAATAAATCTGAATCCCTGTATTGTTGTAAAGACATGGTCCAGCTTGCTAATGACGCATTCCCTTATCATTAGCATGTTAGTAGCTGGGGTCATTGCTCTAGATTGCCCCCTAGTGGAGCAAAAAAATAAATAAATCACAAAAGTTTCAAATCAATGATCTTTGAGAATATTTAATTTCCAACACGCACATTTTAAATCGTTTTTAAAAGCTAATCTGAGCTGCACCCTATATTAGTTTTTTTCTATAAAACTGCACTATATGCCTGGCAGGGTTTGAATCCCCTGATTTAAGTACACAGTTAATCATCAGGTCGAGTATCTGTGTGCGAGCAGGCAATAATTAAACCAGGCTGGACTAGAGCAGAGACTAGCATTTCCAATCTCGCATGTTTTTGTGTGTGTGTGTGTGTGTGTGTGTGTGTGTGTGTGTGTGTGTGTGTGTGTGTGTGTGTGTGGACTGATCTAGAGACTATTTCTTTCATCAAGCAGGCAGGTGTGTGTGTCTGTGTTTGTGCATGTTGCTCAGATCCTGGTTTTTCACACCCCTGCAGTTTGAACACGAGGAGAGAGAGTAACAGCTCCGCATTAATGATTCAGGAGGTGGATGAGCTCCACAGGCCCTCTCATCCTACTGCACCTTGACCAGATAAAGAATAACATTTGTCTATAATAGAGAAAATGCATTTTGGCAGTAAATTTCACAGTTATTTAGATATCAAACAGAGAAACCATTGAGAATAGTGTTAAACCTGCTACATAATGGTATAATTATTTACATATAGAGAATGCACCCAAAATAAATAGACATCGTAATGGGCTCAGTGCTTAAACATCCAATGTCCAGTAAACATACACTATTTAGACAAAAGTATTGAGACATGACCTTTTCTGCCATATGTGGTTCTTCTCCACAGTTGTATAGCAGGTTTTTAGATGCAGTATAATCAAATTTTGCGTTCACTTGAACTTGGAAACCCAACACCAGCATGACATTAACCCTGTGCACAAAGCGAGCTTCATGAAGATATGGTTTGCATGGGTTGGAGTGGAAGATGATCTGCTATAGAGCTCTGATCTCAACCCTACTGAATGCTTTTGGGATGAATTGGAACACTGACTGCACCCCACCAAAGGCCCCACCCTACATCAGTACCTGACTTTACTAACTCTCTTATGGCTGATGAATATAAATGTCCAAAAGCACTCTCCATAATTAAGTGGAACATCTTCCCAGAAGAGTGGAGGTTATTATAACAGTAAATTCAGATTAATTGTGGAATGCGATGCTCAAAAAGCACAAACCGTACTTATGACCAGGTGTCCACAAACTTTTGCAATATAGTGTATTTTGCTGGACTTTAATACTTCTTACCACTTAAAAAAAACTTGTTTTATTCTGTTGGTACTTCTGCATACACTGTACTGAGTTATAAATGATTGGGTTTGGCTTCTGTAACTGTCTTGATGATAATTTCTTTCTCCTGTGCCATGAGGTGCATTGGGTGGAAAGGGCCTGATGGCTTCCTTGCTGTCGCCGTAGCTGTTTTATTACACGATTAGGTTTCTAACCCAACACCAACCCTCCACCTTTTGCAGCTGGATTCAGGACCATCCATGGCAAAGTGATTTATCCCCATTCACACAACTGAGCTCTCAAGAGTTGCAGCCTGTTATGGCCAGGACTCAAACCCACAACCCCCGGATTCAAAGTCCAATACCCCCCTCCAGATGATTAGAAGAATAAAAAATCTATCTGGGTTTAGAGGTCTGTTAGCAGTCCCTTTGAATAGATACCTCATCATTTGAAACCTGCCTGCTCATCTGTATCGATTGATTCAGAATGCCGCGTCTTGATAATCGTCTTTCAGATTTCAGGAGAACAGGTTTCGAACAGGTTTTTATTTGTGTTCACGTTGTGGTCTCGAGCAAATTTCATGACTCATTTGTAAGCAGTTGGAAGGCCTGGCCAGCTGCTGTGCTGTCAGTAATGTCTGATACGACAGGCTGCATGGCACCTCTGCTACTCTGAGAAGGAAAGTCAAATTGGATTGTTATTGTAAGCCTCGAAGAAGGACTTAAACATCCTGTTAACGTGGGAGTCGATGTCTTGCACTCTCGCCATCCACTTGAGGGCTATATAGAGTTTTGCGTCACTCACTTTGTCACATTCACTCAACGATTCATATCTTTGGTTTGGAATGTAGTGTCCGGGTTCTAGCTCAATCTTTGGTGAGGGACTGGACCATAAAGCCTCTCAATGATTGCCTAATAAAGATCCGTGTTGGTTTTGAAAACTTGAAATTGATAGAGGACAGTGCAGGATGACTGATGGATAAATGTCATAATGTCTGGCTTTCAGAGGTTTTTTACACTTGCTTCTTTTTAACTTCCCAAATAGGATCAAAGCAGTAAAACCGGTCAGTAATGGTTTTCTGTCAGGTGAAACCCGTACTATTGAACTTTCCTGCAGTAATCCCTCCCATGTCACGCATGTCTGGTCCATGTGATGACCAAATGGTACAGATGGGAGCTTCAGCAAGTGGGGGTTTTTGACTGTGAAAAATCGCAAGAACACTGTGAGGCCCTAAGGCACCTTCAAGACAGCAAACAGCAAATAGCGTAGCAGGTGGTCTGAGCATGTGTCCTTGGACATTACCTGTTACATCATGCACTTCAGGGACTGCCTGGAGCATTCAGCCTGTGCATTTGCAGTATGGATGAAAAGCTACACATTTTTATTAGCTCAGATACACTATATTGCAAAAAGCTTCTGGACACCTGGACATAAGTACGTTATGTGCTTTTTGAGAATCACATTCCACATTTAGTCCCAATTTACTCTTATAATTGCCTTTATAATTATGATTTTAACACATGGGAATTGTCATGCTGGGACTGATTTGGGTCTCCAAGTTCCAGTGAAGGGAAAATTCCATGCTACTGCATCCAAAGACACCCTGTACAATTGTGTGCATTCAGATTTGCTGATTTGCTGTTTGTGGCTGGGAAAATCAGGTGTCCCAATACTTTTGTCCGTATTGTGTATATATGGGTTGATCAGACCACCAATTGACTAAAAATTTGGAAGAGCTCTTGGCGAGGGCTTAGATATGGCTTTTTTAATTGTATTTATTTTTTGACTATCATGTCAAAAGGTTTTCAAGTTTTGGAATAAACACTTTTCGCTTCAATTCAAAGAAGGAGAAGCGCACAAGAGAACCGGTGGTCTTCCTGGGACCAGGCAAGTGGGGTTTATGTAGTGGTGGTGGTCCATTTTCCTGGCCTAGCATCACACTTTGTAGAAGTTGTCAAGTCTGCTGTTAAAAAGGAGGGTTTGGGGAACACTGTAGTAGGAAAACTGCTATGTTTTGATCAACACCACACACCTGAATGAATAGAAATAAGACTGGAATGTAGCTGAACATAAGGGTTGTATGTTCTGACTCTAATGAATACAAAGAGTACCACTTTTTTTTTTTTTTTAAGCTTAAAGTGGTACTCATTGTGGAAAAATATTTTTCATTATTTTTGGTGGGCAGCAACATCTATATCTTAAAAAAGAGCTGATCTGAGCCAAGACGAGCACCTGAAAGTTAACAGCCTTGCTCAAGGGCTCTGCAATGGAAGCTTGGAGTTGCTGGGATTTTATCTAACAATCTTTCAGGGACAGAGGTAATAAATTATTTATGGGGTGGCATGAGAATTATGAGGGGTGGCAAGATTTAAGCAAGCATCCTTGCATGGTTCTTGTGGATATAAGGAATGATATTCACATTCGCCATGTACACCGGGGTGCACTTTTTAATATTGGTCTATAAAATGAAACAAAGCTTGATGTGTAATTGAATTTACCCGAACCCGATATCTGGGCCAAATGCGTTGTTACGTGAAGTCACTAATCAAAAGTTCGGACAAGATACAACCTACTGAGGTTAATACTTTGGAAAATAGTTTAGTGTTTAGCTGTTACTGAAAATGAACTACAATAATATGTCATATGCTTTTATTTATATTTATGCAAATGCTTCGATTCGTTAAAAGAGCTGGATCGAGTAGTTTGTTTGTTATCAGTGATTAAATGTGTTCGATTCACGAAGCAGTTCCAAAGGGTCTTTTATTTGGACTATGCTTTAATATGAAGATCAGATTTCTTGCCATTATTTACAGGTATATGCTTTTTTTTTGTCATCACACGCTGTAAATCAGTCGAGGAAACTTATTACATTTATATTTTATACTAGGGGATACAAGTGCAGGGGTGGCACATGGGGTGGAAAAGCTTTTTGTTGCCACCCTGTGCCACCCCGGTAGGTCTGCCTCTGCAACAACCACTAAGCTCTCACTTCCCCATCACTCAGTTTATAACCACTGGCCTGTGGATCATCTGGTACTGACAGGTTAAAAACATAACGTTTATTTGGATTTTTTCACCTTATTGACTTTTGCAGTCTGCAAAATATTTTATTAAAAACATTTTTAAAAAGGCCGCTTATGCCAAATTTCTGCGCTTGTATAAGTCGTAGTTTTTTTGCTGTGTATCGATAAACTAAGATTTCACTGATTTCGCATTACGTTGAGTTAAGTTTCAATTTCAGGATATACATAATAATGAAACCCTAAAATATGTGTAATAGTAATATGATGTGATTTGTTATTGTGTATTCCCCCCATCCATGGAAAAATTGTTTTGTGGAACCATTGAAACTGGTCCGATGTGCACAAAATCTGATTGTGGGGGTCAGATGGAGTGCAAGAAAAAAGGGCAGACCATGACATGGACTTTATAGACGCCGACAGTGATACTGATTAAGGAATTAAGGAGTGCTAATCAAGATTTAGTGCCAGGAACCATGTAGAACCATGTGCACCTGTCATCAGTGCAGAGACTGCCTGCATCGCATTACATTCAAGTCACATTGGAGCTGCAGAAACTACACAAATAAAGAAAGAAAGCAGACACGATCCAAACGAGTGCACGAGTATAATAATACCTTGTTATGCATGTAAAATGTTGCAGTATTCGCACGTGCAAGCGGAACGTGTTTCGTGTTTTTTTGAGACACACTCATGCTGACATTGGGTTTGACCTAGCGAGTCGTATTGCTCCCGCTTCCGATTGATTGCGTCAGTGTATAAGCGCGGCGGTGTGAACGTGCCGGATTTGTGCACAGCTCTAAAAGCTGATCTCACAGAATCCTCGCTTCTACCCTTTTTGCGAAGAAAAAAAAAAGAAGAAAAAAAACGGGCAGGTTTCACAAAGTGGGACGTTTGGCGGCGATAAGACGAGATGACGAGGGAGAGTCATTGGACATGACATCGCATCAGCCTACACGAATAGGAGCTGCAGCTGTATGCTGTAACCTGCAGTGCAAACTAAGCACTCTCGATCCTCCGGCGGTAACAAATGGTCCTCTGTGTTTACATCCGCCGCAGTGCCATGAACCGAGCGAGAGAAAGAGAGAGGGAGAGGGAGAAGGTGCTCACCATCACGGCTATAACAGGATTAGAGATTCTGTTGAGAAAGAATTTCATTCGTGTAGCTGCAAAACCAGAGGTCGAAAGGACAAGCATGGGGGTTTATACAGCGTTCCTGCTTACGCCGTGGCCTTATGTAAATTGTATCAGTTTTTTATTGGTATGATTTATTCCTATAAGTCAAACCGGGCTGCTCTGATCTACAGTGATATATATACTGATGTGTTCTTCGAGAAAGACGTTCAGTCTTGCACGACAGAAGCTGCTGCTATTTTGAGCACGAGCACAAAGAATGACAGGTTAGATGAGACTATACAAAGTCCTTATCTTCTGAAACCATCTTGCATATCTTCACACTAATTACTTCGCCTGCAGCAAGGCTCGAGCTGAGGGGATACAAAACGTACAGATAATTAACTGTTCAGTGGACTCTAGAGGATAGAAAAAGAAAAAAAAAAGCCCATTCCTGGATTTTTAATAAATGTAAATGTGTGTGTGTTTGTGTGACTGCAGTACCGTTAAGTGGTTGCCAGCACTCTCACTCTCCACACCTGCTCCTGTGGAAAAAATGAGCTCCTCCCCTGTTGTGTCGCGAGTGTCTGTGGACATCCTGGAGGAGCTGCAGCTCTTTGCCGCGCAGAACCTGGAGAAGCTCGAGGTTAACAAGTATTATGAGGTGATCCGCGAGCTCGGCAAAGGCACCTACGGGAAGGTGGACCTTGTCATTCATAAGATCAGAGGTAACTAGCCGTAATTAACTCAACCAAATCCATTTTGCCAAGATTATTGTTCCCGTAATATGACTCTGTATGATTCTAACCAAGGTACCAAGATGGCGCTGAAATTCCTGAAGAAAAAAACGACTAAGCTCAAGAGTTTCCTGAGGGAGTACAGTATCTCGCTGTACCTCTCCCCGTGCCCCTTCATCATCAACATGTTCGGGATCGCGTTCGAAACCGAGGAATACTACGTGTTCGCGCAGGAGTACGCCTTAGCGGGGGATCTCTTTGACATCATTCCTCCACAGGTAATCCAAACTGCATCCTTCAGAGGGGGTGACGCTGCCCGATGGGCTTGAAAAAAGTCAGAATTGCAAAAAAAACAACAACAACTTGGAATTGCGAGAAGAAAAACTCAAAATTGCTAGAATTATAGTCGGAATTCCGAGAAAAAATGTGGAATTCGGCAAACTTTTTTTTTTATGTGCCGGAAACGGGCTTCCATACGAATCTTTTCATCGCCCCTCGCTGTTTTCTCCCCCTTCCTTTATTTTTTCATTCTGCAGCGATTTCTGTGTTTTCTGTCCAGAGCGCGAGGAATCGTTTCAGCCCAAATGCAGTATAACAAAGTACTAGTGATGAGTTAAGGTTATTTATGTCTTTATATTCTGCAAGGTTCAAGCAATAGATGCATTTGGTGCAAAAGATGTATGTATTCCTTTATGGGTCCAAAATCTTTTGGACTGTTTATATATATATATATATATATATATATATATATATATATATATATATATATATATATAAACATCATAAAAGTTTCTGGACACCCCCCAGTCATGTCCATTTTTGAACACCACATCCAGAAGCGGTTTTCCCTTTGCATTTATAATAACCTTGAATCTTCTAGGAAGGCTTCACTCTAGATTTTGAAGCATGTATGTTAGAGGTCGACCGATAGTGGACTTTATCCAAAACAAACAACACTACATGAAAAAAACTTGATCACGAGAATAAATAAAAATGACTATAACGAATCAGGAAATTGTGCTAAATGACAGAAATATGTATATAACAATTAAATATAATTATATAATTAATGAATTACATATAATAAATGTAATATAGCACTCTCCGTGCAGCGCGCGGTCTCATGTGTAAACACGAACAGCACATGACCTCAATGACTCGCCTTTAGAGGCCGGTCTCGTAATGACAGCGGACCTTCTTAGAAACTCCAGCAACAAACGCAAGCCGGAAAAATTATCGTTATGTATTTTTGACGATAGCCGATAGATCTAGCAATCGACTATCGGTGCAGATTATTCTGCAAAACTGATGAATCAGTAGATCTTTAGTGTCTGTAGGGATTTTTCCATGCATGTTGGGTTAAGAGGGCTGGAGAACAGTCTGAATTTCAGGCAGGAACAGTTTTTGACATTTTACTTATGATTAAACTGTGGCAATAGTTTGGGGAAGAGCCACATACGTGGTCAGGTGTCCATAAACTTTTGCCATAACATTTATTTGCATTATTATTTTCATTTGGTCTTGAATCTTTTTTATTTTTATTTTTTATTCTCTGGATGTTTTCAGGTGGGACTTCCGGAGCCTGTGGCTAAGCGCTGTGTCCACCAGGTGGCCCTTGCCTTAGACTACCTGCACTGTAAAAAGCTGGTGCACCGTGACATCAAGCCGGAAAACGTGCTGCTGTTTGATAGGGAGTGCCGCAGGGTGAAGCTGTCCGATTTCGGCATGGCACGGTGCGCCGGCTCTGTGGTAAAGCGTGTCAGCGGCACCATTCCGTACACGGCTCCCGAGCTGAGCGATGCCTCCCAGCGCGATGGCATCTGTGTGGACTACAGCACAGATGTGTGGGCCCTGGGGGTGCTTCTTTTCTGCATGCTGACCGGCAACTTCCCCTGGGAAAAGGCCGTGCCCTCGGATACGTTTTACGACGAGTTTGCCCGCTGGCAGCGTAGGCCGACGGGCACGGTCCCCTCGCAGTGGCGGCGCTTCAGCGACGAGGTGCTAATTATGTTCCGCAAGCTACTGGCCCTCGAACGTGAGCGGCGCTGCTCTGTCAAGGAGGTCTTTGCCCATCTTGGCCAGCGCTGGATGCTGGATGGAGAGGCCAGAAGAGGTGGGGGAGGGGGACACCGCCAGGCGACGCACAGCTCCTCGTCAGAGGAGGAGGAGCTGCTGGTGGACCGGATGAAACAGCAGACCCTGTCCCCAGGCAAGAATGGCCCGGTGGAAGCAATGGCAGGTCATCACTTCAGCTCGGTTTCCACCAATAGCTCGGTATCCTCCACGACCAGCTATGAGCGTGTGCCTAGAGACAACGCCACCCCCAGCAGCCGCATCCTTGTCACTACGCCCATCGAGATCTGCGTCTAGACCTCACCGCTGTACACGACCATAAACAGCCTCCTTCCCCATACGGTTCCTCACTCCTTCATTACACATAAGTAATCTATCTTACAAGGGGATTATAACACCGGATCAAGCAAAAAAATTATTAGATACACCATGTAATTTATTGAGCTGGTTTTCGTGATTATTGTGGATTTTATTTCTTTTTTTTGTGAGGACACATTGCACTCTTTTGGGAAAGATTGTCTTCAATGGAATTCCTTTAAGAAACGAAGTGCACAGAAAGGAGGAAAAATAGGAGGAAAAAAATGAGCACTGATGCAGCAGATCACAAGTAGGGCTAGACCAAAACATATTCCTTAAAGCAATATATTATGCAAAAAAGCATAACGGATATGGACTGGGAGAACTGTTAGGATCTCCATTCCTGATATGGTGTATCGATCCGTGTTTTTCGGTGGAACCTGAAATGTTTCTAAGAACTTTATATCTGATGTCAAGGAATTGTTTCAAACCACATTAAGGGGAAAAAAGGGACATAAATTGTGTGTGCTTCTCCGTGGGTGTTTTTTTTTCTTTTTGTATTTTATAGTGACGTTTGATTTGTTTGTTTGTTTTCTTTTTCCAATTGTTTGAAGTCTATATTCAGAAGTATATTTTTTACAGTTAATTTGTAGGTAATTTAATGGTTTTACATTTTAATTTATTTTGGTACTCCGTCGAAGCACTCGTGCCAAGCCCTGCTGGCGTTGGTGCAGCCCCACTGCGATGTCTATGACTGTTTATTCCCGGACAGATTTCAAACAGGATAGAGACGTGGAGCTGCAGTTGGCTGCTTATTGTACTTGGCTCAAAGGCGTGACAAGCGGAACAAATCTCGTGCCAGTGAGACGGTGCAGAACCTAAAGCCAGCTGTCAATTTGATCAGCCTTTTTTTATTCCCCCCCCCAAGCGGCATTTTAGAAGAATTTAAACTATTATGGTGCGGTGGTTAAAACAGGGGTCCCCAAACTTTTTTCTGTGAGGGCCACATAATTTTTCCTTTCTTTAATAGGAAGTCGGTCTGTAACAGCAAATGACATGGGCCAGAGTGCCTATAAGTATTATTGTGGATTAAATTATGATTTTAAATGTATTTATTATTACATTATTTATTTTTTTCATTGTTATTGAAATAAAAAAATATAGTGGGTGGGTGAGTCCAACAAATAATTAGGCTACATTAATAACTCAATGGATACTGGATAAAAAAAACACCATGTAAAATAGTTCTGAACTTTATTACAAAGATTGGAAAAAAAAACCCACTGTACTGATTAATGAAAATGCGCTAAAGAAAATTCATTAATAAGTATAATTATGTAATTCATACATTTTTTTAAATAATAAATAAAGCGCTCTCCGTGCAGCGCGCCATCTCGCATGAAAAAGCAAATAGCACGTGGTGTCTGTGATTCGTCTCTAGAGGCCGCTCTCGTAAAGCCGGAAAAACTACCGAATGGATTTATTTAAAAAATATGGGGGCAGGCCATAGTTTGGGGACCCTGGGTGATTACTGCATCTGTGTTGAGATCAAATTGTGTCACTATTTTCTCATTAATCCCTGACTGAATTGTGCGATCGGACATAAATAACTAATATAACTACTGTGTTTTTTTAAACTCCGCACATTCGTCTAACAACTTGCATCAATGACACTGGTTTTCCAGAAGGTGATGTATTATGATGCATTATAATTACAGATATAGTGTTTAATTTACAAGTCTGATCGATTGCGACTAGGTTCGAGATCCATCAGCAGGTTGCACATTTGCCGACCAACCAGCTCTCGACGTCAAACCAACATATCTATTACAAGACTTACAGGTCCGAAGGACGTATTTTTGCTGCTTTTTAATTGTTTATTTCTTATATTTTTTTTTTCTTTTACAGATTTTTACATATATTTTTTGGTATCTTGTTTTAGACCTTTTTCCAAGCCGCTGGAGTGGACACACGTCACATCGACCAATTGCATGTAATGAGATTCTGACTTAGGAAAATCTGTAAATATGATAGAATTGGTGTAATGTGAATTTATTTTGATGTAGCACAATTTCTTGTGGACGGACGGATAAAGCTTAAGGGATTAACAATTTCGGGCTTAAAAAAAAAAAATTAAAAAAATTAAAATAAAAACAGGCAAAAAAAAAAGGCAGATGATAATTGTACGTTTTCACTGTGTTGTATTACTGTGCTGTCATTGTGGTGGTGTTGTGTTTCTGTTTCCTCAAACCCAGAGAAAAAAAATAATAATAAATCGCGTAATATTACAATCGGGACGTGACACGATTGAGCTGAACCTCACTGAGAATTGAATTTGATTAGTCTTTTACCCCTGACGGTTGGATGAAATGAAGTTTTGTGTATTTTTTTTTCTCCTGCATGAATTTCATGAGTTGTAAAGAAAAAAAAAACTAAAGAAAAAAAAAAAACACGCAAACGTGGTTTAACGTTGTAGTATTATTGTACTTCGTAGCCATGTAGAAGCAGGATAGATATACTGTAGCAATCAACACACACTGTTTTTCCAATGTTTTCTGTGACTACTCAAAAAAACAACAACAAAAGAAAAAAACAGTATAAACTGGCTTTATGGTGACCCTCATGTGCTCAGGCATACTGATGCCCAGCCATGTCCTTTTGACGTTTGACCCCAAAAGAGGAATTGGACAACAGTGAGCGTTCACTCTCTTACCTACAAACCCCTTGTCCACTTCTGTCTTTGCAATACTACTGTCTTCCTGTAAAGTCGGATTGATTAAAATCTCCATGTGCATCTTATGTCCGTGTTTTTTATTTCTGTATTTTATGAAATGTTATGTTCATTGCCGTACTTTATGCTCCTACCTACAAACCTGAGACCGACCTACAGCAGCATATCTCGGTGGTTAAGGTTGTGCTCTTGAGGAAGATCAAAACTGGGGGTCAAATCCCTGAACTTTTGCCTTGTCCTTTGAACCTCTTAGATCACTTCCTTCATGTCCTGCCTCACCTGCATAAACATATACACAACATTATTAGGCTAGATCTTTAATCTAGACACACTGAGAAACAGATTAAAAAAAAGTACTTCTCTTTGAAATGTACGACTTGATTGTTTCTGGGTGAAATAATCACATATCTGGACTAAACCTGGAGAAGAAAAAAAAAAAAAAAAAAAAGAGAGAGAAAGACAAACCGTAAATCAAAATCGGCGGTGCACACAAGACAGGAGTGCAGCGGCGTGTTGGAGAAAATAAAAGAGGACGATTTATTATTTAGTGCTGACTTCAGTGTTCTAGTAGTCAGTCGTGGATAAATAAATGTGGGAATACAAACATGACAAAGAATGTAAAGCTCAACCCTGAGAATCGGATCTTATAATACATGACGAAAAAAAAAAAACGTGGGACGGAGAAAATAAACACAATTTTTGGTACGTTTCAACATGGTTTCTGTGGTAATATAAAGCTTTTTGTGTGTCCTAAATCAAAATCACATTACAGCAACATATGCAGAGATACAAACAGGAGAAATATGGCACACGACATGAAGCGGGTCAAGTGGTCATGATCAACACTGGGGTTTTTCTTCTATGGTCAAAAGGGATGAGATTGATACGCATCGCATCTCACGAAGACGAGTCTGATCTCGAAAAGGAAAAGAAAGAAAAATCTTCTTGATTTGTCATAGCAATTCAGCAGTGTGAAGAAATCCAGATCGGAAGCTTATAGAGTCGACGTGAAGCGGATGTAGAGTATGCGATTAACTTATAAACAGGAAAACGTGATATTTAGTGAATCATTTCCCATCGATATCGATTTGTATCTGAGCGGTATGTTATTTCCGGCTGACATTCCGAGTAAAGGAAATGAAAACCGAGTGCTTATTATTATCATATATAAAAAAAATCACTGGCAATTCCATGAAGATTTCTGATGTCAATCAAGCAGTAGACGTCTCGCTGATTATTGGACATACACCGATCAGGCATAACATCATGGCCACCTGCCTGACCCTGTCGCCGTTTCACCACTGTTCCTTTTTTGGACAACGTTTAATAGATACTGACCACTGCAGACGGCCCACAAGAGCTGCAGTTTTGGAGATGCTCAGACCCAGTCGTCTAGTCATCTTGTCAAACTCGCTCAAATCCTTATGCTTGCCCATTCTTCCTGCTTCTAACACGTCAAGATTGAGGAGGAAATGTTCAAGTGTCGCCGAATAAAAATACCATCCACTAACAGGTGCCATGATGAAAAGGCCATTAAGTGTTATTCACTTCACCAGTATTATTGTTATGTCTGATCGGTGTATTAATGATGATAGTACCAAAAGGATGAATGGCCTTATTGCATTGCCGGTACTATTTCAGTATTTTTTTTTCTTTCCAAGAAAAGCTGAGATGAGTTCATATGGGACTTCCAAACAATAGTGTTACCTCTGTGAGGTGTTCAGTCTTTAACATGTGCAGTTCCCTCATTTTAGGCTTTTTGGCGGGGAAAAAAAAATATTCACAATGAATTCACAGGAATCGACAGATAAAGCGGTGAGAACTCGCATATAAAAAAAAAAAAAATAAGAATGAAAACGAGTGCAAGCCAACAAGCTTATGGTTGTCATGTCGATGTCCAATCTACTGAATTGGACAAACTTTATATAAAAAAATAATAAAAAAAAGGACCAGAGTCTTTTTTTCCCCCTTCATTAAAGTGTACATTTCCGATCGAATCAAACCCGAACGTAATAAATAAGTCCAAGCCGATTTCGCTTCAAAAGTCCATGAATTTACTGCACTGTTAGTAAATTGGCTTTGTGCTGGGGTTAGATTGAGCACTTTCGAGCCCTGTGAATGTGCACCCGGTTCATTTCCGGTGGTTTATGCTCGTTATTATTTTTCCGAGCAAATCCTAATTCTAGATGACGTCCCATTGTCTTTAAGAATACTCCTGTGGAAATCTTTTCCGATGCTAGACTTCATGTGTAAACAGCCGCAAGCGTTGCCAAAGCTGTGTCTGTAGTCAGGAAGAGAAGGAAGGTAGTGACAGTGAAACGGCAGATGAAAGCATTAAGGTTTGTGGTGTCCGAGTCCCAGAGAGGCTTGTCGGTCAGTTGGCCTTGGTCTTTGAACGTGGCAGGATAGTGGCTGAACTGCAGACGGGATTCTGGTTCTGAAGGAAAGACATGAAGGTTAAATGTTACCAACCATATTAGACCTATAGGGTACATACCTTATATGGGCGAAAGTATTAGGACACAATTTTCCAGATATATGTGGCTCTTTCTCAAACTGTTACCACAAATTCCAGAGCCTACATTTGAAGACTTTGGATGCAATAGCATGAAACTGTCCTTGCTTTTCATGGCTTCGAGAGGAAGATCTTGAGCTCGGACCTCAACGCTATTGGGATAAATTTGAACGTTGACTGCACCCCAGGCCTTCTCGCTTCACCTAAATCAGTACCTGACTTTACTAACACCCTTGTAGCTGAATGAACACTAATCTAGTGGAACATCTTACCAGAAGAGTGGAGGTTATTAGAACAGCAAATGAACACCAAGTGTGAAATGTTATGCTCAAAAAAGCACATACCAATCTTACGCTGAGGTGTCCACAAACTTTTGTCCATATAGTGTATATTTAGTGACATATTGACCACAATTCGTATGTTGAAAACGGTAACCTTGTGCAGCATCTTCTTCCCCTGTCACCTGATGCTCTGTTTGTTAGATGATACACCCTTGATAGATTTGTTCTGGAGAGAAAGAAAAAAAAAAAGAAAAAAAGCTGAAAGGGCTATATACAAAAGGATAAAACCGTCTGTTCCCATGACAACCATTGCAGGCAGTTTAACAGTTTGACTTTGAGTCTAAAGACAAAGATAAACAGTGGAAAGAGTAAAAAAAAAAAATCTTTATTGGAAAAAGAGTGAGCTGGAAGAGATTTTTGTTTACTTTTATCAGACGTCCAACATGGAGCTTAAATCTTTGTTTTTTTTAAAGACGCGGTTTGGAATTTCTGCAAGACAGTTTGTTCGTTCTATCATTTTTAGGACAGTGAGACTGGATCCGAAGCGTTTAGCAAAAAAAAAAAAAAAAGTAATAGAAATTAGGCGCATATTCATTTGCACATTCATTCGGTAGCTAGGGACAATTTTAGTGTAGCCAATCGGAATCAGAATCCTAGCCTTTGTTTTATAAAAACAAAAATATATATATATATTTTTTTTTACAAATTCTTGATATTTTATATTTTGTAAAACTGAATAAGGCAGCAGTGTGGAAATTCAATTCAATTCAATTCATTTTTATTTGTATAGCGCTTTTAACAATGAACATTGTCTCAAAGCAGCTTTACACAGATAATGTGGTGATTAAACGTAAATATGTTCTTTGTAAGTATGTTTGTCCCTGATGAGCAACTGTGGCAAGGAAAAACTCCCCGAGATGGCAAAGGAAGAAACCTTGAGAGCAACCAGACTCAAGAGGAAACCCATCCTCATCTGGGTTGCACCAAATGTCCATTTGAAGCAGAAACACAAATCTTTATCAGTACTTAGTGTAGTCGTCGTTTTATAGAAACCAAACGCACATGCATGTCTCAAAAAATTAAAAACAAATAAATAAAACATAAAAGGTGTTTCAAAACCTTTTACAAGCACTGTATATATTCACACTGATTCATAGCACTGACATGCAAAAGGATTTCTCTGCAGTCCAGCTGAACGCTTCGACACTATTTCTTTGTTAAAAGGTTATAAAGCAGTTTCAAAAGGGAAAGGGACAAAATAGACTTGATATTTTCATTAGAACTGTAATTCACACTGCGTGCTCCAGAGGGCTCTAAAAGAAATGACAAACTGCTCCTTGAAGCTTGGAATGAAAAACAAACAGTACCTTGTGCTTCCTGCACTTCATTGAGAAGTTTTCCTCGTACAAGACACACCCTGCGGAGAGAAAAGGGAACCCGTGTGAAACGACTCAGAGGTTGGCTGAGTAAACAGTCAAGTTCAGAACCGCCGATGAAACATTGCTACACTGCACCGTGATGGAATTAATGCGGACTTGCGACGTGTCCAGGTGCTCAGTCCTATTGACAGGTTTCATAAATCTTTAATCGAGTTCATTTGAATTATTCTGCTCGTGCTCAGACGCATTCCCTCAAACTTTTCAACACCGCCCTGTTGAACAGATCCTCATTTCTCTGCACCCTCAAGCTTGCACAAGTTTGTACAGCAAACAAGGCCAGCTGTTAACAGACGGTATGCAGCTGTCTCGGCGGGCGGTGCATCGTGGAAAGTTGCTCGGCACGTCTTTTAAGAAGACCTGTTAAAGTGCATGTGGAGAGAGAGGAGGTGGGGGGGGGGGGGGGACCAGCTGTCTGTAATCATCGGGTTGAAACCCACTCACCTGACTGCATTGCACATATGTAGTGATACTTGTTTGGGCAGCCTTTGAAAAAGCAGCCTAATGTGGCTCCCATTTTATGGCAAGACGAGCAAATCTGCAAAGATGGAACAAAAAAGACACAAAAAAATCTTAAGCTTTGCAAACAGGAGAGATGAAAGGAGTGAGTGCCATTACTCCACCTAACAATTTTCCATTCAATTACAAAAGACTGGCCTAATCGACAGGTAAATAAAATACCTGACTGTGTTTATTCAACGTCACAACACAACTTGAAAAGGAACGGGGCATTTTGTAAAAAGGCCGAACTGATGCGTCGGTTTTGATGATTGTCAGCAATAGTTAAACCCATACTGATAGTTTTTCCGGGTTGCGTCTGTTGCTGGCGCGCTTTAGAAGGTCTGCTGTCATTTTGAGAGCAGCCTCTAGAGGCAAATCATTGAGACCACATGCTATTTGTTTTTGAACGTGAGACTGAGCGCTGCACGGAGATCACTGTATTATATTTATTTATTAGAATTTAGGATTTTATTAATTATATAATTATATTTATTAATATAACTGATACATTCACATTTATTTCATTTAGCACATTTTCATGATTCAGTACTGTTTTTATTTTTTAAATAAAGTTCAGAACTATTTTAAATGCAGCTCCATGTTTGTTTATTTTGTTATCCAGTATCCAAAAAAAAATAAAAAATCAGTTGATTAATCGGTTATAAGCAAGTACGATCCAACCTAACTATCGGTTGTACTGTAGTTTTGTATCTTCAGGAAAATATAAATTTACATGTTGTGACCTCGTGCAAAATTTCTAAGGATATTAATTGATAAAAGGTTCAGTCGGTTAGATTGAGCGAGTCACATTTCTACAAAGGAATTCAAGGTCATTGAAAAGACTTTTTTTTTTTTTTGGGAAAAAAACAAACAAAAAAAACCCCTATTTTTTAAATCTTTTACTAGCATTGGGTTCAAAATGACTCCTCCACAATTTCCTATCATCTGATCTGTTCATAGAGTGCTGCATTCAAGCAACCACCAGACTCACATTTCTGAGCCTTAGCTTGTGTATTGCATTTACAATCTACTGTGGGATCATGCTGCAAAGTGAGCACCAAATAATATTTATTATTTACATTTTATTAATTTATTTATATAATTATATTTAACAATATAATTAACATATTCATATTTCATTTAGCACATTTTCATGATTCTTTGCAATAAAGTTCAGCATTATTTTACATTGTGTTCGGATTTTTTATTTTCTTTATCTAGTATCTATTTTAAAAACTAGATCAGTTGATTAATGGGTTATCAGCAAGTATTATCCAACCTTGCTATCGGTATTGGTAAAATCAACTATTTTTGTGGCGATAAAGGGAATTTGCTTGATAATGTCCTACCTACATACAGTCACTTGTGTACAAAATGACCTGAAGTGCTGCTGAAATATATTTCTAATCAAGATTTTATTTTATTTTTTTACAAGAAATGGCTAATTTTAATCCCAACAGCTTCTGTAATAATGTTTCAGTGCAAAACGAAACTGTCAAAAAGTATTCTAATATTCGCAGCTTGGTAAAGCCCAAATGTTTAAATGTTTGACAAAAATTCTTTACTGACACCCCCCCATTAGCAAATGCTTCAGGTTAAGCAATAACTGGGGTGCTGGGATTTGAACTTGTGACCTTCCGATCCAGAGTCCAATATCCTAACCACTGAGCTACCACTTGTTTCCCACACGCCTTCTTCCATGGTCTAATTACAACCTACTTAATTTGACACCATCTAATCAAATGGGTGGACCCTGCTTGGTGTGGTATTGACGTACCGTCTCTTTTGCCACCTTAACGGCCCTGTCTAGCCCGTAAAGCTTCCCCCTGACGAGACAAACTCCGGCTGACCAAATGGCACAGTCCTCGTGAATCCAATACTCGCTGGCTTCTAAGGGCACTATGGGCGGGGAATACCAGTCCGTCACGGTGTCCACTCTGGATCTCTTTGCCACGGGGCTGCATGAAAGCTCCCCATCAGTGCTCCACCTTTGATAAGTCCCACGAGAAGCTGCCTGCAGCTTGAGACATGGCTTGCGAGTCTGACTGCTTGACGAATCCGAGTCGCTCGAGTCATCCTCTCTGGACTTGGTAGGCAGCCTTGGTTCAGGCTTGAAACCCTCAGGATAGTACGGGCCGTGCAAGTCACCCAGGTCCATGGCGTTAGCAGAGCCTCCGCAAAGGCAGCACGCGAGAGTGTCCCAGCGCGTGCCCTCGGTGGAGACTCGTCCGAACTGCAGACACGGTGCAGTGGGCATTTTCCCTGGCGCCACAGATGCAGGCGTCTTCCCTCGGCTCAGCCTGGCACTTTCATCACGGTAGTTGATGACTGTACAGGTAGGATAGGCTTTCAGTTCCACATGGACGAAAGGTGAGAAGGTCTCATCCCTCTTTTCCTTTTTCTCTTCTTTATAGCAGACGTATTTTAGCTTTATTTCAGGCTCCTGAGGCGAGAACATGGAAGACTGACCCATTTTATGCTTTTTCCTTTTCTTTTTTGGAGTGGGATCCTTTTTCGCACTTTTGCTGCCTGCAGTTTTTAAATGGCGTCGCTTTGAAGAGCATTTTTTGTGTTTCGATGTAGGTCGCGCGGTCCGTTTTCTCATCCTTAACGAGGTACTGGTTTTCGCTCGTTTCCTTGATTTCTTGATGAGTTTGGGGGACCTCTCCAGGGAGGGAATGTCTGGTGAATGTTTCGAAGCAGCTGCAGAACATGAGGTAGATATTTTATTTGATTTAGCGACATCCGTTTCTTTGGACACTTCCTGCGATTGAACGGGCGTTTCATTCGTTTCAGCCACAACCTTCGAAGGACGTTCAGCCTTTAAATGGCTGCCGTTGTCGCCAAATGACACGTGTTGGCTAGATCCCAGACGAGCGGACTCATCTGGTTGGGAACGCTGAGATTTTTTTGCAGAAGAGATATGACCGGATTTGTACCTGGAAGGGAAGATATTCTGAACAATGGCCTCTAACCTCATTCCTCTTCTAGTTCTTGGAGGGAGTTCTTTTCTGACTAAAGTTTCCTTCCTGGCAAACAAACGTCTAGGCGAATGCGTTTTATGACCAAGTGGGTCCTCTTTCTGTACCTCTGATAATGCCGGATCGGGCTCTATTGCCGTGGCTGTGTCAATGGTGTGGTCCGTTAGTTCTGTGCTAACGGTCGTAATTAACGCGTCAGTGCCAGATGACGAATCTCTCTCGTCAAGACTTGTCAGAGGATCAGATTCCACATGATCTTGCCTAGTGTTTGTCTCTTCAGCAAAAGATTTCTCTTCAATTTCATATCCTGCAGGCTGGTGCAGAATGGCAACATCCTTTACCTCAATCAGTGAGGCAAAGGGGGGTGACATGGAATCTTCCAGTGCACTTATAAGCTCTTGATTTAATGAAACAGCGAGCCCTGCTGGCTCCGGATCGTTCGGTAAAATGACCGGTTCGTCAGTCCTGGAGATCAGGAAGAGAACTTCAGGGTTGCCGTTCTTGTGCTGGTCCGCCACGTCGTCGCCGCGTTCGGCTGGGAAGCGTTCGTCTATGGATCCGGCGTTCCACAAGCTTCCGACAGCACCGTTCTGAAGCTCGTCCAGGTTTAGAGGAATCTTGCATTCAGTCGGGCCGTTCTGCTGCAAAGATCGGAGCGTTTCCAGAGCAAGGCTCTCGACGTCTTGTATGCCAGTGATGTTATGCGCTTGCTGGAGATAACAGAGACTCGCGACGTTCTCGACAACCTGCGCCGGCGTGACGAAATCAAACGGACTGGCGCATGCGGCTAAGCCAACAGGCACGGACACCTGCTGCAGGCAGTGTTGGTCCACGTCAACGCACAGCGGCGCTCCAGCTGCATCGCTGACCAGCTGGCTGGCATCGTACGCCGTAGGGTGGAGCGAAAACGCCTTACTTATCGGGACGCCGTAAATCTGCGAATGCTGCGAGAGCGAGTCGTGAGCTGAAAAGACGTGGGACCTGGTCACGTACGAGAGCGTGACAGTGGTGTTGGAAAGCGCGTTGTCGGGTTGGATCTGATCGCCGGCCTGCATCGAGGGATCGCTCTGGTCTGCTGGAAGCACTGAACCGTTGGTCCCGGAACTCAGATACCAGCCGGGTGGCTGGACGATATGCAAGGCCTCGATCGCATTGGTTTTCAACAGGCATTCTTCGCCGTTCTTCGTCAGGTCGAAAACGCGCGGGAGGTTGCACGAGGCGGCGTGTTCCTGAGGCTGTAAACCATCAGAGCTGTCCGATGCCTGGTCCATATCAGCTGCAAAGCAAGGAAAAGACGCCAAATTACCACAGCGGGTTAACACACATCGATCGATTATCGAGATTCCCACAGACCGGAGTGGCGTCCCATTATGGAATACCAGTGTTCCCTACATTCCAAGTTCACTGTAACCCTGAACAGGATGAAATAATGGAGATGGATGAATGACGTAAATGTGAAGGAACTCTCTAGTCCCCTGCAGTTGGGGGACGCAGTACATGTAATTCGTTTTCTGTATTTAAGTAGCCTATTTTTTTTACTGAAGTGTTTCCATTTGGGAGCCAAATATCGTTACTAACTACATTTTGCTAAATCAGTCGTTGCTTTTTATTTACGAGCGGATAAAATCGTTACTGGTCAAACACGCAGCAAGCCACCAATCGGTGGATTTGAATTTGTTTTGATCGTCGCTTAGTGGCATCTACTTACACCAACATACAGTTCAGCGTCAGTTTAACAGCACCTTTTGAGAGGAATAAATGATGGAAGAAATTCCTCACAAAACACGTTGCTTCATTTGTGCGATTTTTTTTTATGGCGTTGAAAAGAAGGTTTTGGGCTCATGATCATTTTAAATAGACTTCTGTACTTTTACTCAAATGAAGGATTAAAGGGAGCACTTTTACTGGAGGAATATTTTACAGAGTTTATCTCTACTTTAACTCCAGTGCATTAGATTAGATCTAATTAGTGATTTAGATTTAGATCTTCTGAAACGTAAAATGTGCTTCACAAGATGCTCGAAAGATGCGCCTCAGCAGCGAGAGCCGCTTCAACATCTGGCTTGATCTTCAACATCGCCTGGAGCTATGGTATTGGAGCTAGCAATAGTCCAGGACGAGTTCTAGCATTTGATTAGATGGAAAAAAAGACAAGATATAAGACAATATATATATATAGAATGTATACGACCATGGACAAGTCAGATAACCCTAATAAGTTGGTTAGATTTGTCTGTATAGATTTTATTTCGTTTTATACTTGACTAGTCACATGAACAAGAGTAAAGCTAGTTTGATAGTTTATCCTTTACAGCTACAGGTTAACATTTTGACCATTTATTTACTATTGTTTGTTTTTTTGGAGCAAAGAAACTATAAGCTCATAAACAGGTAACCACTAGGTTGAATTAGGCAGGCTAACACCTTCATGCTAACCATAGCTAGCAAGGTTTCGTTGTTTAAACGTTGTTTAAAAGATGTTATTAGAATTGCACAATTGCCTGCTAATGTGCTATATGCTATTGTTGTCCCCTCCTTCATGACAGCTGACTAGGCTAGCAAGCTAAGCTAATTCAGTCAGTCACGCTAGCTAACTAGCAAGCTATCACTGCTAACTAGCTGGTTAGCATTTTTACCTCAAACAGACGAACCCTTGCTAAACCCCCCAGAATGCTAATTAATGCTGTTTAAGTCCAAATGAAAAGTTTCAGGTAATCAAATGTGTCCACAGAACACTGTGCTAGCCGATGCTAATCTCCAGTTTGCTATAAGCTATAACAAAGAAGCAGCAAAGGGTTTCATTAAAACTTACCCAGAGACACAGGACGGGTTAAAACTTGGAATTACGAAATAAAACAACCCCCATTCCGAGACTTTAGCAGTAATTTAACTGAATTAAAAACAAACTATTAGGAACAGGTTTCTGAGTTTGGGCGAGACAATGTCCAAGTGCTGTGTCCATAGTAAAGCTAAGCTAGCTTTGTCAAAGCCGTGCTAATATGCAAGCATTATTGTCAGTGATGAGGCCATTATGGAGCATTATGGGACATGTAGGAGGTTTAATTTGTTCCCCCCTGAACACTCACTGAACACTTTATTTTTTATAAATACTTTCGGGTTTTATTTTTATATTTAATATGATTGTTTGAGGAGATATTTGGACATTATTAGAGCAGTAGGAATGAACAATGCAGTTCTGTGGGGTTTCAAATTATCAGGGGGAAGTAGTCAGGTTTGGATCTGAGAGTCCCTCGATGACGTCACATGTATCAAATGATTATTTTAATATCAAGCCATTAATATATTTTAAGTTTAGGGGGGTTGAAAAAACTTTCAGGGAAAAATAGTCAGGGTGGATGATACCACACACACGAAAAAGTGCCTGTTTTATTAAACAGTATTCATTTCTGGTGAAAATGAATAAATAATATGCGTCAAGAATAAATTAGAATATATCTCAGTTGTGTAGGAGGTGAACATTTCAGGATCCAATGATGTCACACATTCAATAGTTCTGTGGGGCTCAACGTTTTTCAGGGGAAAGTTGTCAAGGTCCCTCGATGAGGTCACACGTATTAAATAGTGGTTTTTATCATCAAGCAGCATTTAGGGGAAAGTGTGTTTCTGATGTGATAATTAACAAGGAAACCATTTCATGAATAAATGATTATATAATTCAGTTCTGGGAGGATGAACATTTTCAGGGGAAAGTGCATAAGGTCACCTCTGAGAGTTACTCGATGATGTCATACAAATCAAATACTTACCCTTAATAAGCATTCAGGGTAAAAGGCTGAGACTTTTTAGGGGTCTAATCTAGTCAGGGTCGACTCCAAGGGTCCCTCGATGATGACACAAGTATCAAAATTATTTTTATATCAAGCCATAAATTATATTTCAGCTTTGTGGGCTGAACATTTTCAGGGGAAATATGACAGGATCGTTATTTGATACGTGTGACATCATTGAGTGCTTTAAAAAAAAAAAAAAAAAATTTAATCAAAAGCAGTAATTAGGGACATTCTCATAATGTGATCATTACAAAGGAAATCAGTTTATATTATATTTCAGTTTTGGGGGGCTGAAACTTTTTAGGGAAAATAATTCAAGGTTGTACCCAAGAGTCACTCGATGATGTCATTTTACAACCAAGGATGTTTCTCATAATGTGTGAAAATGAAAATGGCTCAAGAATTAATTATATTTCAGGGAAATGTTTGACAACTTGAACAGTTCAGAGAATGGATTTGTAGCATTTCGAGTAAAAAAAAAAAAAGTCACAAAAAAAAAAAAATGATTTCAAGTAATTCAAGAATTTTACGACGGGAAAAAAAGCTCAATATTACTTAAGTTTTAGTTTAGTTTTTTTTTTTTTTAAAGTAAAAAAAATTGAAAAAAAATCAATCAGAACATTGGCAAGTACTACTAATCTTCAAAATTTTGGCAAAAAACTGCATTTATTTAGAAGCAATAATCATTAAAAAAAATAAATATATATTTATTGCAGGAGAAATGGCAGTCATGTGGTAACTTTCAGGCTATAATCGGATCTTAAGATTACTTTTTTATTGCCGCTTCTCCCCCTGTAATGTTATGACTATTATTATTGAAATATTGTGACTATATTCTTAAAATATTGCCATTTTACATTCAAATGTGGTCCTGGATCAAATAACGGCTTCTGTATTAACACTATTTCTATTCGAATTATAAAGCCGTGGTAGTTTGTAGTTGGGAAACTGAAAAGACTTCAGAAACTTGTAAGCGCAGTGAAGAAATTACATAAACGAATGTACGAAGACGAACAGTGGTGATCAGCTAACGGTTGCTGGCACTTACATTTAAAGCACTTGCCTTTATCCAGAGCGACTTACGCCGATATTTGGAGGAGGTGCTGGGATGTGAACTCATGACCTTCCGGGAAGTCTTGACCACTGAGCTGGCACTTCTTGTGCAACTCGATCACACCGATGGAGACTCGATTGCACTTTCTCTCTAAACTCGTCAGCCGCGATGGGACCCGGAGAGGCGCGTGTGTCCTGCCTGACCTAACGAAATCCTTCGCTTTGCCGCTAACGGTTTCGGGAAACAGAACCGAGGTCGCTTCAATGACGTGCAATCAACAATAATAAGCAACGTACAGGGTGCAAAAATATTTATTGCTAATAAACCTGTTGTCAGTCGGTGTACATTTGTGGTATATTTACAATAGCAACGTATACAGGAATGGACTTTTGAGGCAAAAAAAACAACAAAAAAAAAACCAAACAAACATGACATTTAAATAAATACAAGAGACTGTGACTGGACATCACTACAGACATCTGATGGAAGGGCAAAGACAGAAGGGGGAAAAAAAAAAACAACAAAAAAAAAAAAACGAAACAAAACAAAACTCCCAATCAGTGGATTGACCATGATTACATAAAGAACCCCCTCTAGAAATCTTTATATTTTACACTAAGAAAAACAAAACCAAAAGCCCTCCAGATACAAACACCTTGCCTTTAAACTGGTCGACATTCAGTAATCCTCATCCATGTAGGAACCAACACTTCCGGGTATCAAGTAGAGTCTTTCTCTCCTTTTTTTTTGTGGGTTTTTTGTGTTTTTTTTTTTCTCTTCAGCCGTGCGATTGAGTAAGAATCAACAGGAAGCTGGAGGCAAATGTGCAGAAGCGCGTCTAGCATAACAAGCACGTCTGCAGGAACGATCGTTTCTACTCTTTATTAAGTGGAACTCGTTTAGATACGTATCCGTCTGCTGGCTATTCACACACACTAGAGTTAAAACAGTAGCTGACACGGTCGTGTTTAGTGTAGGAATAATAGATGCTTCATTAAAAACAACTATTTACATTAAGACGATGATTTAAAAAAAAAAAAAAAAAAGAAAAAAAAAAAAGAAAAAAAAAACATCACAGTAACTGAAGTGCACAAAAATGAGTAGAGACATAAAACTTCATACCACGTTTAGAATATGCTGTGTGCCGTGACCAGTGTGTTTTCTAAGTGATTAATTACTGGAATAAAATATGGTGGACCTCTATAAACATGCATCGAAGCCGGGCTGAGACGTCACGTTTCAAAACTCCTTCGTGTCCTTGTTGTCAAACAAGTGGAGTCTTTGCTCGGCTGTCAAGCCTTCCTTCAGACTCTGGGGAGAGAACAGAGGCGGGACAACGGACCGTCATTTCCACAAACGAATACCGACAGCTTAATGTTGAAAGTGATTGCAGTGGCATGCTGGAATCGTGGTGACATGCTTGTGTGAAAGATGCGTCCTCACACATACTCTATGTGGGGGTGGAAAAAAAGTATTGGGACCCCTGACTTTTTCCATGTATGTGGTTCTTCCCCAAAACTCTTACCGCAAAGTTGAAGGTAAACAAACGACGTCCAGGACGTCTGGATGACGTCTGGGCGGTAGCATGAATTGAAATTTTAGCTCCGCTCGAACTAGGAGACCTGAACCTGTCCCAGCGAACTCCATGAAGATATAATCTACATTGGTTGGATATGATGGAAGATCTCGAGTGGCCTAGTAGAGTAGAGGGGCTGCGCTGGGATTGGGATCTTGTGTTACCCCAAGCAAATCTCAACTACTGAACACCTTTGAGATGAATGTGAACGCCGACTGCTCATCTCCTCGCCCTACATCGGTACCTGCCTTTAACTAATACCCCTGTGGCTGAATAAGCACAAATCTCCACAAAATATAGTGGACCATCTTCTCAGAAGAGTGGAGGTTCCCATAAGAGAAAATGGGGAATGAAATGTTTTATTTCTAGTCTATTTTATGATCTGGAATAATAAAATAAAACGTTCTCTACTTCCTTTATGGCACCTGCAAATAGATTTAATTCTTCCAATTGATTTGTATCTCTCTCTCTCTCATTATTTTGTCATGTTGTTTTCGTCCTTCTTCGCCAAGCCGCATGATTTTATATCAAGGAGTTTTAATTCTGGTTACATAAAGACTACCTACTATTGTATTCCTTCATTCTAATTTCATTCTTCAAACTTTTAGTTTTTTTATTTCGCTGCATGCTGTAACTGTATGTATGTGATGAGAAAAATCGGTATGAAATTATAGTTTCTATAGTAACAGCCCGTGTCTGGGGAGCTGTAATGAAGCCACTCCATGTTAATCAAAGGAGAATTACACTGTAACCAATAATAAAAAAAAAAGTGTTTTTCCCCCCCCAAAGGCAATCATTGACGGGGTTATATTTTCTTGTATAAGACATTTGTGGACGGAGTCTCCAGTACAAGTGCTTTCTAAAAGTTCATAAATGCACATGAGATGTTCCACGACATGCAGTGTAACTAAACTTTTATTCCTTTACGTATTCACCAACCGCTTTCTCTTGAAGGACGCAAATCTTCTGATAAATTCTGTGCACGTATTTCATGCAAAATGATCAGGCATTACACTGGGTTTTTATTTAACTCCACTTTAACACACCAGCATGGTATTGAATGACAGTATACCATTTATTTCACAATAACAATAAAAGAAAATACACCAGCGAGCATTGCATGAGGAATCCCTGCACCCCTATTTGCTCATGCAGTTATCTAAAGAGCCAATCGTGTTACAGAAGTGCAATGCATTAAACCCATGCAGATACGGACCAGCAGCTTCAGCTAAAGTTTGCATCATCCATCAGAATGCGGGAAAATGTCAATGATTTGGGGATTTATAGGTGTATTTTTTTAGAATCGCAGCTCTAGAGATTGCTCAGAATGATGCTTTTTCTTCCTCTTCATCAACAAAGCAAATAAGGCGTATGTGGTGCTCTTCCTCGGCATGAAACCATACTGTTGCTCACAGCTGGTCACCTCTTCTCTCAGCCTGGCTTCCACTACTCTTTCATGGTGTGACTCATCAACTTTATTCCCCTGCACACTCCTTCTCCATTCCTCAGGCATCTTCTCACCTTCCAGAATCTTGTTAAACAATCTGGTTAAAAACTCCACTGCCATCTCTCCTAAACATCTCAATGCTTCTAATGCTTCATCTGGTCCAACCGACTTCCCACTCTTCATCCTCTTAATCGCTGCTCTCACTTCCTCTTTACTAATCCTATCCACTTCCTGCTTCACCATCTCCACATCATCTAACCCCCTCTCTCTCTCTCTCTCTCTCTCTCTCTCTCTCTCTCTCTCTCTCTCTCTCTCTCTCTCTCTCTCTCTCTCTCTCTCTCTCTCTCTCTCTCTCATTTTCCCCATTCATCAGCTGCTCAAAATATTCCCTCCATCTTCTCAACACACTCTCCTCACTACTCAACACATTTCCATCTCCATCCTTTATTTCTCTAACTTCCTGCACATCCTTCCCAGCTCGGTCCCTCTGCCTGCACTGGACGTTTTCTCGTTATTGCATCATTCTGACCAATTTATACCGATTGGCCAGAATGACGCAATAACGAGAAAACGTCCAGTGCGCAGCAGCTCTGAGGACAGAAACGGCACGATGACTAAAGTAAATCTGATAATGACTTTGTGCAACTGTGTTGAGACTAAGATGGATGGCCTGCAACAGCAGAATTACATGCCGGGTTTGACTTCTGTCAACCATGAACAGAAAGGTGAGGATGGACTGAGCGCGAACTCACCACAGCTGAACACGGTCTGGTTTTTATGCTGTCGTATGCTTGCAATTAAACTCTGCATTTTACTGATTCATAGATTTTCAGGTTATCATTTGCACATCTTAACCTCACATTAGCAGTGAATAAGTGTTAACTATTCCTCAGTCACAATTCAGAAAATAGAGTGGGGGGGGGAACCACACAGACAGACACACACACACACACACACACACACACACACACACACACACACACACACACACACACACACACACACACACACACACACACACACACACACAGAGAGAGACTGGCCACACCACTGTGTTAGAGGAGGGAAAAGTTCAAAAGCACACTTCTCACCATTACTTACCAGGCTTTCTCCTGTAGGGAGCAACAAAGAAATACACCAGATCACTTACATGGTTTATATACAACACTTTCCTCCCACCTCCTAAAATTGTGGATATACACTATATGGAGAAAAGTATTAGGACACATGACCTTTTTTGCCAGATGTGGTTGTTTTCCCAAACTGTTACCACACAAATGTACAGGATGACTTCGGATGCGGTATAGTTCCAGCATGACAATAACCCTGTGCTCAAAGCGAGCTCCATGAAGATATGGTTTGCATGATTTTTTTTGGGAGAGAAAGATCTTGAGTGGCCTGATATAGAGCTCTGACGATCTCAACCCTACTGAACAACCTGGAACGCTGACTGCACCCCAGACCTCCTCAACTCCCCTACACCTGCCTTTACTAACACCCTTGTCCACAAGCACAGTCCAAAATCTAGTGGAACATCTTCCCAGAAGAGTGGAGGGAATCATAAGCGCAAATTAGGACTGAATGTGGAATGCGATGCTCAAAAGGAAGCAAACCTCTGGCAAATTAGTGTATATCGGTGGATTGGTGATGCTCAACCACCCCTTGTATTGATGCGGATGATGTGGTGTGGGGGTGCGTGTACAGTGATGACTGTGTGATCTCGGTATACAGCATACGAAAACATTATATATACAACCAAATGCTCCAAAAACCTACATATGAGTGTAATGGTCAAGTGTCCACAAACTTTTGGCCACATAGTGTACATTCCACAAAGCACTGCAGGATGTGACCCGTGCTGCTCGGCACTGATCCGAAATGCATCCGCACTGATCCACGTTGGTGGAAGACTAAATGAATGGAGACCCAATGGATTTGAGCCCTAGATCTGTACCTTTGATCTCATGGTACGCTCGGAGCGCTTCGCAGCGGCGGCGGCCATCTTCAATATATCGGGGTTGCTCTTGGATTTCATGATATCTGAAAGGATACGAGAACGTTAGTGTGAAAGCGTTCGTTCTTTACCAATCGCACTTGAGAAGGAGTTTCTGCGAAGCAATCGTTCTACAGTGCTTTGTATGGGTTCTTTAGAGAGACTTATCCGGGATTCCTACCGTATCCTCCCCGCTGCACCTCCTCTGGCGTGGGCTCTCCCAGTGCCTCATGGGCTAGCTGTAGCTGCTCCCGTAGTCGCCCCAGATCTCGCTCGGCCTTGGCCTTCACGATGCTCAGCTCCGTGTAGATGTCCTTGTACTTATCTGTTGAGTACTTTTTATCCTGGGGGCGACCAAATCAAATTAGTTCTCAGTGCCGTGCTGTGCGATCATCTGTAGTCATTAGCTGATAATTGAGTACGTACCCTTTGGGCAGCTTGTAGCTCGTCTTTTAATGAGTTGATCTCCTGCTTCAGATACTGAACTTCTGATTCCTTTACCCGCAGCATGACCTACAAGCGAGCTCATATTACTTTGAATCTGATTTTCGATATGTTAAAAAAAATAATAATACATCCAAAGTAGTACTTTACAGCTTCAGGTGAGTTTGTTTGGCCAAAGGTGTGAGCTATTGAGCAGGCCACTCAAGATCTTCTAGTCCAAAGTAAATGTGATTCTTTACTGCACTTAAGTAGCTTTTTTGCGTAGCTGTACTTGAAGTGATTCAATTTGGGGCGACTTTTACTTGAACTTCACTACATTTCAAAGTTATTTTTGCTACATTTTGCGAAATCAGTCGTTCCTTTTGATTTATGAGTGGATAAAATGTAATGCATTTGTTTTGATTGGTGCTTGGTGGCATCTACTTATCACCAACATACCGTTCAGCATCAGTTCCAGCAGCACATTTAGAGAGGAATAAATGATGGAAGAAACTCGACTCGAACTCGCCACAACACCCGAGACCTCACGATTCTTTTGAAGTAGTTGAAAGGTTTTGGGCTCATGATCATTTTAATCGATACCAATTTATTGTTTGACTCTCTATAATGTCATTCTATTAATAGATTCATGTGCTGTGAGCAACATAAGAGTCATTTCACATAAACTGAGTTGATTAAGCAAAGAGTCATGTGACAAAAATGATTATAGGAACATTACAGTCATAATAAATCATAGTATTTTGGATACTTAAGTACGTTTCAAGTCAAATTCTTTTGAACTTTTACTTAATTGAAAGTTTAAAGGGACACTTTTACTGGAGTAATATTTTACAGAGTATTCTTTTTTACGTGTACTGTATGAGATGGATAGGGCTGAGGGGCAAATAGCTGGGTCAAGAGGTTCATCATGCGCTGAGAATTGTATTGTAGTTTTTTTTTTATTTTTTTATATATATATATATATTACATATAGTATTATATACATAGAAGATTTGAGACCCAGATACCTCAAGAGCAGATACCTCAGAGAGGTCAAACAAGGTGCATCTAACAATCCAGAACAATCCAGTAGGGTTTTTAAGAAGGACAAGGGGAATGCACACACACCTCTAGCTCGTACAGCTCCTTTCCCTGAATGACCGTTCCAGATTCGGCTTCTTCACTGGTCATCGATCTCATCTTGGTTATTTCAGCAGCCAGACGATTATTCAGTTCCTTTACAATAAATACATAAATAAATAAAACAAGCACACAAAACCCAGTGTCACAATACAAATCACCTTAAAAATAAAGAAATAAAAAACGAATGACCGTGAGTGGATTTCTCTGCTTGTAACATCTTGCATTGAACCTCTGTGTGTGTGTGTGTGTGTGTGTGTGTGTGTGTGTGTGGTTACCTGGTTGTGTGCATTAAGCTCCTGGTTCTCGCGCTGGCACTGACGCAGGGCCTGTCTCTCGGCCTCCAGGGCCTGTGCCAGGTGAGCGTTCTCCAGACATTTCTGCGAGTATTGCTCTGAGAGCACTTCGATTTCCCTCTGAAATGACAGCAGTTCTTCCCTACCAAACACAAACACGCACGCACAAAGCCCTGGTGTCAATCATCACTGCTTTTTTTTCCATTCGGCTCTTTCAGCCTGTATTCAACTGAAAACACATGCCGTGCACCAATAAAAGGATCTTGGCCGTGCTAATGTATAAAAATGCACGTGAATGAAAAGGCTGCGGTATTCTGGTGTTATCGAGTTCACCAACCCTCTTAACCCCACAGCTTTATTCTACATTTGGCAGCTTCTTAAACGCTTCAATCAATTCCTTTGGTACACAAAAGGAAGGTAGTACATGAGTGCTGATACCGTCTCATTACAGGAGATAATCACTTTTTTGTTTGCAAAACTGGATCGGGCTGACAATCGACCCACACCGAAGACTCGACGCCATGGCCGTTCCGTAAACTACTTACTCGTGTTGTCTGCGGATTTCCTCGATGTCTGCGTTTTCCGAATTGCTGTTGGCTTTCCGTGCTTTATCCAATTCTTTCTCCAGCTCGGTCCGATGTGCGTTCTTCATAGCTTCGATAGCTTTCGGATCAAAAGATAAACAGACAGGTCTACGCAAAGTCCCAAAGCCACGGCGCTTTCATAGTTGTCGACGCTCGGTTATCACCACTCACCGGCGATGGTGGCTGCCGTCTCCTCGGCCAACAGTCGCTCCTTCTCCTCCTGCAGGTTCTCCAGTTCCCGCTGGTGTTTCCTCTGCAGTTTGTCGATTACCTTCTGGTGCGACTCCTCCATGGCAGCGAAGCCTCTCTCACATGTATCCTGTACGGCGGACAGGGAAAAATTTAATGGGGCGCCATTAAGCGCATTGTATTTTGCGTGGTTTTGTAACCGAAAATGCCTTTCACAAGCACACACAGCAAGTAGAGAAAGGGTTTCCACAGAAAGTATACTCCTCACTAAACATAGAAAGCACATAGAAGCCGGACAGAGACTTTTGTTCAAGTTACGTACACACTAAATTAGAATGATTTAACGCCAATGATACCGAACGGTAACGACTAATTTTGGCTCAATAAACGTAACCGAGAAACGGCTTCCTGAGAGCTTTTCATCTTTTAACGGGAAGCAGGCGACGACTTAAAAAAACGTAAACAGTGACACCAGCAGCATCTGGGGAACGAACGAACAATGAGGCATGTGCAAACAATGAGAGGATATCTATAGGAAGATGTGTTTTCATAAGCACGCCTTTAGAGTTACGCCTTTGTTACAATTATGGTGCAAGTTTCCACACGAGGAGGGTTTTGAAAGCCCTGTTCCGAAAGCGAGTCGGGCCAAACTCGACTTCCGATGCCTACTGAATGGCACTAATCTTCAAAAATCAGTCATCGGAGCTGTCCATATCTCCGCAGGCTCCGTTTGGATGAGCATACAGGCCGTTTGTTTGCGAGGCCTGGGACCGAAGCCCTGTCTCATGAACCTCTGCTTTAAAGGCAGCTAACTCCCACTGTGAACAGAGCGGCTTCCTGTCCCCACATCACAGCCACGCCTGGACTTGTTTATTCACCCGTTCCCTTTGGCAGAAAAATAAATAAAATCCGAATTACCTCTTTTGTCGAAAGAAACTGACAACGGGGTCAAGAGCGACATGCAAACACGAGGTTTTGAGATCTTGCATTTCGATTTGCCTGAATATTCAATACGTAGAATAACATACAAAGATAAATGCTTTACACTTATAATATATAGCTAATAATCTCATAATTGTAGCTAATAGCGTGAGAAAAGCTCTATGGATACCAACAATTAGGCTTGTTGAGGTGCTAATTGCCCCACAGTAGGGGTGTAATGATACACGTCTTTGTACCAAACCGTTAAGGTACAGGACTTTCAGTTCGTGTGCACATGTGCACCGAATCCAATCCTTGTTTACGTGCGGAACTAAAAATCTAAATTCCCTCACAAAGCTTTTAAGCAGCAGACCACAAGTTTGTTTAGTCTGCGCCTCGCACGTTGAGCGCAGTGTCACTGTGGCTACTCGATCCGTCCCGGAAACCCGATTTGTAAAGTGCATGCGTGAAATCGCTGACTTCCTGTCAACGTTTGTAACTATAGTAATATGGATTCTTTTGCGTTTTATGTACAGCTTCGAGAATCTCACTTAAAAAGTCTATATATATATATATCTACACACACAATCTGTATTACCCAAATGGAGTCTACCAAATGTAAACTATTGAATAAAATTTTTCCATTTATTTAATACATTTTATTTGTGCCCATTTAATTATAATATATAATAAATATAATATAATAAAAGTGTATTGCATTAATTCGATTTATTGTAATAATTTGTGTTATTAAATTTTTCTTTTGAAACCAAGCAGGCATTTGATTTAAAATCGTTTTGAATTGTTTAAAAAATGTGAACAGAAGTTCGACCGAACTGCAACCGGAGATACGTACCGATTTGTGAATTTCGTGTACGTTACACTCCTGATGATCAGTACATCGAAAACTTTCTCGGTATCCGAAATACTGGCTGCGATCAGGCAGCCAAACCGCACACAAGCCAGGCGTTTAACTTAACGTAGAAAAGTAAAATTTTAACCTCACAGAAATATTGTGAAATAACTACTACACAACGTCAGCCATTAAACTGTTGTGGAGATTATTTGGAAAATACACGGAAAGATTTGACCTCTACACATGTAATTAAAATGTCATGTAACCTGCGGCCTGACGCAAACATGATGCAAGTTACGCTGCATTCCATTTCTAATCTTTTTATCTAAACAAACCAACAGGCTACATTATTTTTGTCCTTCACGGTTGGTCGAATACGATTAATGCGTTTTTTTTTAATGATCAGACTGAAATGAGTGACTATGAATCATCATGTAAAGCCTGTTTCTTTTTTTTGAGAGAGGAACTATTATTATTATTATTATTATTATTATTATTCCATGAAGTCAAACATTCTATGTGCTACTGAAATGGGTTCCTCTAAACACAGCCAACAACAAAAGCTACAAGCATGCCTACGGTCAACAACCATGCAAGGCTGGAGATTATACAGGTAAAGCAGAAAAGGATGGTAAGAATCAGTAAGTACAGAGGATGGAGTGTGGAAGGGGGGGGGGGCAAGTCGGAAGTTGCCACAAGGGTACACAAGCCATCACGCATGGGGGGGAAAAAATAAATAAAACAGTAAAGGATCATCACGACCTTCAGGTTTTCCAGGTCTTTCTCGTATTTCAGACGGAGCGACGTCGCATCCTCCTCTCGATCTCGCCGCTTCGTCTCCTGCGCCACTAACTCCCGGATGCGCTGTTTGAGGGATGCTGCGCTTAGCTGTGTGTCATCTGGATGGTCTGCACCAAGAGACCCGAGCAATTCGTTCAGCTCGGATAATTCCTGGTTAAAACGTTCCGCCAACAGGGTGCGCTCCATCTCGTGCTTCTTCTTCAGGTTCTCCATGCAGATGGTCAAAGAGTCGATCTCTCTTATGTTCTCCTCGGATCTCAGGCGTAGCGTTTCCTCGCTCTTGGACACTTCCTCTTTGAGTTTAGATGCTTCCAACTCGTAGGCCTCCCTCAAGTCTCGGAGCTCCTTCTTATGTTTGGCCACCATGTCTTGCAACTGAATGGCCTTGTCCAGAGAATCAATGGGCTCGCCCTCTATGAAGATGCTCGTCGCTGGCTTGGAGTCGTCAGGGTTCGGCGGGCTTGATGTTTGGGTCGACATTTGGTCAAGCCTTAATTGAAGCTCCAGGTTTTGCTCTTGTGACTTGTAACAACAAGCACAGGCGGTTTCATTGTCGAATCTGGTTTTGTTCTCCGTTTGGAACCTTTGGTGTATTAGAAGATATGTATGAGTCACATCTAAGATGGCGTCTTGAAGACACCGAGACCACTGGGTTTGAGGTTCACAGTTTGACAGAGTCAAAGCCAAAGACTTGAACTGTTCGTCTAAAGGTTCTTTAACAGTTAAAGCAATCTCATTCAACATGGTTATTTTACTCTGTACAGTTTCAACAAGCTGTTTCATAACCACACCATTAAACTTATCACCTACATCTTTATCAGTCTGCATCTCTACATGCTCAGCTCCGCTTTTGACATTTCTGCTAACGGAAAATAGCATTTCGTTTTCCAAAAGCATTCGTTCTACTACATTTTTGGCCACGAATGCTTGTTCGCAATCTGTACTTACTTGACTATTCTCAATGCCACGTAAAACTCTACCCAAGATCTCGTGCTCGAACGATGCCATTGTGCTTTCTGTCAAATTCCTTCCCCCATTACCCTCCTCGAAGCAAACGCTCCATTCATCACTGGACTTCATCAACATGGCTAATACCTGATCAAGAGCGTTAGACCTCCTTTTGAAACCTTCCAACACGTCCTCGATCACATCATCACTCTGCAACTTACTGTCTGCTCTGCATTCGTTATCTGTCTTTATCTCCTCCACGTCTCTTTCTTTCAACATTCGAACGTTTTCCTCCTCTAATTGCACTCGGTTAAAAGACTCTTCGGCTTCCTGCGATTTCATCTGGAGCGCTATGTTCTGGGCTCGGAGTTCTCTGCAGTCTTGTTCGACAAACTGAAGCGCCTTTTCCTTCTCGGAAAGTTTACACTCGATGACGTCGATATGGTTTTGGAGTCGCTCTTTGTCCGACTCGAATGCTCCGTAGCTGTTCTCGTTTTCGACCACCTGAAATCCGAGACCTTTCAGAGTCGCCTCTTTGAGCTGCAGCTTCTTCTCGGTATCTTTCAAACTGTTCCCCAGCACCTCCAACTTGACGAGTGCCTCTTCAAGCTTCCGAGACTTGTCGAGGAGTTCCTGCTCGTTCAAACTCGTAAAACCTTCTTCCTGACCGACTCCGCTTTGCCGGCACGGCGTCCCACTTTGATGCCTTTGAAGCTCCGCTTTTAGTCTGTCGATTTCTCGGTCCGCCTCTCGCAGCTGGTTGACTATTTCCTGATAACGTTGGTTAAGGGCTTCGTTTTCACTCGTTAGGAGCTCGACCCGCTGAGACGTTTGAGCCGAGTCTTCCTGCTGACAAGGAGATAAATAGGGAGGTTTCTGGACCCTTCCTAACATGTCCTCCATTGTGATCAGCCGCGCCTCGTAATCCCGAATGCTGTCCCCGGCCTTGGCTAAACTCTTCCTCATTGTCTCGTTCTCCATTTCCTGATGGTTTTTCAGACTCTGCAAAAGTTTCTGACATTTCGTTAGGTCGCCTGTCCGATCGGTTTCGGTTGTGTCTTGAGGAAAATCAGGCTGCGCCGCCTCAGTGTAACAATGCAGCAGTTTCATCAACTCCTTAACCGACAAGGGTTTATCACAATCAATCAAATCCTTAAGCTCTCCAATCTTGCCGTCGTTATCCACAAGCACGAAAGTGACAGATTTTGTAACAAGACTAGAAGGAAGGAGCTCTGAGGTGGAGGATGTTTTGGTGTCAGGAAGGGAAGGGTCCTGGGTGCACAAGTGCGAAAGTGAAAGGCCGAGCTGTGCCTGCATGTTGCGCTTTTTCAGTTCTTGCAGCTGGAGAAGCTCTTTGGTTTCCTGGTACTTCTTTGTTAAGCTCTGAGCTTGAGAACTAACCAGTTCTGGCTTCTTCGTCTGAGGCTTTGTCTCAAGACTCAAAGGTGACTCCAGCTTGGAAAAGGGGACCAGACAGTTGGTTAAAAAAATGTAGCAGAGGTGATTACGGATCATTTTTTTCTTTTCATTTGTGTGATCACAACAATTGTCTCTGAAGATCTGAAGTACATTTACATTCTATAACAAAACCCTTGCCGGGTTATTAGGGTTAAGTTCAGAACGGACATGTCTAGCTTCATTCATTTAATGATGCAAATTAGCGTGCTGGAAACAGAGGTTTAATGGCTATGGTTAGTAAGTCACGATAGGGCATGCACATTAAATGGTTAGAGCTAATTCATGGAGTAAGTACTGCAAAATAAGTGCTAGTGTTTTAATTTGAAACAGACTGCATAGGGTTACTAGAAGCATGTTTTACTGAAATCTTGGTGAAAAAAAAACAACCTGAAGTATTTCATTTTATACACAATTCTTTTCTAACAAGTGCCTGATTACTCTTCTTGTGCCTGATTACTCTTCTTGTGCCTAGAATTGAAAATGATTTCCATACAAAGAACCACATACGGTCCCTAATTAATTCAGCAGCTATGAACAGAACCAAGTAGTATTCAGTCGCCTCGAAAAAAATCAAGCACCGCGCCAAACGCTGTTTCGGTTTCTCCCGTTCACTACATAATCAACCAGAAGATACATTAAATGGACAAAGGTATTGGGACACCCCAGCCACATGCAGTTCTTCCCCAAACTTTTGCCACAAAGCCGGACGCACACAATTGTGCAGGATCAATAACGATGCCCCTGTGCACACGTAAGCTCGAGGAAGATGCTTTACACAGATAAGAGAGGAAGCTCTAGAGTTGGATTGCTATAGGGCTTTGACCTTAACCCTGCTGAAACACCTTTGGAATGAATTGGAACGCTGACTGCACCCCTTTTCCCCTCACCTACATCAGAACTTGACTTTACTAAGGACTAAATGTTAAACAGGATGAGATCACAATCTAATGACCACCGAATTAATTTAATTTAATAAAGCCGAATTAATTTAGTGTTGCTACTTCAACTACAAAACACCATTTCTCTCATTTACATGGAAAGCAGCCATCGAGCTTCGGAAACTCACAAACACAGACAGACTTTCAACGTAATGTTTTTTTGACCTAGAAACCATTTGCAAATTTGCAAAACACCCCCCCCCCCCCCCGCAGTGATTTTACAATCACTGCGGCAACAGAGATGCGCTTAGTGCCTACTTTTATAGAAACACCAAACATTCAATCATCCAGAAGCAGCAAAATGCAGAAAATCATACAGATACAGTCCTAAAACGTCACTCAATTTTGACATGTAAAATCAGAACGGAGAAAAAAAAAAGAGAGAAAAAAATGTGCCCAATGGTATTCGGTTTGTTGGTGCCAAAAATGCTGGTTTGGATATCTGAGAAAGTCCAGATCCCCACACAAAGACTAGGCAGAAGCACCTGGATGATGACAGACATGACTGGACTACGCTAGCTTCGTCAGGAAGATAATAAATAATCACTCTTTACAGCAGTGGTAAGCAGAAAAGCATCTCAGAATGCACAAGATATGAAATATTGTTTTGGATTGGCTACACACAGGGGAATCGGAAATATGAGACTACAGTATGCACAGGATTAAATCTTCCCCGCCCACCCACCTCCTTCAGACTATTCTGTATAAACTCAGAAAAATTGAATTGATAAAAAAAAAAAGAAATAAATAGAAAAAACTCACCATCTGGCACCAAAAACCAGTGCACTATTAAAATCCCTGAGCTCACATTTCTTCTCCATTCTGATGTACACAACTTATATAATATCCGAGTATCTATGTGAAGATTCTGACCTGTATTGTAAGCTTTTTTTTTTTTAATGCATTGAACTGCCGTCACTACATGAATAAGCATATTTAGATTCATCTAGGATTTGACGTGAGAACTAACTAGAGCGGAGTTGAAATCTGAATTAAAAGATAAACGGTAGATTTTTAGATTGTACCAAGCTTTAATAAGGAAATCCCCCAACATCCTGGGTGACAACACAATCTAAATAATACATGAAAGGAGCTTTTGAAGGAGATGTAATGGAGGTTGCATGCAATATTAAACTAAACAGGGAAAAAAAACCGCTCGCATCTAAAAAAAAAAAAAAAAAAAAACGACAGGAGAAGAAAAAGACAGAAGCAAAAAATGGGAGGAGGAGGACCTCGTTCATTTACATGCAAAATGCTCTGAACATGCACTTTTTTTTCTGCAGTTTTGGATTTGGTAATTAAAAGGAAAAAAAAAAAAAAGAATAAAGAAAAGAAAAGAAAAAAGGGAGTTTGTTTTAGGGGTTGTTTTCTGGTTTCCAAACCAAGACATGCAAAGTCTGTTTAATGGAAATGAAGGCAACCTTTGCCTGCATAAAATCATGATTTATTTTTTTTTTTACGAAAAAAACAAAACAAAAAGAAAGCACATATAGGGAAAGAATTTAGCCTTACCGGTGAGATGTACCCGGCGCGGATCTGATGCTCTCGATCCAGAGCAGCCTTGAGTTGGTTCTCCAGCTCCTGCTTGTGCTGGTTAGAATCCACCAGCTGCTGGTGGCACGTCTCCAACTGTGCTTTCAGATCTTCTACCTGCGGCGGCAGAGGGAAAAATTGAGCATCGTCTATCAGTAGTGGTTTATGATTAGACGTGTGTACAAAGTTGTTATCAAAAAGTTTCAGCCTAGTTTTGTAACTTGCCAACGGATGGCAGCACAAGGCTGCACGCACAGTCACAGGGAGCATCGACCTTCATAAGTCAGTGTGCCAAAAGACATCATCCTGTGTACATGGGGAGCTGTGCAACTGGTGATAGTTTGACCACGTGCATTACCACGTCTGCTATTCTGACCACGTGCGCACCTAGTCACTAGCAATCCACACACAGCAATGCAACCAGGCTTTTCATGAATCATAAATGGTTTGCAAGGTAATACTTTGTAAGGTATTACAGCATCTTCAGCTTTGCTACATCCAGCTCCACTTCCATACCATACAACATCGCAGGTCTCACCCCAGTCCTATAAACTTTCCCTTTCACTCTTACAGATACTCTTCTATCACAAATCACTCCTGCCACTCTTCTCCACCCACTCCACCCTGCCTGCACTCTTTTCTTTACTTCTCTAACACACTCTCCATTACTTTGCACTGTTGACCCCAGGTACCTAAACTCCTCCACCTTCTCCAACTCTTTTCCCTGCAACCGCACCACTGCACTGCCCCCTCTCATTCACACACATGTAATTTGTCTTACTCCTACTGACTTTCATTCCCCTTCTCTCCAGCATGTACCTCCACCTCTCCAGGCTCCTCTCAACCTGCTCCCTACTCACCACAAATAACAATATCATCCGCAAACATCATAGTCCATGGAGACTCCTGTGTGACCTCGTCCTTCAACCTGTCCATCACAATGCAAATAGGAAAGGGCTCAGAGCCGATCCTTGATGCAGCCCAACCTCCACCTTGAACCAGTCTGTCGTTCCTACTGCACACTTTATTGCTGTCACACTGTCCTCATACATGTCCTGCACCACCATCACATACTTCTCTGAAACACCAGACTTCCTCATACAATACTACAACTCGTCCAGTTCCAGCATGACAATGTTCCTGTGCACAAAGCCAGCTCCATGAAGATACGGTTTATATGAGTTGGAGGGCGTGGTACAAAGTGGAATGCTATAGAGCTCTGACCTCGACCCCAATGACAATTGGGAACTAAATGTGGAATAAGATGTTCAGAAAGCACACATTATAGTTGGGGTCTAAATTGATCAAATATGAATTCAGATATTAAATGCCACTATACACTTTCAAAACACATTATGTATAATTATAAGTAAAAAAATTCAATTTGAGGTTTAATTTAGTTATATTGCGCTGTAATATTTTCGACTTGTAAAACGTGAAGACACACCCCCTTTTTGTAGCTCTCTAGTAGTTTTTCGAGCTCGGACGTCTCTCTGCTCCTCAGTGCCGTAGACAGCGGTATTCTCCTTTCCTCTCTGATCGGGGTTTTCTCCACCTGCTGCCAGCGCTGCTCGATCTCCTCCTCCACCTTCTGTTGACGCTCAGGCGATGGCGGACAGACGCTTCCTGCAATTGCGTGCACGCTCTCAGAGTCGATCACGCTAGCGTCGGGAGAAGGCTCGATGGTCAAGCTTCCCGTCACGCACTCGTACCTCCTCCGCCTTTCCTCCCTCCTCTTGCTGCGCTCGGCGTCGCTCAGCTGCGCCTGGAAAGCGTCGGCTTCGTGGGCTCGCTGCTGAGCCAAGGCCTGGGCGATCGGTCTGAACTCGGCCCAGTCGAAGGTTTTGGAGCGTCCTTCGCGTCGGCGCTCACGTGCCCGGCTCTTCCTCGGCTCCCGCTCCGCAGACGAGGCCTCGGACGATGCCGAGTCCTGAGTGACGTCGGGTCGCGTGAGGCTCTCCAAAGCGCTGAAGGAGCCGTGTTCATCTGTCAGGCTGGAATACACAGAATTTCAGCTTGTGGAATTGAATCTCATTAGGTTTATATGAATAAAACAATTCAGACACAAATATAGGCAAGTATACACCAACCAGACTTCGCTCCCCACGCACATCTATGAGCCTCGGCTGTTCATGAACCTGTCGCAGGTTAACCACTGTTCCTTACTTGGACCAATTTTGGTAGATACTTTGGTAAATTGAGAACAGCCCACAAGAGCTGCAGTTTCAAACTCGCTCTAATCCTTACACTTCTACGCTGCTTCTAAGGTGAACATTGAGGACAAGATTTTTATTGTATCTGACCTGCTAACAGGTACCATGATGAAGAGATGAACAGTGTCAGAGTGATGCCCTCTAAATCCTCTCTACATACAGAGCACCATTATATGCAATGAAATATTGCCTAGTTCTGTTTTTGTTATGCCAAGTTCTGCTGTATCACTTGACCTAAAATCTGTACTACACTTCCTGTTACAATCTCTCAGACAGTCACTGCATGCCGATTCAGGAAGCCCATTATTCATCATGGAAAAAATGTTTACTCGCCCCAATCCAACTGGATTTTCTAATGTAGTTATCAATGAGTATCACAGTATTTGTGAGAGAAATAAATAGTATTTTTAGCTCTTCTAAAAGAATCATCCCACAGTTGTCAGGACCCACAAATGTCAGGACCCACTAGAGGGCAAAAACCAACAGTGGCATGCAAAAATAAATAAATAAATAAAAACAAAACCACAGAACAACTCTGAAAGAAAGGCGACTACATTTCCATCAATGTGTGTAACAGATCCTGACCTCGCAACATCAGGCGCTGTGGAGGGTCGGACATTTTTCATGACGGCCTGGATCCAGTTGCGGCGTATTCCTGCTGTCATGGCAGAGAGGGTGTGCACTCCCTCCTGGGTCTAAACAAAACAAACAAACCAAAAGCAAAAAAAAAAAATAGAAAGAAATACATTAAATATGTATATAAGACTGGTGTGTTCCACAGAATCCCAGAACAAATGACTTGAAAGGTATTTGAGAAAAAAAAGAAATGTATAAAAGCATATTTATATATAATGTATTAATCTGTGTATTATTTAAGACATTATTTAATTTATAAAAAGCAACCAAAATACAAAACGCTAAAAAGTGTTTTAGAAAATCCTTGTGTGTGTGGTGTATATACAGTATATATATTATATATACTATATATATAGTTTACAACTATAAACGTAAAAAATATGGAAATTAATGGGAATATATTGAAATTAACAAGAATTAATGGGAATAAACTGTGAATTCATAAAATTGCAGCTAAGCCTATATAAGGGAACTTAAATGTAGTTCTTGCAGGATAATTTCGGATAAAAACAACCAGATTTAATGCAATTTCTGTTGAATTTGTACCCTGCACACTCAACAATCACATTACACAGGAATACTGAAGCCACAGTTCTGTATTTGAGTCTGAAGATTACATCCATTCAAATAAATACTAACATCACTTTGGTAAATATATTTAATCTACAGTATTACATTTTAAACTAGCAAATACCAAAATGTGTTTATACAGTTGCAAGACAGCAGGTAAATCAGATAAGCTGAATGTAAGCTATCACTATTTCACTGACAGTTTATGAGACACTTGAGCTCAAGCTGATGCTGTTTCTTCTACCTGCTTGCCAATTTTCTGTTATCATACAGAACTGCTGTACTGGTCAGAAGTAAACGTTACTATTAATGTTTTGGAAAGATCTGCATTTATTTGATCAAAAATACAAAACAAAACAGTAATATTGGTTACAGTCAGGTCAAAAATATTTTTTCAATCTGTATTAGTGTACATCCTTGTCAGGTAATGACCAAACATGTTTATATTTGTTTGTATATAATACAGTTTATAAAATCATAATTTGCTCAAACATTACCGTAAATTCCTGTTAAATTTCCCTCTTGGATTATTTACAAAACTCCCCAGATGAAGGTCCCATGGTAAGTTTCCGGAAATTTTCCACCCCTTTGCAACCCGAGATCCAAATTTATAATAGTACCGTTGAAGCGGTTACACGCGTGATGCGTAGTCTGCGTTGCTCTACGGAGCGGGACACGCCGCATCACGTATACTTACATGAATTTGAAAGCCGTAATTGCGTTGAGCTTGATACTCTGTAACATTAGAACACGTGCTGAGGTCAATTTCACCATCAAGATCTGAAGCCTGAGAAGATAAAAGATGAACAGAACATGACTGGAACGAACCGCCACAACACACACACGAGTCATGTGAGTAAAAAGTTGCTACACGTTCCATTGCGTCGTACACGTTAGGAACATTAGGTTTTTTAATAGTTAATAGTTTGTGCGGTCCTTTTACATAAAACTGCAGGGAAACAAAAAAAATAATAAAAAAATACCTCCTCAGCAATCGAATCTTTATAATAGCGCAGGCTGTGGTCAGTCAGTACAAACCAATACTTCTTCCACTGAAAAATAGAGGGGGGGGGGGGGGGGGGGGGTTAACATGAAAAACCTCTCTTGGCTTTGGGTACATAAACACTTAGGAAGACATTTAGCCTGCTTTTAAAGCTTATAAAAAAAAGAGCAGAGGGACGGTAGCCTTTAAACTTTAACCCATTGAAGCAAGACTATCAAAGTGTAGCCGTGCCCTTTCCGAGCTCCGGTCAGCCCTTTGAGAGGGAGGCGGCGGTCATTTCTCACAACTTTGATAAAATGTGCCGTGGTCAGACGATTAAGAAATTCATAAAAAGGTTTTTATGTATAATTGAATTTAAGTCTTAAACTACACCTAGACTATAGAAACAAAACTTTATGGACAACCGACCAGATACGGTATAACGGTATAATAAGCGCCACTCTTCTGGGAAGATGTTCCACTAGATTTTGGAGATTTGAGCTCATTCGGCTATAAAGGGTGTTAGTAAAGTCAGGTGCTGATGTAGGGTGAGGTGAGGAGGCCTGGGGTGCAGTCAGCGCTCCAATCCATTCCAATACGGTTGAGTCTAGAGCTCTAACGCAAACATTGTAAAGCATATCCTTATGGAGCTTGATTTAGGCACAGGAGCTTGTGTCATGCTGGAAACAGGTTTGGGTCTCGTAGTTCAAGTGAAGGGAAACGATCCAAAGACGTCCTATAAAATGTGTGCTTCCAGATTTGTGATGATAATTTGAGAAAAAAATGTATAAATAAACAAAATAACATATGGCTGAAAGAAAATCAGGTGTTCCAATACTTTTGTGTGTTACAAACAGTGTATTTCTGAGAAAGGAAGGAGTCTAACCTAAGCCAGGATGTGCTTGCACATGTTTAATGACCACTGCTTGTTTTACAGGTTTGGCAGGAGGTAAAAATGTTGCATAAATTTATACTTCTGGTATATAAAAATATAACAGACCTCCGGTCCAACCTCAAACTTGAGCCTTGCCGACTCTCAAACATGAGCGTAATGTTATAAATTGTAAAATATATACACACATAAACATGATACCCTGGCTTAGACAATGCATAAGGGTGTTTTCAGAAGCCTTGTAGATGAACTTGGATGAAAAGCCATGCAGCAGGTTGCCAACCTTAAAATGCAAATTCGCACTGAATTGTTTATGAATAATGAATAAAAAAAAAAAGAAAAAAACACCACACACACCCAACACTACCTTCTTACTGTTTTTGGACTCTAGAACCATGCATACTTTTCACTTAACAATATATAACACAGGCCACCTACCTGGCCTTGCTCGTCAAGTTTCACCATCCAGCCTTTCTTGAAATTCAGCAAGTCGGGCTGTAAGCAGAAAAGGAAAAGAGCACCGGTTATCGAACATCAATTAAACACACCTAGAAAGTGTGGTTTGCCCTACCGTTCCTTGATCTGAAACAAGCCCTACTGTTCCTTAATCTGAAACAAGCCCTACAGTTCCTTGATCTGAAACATAGACCCACTGTTCCTTAATCAGAAAACAAACCCTACAGTTCCTTAATCTGAAACAAGACCTACTGTTCCTTAATCTGAAACAAGCCCTACTGTTCCTTGATCTGAAACAAGCCCTACTGTTCCTTGATCTGAAACAAGCCCTACTGTTCCTTGATCTGAAACAAGCCCTACTGTTCCTTAATCTGAAACAAGCCCTACTGTTCCTTGATCTGAAACAAGCCCTACTGTTCCTTGATCTGAAACAAGCCCTACTGTTCCTTAATCTGAAACAAGCCCTACTGTTCCTTGATCTGAAACAAGCCCTACAGTTCCTTGATCTGAAACAAGCCCTACAGTTCCTTGATCTGAAACAAGCCCTACAGTTCCTTGATCTGAAACAAGCCCTACAGTTCCTTGATCTGAAACAAGCCCTACAGTTCCTTGATCTGAAACAAGCCCTACAGTTCCTTAATCTGAAACAAGCCCTACTGTTCCTTAATCTGGAACAAGCCCTACAGTTCCTTGATCTGAAACAAGCCCTACTGTTCCTTAATCTGAAACAAGCCCTACAGTTCCTTGATCTGAAACAAGCCCTACTGTTCCTTAATCTGAAACAAGCCCTACAGTTCCTTAATCTGAAACAAGCCCTGCTGTTCCTTAATCTGAAACAAGCCCTACTGTTCCTTAATCTGAAACAAGCCCTACAGTTCCTTAATCTGAAACAAGCCCTACAGTTCCTTAATCTGAAACAAACCCTACAGTTCCTTAATCTGAAACAAACTCCACTGTTCCTTAATCTGAAACAAACTCCACTGTTCCTTAATCTGAAACAAGCCCTACAGTTCCTTGATCTGAAACAAGCCCTACAGTTCCTTGATCTGAAACAAGCCCTACAGTTCCTTGATCTGAAACAAGCCCTACTGTTCCTTAATCTGAAACAAGCCCTACTGTTCCTTAATCTGGAACAAGCCCTACTGTTCCTTAATCTGGAACAAGCCCTACAGTTCCTTGATCTGAAACAAGCCCTACTGTTCCTTAATCTGAAACAAGCCCTACAGTTCCTTGATCTGGAACAAGCCCTACAGTTCCTTGATCTGAAACAAGCCCTACAGTTCCTTGATCTGAAACAAGCCCTACTGTTCCTTAATCTGAAACAAGCCCTACAGTTCCTTAATCTGAAACAAGCCCTACTGTTCCTTAATCTGAAACAAGCCCTACTGTTCCTTAATCTGAAACAAACCCTACAGTTCCTTAATCTGAAACAAGCCCTACAGTTCCTTAATCTGAAACAAACCCTACAGTTCCTTAATCTGAAACAAACTCCACTGTTTCTTAATCTGAAACAAACTCCACTGTTCCTTAATCTGAAACAAGCCCTACAGTTCCTTAATCTGAAACAAACCCACTGGTTCTTATCTGAAACAAACTCCACTGTTTCTTAATCTGAAACAAACTCCACTGTTCCTTAATCTGAAACAAACTCCACTGTTCCTTAATCTGAAACAAGCCCTACAGTTCCTTAATCTGAAACAAACTCCACTGTTCCTTAATCTGAAACAAGCCCTACTGTTCCTTAATCTGAAAAAAACCTACAGTTCCTTGATCTGAAAAAACCTACAGTTCTTATCTGAAAAAAGCCACGTTCCTTAATCTGAAACAACCCCTGTTCCTTAATCTGAAACAAGCCCTACAGTTCCTTAATCTGAAAAAAGCCCTACAGTTCCTGATCTGAAACAAGCCCTACGTTCCTTAATCTGAAACAAGCCCTACTGTTCCTTAATCTGAAAAAGCCCTACAGTTCCTTGATCTGAAAAAAGCCCTACAGTTCCTTGATCTGAAAAAAGCCCTACAGTTCCTTGATCTGAAAAAAGCCCTACAGTTCCTTAATCTGAAACAAGCCCTACTGTTCCTTAATCTGAAACAAGCCCTACAGTTCCTTAATCTGAAAAAAGCCCTACAGTTCCTTGATCTGAAACAAGCCCTACTGTTCCTTAATCTGAAACAAGCCCTACTGTTCCTTAATCTGAAAAAAGCCCTACAGTTCCTTAATCTGAAAAAAGCCCTACAGTTCCTTGATCTGAAAAAAGCCCTACAGTTCCTTGATCTGAAAAAAGCCCTACAGTTCCTTAATCTGAAACAAGCCCTACAGTTCCTTAATCTGAAAAAAGCCCTACAGTTCCTTGATCTGAAAAAAGCCCTACAGTTCCTTGATCTGAAACAAGCCCTACAGTTCCTTAATCTGAAACAAGCCCTACAGTTCCTTAATCTGAAAAAAGCCCTACAGTTCCTTAATCTGAAAAAAGCCCTACAGTTCCTTGATCTGAAAAAAGCCCTACAGTTCCTTGATCTGAAACAAGCCCTACAGTTCCTTAATCTGAAACAAGCCCTACAGTTCCTTAATCTGAAAAAAGCCCTACAGTTCCTTATCTGAAAAAAGCCCTACAGTTCCTTATCTGAAAAAGCCCTACTGTTCCTTAATCTGAAAAAGCCCTACAGTTCCTTAATCTGAAACAAGCCCTACAGTTCCTTAATCTGAAAAAAGCCCTACAGTTCCTTAATCTGAAACAAGCCCTACAGTTCCTTATCTGAAAAAAGCCCTACAGTTCCTTAATCTGAAACAAGCCCTACTGTTCCTTAATCTGAAAAAACCCTAAAAAAGCCCTACAGTTCCTTAATCTGAAACAAGCCCTACTGTTCCTTAATCTGAAACAAGCCCTACTGTTCCTTAATCTGAAACAAGCCCTACTGTTCCTTAATCTGAAACAAGCCCTACAGTTCCTTAATCTGAAAAGCCTACGTTCCTTAATCTGAAACAAGCCCTACTGTTCCTTAATCTGAAACAAGCCCTACAGTTCCTTAATCTGAAACAAGCCCTACTGTTCCTTAATCTGAAACAAGCCCTACTGTTCCTTAATCTGAAACAACCCACGTTCCTTAATCTGAAACAAGCCCTACTGTTCCTTAATCTGAAACAAGCCCTACAGTTCCTTAATCTGAAACAAGCCCTGCTGTTCCTTAATCTGAAACAAGCCCTACTGTTCCTTAATCTGAAACAAGCCCTACAGTTCCTTAATCTAAAACAAGCCTTACTGTTCCTTAATCTGAAACAAACTCCACTGTTCCTTAATCTGAAACAAACTCCACTGTTCCTTAATCTGAAACAAACTCCACTGTTCCTTAATCTGAAACAAGCCCCACGGTTCCTGATCTGAAACAAGCCCTACAGTTCCTTAATCTGAATCCGATCCTTGACTCGAAAACCATTATGTGATCCGTACCGTGGGTTTTGTGATCCGTTGCACCGGCAGTGAGAACCAAGATAAACACAAAAAGTGTTCTGGCCCTTGGTTCTTTTACACTCTTGCCTAATAGATAAGGGCAATATTCTCGTGTTTGACAGATTTGCAAAAGATTGCGTTCAGGGTGCCTGATCAAGAGGAAAAAAATAACAGTACAAAAAATAAAACCTTAAAATTAGGCAGTGCAACGTGGTCAGAAATGCAGAGCTTGTAAAAGTACACAAACACTTAAATTAACACTCATACAAATAAACATATGCACACACACACGGTTAACAACAGTCAACAGTCAGAGTGTCTTACACACACACACACACACACAAAGCCAAACAGAACAGAATGGAATGTGTGGTTGAATGCAGGGAGGATATAGAGATGACCTGGGTATGAGAAGGGAGGATGCTACACCCAGCACGTGCACGTGCACGCACACGCACACACGCGCACACACACACACACACACACACACACACACACACACACACACACACACACACACACACACACAGAGGAGGATTAGGGTATCTGTGTTCTCACAATAACAAAAAAAACAAATGCCACACAGAAAACAAGTTGGATATCAGGATTAGTCTTGGCACATACTAATGAGATTTAGCAGTGAAAGCTTACGGAGCCTAACAAAACAGGGATCCTACACATTTTTCATTGATAGAGATTGAAAGCACTTTTGTACGTCGCTCTGGAGGAGGGCGTCTGCTAAATGGCGTAGAAATTTCTAAATTCCACACTTTTCCAGACTCAAAAATGGAGACGTATATAAAGTTTTTTAAAACCATAGTTAACATCGGAAACACTGAATTACAATTACAACTAAAATCAAGCCTTCGTTTTCTGATGTACGTCAGAGTCAGAATCTCTGTATTGAGACAAAATTATTTCAAACGACTTTAAAAAGGGTAAACGCACTGTACTGTGTTTTCTTCACATGTATTTTTTCTGAAATTATCCCAAACTTTGGAAATTTTCCGATGTTTTCTTTGGCCTGAATCTTCTCCTCACCCCTCGCGGTTTTCTCCCCGTTCCTCTATTTCTCATTCTGTAGAGTCTTCCGTGTTGTATGGAACCCCATTTCCGACACAGTTATTTAAAAAAAAGAAGAAAAAAAAGGAAAAAAGACTCGAGGTTGCGACGTCATTTCTCGCAAAAATCCATCATTTCTGGTGCATCCACCTGTAACCATGTTGTGGGCCTAAAGTTTAAAGCTGTTGGTGTATAAATGAGGCTCCTCTGCTTCATCGGTCTTGTTCCGTCTCCACCAGAGCTGATTGTTAGACAGAGTTCTCTCCAGGGATTCGAATCTTAGTTTGAAACCACGCGATTCTATTGATTGTAGCCGATTTCATTTTCAATGTGTAAGTTTTCTGGCACTACTGAGGTGGTTGACGCCCGCTCGGCAAAAAAATAAATAAATAAAAAAAAATAAAAAAATAAAAATTTTTTTAATATATATTTCACAATTGCGAGAAAAATGTCGGAATTAGGCAAAACTTTAACGCGCTGTAAAGTTGATGCATTTAAAAACGGCGTTTTCGCGTCACAGAGTGGACTGTGGAAAGGAAGGCTTTTACAAAAACATTTTTGTCATTGCTGCAACGTTTCATGAAGCTGAAAAGTAAATAAACAGCGGGCGGAAATGACGTGGACGAGCAACTTTTGGGAAACAACTGAAGATAAAAGTGTGGGCGCAGAGTTTTTCGACGGGGGAAAAAAAAAAAAACGCAGTTTTCAAATGTATTTTCGGATTAGTGTCATGTAGCCTTTGTTTTATATAAAAAAATTTTATAAAATACTTTTTTTTATATAGATTCTTAATTTGAGATTTTAGAAAAGCGAGTAGGGCAATAGAAAAAACTAGAACTAAGCATGTCAACGCCAAAACAAAGAGCACTTCTATCAGATGGAACGTCCGTGCTGAAATCCTGCTGTTCCCCCTGCGCTGACTTCTCTTCGCTCTGTCCCTGTATGTGAAACATTCCAAAGCAGCTGTTTGTTGTTTCGCAAGAAAAAGGGCTTCGTCTCTCAGAATGTCTCGTTGACCTTCAAACTTTCGGAAAACAACAAAAGCCTTGTGATGGCGTTCTTTCCAAATCCACTGACTTCACACCCTTGGGTGAGAGCGTTCTCTCTTATCGAAAAGCCGTGCCGACACAGAAGGAGGGGGTGGCGATTGGGACGAGTACTCACTGTCATGACTGACTCCGTTGTCCTGCGGTCCAACGACTTGGCTCGTCTCAGCGGAGGAAGAGTGGAGTGGTGGAAGTCCAGACCGTGGTCGAACTTCTGCTCCTACAGGACAGAGAATGGACATAAAAACCTTGTGAGGATCCTATAACGTCTGATTGTTTTCAATATGAAAAATCAACGATCCTCTCGATAACTCTGAGCTGGTGTCCAGGAAGCAGGACACTGCAAACTAACAAAAGCTAAGTGAAAGCTCTGGGCTTTGACCAAACAGCCCTTATTTCCAGGAGAAAACGATCACAAGAGCCTGTTCCGTTATCACGATCGCCATCTTTCCTGAGTAAACGCCACGCTTGAATTGAACAGCTTTAAAATACCACGAAGCGGAACGTATCCTGGCTAAGCACAAACGCCCCAGGTTTTGACGTCTACAATGTCGGTGTGAAATGTTACTTGCCATGGCTTGCAAGATACAAGGAATATTGGTGGAAAATATACGATGAACAGCATGCTTCTGTCCTGACCTTCTGTAAAAACACTGTACCTGTCTGTTGAAGCGTCTCATTTCACTGCGACCCTGACGGGCCTCGCTGCGCGCCGTCTCCTCCACCTCCATCCTCTCGGCGTTCTCCAGGTCCAGCGCCTTGAGCTTCTCGATCACGTTCGAGCGCCCGCTGAGAACACACACGACGGGTAGAACGTTTGTGAAATCGTGTGGAATCCACTGAACATGTACTCAATGTGCTAGAAACGGAAATGACCTCCATCTTTTATGTGGAAAGATGATTATTATGAACGAGCTACAAATAAATGAGATGTATCTAAAATTATTTCAACCCAATCTGAAAAAAAAAATAAAAAAAGAAAAGAAAGAAAGTGCTTGGTGTTGACTTTGGAACAACAACAAAAAAAGATTGGCGTCCTGACTTTGAAGAGAGGAATTTGGTTTTCATAGCAGCCGAGTGGAAATATTAAATGGCTCGTTTTAAATTTTGCCCTTATTTGGGGAAGAGACGGCACCGAAGGCCCTCCTAAAAAGGCAGCGAACGAGCTGGTAAGTGAGCTATTCATGTCACATGACTGCTCTCAGCCTCATTGGCTGCTGGGTATAAAGTGGCACGGTTCCCATAAACCCAAATTAGCCTAAAAACCCAAATGGATCCATTTCTCTCCATTAGGCAGGTTCAGAGTGTTCGAGCTCTCTTGCCACTGCAAATAGTTTTCATGAGAAGAGAAACGGGAGGCTGGCTCGGACCACAGAGAGGCACGTCAGCATCTTTGTTTAAAATGCTTCGCTTTGGGGCTTTTGACCTTGGAGCTGTGGGAGAGGAGAATCCCAGAAACATGAGCCCCATTCAAAAGTTGTTGAAGCACAAATGGGTTTATGTCCAACATAAACAAAATAAAAACAAATGGCAAAATTAAAAATGGCACGCTTTCTATTCAATCCGTCTTATGAACGGGGTTATTTAAAGTATATTAATAGAAGACAGTTCCATACTTTCTAATCTTTTGCACAGTGCGTGCTTTATAGGTTAAATAGTATGTGCCAAACAGTATCGGGGGTTTTGCATGGTGAACCAAAAAAACATACTTTGGCTCCATATTAGTCAAACAAATCACACAGTGTGCAAAAGGGCAGCGTATCTTTACTGTTCGTTATTTATTGTAAATCAGATTAGGATTATAATGTGTGTGTGTGTGTGTGTCTCAGATTTTTTAGGCATGAAACAAATCCCAAGTACTAAAATAAACAATTATTGAAGGTGAATGAGGGTTTCCGCAGGTTTCACCAAATCAAATTTAAGACATTTTAAGACCTTTTTAGACCATTAAGAATAAAATTTAAAACCCATATCAGGACATCACAAACATACACAAATACGCTGTTTGCAAACGGCCTTAACTGAGCCCTAAAATTGATTGTTTTCATGCTGAATATACCTAAACTTGCACTTCCACACAGCTGAAAAATGTAATTCGTTTTGCGTCTGTGGTACAATCCGAGAGATTCACACCAATAACAGAAAGCTGATTGGCCGTTGCATGCGAGCCTCGATTAAAGTCGTAATACAGCGAATTATATTTGGAACAAAAATGTTCTAATGTGCTCCAGGAGCATTTCAATGAGCGTTAAATGAAGCGCTACATGGGAAAATTACAAACTGTTTATAATTATTTAAGAGCCTAGAAGAGCTCATTTTAAGACTTTTTAATACCTAAAATGTAGATATTTATATTATAGTCTTTTTAAAACCCCACAGAAACCCTGTTCTGGAAATAAGCAAATCCCAAGTACTACAGTAAATCGAATTACTGGAGGTAAATGTTAAAAATATATACACTAGAATTTCCTGATGTGGGAAAGGTTGCATTTTAAAAATCTCTCTCAAGCACATTAGATTAAAAATCCTGCCAAATGATTCGACATCTGGTGGAGCCCAAATATGAACTTGAGCTGTGGTCAAAGAACTGCAACATTTTTACTAATTATTATTTATATTGCTCGTTTTTTCAAAGTCTTTCAGTTTAAATATAGTGTTCAGGTTTAGGCCACACCCAGTTAAATCTGAATACAGATCCTGATTACTCAAACACTAAACAAACATTCTGAATAACAGCATTGCGTTACACCTCTAGTGCACACATATACTAGATGAACAAACGTGATGGGACACCTGCCCAATGGAATGGTTCTTCTCTGATCTGGGAAATAACAAACATGTTCCAGCATGACAATTCCCAAATCCATGGGTTGGAGAGAAAGATCTCGAGTGGCCTGCTACAAAGATCTGATCTCAACCCTATTAAAGAAATTGGGAACGTTGACTGCACATCAGGCCTCATCAGTGCCTGACTTTACTACCCCCCTTGTGGCTGAATGAGCACAAATCTCTACAACCTCACTCAAAAATCTAGTGGAACATCTTCTCAGAAGAGTGGAGGTTATTATAACAAGAAATGGAGATTTTCAAAAAGCATATCTTAGGACCTAGAGTCCATAGTGAACGATGTTTGTTCAAATATCTATTTCAGAATGGCTGATCCAGAGGTTAGATGCAGCTGCAGAGGTTTCCCTGGCTCACCTCCTCTCTGGGCTGAGTACAGCATCTCTGTCCGGTCTCTCCCTGCGTTTCTCAGGCTTGGTGCGTCCTCGAAGCGCCACGTGGCTGTCTGTGCTGGCGTCCGAGTCCAGCGAGCTGATGGAGCCGCTGATGTGCGAGCCGTTAGACAGCAGACTGCTCCCTGAGGGGAATGGTTCACTGTGTGCGGGCGATGGGCACCGGGGAACACCCCCCAGCAAGCCTGCGGTCGGGGAAACCAGGTCCTGCGGGGGCTGGGACATACACGGGGAAAAGGAAAACGCGCTCCGGTCCACCTCATCGCCATTGACAGAGCCCAGGTCTGCTTCTTCTGCAGAAGAAAGAACGTGAGACATGAAAAGGACTTTACATTCATTTTCAGCAGTTACATCACTGTTGTCTTTAGTCTTATTTTAGATTAATCTTTCCATGGAATATAACCAGAGCGTAGAGTCGTTTGTGTGTGTGTGTGTTCGCTCGCCTGTTTGTTTTACGAGGGCATGAGCAAACAATCACGTGTATGCAGATCAGGCAGGGTGGGAAATGTTCAGGATCAGGGACGTTCATGGTCCCATCACCTGCTATAGACAGTGTCTTCCTTCCTGCATTCCCTGCTCAAGCTGACTTTTGCTAAACAATTATACATGTATTCAGGTAAATAAGCCTTGTTTATTAAATTATACAAGATTACTGACCCAGTTGATAAGACATCACAATTTGGCCCGTGTCAAACTCGCTTACGTTTTCCCATTTTTTCTGCTTCTAGCATGTCAACATTTCTCAAGGTTCCTGCAGCTTTCAAAAGTAAAATTTAAGACTTTTTAGACCTTTTTTGGACCATTAAGAATGAAATGCAAGACCTAAATCATGACATCATAAAACATCAGTTTTATGCCTGTGGTACAATCCAATGGGATTTGCACCAATAACAGAAAGCTGATTGGCTGTTGCAAGTTGGGTCTCATTTGTAGTCAAAATACAGCGAATTAGATTTGGGGAAAGTTATGCCTAGTCTGTGTATTATAAATATTATGGGATGGAAACCAGCGAAGTTATACTTCTATAAGAAAGTCGGGATCCCGCATACCTGCAGGAGTGAGCAGTGAGCCCTGGGGCGTCATATCTGCTGAGGACCATGCCTGCGACACCTCGGCTTCTCTGCTCTGCAGCTCCTCCTGCCATATGATGGAGCTGGAGTCTGGAACTTTCTCCGCCTCTGGGATTCCCGAGCCAGTCACAGCTACTTTGGCCGGACCGGGCTCCTGAGGGAAAGACAATTTTCCTCAGCACTGTGGATAGGAACGCTGCTTTCACTCACATAGACCCCCGTTCTGAATGAAGCTCTCACCCACCTGAGACGTTGTTGGCTCTACCTTGCGCTTCTTCTTTTGATTTTGCTTGTTGGTCCTTGGATAAACAACCAGCTGCTCGCTCCACCTGGGGGAAAAAAAAATAACGTTCATCAGAAAACCTGCAAATGCTGCAACACCTGGAGAATATAAACAGCGCAGACACGCACCCGTTAATAAGTTCCTTGTTGTCCCCCCGGATGTAGTATTCCTGTTCAGGCGTGATGATACACAGTGCGTTCTTCTGGCCAGTCTTCGGTTCGGCATCAATCACATCCGTGCACAGGTTCATGTTGACGGTGCCTTGCGGTAGTGTGCTTGGCTGTGAGGGGAAGCAGATGGAAAATGTAATTTTTTCCCCCCCTCAGTCTAACTCACAAAGGAAGCACGTCAGTGTTTTTGCCAAACAAACATTTAATGGGGGGGACGTCACCATAATCAAATTCCAAGGCAGTATTGAAACAGTCCTACACTATGCAGACAAATATTTGTGGACACTTAACCATAATTATAATATCTGCTTTTCGAACATGACATTCCACATTTAATCCACGTTCCCTAGAACGTTCTAGTTGTTCCACTAGAGTTATGGAGATTTGTGCTCATCCAGCCACAAGTGAATATTAGTGCACAAGTTACCAAATGGTCGACATTTTCAGGGGTTGAGCTCGTGGAAGGTCTTTCTGATCTCAAGGGCAGAATTACGCGTTTGCTCTTTGTTCTAACGTGCGGTCCATGATGAAATCGCAGACGTGTATTGTACGTGATCAGAATAGTACCATTTAGCAAAATAAGTACCTTGTACTTGTGCACAGAGTCATTGTCGTGCTGGAACAGGAGTCTCCTAGGTCAAGTGAAGGGAAAATATCATGCTACCAAAGCCGAAGACAAATGTGTCCCAATGCTTTTGTCCATATTTTTATTTATATATAAATATATAAAATAAATAAATAACTGTGCGTTTCATGTGCTTTAAAAGTTTTATTGCACACGGCTCCATCCTCGGGTGGCCAGAAAACAACGAAGAAATAATAAATAATAAAAGAATAAACAAGCACTGTGGAGTGTTAAAAACTACACGCTTACTAGTTACAATTAACAAAAATAGCATGGGGTATAAAGTATAATTCAAAGACATTGTTTACAATGAATGTGATTTTATGTGCAGTATGTGAAAAAGGATTCTGTATTAGGAGGAAACTGTATTCATCCTAAAAAAATAATTTTTTTGGACAAAATATTACCACTTTACATTTCGCATTAGAAAAAAGCTGATCTCGGCACTATTATGGAACAGCACGTTATGAAACGCTATCGATATTGTGAAATTTGATCACTTCGGGTTGTGTGCTCAGTGTCCCGTGTCTGTTTGTTGCTCAAACATTGTAAAAAAACCTATTGAGAAAAAGAAAAAGGAAGAAAAAAAAAAAAAAAAAAAGCACTATGCATATCATATACTCATCACGCTCTGTTATAATGCCGACTCAGGAAGTCTTTATCAGAGCGAGAGGCCAGTCGGGGAATACAGGAAGCAGCAATGTACAGCCCTAATTTCGTGGTGTGGAAAAGGAATCTCAGCCAAATCCCGAGAAGGAGAATAATCAAACATGCTTAATCTTGTCCCTACAAGCAGGACAATGTGTGACCCACAGTGGTACACAAACCATGAATTAAAGTAGAGATGCACTCAGTAAAAGTGCTCCCTTTAAACTTTCACTTGAGTAAAAGGTGCAAGTGTTTGATTTATTATAATGTTCAAAAAAAATAACATTTTTGTCACGAGATATTTTGCTTAATTAACTCATCATTCTATTAATAGAATAATACTAAAGGGTCAAACACTGATATCGATTATAATTACCATGAGCTCAAAACCTTCTTTTCAACTGCTTCATAAAAATCGTGCAAATGCGGCCACGGGCTTTGTGGTGAGTTCCAGTCAGGAGTTTCTTCCATCATTTATACCTCTCTAAATGTCTGTGATGATGGACTGTATTTTCGTGATGAGTAGATGCCACTGAGCGCCGATCAAAACGAGTTTAAAACTGATTGGTGGCTTCCTGAGTGTTTGACCAGTTACGTTTTTTCACACATACAGTGGGGGAAAAAGTATTAAGTCAGACACCAATTGTGCAAATTCTCCCACTTAAAAAGATGAGAGGCCTGTAATTTTTATCATAGGTACACTAACTATGAGAGACAAAATGAGAAAAAAAAACTGAAAAATATACTTTTTTTTTTAAAGAATTTATTTGCAAATTATGGTGGAAAATAAGTATTTGGTCAAAAACAAAAGTTCATCTCAATACTTGTATATACACTTTGTTGGCAATGACAGAGATCAAACGTTTTCTGTAAATCTCCACAAGGTTTTTACACACTGTTGCTGGTAGTTTGGCCCATTCCTCCATGCAGATCTCCTCTAGAGCAGTGATGTTTTGGGGCTGTCGGATTTTCAACTCCCTCCAAAGATTTTCTATGGGGTTGAGATCTGGACACTGGCTAAGCCACTCCAGGACCTTGAAATGCTTCTTATGAAGCCACTCCTTCGTTGCCCGGGTGGTGTGTTTGGGATCATTGTCATGCTGAAAGACCCAGCCACGTTTCATCTTCAATGCCGTTGCTGATAGAAGGAGGTTTTCACTCAAAATCTCACGATACATGGCCCCATTCATTCGTTCCTTTACACGGATCAGTCGTCCTGGTCCCATTGCAGAAAAACAGCTCCAAAGCATGATGTTTCCACCCCCATGCTTCACAGTAGGTATGGTGTTCTTTGGATGCAACTCAAGCTTTCTTTTTTCCTCCAAACACGACAAGTTGAGTTTTTACAAAAAAGTTCTATCATCGTTTCATTTGACCACATGACCTTCTCCCAATCCTCTTCTGGATCATCCAAATGCTCTCTAGCAAACTTCAGACGGGCCCGGACATCTACTGGCTTAAGCTGGGGGGGACACGTCTGGCACTGCAGGATTTGAGTCCCTGTCGGCGTAGTGTGTTACTGATGGTAGCCTTTGTTACTTTGGTCCCAGCTCTCTGCAGGTCATTCACTAGGTCCCCCCGTGTCGTTCTGGGATTTTTGCTCACCGTTCTTGTGATCATTTTGACCCCACGGGGTGAGATCTTGCGTGGAGCCCCATATCGAGGGAGATATTCAGTGATCTTGTATGTCTTCCATTTTCTAATAATTGCTCCCACAGTTGATTCCTTCACACCAAGCTGCTTACCTATTGCAGATTCAGTCTTCCCAGCCTGGTGCAGGTCTACAATTTTGTTTCTGGTGTCCTTTGACAGCTCTTTGGTCTTGGCCATAGTGGAGTTTGGAGTCTGACTGTTGTGGACAGGTGTTTTTTATACTAATAACGAGTTCAAACAGGTGCCATTAATACAGGTAACAAGTGGAGAACAGAGGAGCCTCTTAAAGAAGAAGTTACGGGTCTGTGAGCGCCAGAAATCTTGCTTTTTTGTAGGTGACCAAATTCTTATTTTCCACCATAATTTGCTAATAAATTCTTTAAAAATCAGACAGTGTGATTTTCTGGATTTCTTTTTCTCATTTTGTCTCTCATAGTTGAAGTGTAGCTATAATGAAAATTACAGGCCTCTCTCATCTTTTGGGAGAACTTGCACAATTGGTGGCTGACTAAATACTTTTTTGCCCCACTGTAAATAAAAAGGAACGACTGATTTTGCAAAATGTGGTTGTCATAAGTAATATATTTGACTGTTGAAGTGCAAGTAAAAGTCTCCTTAAATGGAAACACTGCAGCAAAGTACAGATACACACAAAAGCTACTAAAGTACAGTAACGAATGGCGTTTATTTCGTTACTATTCACCACTTGTGACCCACTTGTGCGTCCTGGCCTTTGAGTTGTTAAGAGGCTCGGCTTCATGGTGGCACATTTCACCGTTTCTGCCTGAGCTGTTATCAGCCATTTTGCGGCCGCTCGATGTAAACCAGGTGCTGGCTGTTTCCTGGCTCCTTTTATGGCCATTTTAAGTGGATCTCGCTTTATTAAAAGCCGACAGCGAATGTCGGCGACTGCCAAATATGGCGATTACAGCGTGTCACAGCTACACAACTGCAGCACTCGTTCTGTCTCACTAGACAGACTGCTTCTGAGAGGATAAGAAAAAAAAACTGCGTAATGAGACACCGGGAGTTCACATGAGCCAGAAGTGCATAGTAAATAATAGCGCCATCGCTCAGAACAAAAGCACTGCGAGAACAGTTGACACAGACCGTAAGATCAACTATCCCGAACGATACAGAGCGCAAACATGAGCACGGAAAGAGCTCGTAGCCAACTGGTACGGTAATGTTTATGCGACACAATTGTCTGATCTTTGCACTTAATAGGTGGTGGAAAACTTTGTTTTTTTTTTGTTTTTTTAGATAAGACAGGAGCAACAATTCAGTCTTGTAAAAGAAAAAGAAAAGAGAAGGCACTAAAGAGTCTTATTATACAATCAGGGTAACAAATGGCTGAGTTTTTGGCAACACCACAAAGTGGTGTCTGCCGTTCAAACGGCCAAGTCTGCCGTTCAAACGCTTTACGTTAGCGCCCCAAACCAAGGGGATCAAATTACATGCTTCTATTGTCTCGGCTTTGGGTGACTTGCTGATTATTTTCAGAAGTAATATTATTGGGGACACACAGACACAAACACACACATCCTCAATAACTACGCAAAAAAAGAGACGAATGAGACCATCGAGGAGAAGAAAAATGTAGACAAACCATCGAGAAGCATTGAGATTGTATTGCAGATGCACATTAGACAGCATGAATGTGTCTTGACTTGCAGTGCCTTTAATCAAACTGCAGAGTTGAAGGGTGAGAGACAACACCCCCTTCCTCCAAACACCCCCCACCCCCTCCCCCAACACCTACAACTTTTGAGGCTATACAATAAACTCTGGAAGCATTTAATGAACAGACCCGCCAGATTGCTGCATCCGAGCTGCTTTAAGAGCAGATGAGTGATGACCCTCGGCCCCTCTACCCCGTCTGTCTTCTCCAGATGATTTGATTTAAGCTTTCTAAACACAGACTCTGGTTACAGAAATAGGTATTGCGGTCGTGCCGTTCGGTGGAATGAGAATCTCCAAGCATTTTTTGCATTTCCATGTGGTTTCAGGGGGCTAATGTTCTCAGAGAATGGTGACGTCACGATGGCCCTCTTCGCTGTTTCACCAAATAAGGGCATATCGGGGGGAACGCTCTTCTAAGCGCAGGCTTCGCGGTTCGAGCATCTCTTTCTCTCGCAGTCCTGCTCGTTTCGAAGAGCTCGGCGCCGAGCCTTGAAACGTGTGTAATGATTATCGTTTGTGATGCTGATCTCGGCAGACAGAGGAATAAGTTGTGGACAAAGGCTAATTATAAGTGGGGTCAGCAAAATAACCATCCCAAATCGTAGTTTCCACTTTTCTTTTCTTTTTTTTTTTTACACATGAAAACCAAATAAAAAGAAAAAAAGAACAGGAAATGGGAATCTGTCTACATTTCCGAACAAATGTCACAAAATGCATTAGGATGAAGAGCTCATTTTATAGCAATTCCCTTTTTTGCTGTTATTATAACCTCCATGTTTCTGCAAAGGCTTTCTACTAGATGTTTGAGCGTGGCTTTGGGGATCTGTGATCTGTCAGACAAGGAGGCTTGAGATTTGGTCGGCGTTCCTATTCAATGGATAGGAACGCGTTCAATGGGGTTGTAATCAGACTAACGCATGTGGTCAGAAAAGCACCAGTCAGCACCATTGATACCACTTCGCATTTATGGAGCTTGCTTTGTGCACCATTAGGGTGCAGGGACAAGTTTGTGCTTTAAACGCAATAAAAAAACAAAAAAAAAAAAGCAAAAATGTGATGGTTCGGTGTCTATATACTTCTGCCTCTAATGTATAGGTTTACCAGCCAGAAAGAGAAACACACATCCCTACTGTCTTCTGGTTTGCTCATGCAAGTCAGCACACTGTATTATTTCACATTAAACAATAGCAGCTCAGCCGGCTAAATCATTCTTACCCTAGTCAAATGAAAGTTTATTTTTGGAGCCACTTGAGATCGAAATTTCTCGACTTTATTTTTATTTTCGCCTTGTCCTCCCGACCAGCGCTTCCCTGACCTACTTCTCCAGCTTTTCCTGAGAGAGGGGGGGGCATCTGGGCCCAGATGAATAGCAAGCGCAGACAATAGAACTGACAGAATCTTTAAACCTCTACAATTAAAGGAAAAGCGATACCACACTGAACTTGTTCCCGAGCGCACGCTCTCGACGGTTACGGCAACTACGTGCCTCTGCTTCTCGTCTCACCGTGCTGATGCACAGCGCATATTGAACTGGATCGAACTGAAACTCTGGAGATCTGAACAACTCAGGGGTGTTCAGAGCGTGTGTGCCTCACAGATTAAACACAAACGCTGTAATATCTGTGCCTGATCAGGCAGCCAAGTTTCCCCTCATGACACACTGCAGCGAATTAAAGCGGCTCGATCGCGCCACGGGGCCACTTCGCATCCGCCTCCCACTGCACTTCATCATTCACTTACTTGAATGAATAAGAGACATCACATGATGCCTTTATTCAGTGTATGACCTCAGCATGTTGTGGAGAGCAAGTGCCAGGAAAAAGAGAACGCTTTTATAAATAATAAGGGTGCTTACCGACTCGTCCAGAGCGAAGCGCAAGCAGCCGTGTTCGTAGAGAACGAAGAAGCGCCGCTGCCATTTCTGTACGGGGGGGAAAAAACATTTCAGCGCTTTAGAAACCATCGCAGAGGATTTGTCAAGGTTTCAACGAGTCAAATTTAAGACCTTTTAAGACCTCTTTAAGACCATTATGAAGGTAATTTAAGACCCATATCACAAACACATGAATGACCTTAAACGAGGCCTAAATTACTTTCCTTTAAGCCGAGATCGCTAAACTTGCACTTCCCAACACCCGGAAAATAAAGATTTATCTTTTACGTCTGTGGTACAGTCCATGAGAGATTCACACCAATAACAGTAAGCTGATTAGCTGTTGCTTGTTGGTCTCATTTGTAGTCGAAATACAGGGAATTATATTTGGAACGGCCGAAAGAAAGAATTAAAGTACCATGGAAACAAACAAAAACAAAACAACATTCTAAAGTGATGCAGGAGCATTTTAATGAGCGTTAGAGAAAGCGTTACATTGAAAATAGGAAAATTAAGACCCGTTTAAAATTTGGTTTAAGACCTAGAACAGCAAATGTTTTTAAAAGCCTGAAATTTCGATTTGTAAAATTTGTGACTTTTTTAGACTAAGACTCTGCAGAGACTCTGCTTTCTAATCATATTCTGACATTCAAAAGACGTAGCAAGAGCATAGGGAGGACAGGAAACGGATCACTTCTTACCCGAGACCGCTGCATCGGATTGTCAAAATCCGTTCCCTCTGGAGCCAAACACAGCCAGCCTCCATAGATCGGTTTCGCCTGTAAAAGACAGGACAAGATATGAAACACCTAAACATTAACAAGATCAGACGAGCGGCTTGAATAAACAACAAATGGGATTTAATTCTTGCGCGTAAGCAACTGACAAGTTCATACTGCCAAAGCGTTCATCACTGCATCTGCACCCCTTCCAGGTGCCATTGCACCGGATTGCAAAAGAACTTGTGCGAACAGCAAATCTTTAAATAAACAGGGTTTCTGCAGGTTTCACGAAGACCATTAAGAATGAAATTTAAAACCAATATCACAACAAAGACACATACAAATACGTTGTCATACGTTGTCAGGTCGAAATACATGATGAACCTCAGCTTTGCAAAAAAAAAAAAACAACAACAAATATCGGAGTCATAACTGCTTTGACTTTGTAGTAGAGGTCTACATGGCACTAATTTGCACAACCCACAGAAATATTTGCAGTACTATATTGTAGGGCTGGGCGATATGGCCTAAAAATAAAATCCCAGATTTTTTCACAAAAAATCCGATTTGCGATTTAAATCGTTTTTTTCCCCCCTGCTTAAAATCAACCTGCATATGACAAAGTAAATGTTCAAAAAAAAGTTTTAACTTTATTAAATGGGTTAAAGTGCAATTAGAAACAACAAGCCATTGTAAATTGTGAAAATAGAACGTAACATAACATAAAATGAGCAAACCTACAAAGAAAAATGTTTGAGTGTTAAATGTGGAACATGTTTGAAAATGCACCTGAGGTTTTGAGTGATTTTGCCTTTTCTCCAAAACTCCACAGTAACATGACTTGAAATTTAACAATAAATTTCAAGTAATAGACAGGGACACTGTAAATTAGAAGTATTTGAAAGATTGAGCAAACCTATAAAGAAAAAATGTTTTATGAGTGTTTGAATGTGGAACATGGTTAAAAATGCAATGATGCTTGGAGTTATTTTGCCTTTACTTTTCTTAAAGACTCCACAGTAAAATGAGTTGAAATTTGAAATAAGAATATAATAGACAGCGAGATTCTAAATAAGAATTGTTTGAAAGCTTGAGCAAACCTCAAAAAAATGTTTTATGAGTGTTTGAACATGGTGATTCAAATGCTCTGATTGTTCTGTTTCTTAACGGAAACGCTGTTCTGAAGCGTCTTTACAGGTATTTTGACCGCTCCCACCACCCATACCGGAAGTGTACGATTAGACACGCAACACTGAACAAAGTGCGCCTGCTTAACCGTGTATTTTCAGGATGCGGCTGCTTAAACGCAGTCTTTTGCTGCCGCTGTCTTGTTCATGTCGTAGGGCCCTACATCTCTCTCACTCGACAGCATGCCTCTGTTCGAGGTGCTGCAGTAAATTGGTGGTACTGCTACCTTTGCTTGCTCGCTGCCATGTTGTTTGTGTATCTCTATGGCAAACGCGGGGGGAGGGCTGAGTTCGTTCGAAACTATGGAAGCCCAGAGGGTAGCGTCGGCAGACATTAAAGAGAAAACCGATTTTTATTAAAACATATCGATGTAAACTACACATTCGAGTTAATCGATAAAATCGATTTATCGCCCAGCCCTACTATATTGTTTATATTAACAATATCTAGCCATCCATCTACAACACAAAAACATAACATATTATGCTGTAAATCAACAGTGTGATCAGGGTCATATCCAGAAACTACTACTATGGTATTTAGATTGTTTTTGTTCACCTGCTAAACCAGTGTACTTAAGGCACTATGATCACAAGAATCTGCAAACCATTTAAAATATGGACAAACATTTGTGGACACTTGGCCATAATATTAGTATGTGCATTTTGAACATCCCATTGCGCATTTTGTCCGCTCTTATAATAGTCTCCGCTCTTCTGGGAAGATGTTCCACTAGATTTCGGAGTGTGTTTGTAGAGATCTGTGCTCATTCATCCACAAAGGTGTTAGTAAAGTCAGGTACTGATGTACCTGGGGTTCAGCGTTTCAAATTGTTTCAAAGGTGTAAGGTTGAGGACAGAGCTCTATAGCAAGCCACTCAAGATCTTCCAATCCAACCCATGTAAAGCACATCTTCACAGGTCTGGATTTGTGCTCAGGGGCATTGTGATGCTGGAACAGGTTTGGGTCTCCTAGTTTGAGTGAAGAGGAAAAAGCCATGCTACCAAATCCAAATACAATTGTGTGCCTCCAACTTTGTGGTAACAGCCTGGGAAAGAACCACATACGGCTGGAGAAATGAAGTGTCCTAATACAATGCAATGTCCTTTGCACCATGTTTGTGTCTATGTAATACCAGATGAGTTTATTGAACAAATTAAAACAAATACAGTCCTTCTGAAGGGGGAGGGGGTTAAAAAAGATCGCATCATGCGCTTGTGTGTGGACAACGCAATTTAAAACATTCCTAACAGAAGTTAATCACTTACACAACACACAACACGCACACAGAGGAATGTTCAGTCACATGGGAAACCGTTCAATCAACACACATCAGTCAGTGACGTGCTAAACTGCAGTTACGCTGTACGCGTACGCAGTAAATGAATAACTGTTACGAATGCGGGTCCACAGTCTGTTGTTCTTTAGTCGAGAATATCGAAAATATCCCTATTACACTGTACGCTGATGAGACCCTGAACGCCTGGTGCTTTGTGAGAAAGGCCACGGAGGCACTGTGCAATGCATGACCAGACAAGTTCATGTGGCTTCAACAGCCACGTCAAAAAAAAAACAAAAAAAAAACAGAGTATAATATTAACATTTGGCTAATGGCCCTGAAACTCAATCCGCTCTCCGAGAAATGTGAAGGGTGGCTGTTTGTTTATTCCAAATGGAGTGCATCAAGTGTGTAAAGCGGCCATTATTATTCTTAATAAAATTTGCTGCGTAAATAATATTTTCTTCTCTAAGGTCAGATAAACACCGCATTACTGTAGCTGACTGTAGAGTGACGGGCGTCAGGTCGTTTAATAGCGCTTATGAAACAGAATCTAAAAAAAGAACGAGTGCTCCTTTCCTTTTTTGAAAATGAGGAGGAGGAGGGCACAACAAAAGCCAGCTGTGAGTGCTGTGTGTAGTGTTGCCTGAGTGCTTTGCCCAGGAGAGCAGCGGCACACCCCTGCACTTTTTCCTCCACACATTGACGGCCCGCTTCCTCTCCTGGGCTCCTCTCCTAACCCCGCGGCCCTCCCGCCGGCATTGCGCTTAACTTCCAATTTCCTCCCCGGCCCCGGGCCATTCCCAGGGGGGCGCTTTTTCTCCCGACATCCCCCTCTTTCACCCCTGAATGCACTCCCTGGGTCTCTGCTGGCGCAGGACCCTCCCCGATCGGCCGACCAGTTTCTCCTTTTTTTTTTTGCAGGCTCGGTTTCTGCTTCTGAAGTTGAAGCGACCTTTCGGGGGAAAGAAACTCGACTTTCCCAACCCACACTTCCTTTCACAAGCTCCCCCCTCAATAAAAACCTCCCACAAGCCACAATCCTGCTCCCTGGAGCTGCCAGGATGGCTACAGATAAACAAAAGAGACATGTACTTTTGCATTATTGGGGCAGATGCAGAATCGAGCATGAGAGACAACAAAAGAGCTGCCATTCCTCAGTTATAGGAATAAAGGAATTTGTGTTTGCTTGGATTGCGAATTGCTTTTTATTTATCAATTGGGAAATCTTGGGTTTCATAGTCCGAACTAGGATTGTTACGATTTCACAGTCAGGGTACAATCGCCTCGCCAGGGAATTATTCTAAAACACAGATTCAAAACTGAGCCTCCTATTTCACATTTAGTCCCCATTTGCTCTTGTAATAACGTCCATAATATAAAAACGTGGAGTGTGCTTGTGGACCTTTGGGCTCATTCTGGCACAAGAGACAAAAGTCAGGTGCTGATGTAGAGTGAGGACGCCTGGGGTGCATTCCAAAAGGTGTTCAATACGGTCAGAGATCTATAACAGGCTGCAGAAGATTCCTTTTTTCCACTCCAATACATGTAAAGCATATCTTCATGAACTTGCTTTGTCATGCTGGAACATGCTGGTTTGGGTCTCCTAGTTCAATTACAGGCCGGATTTAATGCTACTTTATCTAAAGACATTCTATACACTTGTGTGCCTCCAATTTGTGTTTACAGTTTTCTGGAAGAACCACATATGGCTGGAAAAGTCAGATGTCCCAATACTTTTGCCCAATACCTATAGTTAAATTGGCTGATTGTTGAACCAACAAACAAACAAACCAACCCAGTTCCAGTTTTAAAAGACGCAGCCATAAGGACGAGCCTTGGCTAAATGTGCTGCGTGTTTACTCCTTCAGACCTGAGCCAAACTCGCAAACAGGAACAGGAACTACGCAGCAGGACATGAGCACGTCTGAAAAAGGAAATTTACAACCATGATGAAATCTGTTTTTTTTTTTTTTTTTTTGATTCAGGAGTAAATCAGAACAAAATGTTCAAAGGGTCAAAAAATTACCAATTTATTGTTAGTTATTAAATGGGGGAGGGGAAGAAAGGTTGCCTCTAAAGCCAGAATAACTTGCTATGCTCTTTAGAAACAAATTAACTTGACTGCAACAGAGATACATATTCCTGGAAACATGAGGTCCTGTGGGTGCACTGGGAGCAGGGACATTTTATAGAGACTTTCTAGTTTCATTGAAAGACACAGATTTCTGGCTTTCTGGTTTTCCTGAGCGACAGATGGACACTTTCGAGCTTCAACGAGAGACACGCGGATGCTTTCTAGCTTCAGCAAGACACACTGGGACATTTTCTAGCTTCACCGAGAGACACAGGGACACTTTCTATCTTCAGCGAGAGACACTGGGACACATTTTAGCTTCACACGGAGGACGCATGCTGCACTGCTTAGAAACAATTGAATTTGGAACAGATGGGGAGACATGTTCCGTATAATCCTCTAAAGTCTATAAATCAGAAAATAATGCGATCCCAGAGTTTTAATTAACTTTGACTTAATCGGAAGAATGGGGAGACAAACTTGTTTCGGTTTGGACGCATTTTCCTTTTTTATCAGTGGCGGCTTTAATCTGACCTCTGCGATGAAACAATCAGATTAAAGCTGACCATGTCTAACGTTAGACAATGCAAACCTACGCCGATAGATTTTATTCCATGTTAATCAACTCCGTTCACCTGGACAGAAAGTGGGGACGGCATGTCTAAAACGAGAAAATCGAGTCGAGAGAAAAGGCTTAAGCTTGAGGGGAAGAGGGAAGGGCTTCCAGAAGGTCAGTGTGTGTCTGTAAAGCTAGAAAATGTGTCACCTAGAAACTAAAGCCAAAAACTGACCCCGTGTCTCGCTCTAAAGACATAAAGCATACATAATGTCTTTCTGTTGAAGCTAGTCTCCCTGGGTGAAGTCAGTAAAGTGTCTCTGTCTCTCATTAAAGCCAAAAACTGATATGAATAGAGGTCGACTGTACAGGTTTTTTTTCTGCCCAAATTAGAAATCAGTGCAGCCGATGGCCGATATACGATGCTAGTTTTTTAGGCCAATGTGTCTTTCTTTCCCCCCCCCCCCACTTTTCAGCTCTTAAAATCTAATAGTTAATTAACAAGTCATGAAACAGCACAAAAATCTCCCATCAGTGCACTTGTTATGAGTTCTGGTCCCTGTGCCTACCTGTAGCCTAAACTACAGCTGGTTGAAGGTTCACGAACAATACAGTTCCAAAAGTTCACTCATTCTCTCTCCGAATGTTATTCATATTCTCTTTCCAAAATGAGCAGAATATTTAACCAATGAAATATATATAAATAAATAAATAAAAAAATTCAGAAATTTCCCCACTGTGGGACGAATAAAGGAGACTTAAGACAAACAATAAGAACTTAAAACCCGGGACACACCATGCTGACGGTTGGCTGTTGGGTGTGTTTTTGAGCGTCGGGCGACTTTATTTGTAATTTTCCGCCCCGTTAGCCCTGGCCGGAGGGGGTCAGCTGTTTGTCAGCGGATTCTGCATGTTTAACAGCGGCGGAGCTCATCAGCGAATTAGCACACGAGAAAAAAAGGAACACGCTTGTTGTCATTCTTGCGCTTGTCTTTGCAACTTAACAGACTTGATTGCAAAAAGCTACAGGAATCCGGTAAGATAACGATCGCGGCAGGTGTAAATGATGCTTGCTTTATATATTCACAGTTCTAGTCTTTCTGGTTTCCCTTTTTGGATGAGGAATACAGACTACTGCCACCAGCTGGTGTGGGAGAGTTACGTCTCTCACGCAAGCGCAGAACGTACACGCACGGTTTGGTGAGTCAGATGCGCCTGCCTAAAAAGCGGCCTAAGTTGCAGCACAATCGGAACATGGTGATTAATTAAATGTTAAAAATCATCCGGCAGATCAATCGGTTGACCTTTAGTAAGGAATTATTTGTAGTAGTAGTATTAGGTCAACCTCTACAGCATTCATTAATGAAGTCATCCAGAAAAGGCTTGCTGGCATAGTGTAATCTGTGAGATGAGTCAGGAGTCAGGTGGTGGAAGGGTTAACCACTCGTAATAACACCCAGTACTCCCTACGTGTGTGCTGCAAGATGCTGACGTTGCTCGAAGTCTCCGGTTCTGCTCAGAGTGCTGCGCGTCTGGGTGTGAGACCAATTAACAGGATGTAACATGCTTTAATGGTCTAAAACTTCCTCTCATTCATGACTCTCCCAACTGCTCAGAAGCTTAATGTCTTCATGCAGTCCATTTGTTCAGGGCTTAATGTTTCCATACAGGCCATGTCAAGGCAGAAGATGAGCCTTAACCGCCTCTTAACGCTCACGTAAACAGGAACAGAGGTAGGATTACCAATTAAGGCCTGAGCCTGAGCCGTACAGACAGTAGATAGACAGGCTGAAATGCTTTGGAGCACCTGAAAGAAATCTGGAGATGCTCTTTTTCAAAGCGGCCTGAGCGTTGAGCCCTTGGCAGGAGCTCGGTTTTCCCTTGAAGCACTTAAGCTGGCGAGGCATTCGTTTAGGCTCCGCAAAATGGATGCGATTTTGGAGGCAGGCTGCTCCGATTACTCCTCTAAAGCAGACAAATTCGTGCACGCTTTAATGAAACACAAATAAGGCTCGGCATGAGGAATTTGCGAAAGGAAAGAAAAATCAGATGGGGTCTGCGGAAGCAGAGCAGTGAATGAAAATTGCTCGAAAAGGAAAAAAGACCGACTGACAAACTCAACCGCCCGCTCGACAGTGGGCTTTCTTGGCACTTCCGAGGCATTCAATCACCATCATTCTCATGATGGACTCGGTTCAGGGTCAGTGAATCACCACAGTGACTTTTAATCATGTTAATGCAAAAGTATCTGATTCAGATTCACCAAAAGGAGTAAAAGTTTTAAGTTGCTCATGTTCAAACGAAACAAACTGATTATCTGGCACTTCTTCAGCACAGACTGATGTTATTATAGATTCAAAATCTCTGATGGTCTGTGAATAGTAACCTGGAGACCCAAGATAAAAAAAGGTTTTAGTAAGTGTGTAATATATATTATATTCAATATAAATACTCAACACACAAAGTATAATACATGCATAATATACTACTAGTTCATTGCTTATAAATGATTAATAAATCCGTCTAATGAGGGTGTTTTTTCGATGGCTGCAAATACATATTGATCTAAAAAAATATTTTTTTTTTTTAAAGACAAAAATTGCAGGAAAAAATAAACATATTTCATTTAAAAAATAAAAAAAATTATCTACCAAACTGTACCTCCACCTGTCTGACTGAAATTAAATATTTTTAAAATATATATTAAATAATAAGATAAAAAAAATGGCAATATTTATCATTTAAAAAATAGCCCGCATATATATATATATATATATACACATACATATACACACACACACACACACACACACATACCCATACATACACACACACACACACACACACACAAATCTTTTATAATGATACCAGATATGCACTTTTCATTCATCATGGGTTCAGACCTACTAAAGAGGTTCTTGGAAAATGTGTTTTTATAGCCAAAACAAACATTTGACACACAACAAACTGTTGAACAGAACTGTTGGGTTCTATTTAACAAATAATTAAAGCTGGTATTTCCAGGATGACAAATAAAAAAATAAAAAAAAAAACACACAATATCCATTTCATACAACTGTGCAAAATGAATCCTCAGATGAAGATCCAATGAAGCGAAACCCAAAACCCATTTCTTGGCACCAGATTGATTTTTTTTTTCAACCAAAACCAAAATCCTAATCCACCGAACACATTTACATGAAAAAGTAGCCGAGGGTCTCAGGGGCCCCTGCCAATGGGGCCCGGGATCCTGAAAGCTTTTGCCCCCATCACTGAGCTTCCACTTTCATTCACCTGGTATCAACATTGAGAATATTTGAGTCTACAAAACACACTTATTGTATAAGGAAACATTTAGGGAAAGGAAGTATGAGGCTGTTATCAGGAGTTAGAGCACACACACACACACACACACACACACACACACACACACACACACACACACACACACACCATAACCTTGAGCCTGTTTATTTACCTGGTTGAGGTCTGGGTCGGTCAGCAGATGCAGTTCTCTGGGTTTGAAGCAGTTCTGACATTTACTCTTGTTGAAAATATTCGCCTGGAATTTCCTACAGGGATTTTCTTTCGCAGTAGACATGATCACCAGCTTGGATTTTACAACCTCAGGGTCCAGATTGACAGAAAACCTGCTTGATTGTTCTATTATTTCCCCCACCTTCAGATCCAATCGGAAAACGAGCCGAGCATCCAGAACATGGTGTCCAAAAAAAACCGATCCAGCACAATTTTAGTCTCCAGTCCAAAAGAGTGGATATATATATTCTAATGAGTTCAGCCAGAAAGCTAGCAAACCCTCGGGTTGGAGAAAAGCTGCTCAGTCCATGGCCTGGAAGCACAAAGCCGACCCCTGAGCTGCTCTCATCAATACTGTTGTTAGCCACAGAACAAGCCGCGAATCAAAAACCGTCGTTTTTGACTATTAACTAGAGATAATTATGGGTGGAGAGAAATGAATGCCGTTGTGTAAAAGAAACAAGAACTATATATATTCGTATATATAAACGAGGTAGAGTTTCATTTGTAACCGCTCGCGTTAGCTCGGAAGTTCACCGCTCCCTCCGTTAGCTAACAGGCTAATGGGCGAATCCCAGCTCCTGGTCCGTCAGGATGCCGCCTGAGCCGCCGCCGCATGTTTTTTCCAACTCCGGACGCCACGGCTTCGACCTAACGCGGTACAGCTACCAGGGGCAGGTCGTATTATTTTTATTTGTCCCCCCCCCTCAACGTGCCTCTGCCTAGGCTTCTCCGTGTTCAGGGCTGGAGAGGAGAGGAGAAGCGAGGAGGTCGCTCCCTATGGAGGGTTCAGGCAGAGGGAGAGACGGGAGGGGGAGGGGTGAGAGGAGGGGGGCGTTTACTCACTCAATCACTCGCTCGCGCGCTCACACGCTGCGCGTGCGCACACGCTTCATCTCGCGAGACCTCGGTTTATGTAGACAAGCGATTGGGAAGATCGGATCATTTTAAGATTCGGTTCCTTGATTCATTTGAGCCATTTAGTTTAGTTAATTCCTTTGACCAAAAATAATACAGTTATTACTCCAGCAAAAGTGCCCCCTTTAAACTTTCACTTGAGTAAAAGTGCAAAAGTATTTGCCCTCAAATGTTCTTGTCCAAAGTATTATGCTTTATTATGGCTATAATGTTTATATGAAAAGACTCCAATGTTACTCTTAACATGCCAGTTTATTAATAGAATGATATTAACGAGTCAAACACCGGCTGCTATCAATTAGTGATCATGAGCCCAAAAACTTTTTCAACAACATCAAAAAATTACGCAAATGAGGCCACGGGTGTTGTGGCGAGTTCGAGTCAGGAGTTTCTTCCATCATTTATTCCTCTCAAAATGTTCTGCTTGCTGTTGAACTGATGCTGAACTGTATGTCGGTGATAAGTAGATACACCAAGCGCCAATCAAAACAAGTTCAGAACAGAGCACACGCTCTACAATGATTGGTGGTTTGCTGCATGATTGACCACTTAAATTTCCACTCGAATAAAAAAAAAAATGGAAAGACTGATTTCCTAAAATGTAGTTGAGTAAAAAGTAAGATATTTGACTTAGAAATACAGTGAAGTTAAAGTAAAAGTCCCCCCAAATAGAAATACTTCAGTAAAGTACAGATACATAAAACAGCTACTTAAGTACAATAAAGAACTACATTTACTTTGTTACTGTTCACCACTTTAAAATATTTAATGAGCAAATCCCCAAGCAGCTAAGGACAAATTATGATAAACAGATTAAGTGGCTCATCTCTCATATCTTCTGGTTTCTATTGTTAGTTATTTTGTCACTTGACTCCAATAATAATTGTAACAATAATGTCAAGATTTGGCCCAAAAAATCCTGATCTATTACATCGTGTAGCGTCTATGGGAGTCACATGATAAAAGAACGAAAGACTCGGACTTGAGAACTCATGAAATGAACTACTCCATTCTGTTTCCTGTATAGTACATAATCTACAGAGATTTCGAGATGATTTGCTCTTGCACATCCAGTAGAAAATGGACGAATCGCTCTTTGAGACTATTCGTTCCTCTGAGTCGCATTAAAGACTCGTTCAAATTGAACAAATCGTTCATGAATGACCCGTCACTAATGTGGACCTGAGCAGACAGTACAGCATGGCAGAGAACCTCAGCATGATGGCTGATCCAAAACTAAGACACACCGGTCTGGCCGTCTAGACGGGGGGCCACAGACAGTCCTATCTACCCTGGATTATTATTTATTTTGACTTTAATTTAATTCTGGTTGTTATTTGCTTGTTCATTCTATAACTCTGTAGTTATCTTGAATCTTGAGAGAGAGAGAGAGAGAGAGAGAGAGAGAGAGAGAGAGAGAGAGATACACTATATGATCATATTTCAATGCACCCTTACACACTTCCCATTCAACTGACTTACTAGATTTCTCTTTTACTTTATTGTATTTTATTTATTTTTCTTAAACTTCATATTTTATTGTGTACTTAATTACTGTGACCCTTTAACTCCTAATCTACATCTGCCACCCTGTCATTTTTAATCACATATCAAATATATACAGAGAAATCTAAAAAAAAATTAACGAAATCCTTCCCAAATTAAACTCCCTGTCAGCCCCCGACAAACTGCCCCACCTACTGGGGGAGCATAGAGAAAGCTACACACTCGTGTCACACTAAATACACACCTGTCACCAGGTGAGAGACAGTGTATAACCATGTTATTTAGTGTATGCAACACGCAAAATCGTACACAAAGTCGAGTCAAGTCATGTCAAGAAGGCTTTTATTGTCATTCCAACCATCTACAGTGCAACAAAACAACGTTTCCCCTGGGCCAAGGTGCTACGGCATATTATAAATGAACAAAAAGAAACAGAGAACTGCACAAAATCCGAAACTAAAAATAAAGCATATATGCAACATTCAGTGCAAAATAAAAAAGGACATTATAACACACAGAGACAGTTAACACACTATACTTACCTCTTTTGTCCCCATTGTAAGTTGAGTTAGTTGTCACTGTGCAGCTTGTATTGCAATACAGATTTACCGTCCTCTGAAAATAACTCCACGTACAGCCATTATTGTCTAAATAACAGCCAACAAAAGTGAGTACACCCTAAGTGATAACTGCTGTGTGTCATGTAACCATGATAAGCTACATGTCCTATTGATCATGTTCATATTTTTGCCTGCTTTACAGGACCATACAAATGTGTGTATCCTGTATTAGAGCAGTTAAAATTAAGTGCTTGGAGTACAATTCTCTCATTCTGACCACTGGATGTTCAACATGGCACCTCATGGCAAAAAACTCCCTGAGGGTTTGAGAATTAGAATTGTTGCTCTCCACAAAGCTGGCCTCGGCTATAAGAAGATCCGTAACATCCTGAAACTGAGGTACAGAACATTCGAGTCCTTGTGCTGTGTGTCAGGTGTAGAAGATGCTTTAAAAAACAGACGCATGAGTGCTGCCAGCATTGCTTTAGAGGTTGCAGAAGCGGAAGGTCCACTTGTCAGTGCTCAAACCATACGCCACACACTGCAACAAGTCATCCCAGAAGGAAATCTTTTCTGAAGCTGGCTCACAAGAAAGCCTGCAAACAGTTTGCTGAAGACAACCTGTCCAAGAGCATGAATTACTGGAACCTGTCCTGTGGTGTGATTAAACAGATAAACCTGTCTGGCTGAGATGGTGTGGAATATCAAGAAAAGTGTGTCTTGCCTACAAGCATGGTGGTGGTAGCATCAAGGTCTGGGGCTGCATGAGTGCTGCTGGTACTAGAGAGCTGTGATTCATTGTGGAAACATGGATATTCTGAAACAGCACATGTTGCCCTCCATTCAGAATTTAATAATAATATTAATAAAAACATAATAATGACCCGAAACACACTGCCAAGATGACAACTGCCCTGCCTAGGAAGCTGAAGATGAAGGTGATGGAGTGGCCTAGTATGTCTCCAGACCTGAACCCTATTGAGCACCTGTCGGGCATCCTCTAGTGAAAGGTGGAGAAACGCCATGTGTCTAACATGCAGCAGCTCTATGATGTCATTATGGAGGAGTGGAAGAGGATTCCAACAACAACCTGTGCAGCTCTGGTGAATTTCATACCCAGGAAGATTAAGGCAGTGCTGGATAGCAATGGTGCTTTGACATGTTTACTAAGGGTTTACTCACTTTTGTTGCCAGTTGTTTAGAAAATAATGGCTGAATGTTGACTTATTTTTATATTACAGTAAATCTGTACTTCTGTACAAAGTGTACATTGCATCTAAATATATATGTGTCAGTATAGCATTGTCCCTTGTAAAGATGTAATAAAATGGTTCCTAAAATGTGAGATATATATATATATTCTTTTTCTTTTTATGTAAACTATTTATTTATGTAATTATTCTGTCGTTTCTCCTTTTTTTAAACTACTTCAACTTTATTTTATTTTTGACTTTATTTTATTTTTCCTTTCTTTCTTTCTTTCTTTCTTTCTTTCTTTCTTTCTTTCTTTCTTTCTTTCTTTCTTTCTTTCTTTCTTTTTGTCTTTTGTATAAATGTATGTTCAGTAAACGTTTTATACCGCATAAAAGGCTATTTGTTCTCTGTTCACATGTTATCCACATGCCTAAGCTGGACTAGTGTGCACAGAACACCCTGACTCAGCCAAACGCTATTAAAAGACCCCCAGATCCTAGCAGGCTCTTCGTGGTGCCAGACAGAGCGAGAGCCCGGGGTCTGTGAATGGACGAGGAGGAAGACAGGGTATAAAGCTGGTTACCTAACAGGAAAAACTCTGACTTTTCCACTGGGGGCTTAACTCCTCACATGCACTGTAAGTGGACTGAAAAGAAGATTACAGCTCTGTGGGCATGTGTGTGTGTTGTGTGTTTGAGTTCAGGTTGTTTGTTTGTCCACATATGTGTGTGTGTGTCTGTGTGTGTTCTGTGAGTTTCAAAATCAGCAACTCAAAATCTACATTTTGTTATTGTATGATCAAAAGTACCAGGATGTCTACAAACTGTAGAAATGAAAAAAATCATAATACTCGAATATTCACTTATGAGGATATCGACACACACTGTGGAATTCATGGCAGCAGATTAGTGTAAGGGCAATGTATATTTAGAAGCGTTTCTCAGCCACACTTTACATGGAAATAATGACAGCCGTGCTATCAGAATAACCCGACCCATGCAGATGCAAAAGATAAAAACTAGTTGAATCAACAGGTATTCATATCTTGTGGGTCATGATTGGGTCACTTCATTCTTCTTTCATTAGTTTGTTGATTAGATCACATATATATACGGTGTGCTGATACCAGAACTGTAGATCATAGTACTTTATATGTTTCAAGCTTAAAAACAATACATAGATAAAATTAGTAAACATTTATACTTCAGTCAAAGCTATTAACATGTTCATTTACATGACGTGACAATGTACAGTGTACTCGGGGAGAAGTCAGAGTGTGGAAAAATACTATACTAAACAAAAGTCCAAAATCCTTTCATGGATTAAAAAGGCTGTTGATTATAATGTGCGATTCATCCACTCTCAAATGAATGATTTTACATCCAGTTTGTGTGTGATTATTATGTAAGTAATAAAAAGGAATCTTAAACTGCATTGTAGCCCACTGTTTTTTCCACCAAAGATGGCTGTCCCCTCCGTCATGGTGTTGCCCCTGCTGGTGGTGGTGTTCGCTGGAATCTACTACTTTTACAACGAGTTTCTTCACTTCATGTCCAAGTCCGTAGTGCGAAACAAAGTGGTGGTGATTACAGATGCCGTATCTGCGATGGGAAAAGGTAATGCTCGCTAATAAAAAAACAAAACACCGTTTTTTCTGTCCTCTTTCATATTTTAGTTTGTTGATCAAGCAATTGAGTCAGTATATGGACATTTACATTTAGTTCTCATTTGCTGTTATAATATCCTCCACTCCTCTGGGAAGATGTTCCACTAGATTTTGAAATGTACTTGTTGAGATTTGTGCTCATTTATCTACAAGGGTTTTAGTACTGAAGTAGGTGAGGTGAGGAGGCCTGGGGTGCATTCAGCATTCACATTCATCCCAATAGGAGTTCAGTAGGTTTGAGGTCAGAGCTCCACAGCAGGCCACTGAAGATCTTCCACTCCAACAAATGTAAAGCATATCTTCATGGAGCTGGTTTTGTGCACAAGGTATTGTCATGTTGGAACAGGTTTGAGTCACCTAGATCAAATGAATGAAAATGTTCAAATGTAGCTGATCAGCCAAAACTCGACTCCAAGTAATAAAATTTACTGAATGAATGTAGAGCGTGTGAATCATGCCATTTGTTTTCCCCTAAATGTTTACTAGACAGCTGGTCAATGTTGCATCTTCATGCCCAGTAATATAACTAAACACACTGACTAATGTAAAACTGCAAATTTTGTAATAATCTTCTTAATGCACTACAGAAAACGTGCAATAATCGAGACCATTAGTCCAGAAAAATAAGTCATCTAGTCGAAAACTACTTGAGTAATGACTTTCCAAATGCTGTTGTGTTGTGTCTACAACTTGACACATTCAATCCTATAATGTTAAGGATAATCTGAGGATTAGCTAGCCAACTGAGCTCTGCTGAGGTTGACACTCCCTTATTAACAGTCATATAGAGAAAGGTAACATTAGCTAGCTGGATCATCGAGTTCAATAGCTCATGCTAATTGACATGTTTGTAGTAACGTAGTTATATCCTGAGCGTTACCTATGAACTGGCGATGTGTTTAAAGTGTTATTGAAGTGATATATTAAGTTTTACAAAGTGTTTTTATATAGTGAATCATCACAAGATCTTGCAAGCTAGTCTAGCTCACTCAGCTAGCACATGGTTTACATGTACCTTTTTCCACTGGTTGTTTCTTTTGAAGTGTTTAAAAGGAAGATACCTGATACACTGCCAATGGATGCTCGTCTGTCCCCACTGTCTTAGACACTGCTGCTAAACATTTATTGACTGAATGTAGCAGGAACCTCTTTCAGAGGTTGATCTTGGGATAATGCATTAATGTTTAGTCTGTAGCAATGGTCAAACATAAATGTCTAATATATTGAATTTCTGGAATATTTCATGTAAAATACTAACATTTTTCAATTAAAGTGATATAACAAAATTACACAGTGTTGCTTTAAACTGCTTGCTTATACCGCAATACACAGTCCATCAGTGTTTCATCATGTTTTAAACTTTCATAGAACCGTCTTACTTCTTCTTCTTCTTCTTTTGGCCTTTCCCATCAGGGCTCGCCAAAGCAGATCATCCGTCTCCATACCCCCCTGTCCTCTACATCTGCCTCTTTAAACCCAACTACCTGCATGTCCTTTCTCACCACATCCATTAACCTCCTCCTTGGTCTTTCTCTTTTCCTCCTTCCTGGTGGCTCCATCCTCAGCATACTCCTACCGATATATCCCATGTCCCACCTCTGCACATGTCCAAACCATCTCAATCTCACCTCCCTCACCTGGTCTTCAAAACGTCTTACATGTGCTGTCCCTTTAAATAAACTCATTTATTATCTCCACTGCCCTCCCTCTCATTCATACACATGGACTGTCTTACTCCTACTGACTTTCATTCCCCTTCACTCCAGCACGTACCTCCACCACTCCAGACTCTTCTCAACTTGCTCCCTACTCTCGCCACAAATCACAATATCATCCGTAAACATCATAGTCCACGGAGACTCCTGTCTGACCTCGTCCGTCAACTTGTCCATCAACACTGCAAACAGGAAAGGGCTCAGAGCCGATCCTTGATGCAGTCCAACCTCCACCTTGAACCAGTATGTTGTTCCTACTGCTGTAACATTGTCCTCATACATGTCCTGCACCACACTCACATACTTCTCTGACACACCTGACTTCCTCATTCAATACCACAACTCCTCTCTCGGCACCCTGTCGTACGTTTTCTCTAAATCCACAAACACACCATGCAACTCCATATGACCTTCTCTGTACTTCTTCATCAACATTCTCAAAGCAAATAATGCATTTGTGGTGTTCCTCCTCGGCATGAAACCACACTGTTGCTCACCGACGGTCACCTCTTCTCTCAGCCTGGCTTCCACTACTCTTTCCCATAAGTTAATGGTGTGACTGATCAACTTTATTCCCCTGTAGTTACTGAACATCTACACATTTCTCTTATTCTTAAAAATCGTTACCAGCAAACTCCTTCTCCATTCCTCAGGCATCTTCTCACCTTCCAAAATCTTTTAAACAATCTTGTTATAACCTCCACTGCATCTCTCCTAAACATCTCCACGCTTCTACCGGTATGTCATTTGGTCCAACCAACTTTCCACTCTTCATTCCCTTAATCGGTGCTCTCACTTCCTCCTTACTAATCCTATCCACTTCCTGCTTCACCATCTCCACACCATCCCATCAGCTGCTCAAAATACTCCCTCCACCTTCTCAACACACTCTCCTAACTAGTCAACACATTTCCATCTTCATCCTTTATTGCTCTAACTTGCAGCACATCCTTCCCAGCTCGTTCCCTCTGCCTGGCCAATCGCTATAAATTATTTTCTCCTTCCTTAGTGTCCAACTTCTCCTACAGCTCCTCATACGCCTTTTCCTTGGCTTACGCCACATCCCTTGTACTCCTGCCTAATTTTCTCATCACTCTGTTGATCCCAATTCTGTTTTGCCAACCTCTTTCTCCTTATGCTCTCCTGCACTTCCTCATATCGTCTCTTTGTCTTCCTTTCTATTTCCAGATGTCACACCAAGTACCTTTCTAGCTGTCTCCTTTATAACTTCTGCAGTATTTGCCCAATCATCCAGCACCTCTTCACCACGACGAGCCCCTGTCTGACCTCTTCCCTGAACCTCACACTACTGTCTTCTTCCTTTAGATTCCACCATCTTATTTTTCTATCAGTCCTCTCCTCCTCTTCTTTACCTCCAAAACCATCCTACAGACCACCATCCAATGCTGTCTAGCTACACTGTCCAATGCCAACACCATACAGTCTCCAATCTCCTTTAGGTTGTCTCCCTTTACTTGAACTAGGAGACTCAAACCTGTTCCAGCATGACAATGGTCTTATGCACAAAACCAGCTCCATGAAGACATTCTTTACATTGGATTGTAGTGGAAGATATTCAGTGTCCTGCTATAGAGCTCTGACCTCAACCATATGAAAATGCAAAATGAAAACCATTTAGATGAATTGGAATGCTGACTGCACACCAGGCCTCCTCACCACACTTACATCAATACCTGACTTTACTAATGTCCTTGTGGAGAAATAAACATGAATATCCATAAACACACTCCAAAATCTAATGGAACATCTTCACAGAAGAATGAAAGTTAATAAAACAGCAAAGGAGGACCAAGTGTGTAATTGGTTGTTCAAAAAGCACATACGAGTCTTATGGTCAGGTGTCCACAAACATTTGTCGTTATTTATATATATATATATATATATATATATATATATATATATATATATATATATATATATATATATATATATATATATATATATATATTTATATTTATATTTATATATATCTATACTATGTCTATAAGAGCATATGCTTGAATTGAGGAAAGTTTATTCCATCAAAATTCATTCCATCTTCTCTCTTTCTGTGTTCCAGAGTGTGCCAGGCTGCTGCATGAAGGTGGTGCACAGTTGGTGTTGTGTGGGCCCAACTGGGATAAGCTGGAGTCTCTGCATGATTCACTGAGTAGTGGCTCAGACCCCAGCAAAGTGAGTAAACCTTGTATCAGAGAAACCCACACACCCTCTCAGTAGGACTTCGTACATTCACCCACATACCTGATTTCTGTTTTCCAAACTCACACATTAGATAAAAGGACAGGAAGGCTTCAACCTCTGACCATGTGTCACTGTCAGCTCTTTCTTTTGCTTTGATGAACAATGGCAGGATATCCTTCTCCCTGACAGCTCGCTGTCTCCTGCTATCTGACCAATTTCAGGACAACCCACAGACATTACTGCTATTCCCATCTTTTCAGATTCAACAAACATGACTAGGTGGAATTTTGGTGTATCTTGATTTAATAGGAACAAAATGATTAGGAACAAAATGATCTTGAACCCCTTCATATTTATCCTATAAAATATCCTGTAATTATTTATTTGCATTTCAAAAGTGAAACGAGCAGAAAGTAATTATATTAAAGGAACAATACATGTGATGACTTATATTTTTAGGATTATATACTAGCAGTTAAGTTCTAATTTGTATAAAGTTTTAATTGCTATTTAGTAAAACTTAACGTGAATGAATATCAGCCCCAAGCCTCTTCCTGTTAGTTACATTTAAATGATTTAAACTCATTATTTTTATACCCTCAAGGAAACTAGACATGGAGTTTCTGCACACTAAGAGCAATTTAAAAATAATAGTTTTCTTTTTAGCCATGAAAATATGTTTGCAAGGTCAAAAGTCTTGGTGAACTTTGAGCCCATTTGTCTATTTTCACCTGACATGGGGCTCATTATGACTCGTTCCACCCATTATAATAAGTCCTGGTTTCCATGACTCTGGTGGCTGCTATCTGTTCTTCCTGTTGTAGACCTTTCCACCCAAGTTGGTGTTGCTGGAATTCAGCGATATAGAAAGCATAGAGGATGTGATTACGGAAATCGGCGACTGCTACGGCCACGTAGATGTGCTCATAATTAACGGCGGCATGAAGGTCAAAGCCGCAGTCCAGAACCATTCACTGGAGATGGACAAAATCATCATGGATGTCAACTATTTTGGGCCCATCACTTTGGCAAAGGGTGCGACTGTTAGAGTCTTGATTCCACTTATTTCACATGTCACAGTTTAATAAGTGTGTTAGAATGGTATTTTTTATGTAACTAGGCATTCTGCCGTTAATGATTGCCAGGAGAACGGGTCATTTCATCATCGTCAACAGCATCCAGGGAAGACTGGCTGTACCGTTTCGCAGCTCCTGTAAGATATGAATTTGATCTATTAAACGCAATCAGAATAATATACTATTAAAAGGTTCAAAATGTATTTGAAAAGAAATGACTAAAACCTGCCTGAGTGACACTTAAGCTTGGCTTATTGGCATGTCCAACACCTTAATCCGATACAGTATGCCTGATTTAATGTTCTTTTTGTGTGTGTTGAAGACGCCGCCTCTAAGCATGCAGTACTGGCCTTTTTTGACTGTCTGAGAGCAGAAGTGGAGGAGTATGGCATCTCTGTCAGTACAATCAACCACACGTTCATCAATGCTGCAGCCCAGGGAGCTACCCCCTCCCAGTCTCAGCCCACCAACGCCCTGTGGGCATGTGAGTAATTACACACCACTACACAAAAACATGCAAGCAACAACGCACCATGACCATTCCGGCTGCCTTTTTATTATATTCTATGTGACTTACTAAACAGCAACCAGACCTTTCAAATTCTACCATAATGACAGATTATTATTTTTAGCACTATCTATATAAGATAAGTGAACTAGTAGTTAGCTAGCCTAGCATAAACATTCCTGGTATCATGTTATCCTGTTCAAATTGGTATATTTAATGTGATTGGGTTTATATAATGTTAACAAATTTTCTAATAATAAACAGATTAATCACATACAGTGCCTTATAACTGTAAATAGCAGGATACCAATTTATAAATCCTAATTCGGCTCATTTTGATCAACAATTTGCTAACTTTGGAATAAAACGGCATCTATGAAGGTCCATAATTCAACCTTTTCATTGCCTAACCCTGATGCTCTCCTTCTCTAGACATTCTAAGCAAGCTAACCACCCATGGTGTGAGCCCCGAAGGCCTGGCCTATGAGATTATGCGAGTGGTGAACCGGAAGAGAAGAGAGGTCCTCCTGGCTCACCCCATCCCCTGGGTCGCTCTCTACATCCGCTCAATCATGCCTAGCTTCTTCTTTTCTGTGGTGGCCGCAGGGGTGAAAGACACGGCTATGAATCAGCAGCTGAAATAGATGCGTACATCACATGCTAATGAATAACTCGTGCTGTTCTTTTAACAATGTGACACAAGAACACAGCTGTTTTGAGCTAGAATTCTCATATTGAAGTAGGACCCCTGACGTAATACAGGAACAAGTGGCGATTTGGGAGGATGATGTTTTAGTCCGAGCTTTGACCTATTTGCTTTATTTGGCACTGTAGTATCTGCTCTAAATATCTTAGCATGTGCTAGATTTTCCATTATGCTTGCGCCTATACATAGCATGACATGGGGAAATGAGATGATGACAGGGAGATTTCGGCCTCATATAAGCTTCATTTGCATTTTCAGCACTATGTAAGATGTAGTGTTGTCATGTCTGCATTCTAGCTCATTTGTTTTAGTCTATTATTTGCCTTCAAATGCTTGCTGAAGTGAGAGTAATTGACAGACATGCTGTTCCACCTTCAGGCCTTAAAGGCAAAACCTATTTTTGCAGAATCCTGCAGATGGCACTAGTGGACTTTTCTGCTGCAACAACAGGACAAGCAAAATACTGCCACCTACTGTCTATTACTCACTTTTATCCAATTCAGCTTTAATACATGATTCTTGTGACATGATTTCTTTCATGTAATAATGATTAAAAATAAAGAATTCTAAATCACTGTTTTGAACTCTTTACATGAATTTATTATTCAGCAGGAAAAAAATCCAAGCATGTACACTATATAGACAAAAGACCTGAGGTTCAGTCAGCATTACAGTTCATTCCAAATGTGTTTGACAGGGTTGAGTTTTAGAGCTTCTATAGCAGGACACTCAAGATCTTCCCCTCCTTCATGCAGATGGCATTGTGTACAGGGACATTGTCATGCTGGAACAGGTTTGGGTCTCCTAGTACAATTTAAAGGAAAATGTAAAGCTAACAAATCCAAAAGCATCCTATACCATTGTGTGCTGCTAACAGTTTGGAGAAGAACCACATATGGCTAAAAGCTCTCAGGCTCTCTTCTATAGCAACTCAAAGACAGTCAGGCAGTGATCATGCAATATGAACTGTATGTGATTATATTAATAGTTAGCATTGTGTTAGTGTTGTTAGCATTGAAACTAGCTATTTAGCCATTTCATTGATTAGAATTCCTAGTAAAGAACTGAATTAATTTATGGTTGTAATACACAGGTACAAAGATACATCAAAATGTATTTAAAAATAAAATACAAAATACCTTAATTTTTAAGTGTATCAAAATAAAACACAAAATACAGCAGTCACACTGTGTATCAAAATAAACGACTGTATTTTTGTATTTTTAAAATACTAAATACACGTTTCTCCCAGATAAAGGTTAGTTTTAAAGTAACCAAATGTTTAACAGGTTGCGAATGACTCAAACTGTATATGACATATAATGCATCCTAATTCACTTGTTGTTTGGTAACGAAGGGCTATTTTGCATCAGCAACACCGACTCAATGACTAACAAGTCATTCATAAGCAGACAACTGATGGCACCTGTATTTATAGCAGCTAGTTCTCTTTCAAACATTCGTTCGGTATCTCACTATGGGAATCGCCTCGGGCGTGACCAATCCTGGAAGCATCAATCACACCACGTCTGTCGGCTGACAGACCAATCACGACAGTGATGCGGGAGTCCCGCCTCCCTATATACACCGCTGCTGGCGGTCCCTGCCTCATTCTCGTTCTCTTCCCTGTAAAGATCCTTTTAGGAAGCTATCCTCAGCAGATCCTCTGGGGGGCGGTCGCTTAACTGTTCACAGACAGGCCGTTAAGGTACGTCTCCGAGCGCGGCTGCTTTTTGGGGAGAATATCCACTGTCAAAGCGGACATTCCCTTCTGCTTTTTTTTTCTTTTCACATCGCGTCGAGCGAGTATTAGCATTATTGTTCGAGACCCGTTTTCGAGAAGCACGTCGTGGTGAACCCGTTGGTTTCCTTTTTTTCCGGTGATTGCACCTTCGTTATGGCGACTGCGAGTTCATCCGGGTGCACGGCGGGGAAAGTTCAATCCCGACCGTGTGCATGCGGGTCTACGATCTCGGCAAAAGACTCATCCCCTGTGCATCGTGTGCTTAGGAGTTCGGCACGCTCAAACCGTGCTCGCTAACCCCGAGTGCTGCCCGCACTGCGCTCTTTTCCCGTCAAGGGTTCGACAGCGCCGCCTGCGAGTCGCGGCCGCGAATAAGGGAGACCCGTGTCTCTCTCCGCTGCCCGCGGAGAGGGACGAGGCTGCTTCGCAAGCACAGTGCAGCTGGGGAGAGTTTATGGATGAGGTTTCTCCTGTCCTTCCTTCACTCTTCGAATCACACTCTCTAGTGGATAACAAGGGTGTGGAAGAGGAAGATGATGAGGTCGCTCATTTTTTGGAGGAAGATTTGGAGGACGATGAGGAGGATGCTATCCTCCCTCCTGATCTTCTCTCCAGGCCTGGAAGTGCTACGGGCCCTTCCCCCATGCCAGGTGAACTGGACCTCGTGGAGGTGTGTAAGAGAGCAGCCAAAAAACTTTCCATCGAATGGCCGTCTCAGCAGGTGCTTTCCGACGCTGAGAGGGATTTATATGATGGGAAGAGGCTGCCATCGCGCACTTCCCCAGTTAAGCAGCTGATTCCTGCTGTACCGGCGTGTGTCACAGAAATGCGTCGTTTTTGGGACAAACCCTTCTCGCATAGAGTGCCCGTTAAAGGTTTCTCTAGACTGGAGGTGCATGATATGGAGGCTTTGGGGATGTACAACCCACCCCCCGTAGAGCTGTCGGTGGCTAGCCACCTCCACCCAAATCGACGAGCTGCTCTATCCTCCTCCTCCCCTTCTCTGCCAAGACGTACAGAAAGGCTGTCCACCTCCCTTTTTCAGAAGATCTACCGCTCCTCGGCCCTGGCGGTTAGAGCTCTGAATGCCACCTCCATGCTCACGGCTTACCAGGCAGAGCTCATGGAAGAGATGGGGAGGCAGATTGATGCTGGGTCACCAGATTCAACCTTGTGGGAAGAGATCTGCGTCATTGCAGATCTCAACCTGCGTTCCTCTAGGGGAGCGGTCCAGAGCTGCGGCCGCAGCATGGGCCTCGCTGTGGTAGGCGAAAGGGCCCTGTGGTTGGGTTTGACGGGCTTATCAGAGAGGGAGAAGGTGGAGTTCCTTGATGCCCCGATAGAGCCAAAAGCCCTTTTCGGGGCTGCGGTGGCGAATATGCGCCAGCAATGCGACCTTCGCAAGAAGGATGGTGAAGCGTTTGAGGCATGCCTCCCAAGAAAGCCTCCTGCTCGCCCTCCCCAGCCCGCACGTTCATATTTCGCCCCTGCATCCAGAGAGAGAGACAGCCTGGTTTCAGGGCTCCTAGGCAACCCCCACCCCAGCAGTCAATGCGCGGGGAGGCTCGCCAGAAACAGCCCCAGCCCAGGAACAAGACCTCTTTTGCAGCGGCAGCTGCTAGGCATCGCCCAGCGGACCCTCAGGGAGGGAAGAAAAGGCGGGCGACCTAGCCTGTGGTCTGATTTTGGGTCAAAAGAGAGGTGGCAGCACTCTCGGAGTTTCTGTAGCACCCCTCGACTCATCTCAGGAGTCTTGTCCTCCCCCTCCAGCGAAAAGGCGTTGGGGAGCGTTTCAAAGACTGTGTTCGACGAACGAAATTTCTCCGGTTGGAGTGTTGGCACCAGTTCCCCCAGTGCCCGGAAAGTTACTTCTCCCCTCTCCACCCGCGGGGTTATGCAAGAGAGAGAGCAGAAATGTTCCATGTTCGTCCAAATATATTAAAGATTTGTTTCATCAGGTCGGTTCGCAGTTGTCTCTTTCTTTTCCAGAGAGGAAGGAAAGTTCCATTCAGACTCTGTTTACGCCTGCTGGGGCTGATGGCTTCGGCAGTGTCTGTCATATCGTTGGGACTGTTGCGAATGAGAGAGTTTCAATGCTGGGTTACGGCACAGCGCTTATGTCCGAGGCGCCACCTCAATCGCAAGGTGATGGTGACGTCACTGTGCTTACGCGCTCTCCATCACTGGAGAAATCGCGATTTTCTCGAGTCGGGAACCCCGTTGGGGGCTGTTTCCCTGAGGAAAGTAGTGACAACGGATGCGTCACTCGCTAGTTGGGGTGCGGTGTGCGAAGGCAGGATAGCAAAAGGGAAATGGCCCGTTTCGCTTTGGTGCGCGCACATAAACTTTCTGGAGCTGTTAACGGTGTTTCTAGCTTTGAAACATTTCGTGCAGTTTCTTCGAAGTCACCACGTATTGGTCAGATTAGACAACACGACGGCGGTGGCGTACATAAATCGCCAGGGCGGAACGCGCTCTCCTCGACTTCACCGTCTAGCGCAGGATCTCGTGGTGTGGGGCATGGAGCATTTCCTGTCGCTGCGAGCGACTCATGTGCCGGGAATGTTGGATGCGGGGGCGGATCTCTTGTCCAGGGGAAATCCCCTGTACGGGGAGTGGTCTCTTCATCCTCAGGTGGTGAACCTGTTATGGGAGAGATTCGGCTGGGCCGCCGTAGATCTCTTCGCCTCGCACGAAAACACTCATTGCCCTCTGTTCTTTTCTCTGGCGAAAAACCGTGCACCTATGGGTGTGGATGCGTTAGCCCACCCGTGGCCAAATGTTCTGCTTTACGCATTTCCTCCACTAAGTTTGATCGTGCCGACTTTACAAAGAGTAAGAGAAGGCGGTCACTCTGTCATACTAATCGCTCCGAACTGGCCAGGGAAAGTGTGGCTGACGGAGATTTTCCAACTCCTGCACGATCTACCCTGGCCTCTCCCGTTGCGCAGGGATCTCCTCTCGCAAGCGCGCGGAGAGATTTTTCACCCGGCACCGGACAGAGTAGCGCTCTGGGCCTGGCTCGTGAGAGGATGAATCTCAGCAACGCTGGTTTGCCTCCGAGGGTGATTGAGACGATTCAGAATGCGAGAGCAGCTTCGACGCGCTCTGCATATGATAGGAAATGGAATGTGTTTGAACTGTGGTGTGCTCAGAGACATATCATCCCTTTTCACTGTTCTGTGGCAGATGTGTTGTGCTTTTTGCAAGAACTTTTGGATACGGGCAGGGCTTTTTCAACCGTTAAGGTTTATCTCGCCGCTGTTTCTGCATGCCACGTAGGGGTTGACGGTAATACTATCGGTCATCACCCGCTCGTGTGCAGGTTTGTGAAGGGAGTGCGGCATCTGAGCACGTTCTCGAAGCCGCTGGTTCCGCCATGGGATCTGTCAGTGGTCCTGAGCACGATCTCTCAGTCTCCTTTTGAGCCAATAGGGAGTATTGATTTAAAGCTCCTGTCGCTGAAGGTCGCTTTGTTATTGGCTCATTCTACCGCGAAGCGGGTTAGTGAACTTCATGCTTTGTCAGTTCATGACTCCTGTATGCGTTTTGCTTCGGATTTCTCGTGAGTGGCTCTCAAGACTAATCCGGCATTTATCCCTAAGGTGAGCGAGTCAGCTTTCGCCTGCAGACAGGTGGATTTGATGGATTTTCATCCGCCTCCTTTTTCCTCAGCGGAGGAGGAGCGGTTTCACTGTCTGTGTCCTGTCCGTGCGTTACGTCACTATGTTGACAGGACGAAGGGTTTGAGACGGAGTAATCAGCTGTTTGTTTCATGGGTTGATTCCCGTAAGGGAAGTCCCGTTTCCCGGCAGCGCCTGTCCCATTGGCTCGTGGAGGCTATTATAATGTGTTATAACAGCATGGGTCTTAACCCTCCGGAGGGTCTGAGGGCTCATAGTACCCGAGGCTTGGTCACTTCGTGGGCGCTTTTTAAGGGTGTTTCGATTCAGGACATCTGTGCGGCAGCATGCTGGGCTTCGCCGCACACTTTTGTCCGTTTTTATAGGCTGGATGTCACGGAGCCTTCGCTGGCTCATTCCGTCTTGAGTGTGTAATATATATTTGTGTATATTTTGTGGGTATGAATATATATACATGTATTTGTTTATATAAATGTGTTTTTGGTCATGTATACGTGTATACGTAAGGGAATGACAACGGGTGATGGAAACATCGTGGTTCGGATGTTTGTCATTTCTCTCACTTTTCCACTCTCTTCAGTGAGAGGGATTATCTCTTTTTATCACATCACTGTGTTGGTTGACACCTGCTTCGGACAGCATATCTGCAATACGGGAGTTGTCTATATCCCATAGTGAGATACCGAACGAATGTTTGAAAGAGAACTTTAGGTTACTTACGTAACCCCGGTTCTCTGATAACAGGAGTGAGGTATCTCACCACACTTCCCTCCTTGCAGTGCACGGAGAAGAGATATGTGAGAATGAGGCAGGGACCGCCAGCAGCGGTGTATATAGGGAGGCGGGACTCCCGCATCACTGTCGTGATTGGTCTGTCAGCCGACAGACGTGGTGTGATTGATGCTTCCAGGATTGGTCACGCCCGAGGCGATTCCCATAGTGAGATACCTCACTCCTGTTATCAGAGAACCGGGGTTACGTAAGTAACCTAAAGTTTCTAACTAATGAATAATTTGATTGTTAATCATAAATAGAATAATATATTATGTGACAGGCAGTCATTCATGCAATATAAAATCATGATCTTTCTAAACAGCTACGTCATTTACAGATGACGTCAATCAAAAATTTATTTATCAATCGCTGGACATTTATTTAAGTTGAAAACAAACATTATAGTATTTCATAATTAAATGATCAATATGAAAACTGGCAGCCTACACGTTTTTTACTTTGACCACCTTCTTCCATATGGATCAATTTTCTCTTCTGATCTCAACAAGTCTGTGCAAACTACTGAGTAGGCACCAATCAGAGGCCACATTTTGATGATGTCATCATGTAGACTTTTTACAAAGTATTTTACAGCATTTTAAAACTACAAAAATACAAAACACTCAAGTATTTTGATACAAAATTTTACATAATTTCCACCAACCCTCTCAAATACAATTTACAAAATACTTTTTTATATTTGAAATACTTCTTCTTTTTCTTCTTCTTCTTCTTCTTCTTCTTCTTTTTCTTCTTCTTCTTCTTCTTCTTCTTCTTCTTCTTCTTCTTTCAGTTTCCACCATAAGGGGTCACCACAGCAGATTATCCATCTCCATACCCCCCTGTCCTCTACATCTGCCTCTTTCAAACTAATTACCTGCATGTCTTCCCTCACCACATCCATTAACCTACTCTTTGGTCTTCCTCTTTTCCTCCTTCCCGGTGGCTCCATCCTCAGCATTCTCCTACCGATATACCCCATGTCCCTCCGCTGCACATGTCCAAACTATCTCAATCTCGCCTTCCTTCACCTTGTCTCCAAAAGTCCTACATGCGTGGTCCCTTTAATAAACTCATTTCTAATCCTGTCCATCGTCGTCACTCCCAACGAAAACCGCAACATCTTCAGCTCTGCTACCTCCAGCTCCACCTCCTGTCTTTTAGTCGATGCCACTGTCTCTAATCTATACAACATCGCAGGTCTCACCCCAGTCTTTTAAACTTTCCCTTTCACTCTTGCAGATACCCTTCTATCACAAATCACCCCTTTCACTCTTCTCCACCCACTCCCCCCTGCCTGCACTCTTTTCTTTACTTCTCTAACACACTCTCCATTACTTTGCACTGCTGACCCCAGGTACCTTAACTCCTCCACCTTCACCACCTCTTCTCCATACAACCGCACCACTCCACTGCCCTCCCTCTCATTCACACACATGTACTCTGTCTTACTCCTACTGACTTTCATTCCCCTTCTCTCCAGCATGTACCTCCAGCTCTCCAGGCTCTTCTTAGCCTGCTCCCTACTCTCACTACAAATCACAATATCATCCACAAACATCATTGTCCAGGGATACTCCTGTCTGGCCTTATCTTCGTCCTGTCCATTACCACTGCAAACAGGAAAGGGCTCAGAGCCGATCCTTGATGCAGTCCCACCTCTACCTTGAACCAGTCTGCCTTTCCTACACTTCACTGCTGTCACACTGTCCTCATACATGTCCTGCACCACCCTCACATACTTATCCGAAACACACGACTTCCCCATACAATACCACAATTCCTCTCTTGGCACCCTGTCATATGCTTTCTCTAAATCCACAAACACACAATGCAACTCCATATGACCTTCTTTAAATTTCTCCATCAACATTCTCAAAGCAAATAATGCGTCTGTGGTGCACTTCCTTGGCATGAAACTTTAGTTTAGTTGAACAGTTCAGTCGAGTTCACATGACTTTCTTTCATTTTTTTCCTTGAATACATTCCAGAGAAAACCACTTGAACAGACGAGACGCTGATGCTTGTGTTACTTACAATGTGTGGTTCTGGTTAATGTCCCAAATGTATAATTACATGCCAAGCTGGTGGTTGAAGTAAAAAATTTTGAAAAAGTTGAAAAATGGCACTGTATGCTAATGTAGTACAGATATAACTTAAACTTGCCAGAGTATCGCATGTTTTATAAACCAGCATGTCAGCTCTTTCGTATGAAGCTATTCATGATAAAACCAGAACCACTGATCTCAAACACGTGGACTTTGCACTGGTCATTGTAGCTATAGGATATTTTAGCATATAAATATTTGCTCTTTTGTCAAGTTGCGGCTTGAATTGCCTGTAAGGGTTTAGTATGTTGTGTAGAGAACTGAGAGGACATACATTATAATATATTTTTCTTTCTTGTTTTCTAGTGATCTAGACATAACAAACATTGTTTCCTTGTAGCCATTTGTGGCAGCAGGCGCGTCCATGATGCTGCCTCTTGAACAGGCTCTTATGCCAAATATGTAGAACATCTACATTCTAGAACATTCCAGAACATACATCTAGAACTTTCCGAATGATCAGTACTTAATTTTACTGTGTATTTGGCACAAGGGCACTTTCTATAGGCAGCATCATTGCAGCATCATGGATAATAACCATAACCATTTGAAGACATGCTGTGGTTTGCTGCCACAAATAGTTATGGTTTTTATCCATGATGCTGCCTCTAGGACATGCTCTTAAGTCAAAATTACATTTGTTATGTTGAGATTACAAGAAAATTCAAGAAAGATCAAGAAAGAAAAAATATTATAATGCATGGCCTCTTAGGATTTCTGTACCTGGGTGAATATCCTATCAAATAGATTAAATAATCCAGCCATACTGGGTGGTAATTTTGCCCACTTAACACCATTCTGTAGTGCATTCAATGCTGCTGCTGGACTTTGCTCCAGTTTTACATTCTAATCTTCCTCTGCTTTAAAAGAGGGGTGCCATAACTTTCTAATGAAGTGGGTCTGTGGCCAATATAAGCACATGAAGGACTGTTTCTATATGTGAGACAGCTGCACAGAATTTACTGTACTTTCTTGTACTTACATGCACAGTAAAAAAAAAAAAATTCATTTCTGACTATGTGTATGTTTTGACACTCAGATATGTTAGATGGTTGCTAGTTGTTTGTGGACTGAATGCAGCAACTAATCAATTTTTTCCTGCCTGTTTTTTTTTCGTCCTGTGTTACTCATAGTAGCCTTGTTGACCCATATCACGGCATGCAGTTTGGTGGTTCTATTGGTGGTGTCAGATCTGCAGAGAGGAAGTGGAAAAAAATCACAACTCGATGTAGACCTCTTATCTTACCACGCACTCCTGACCAAATTTTCTTTGGAGGTGACTTCTGCCAAAACTGCCTTCTACAAGGAAAAGCTTGAGACCTCTGCACATGATGAGAAGATTAAGAAAATCTGCCAGACCTTCACTTCATCCCCAACAATGACTTCTCAACCTTAACAGAAGATGAGATACTGCAAGTCAATAAATATTGCAATCCCACCACCTGTCCTCTGGATCCAATCCAAACAGGAACTATGCTTTAGACAATCACACAAGATCTCCTGCCCTTCATCTCCACAATCATCAACGGGTCATTAACACCTGGCTATGTACCAACTACCTTCAAGCAAGCAAGGGTCATTCCCATCTTGAAGAAACCTGTTTTGGATCCATCAGATATCAACAACTACAGACCGGTATCATTTCACTCCTTTCTTTCTAAATCTCTGGAACGCACTGTTTTTAACCAACTGTCTGTCTATCTCTCACAGAACAACCTCCATGATCCTAACCAGACCTGCCCTATATTGGATAGGTTAAAGTGACATTCAGATTATCATCACAGTAGAGAGGGGTCAGAACCTCTCACACCCTATCATAGGTTTCAATGTGATAGAACAAATTGTGAACTCCTTTGAGCAAGCACAACCAAACACTGTAAACAAAATGTTGGAGAGAACTGTGAAAGCTGCATTCCCCAGCTTAAAGAGGAGCAAAGTTTAGACATTTATCCAACATGTGAGTGCACAGAGCGCATGTGAATACGAATGTAGCCAGGCAAGCACCTACCAGTAGGGGTGTGGTTGGCTAATTATCCCAAGACTTTTTAAGCAGGCACTGGGCAAGAGGCCTCGAAATGTGGGCCCTGATTTGAAAGCACATGGGCTATAGTGCTGCTTTGTTTGGTTGTGTTTGAAGGCGCCCTAGAGGAGGTAGGCCAAGTTTGTTTAATTTGTTTATTTAGAGGGATTTATTTTTGATTGTATGGGAGAATTGTTTTTGTTTATTTAGTTTTAGATAAATTTAGCAATGCTGACTGTGTATGTTGACGGCTGCTGGTGTAGATCTGGATAAATGCTTGAACGTTAACTGATTCTTATATCTGCTATATGCCAATGAAGGTAAATTATGTAATATTTTAATTAAATAAGTGTGTGCGCAGTTGGTAACCTTGGTTTTAAATGTTTTGTGTTTTAAAGCAAATGATTTATTGTTAATTTTTGTTTTTCTGTTTTAGATTTATCATTTCCTGTTTCTCCCGTGTTGTTTTTGTTTGGTCCCCTGGTTGGCCGGTCTCAGGAGTGTGCTGCATGGTGGCAGCACGTGTATCGTGTGAATTGTTTGTGTACGAGTCCGGTTGGCCGGGGCTTTGTTTTTTTTGTATTCTTTTATTTTTATTGGTGATACCTTCCCAGCCTTATGCTGCCAGCTTAACTCATGGTGCTTGTATTTTGTGTGCATGTGTGAATGCCTTTGTGTATGGGATTTCAGTTTGCTATGTTTTCTTTTGTGATTATTGCCTTTTGAGTGTATAATGTAAGAGGGATCTCCCCCTATGCCTAAAGGTTTACCGCACGCAACGAAAGCAGTCATCATAGAGAGAGAGTTGAGCTGGCTGTTAACCTCTTTGAGAGCTGGGACCAATTCTGGATGAGCTACTGGTATCAATTTGTTTAATGTTTAGGTGTTTTATGTATATTCTCTGTCCTATTTTAAAATAAATTTTTGTACATTAGCCATCTGAAGGGTTTCGTTTTTGGGCCTGTGCTCTAAACAGGTTTCTTTCTCCTTCGAGTTCGTTTCGAAGGGGTGGTGTAGTTGCTACAATTTAGCGCAGTCGGCAGGATCGGATCAATTTGGATGTACTCATTCCTTTGTTAGGCTGGGGAGTAGGTAGTGTTTTTGTCTTGTTCGGTTATTTTTTTCAAAGGGAGAAACAGTGATTGACGTCGTGGGACCTCGATATTGTCACTGGACAGGACGTGCTGTGGCGTAAGCTGATGGTCTGCTTTAGCTATGGCAGAGGAGCTGCAACACTTACAGGAGCAGTTGGAGCAACTGCGTGTGGAAAATGAGAGACTGAAACGGCAGACTCAAAATGGAGCTTCAGCAGTTGGTGCTTCAGGTTCAACACTGGACGGTAATGGACAAAGGAGGGAAACAAGCTTTATACTTGCCTAGGGAAAGAAAATGTCCCAAATTTTTTGGTAAAGTGTCATTGGGATCTCTGCCTATTGAAGACTGGATTAAAGAGGTGGAGAGCTGTATTAAGGGGAGACACATGTCAGAGGGGGACAAAGCTTTGTTTGTTTATGATCATTTAGAGGGGGAAGCTTGGACTGAAATTAAATTTAGGTCTACGGAAGTTAGAGAGAATTCAACTCGGATGTTTACTGTTTTGCATGAGTTGTATTGTTCTTCCTTTTCTTATGTTACCTTACAACAGCAATTTTTTGATAGAAAGCAAAAAAAAAGGGGAGTCTTTTCAAGAGTTTTCTCATGCTTTGATGGATTTGATGGATAGGATTCGAAAAGCTAACCCTAATGCTATGTCCGACCATCAGGTGGTTCTACGGGACCATTTCTGTGAGAATGTTTATGACCATACTCTCCATAGGGAGCTTAAAAGATTGGTAAGGCAAAACCCTTTATGGACGCTTCTTGATCTACGTAAAGAGGCAATGCGGTGGGTGGAGGAGGGACCATCTCTCCGAAATAGATCTAGTAGAGTAGCTCCTCACTCACTGGAAACCCAAGCTATTGTTACATGCGAAGAGAATAGAATGGTTAGTTCTGAGTTTGCAGAGCTAAAAAATATGGTTGTACGCCAGCAAGCACAACTGGATTTGATTTTGAAAACCTTAAGTAGTACAGAGGGGATCTCTAGTAATGTAACTAGGCCCCCTAGAAGTACTAGATTTCGCCGAACACCTGATGGTCAACCAATACAGTGTTGGTGCAGCTTCTGGACCTGTACCAGGGGTGGAAAACTAGAGCCCCCCAGGGTGCAGAGCCACACGCTGGAAATGGGGACATTGGGCTCAGAATTTGACCATGGTATGGTTTCAAGTTTGGTGGGATCTTGTCCAACTTTGCAGGTTAAGATGGGGACTGTTGAATTGGTTAAGCATCGTTGCTATTGGCCAGGGATGCTGAAAGATGTGGAGCGGTGGTGGAGTGCCAAAGGTGTATTCTGGCTAAAGCGGTTCAACCAAAGGTGAGGTCTTTTATGGGTACATTGCAAGCATCCAAGCCTCATGACATTCTAGCAGGAGATTTTACTATGTTGGAGCCTGCGAATGATGGAAGAGAGAATGTCTTGGTGCTTACAGATGTGTTCTCCAAGTTCACTCAGGCTATTCCCACGAGGGATCAGCGAGCAAGTACGGTAGCTCAGGTATTGGTCCGCAATTGGTTTCAATTGTTTGGGGTGCCTCGTCGTCTTCATTCTGATCAGGGACAAAATTTCGAGAGCAATCTTATCAGTCAGTTGTGTAAACTGTATGGTATACAGAAAAGTCGCACTACCTCTTACCATCCGCAGGGTAATGGGCAGTGCGAACGTTTTAATCGAACCCTACATGACCTATTGCGTACTTTGCCTCCTAAAAAAAAAAAAGAAGCAGTGGCCTCAACATTTGCCGCAGCTTGTCTATGCATATAACACCACAGTGCATCATTCTACAGGTGTGAGTCCATATTTCCTTATGTTTGGATCCGAACCCAGATTGCCAGTTGATTTTTTTTGTTGAATAATCAGTTGGAGATGACGGTGGAAGCACCTGAACGGTGGATTGTGAAACACCAGGATAGACTTCAGGTGGCATATGGGGAAGTGCAAAAAAGGCTGAGTGATAGGGTTGCCTGACGTAACCAGCACCATAAGAGTAGTGTAAATGATAAAGGGTTTTGTGAGGGTGAGTTGGTTTATTTAAGAAACCATCAACGTGGGCGAAATAAAATCCAGGACATGTATGATTTATGTTTGTATAAGGTCGTTCGGGCACCAGGTGAGCAGAGTGCAATATATTTAGTCACCCCGTTGTCTCAGGAAGGGCCGGCGAAGCAGGTGCATCGGTCAGAAATACGTAAGGCATTCTATGAACCTGTAGTTGAAGATGTGGGCCCTCCTGTTCTTAGTGGAGTGTCTAATTCTAACGAAAGGGCTGGTACTGATTCTGCATTGGAAAGGGATTCTGCCTCAGATAGTGATTCTGTATCGGTCGTAGTATTGCATAATGATTGTGATTTAGTTCCTTTAAGTGTTGGCAGTGAGGACTGCTCAGAGTGTTCTTTTGTCTTAGGGGAGCAGCCGTTGAGCTTGGGGTGTCTGAAAAGAAGTATAGCAGGCCAGCATTCAAACCCTTATAGACTACCAAGAACTGTGGCTGTGGCGGCAGTTAGTGAAGATTCGGATTGAAGAATGAATGGGTTATTTTGGGATTTTACTTATTGTTATCGTCGGGTCGCCGATTCATTTGGGGGGAATAGAATGTAGCCAGGCAAGCACCTACCAGTAGGGGTGTGGTTGGCTAATTATCCCAAGACTTTTTAAGCAGGCACTGGGCAAGAGGCCTCGAAATGTGGGCCCTGTTTTGAAAGCACATGGGCTATAGTGCTGCTTTGTTTGGTTGTGTTTGAAGTCACCCTAGAGGAGGTAGGCCAAGTTTGTTTAATTTGTTTATTTAGAGAGATTTATTTTTGATTGTATGGGAGAATTGTTTTTGTTTATTTAGTTTTAGATAAATTTAGCAATGCTGACTGTGTATGTTGACGGCTGCTGGTGTAGATCTGGATAAATGCTTGAACGTTAACTGATTGTTATATCTGCTATATGCCAATGAAGGTAAATAATTTAATATTTTAATTAAATAAGTGTGTGCAGTTGGTAACCATGGTTTTAAATGTTTTGTGTTTTAAAGCAAATTATTTATTGTTAATTTTTGTTTTTCTGTTTTAGATTTATCATTTGCTGTTTCTCCCGTGTTGTTTTTGTTTGGTCCCCTGGTTGGCCACTCTCAGGAGTGTGCTGCATGGTGGCAGCACGTGTATCGTCTGAATTGTTTGTGTACGAGTCCGGTTGGCCGGGGCTTTGTTTTTTTGTATTCTTTTATTTTTATTGGTGATACCTTCCCAGCCTTATGCTGCCAGCTTAACTCATGGTGCTTGTATTTTGTGTGCGTGTGTGAATGCCTTTGTGTATAGGATTTCAGTTTGCTATGTTTTCTTTAGTGGTTATTGCCTTTTGAGTGTATAATGTAAGAGGCATGTCCCCCTATGCCTAAAGGTTTACCGCACGCAACGAAAGCAGTCATCATAGAGAGAGAGTTGAGCTGGCTGTTAACCTCTTTGAGAGCTGGGACCAATTCTGGATGAGCTACTGGTATCAATTTGTTTAATGTTTAGGTGTTTTATGTATATTCTCTGTCCTATTTTGAAAACAATTTTTGTACATTAGCCATCTGAAGGGTTTCGTTTTTGGGCCTGTGCTCTAAACAGGTTTCTTTCTCCTTCGAGTTCGTTTCGAAGGGGTGGCGTAGTTGCTACACATAGTAAAGTGCATGTTAGCATTTCCAAACGTAGTACTGTGCAGGTCTCATGCCGAGTGTACATGCAGCCAGTTAAAGAGGACAGCACACTCATTTTTGAACCTGATGTGGACCCTCAGTGGCCAGATGGGCTTGAATTCACAGACAGTCTAGTGAGGCTGAAAAAAGGAGCTGCAACAAACATCATGATTGAGGTGTACAATGACACGGATCATAATGTAACTCTCATGGGCTAGACCCCGATCGGTACATTACAGCTTGTCAAGAACGACTTCTCTGCAAGTAGGTTTGAGGTGCCAGCAAACCCTACCTCTGTTGGGGTATGTCACATCCAGACTGCAGATAACCGTCACGATAAAACCAGTTCTGATGAATGGGTCCCGCCTGTCGATGTCAGCCACCTGAATAAACACCGGAGATGGGTAGTACAGCAAATGATATGAGAAGAGTGCCAGTTATTTTCTAAGTCAAAGAATGACATTGGGTGCATCAGAAATTTGCAATTGAGCATCTCCCTTAAAGATGATGAACCAGTCAATCATACTTATATGTCTGTACCAAAGCCTCTGTATCGTGAGATGAAAGAATACTTACATGACCTCATAGCACAAGGCTGGATTGAAAAATCCAACTCATCATACTCTTCTCCAATCATGTGCATAAGAAAGAAGGATGGTAGCCTCCGTTTATGTATCGATTATCGGAACCTAAACAGAAAGACTCACCCAGATAGACAGCCAATTCCGAGGGTGCAGGACATTATGGACAGCCTTGGTGGTAGTTATTTGTTTTGTCATTAGATCAGGGGAAGGCCTATCACCAGGGGTTCATGTCAAAGGAGAGTAAACACCTAACGGCTTTTGTGACACCCTGGGTGTCACATATAGGTGTCACATATAGGTGATATGCACCTATATGAATTGGTGCATATCCCTTTCGGGCTGATGAATGGTCCCGCAGCCTTCCAGCGATGTATGGAAAAGATTTTAGAAGGTTTGTGAGATGAGATCTGCATCCCATACCTTGATGAATTGGTGCATATCCCTTTCGGGCTGATGAATGGTCCCGCAGCCTTCCAGCGATGTATGGAAAAGATTTTAGAAGGTTTGTGAGATGAGATCTGCATCCCATACCTTGATGACACCTTGGTGTTTAGTAAGACCTTTGAGAACCATGTCCAGGATGTCAGAAAAGTACTGCAACAGCTTAGGCAACATGGCATCAAACTTAAGCCAAGTAAGTGTGAGTTTTCAAATCTGAATTCCACTATCTGGGTAGAATAGTCTCTGCAGAGGGAAGTAAAGTTGATCCTGCAGACACAGAAGCTGTCTGATCCCTGAAAGACAAAACATCAGAAGAATGTTGGTGAGCTGAGGAGAATGCTTGGTCTACTTGACTACTACAGACAGCACAATAAAGATTTCTCTCGCATTGCTAGCCCTTTGTATGACCTGTTAAAAAGTACTCCAGAAGATAATGCCCACCTAAAAGAAAGCCAGAAACGATCAAAGACAAAATGCATGAAAACTGGTGTCTCATCGAGTAAGCCCATTACCTCGACTGAACGACATCAGAGCACTCTTGATCAACTAATTGACTGTTTGCTCCAGCCCCCTGTATTAGCTTTCCCTGACTTTTCACAGCCTTATATAATGCATATGGACGCGTCAGCTCAAGGCACAGGTGCAGTATTATACCAGAAACAAAATTGCCGATGGATCCCGTACTCTATCAGCTGCTGAGAAAAACTAGCACTTGCACTCAGGCAAGCTTGAATTTATCGCTTTGAAGTGGTCAATCACCGAAAAATTCTGTGATTACTTGTATTATGCTGTAACTTTCACTGTATATAGTGATAACAACCCCCTTACATATGTCCTGTCAACTGCCAAATTAAATGCCACAGGTTGCAGAATTGGCAGATTTTCACTTCACAATCAGATATCGATCAGGCCGTGAAAATATTGATGCTGATACGCTGTCCCGATTACCCCTTGACATAGAAAAGATGATGAAAGTGTGTTCTAAAGAGTTGCTATCTGATGAAATAGGTGCAACAATTCAAGCTGTAGAAGCTCAAGAAGGTCCGAGCATCCATGGTACGTCTCAACCAACTGTTCATCTATTGAAGCCTGTCCAGTAGTCCCGACGATAACACCATTGTCAGGGAATGAGATCAGAAAAGCTTAAATGAATGACCAGGATATTAGTCCTGTATATGAATGCAAACTGTCTGGAACCAAACCACAAGTGAAACACCTCAAAACATACAGCCTCAAAACAAAATGGCTGTTTTGTGAATGGGGAAAGCTTACCATTAATAAGGATTGTATACTCTGCCGAATCACTTTCTGGGAAGATAATGTTCATGTAGTTGTGAGACAGATGGGTGGTGAGCTCCCAGTTTATGAAGTGAAGCCAGAAAAGGGAAAGAGACGATCCAGAGTCTTCCATCGCAACTTATTAATGCCTTGTGATCACCTACCCCTTTAGAATGCTCTGCCTTTAAAGATCAGACCCAAATGTACATTGGGAAAGCCTCAAATCAGCCATGTGGAATCTGATGATTAGAGTGAAGATGCTCATTAAAGCATCCAACTATCCTTCATCACCCTGAAAAGAAGCCAGTACCTTCAGGATCCCAAGGTGGAGAAAGCTCCACTGCTGAAACCGAGTCATGCACTATAACCAGCGAAACTTGTGGTTGTACTGGGGCTGGTCATTTAGTGTGCTCGTTTGCCATTGTACCAGTTAGAGTTACCGTATTTTCCGGACTATAAGCCGCTACTTTTTTCCCACACTTTGAACCCCGCGGCTTAAACAACGAAGCGGCTAATTTATGGATTTTTCCTAGGTTTTTCCCGGTTTTACAAGCTTCAAGCCAAAAAAACTGAGCGACATAACATTAGAACAATGAAATTGCCAAACAGTTCAGGTAAACCAATAAAACTCTTTATATTAAATCAGATGCGCTCCCACTGAATTGTCCCGCACCACATCATAAATATGGATGATGTTCCTCTGACGTTTGACCCGCCTCTCACTCGGACTGGCAACAGGAAATGCGAATCATTCATCACGCTGAAAACAACCAGGCATGAAAAAACGCACTTCACCTGTGTTCTGAGCTGCACGGCATCGGGAGAAAAGATTCATCGATGGTGATTTTTAAACGCACGACGATGCCAAAAGATAAACTCCCGAGAGAAATTGTTATTATGGGAAGGAGGAAGACAGTGAACAATGACTTTCTTGGTAGGCTACTGTTTAGATACAAGCCGTGTAACAGACACTGTCTTTCATTAAAGCTTGTGTAAAGTTCATTAGTTTCAGTGTAGACAGGTGAAACTATTTATTATGTTCAAAATAAAAATCTTTGTAAAATTCAGTACGTGCGGCTTATATTTGGGTGTGCTTAATAGTCCGGAAATTATGGTAAGTCCAAAAGGGGCAATCATGAGGTTACGACATACGCCTTCTTGGATCCGGGAAGTTCGGCGACATTTTGTACAGAACAACTAATGAAGGAAATAAGGTGGACTGGTAGGAAAACAAACTCCTTCTTTGTACTATGGGACAGGAAAAGTCTGTTAGTACACGTTTTCACCCAATTGGAAGTAAGTGAACTAAATGAGAATAATTTTGTGGATCTCCCTGAGGTGTTCTCACAAAGAGAGTTTCCAGTTAAAAAAGAAAATATTCCGTTACAGAAGGATGTTAAGAAATGGAGGTACCTTGATCTCAGATCGATGCAGGTATTGATGTACTCATAGAAACTAATGTAACAAAGATTCATGAGCCATGGAAAGTCATCAACAGCAGAGGTAATGGACCTTACACTGTCAAGACCATCCTGGGCTGAATTGTAAATGGACCTTTAGAGAGAGAGAACATCCAAACTAGCAGAAGCACAGTATGGCCACAGGTTATGGCAAATAGGATTTCAACAGCAAATGAGTTATGATTTTCCTGAGTGTAAGCAAGCTGAAAAATTGGAATTGTCCTTAGAGGACAGGCGGTTTATGGGTCAGTATCACAGTCCATAGAGCTTGTTGATGGACATTATAGCATTGATTTTCCTTTTAAGACAAAGGATGTAGTGTTTCCCAAAAATAATGGTGTTGCTTCTCTGCATGCTCAATTTCTGAGAAGAAAGTTCAAAAGGAATTTGGATTTCCACAAGGATTATTGTAGTTTTATGGAGGACATGTTATAGAAAGGTCATGCTGAAAGGGTCCCTGCAAGTGAAATAGCAGGAAACCCTGGCAGAATCTGGTACATTCCACATCACAAGGTTTATCACCCTCAAAAACACAAATTTCAAGTGGTGTTTGATTGCGCAGCTACGTACCAAGGAAAATCACTCAACTCTCAGCTGTTACAGGGACCCAACTTGAATAGTTTTCTTATTGGTGTGTTGATGAGATTCAGACATAAGCCAATAGCCCTCGCAGCAGATGAAGGGATGTTTCATCAGGTTAAAGTTTCTGCTAGGGATAAAGACCTGTTGAGATTCCTTTGGTGGCCTAATAGGGACACTGCTCAGAAAATTGAGGAATGCAGAATGACTGTTCACTTATTTGGTGCCACATCCCCCCCAATTTGTGCTGTGCAAAGGACAACAGCGCACAGTACCGATCTGAGGTGATACAGACAATTCGTAGAAAATTTTTACGTGGATGACTGTTTGATGTCTGTGGCTATTGAACAACAGAGTGTTGCTCTGATGCATGAGTTGAGAAAGGTGTGTGCATCAGGAGGATTTAATTTGACCAAGTGGATGTCCAATAGTTGTATTGTACATGTATCCATAGGGGAGGAGAGCAAAGCAAAAACAGTGAAGGACTTGGATCTGGAGAAGGACAAGCTGCCGTTGAAAAGAGCCCTAGGTGTTCAGTGGTGTGTAGAGATGGATACTTTGCAGTTCAAAGTAACCCTACAGGAAAAGCCCTTTACAAGGATAGGTAACTTGTCCACAGTCAGTTCCATTTATGATCCCCTTGGAATGCTTTCTCCAGTGATTCTTGTTGCAAAACATACTGCAAAGCTTTGTAGAACAAAACCTGAACGGAATGAAAGTATTCCAGAAACTATTGGACATCAGTGGAACCTGTGGCTGGCTAGCCTTCAGAATTTGGATGACATTTAGGTTGTAAGGTGTATAAAGCCACATGACTTTGGTGAAATCACTTCAGCACAACTTTATTATTTTGCAGATGCCAGTGAGTTGGGTCACGGCACAGTGTCATACTTGCTCATGGAGAATCGCAGAGGTAACAAACATTGTGGCTTTGTCCTGGGTAGGGCCAGGGTTTCTCCAGTAAAACCAGTTACCGTGCCATGTCTTGAGCTCACTCAGCTACAATGGCCGCTAGAATGGACAATCTCACCAATGAAAGCACACGGTTCCGTACATTTGTGGCCAACAGAGTAACTGCCATCAGAGTGCTCTCTAAGGTGTCACACTGGAGATATGTGAATTCTTCTTTCAACCCAGCTGACATTGCCTCAAGAGGACTTACTGTAGATGCTTTTCTTAAAGCAAATGTATGGCACACAGGTCCATCCTTTTTGTTAAAGCCAGAATCAGAGTGGCCAAAGGTTCCAAGTCACACTTTTAAGATATCTGACAATGATCTTGAAGTTAAAGAAGTCTCAGTCAATGCAGTGTGTGCAGATAATTGTGACTATACTTCTCAGTTTCTTTCACACTACTCAAATTGCTACTGTTTGAGAAGAGCCATTGCATGGCTCCTTAAATTTAAAGGCATTTTGAAGACACTGATGGGGAAAAGGAAAAAGCTGTGCCACACTCCAGACCACAACAGAACAGTGAATCCTAAACTTAGAAGGGAAATGAGCCACTGTCTATACAGTGTGTCTATACTGTAGCTTGAAAAGGTGTTCAAATAAAAAAATCAATGCAAACCAATAGATTAGCAATTTTTCCAAATGTGCCTTTCCCTTCAAATGAATAGAATAGTTGAATATTAATACAAATGTCACCCCGGCTCCTGATAATATGTTTACATTTGATCATTAATGAAAAAAGAATGTGATAAGCTGTTTCTATTTTTTCAGTTGCTTCTTTATTTTAGATAAACAGGTTGAAAATTTGTTGTGTATTACGATTTTGTAGTTCAATCAACACAGAAAGTCAACAATTATGCAATGAACAAATATGCAGAAGAATCATCAATAACATAAATCAGAAAATGAATTGATAAATGATTGCAATACCACGATAAGTCTCTTTGTCAAATGTTCAATGGAATAGTCAACCAATTTATTAATTGATCAGAGTTTACATATTCAAAGTCTGTATGTGTTTTACCTTTAGGCAGAGGTTTAGTGTTCTTTTCTCTGTGTAGGGGTTTTATTCTCTATCAAGCTACACTTGATGCTGCGGTTCATAATGCTTTCAACATTCAACATTCTATGTTCTACTGACTGTGAAGCATCGGTGTCAAACACGCCAAAAATTTGGTTTAAATAACCTCGGCAGGTGACGTCATCTGAATGCTATAAATAGATGCAACACGGACACACCTTCAGGTTTCCAGGTTTAATTTACACTGGGCACAGGAGTGAAAGTACTCCAGACACTACAAGCCAGACAGATTTCTGTTGGGTGGCCAGGAGTAGGGACCCTAACGATGGCCGCTCCCATTTTTTTTTCCTGATCATCAAAGTAAGATCATCTCGCTCACTATTGAGACTTGCTCTGTACTTAATGTCAACAGTCTGCTACAAGGACACAGGACTACAGTTGGCATTTGTTCACCATCACTGCACTCTGTATATAATGAACATTCGGTGCCACCCAGATGAGGATGATCTCGGGGAGTTTTTCCTTGCCACAGTTGCCAACAGCTTGATCATTAGGGACACTTACACTTATAAATGAACAATCTTATTAACTTTTTCTTAACATATTAATTGTGTAAAGCTGCTTTGAAACAATGTTACAAGCGCTATACAAATAATAATTAATTACATTGAATATTCAATATTCCTCTCACGTCTTCGTACTTAGTGTTGAATTTATTCGACTATCATGGGTGCAAGAGTGCAGGAGTATACAATGATGTCCCAGGTGAAATAGACGCTTGAATGCCAACCCTTTCCTGACAGTGCGCCATGGCTTAGAAGTCACCCACCACACCAAGCTATGCAGAGCTACACCTGCACTGGTGGGGAAGGTGTTTCAGGCAGTGGGTCACCATAGCGATTTTACAGGTGTACCAGGTTGACCTGCTAAAAGACCTGAGCAAGGGAGGAGCAGGGGAATTCACAGGTAAGCATATTCAGAGCTACGCCAAGCCATGAATCTGTGTCTGCATTATAGTTTGCTCATCGTGCTAAGTACTTCAATGGAGTGATACTCTTTACCGTGAAACCAGAGCATGCACGTTTGTTGACACAAGAACTGCAAGCTCTGCTGGATAAAGGGGCTATTCCCTTGCCAGAGAGTGAGGCTCCTACAGTTTCAAGTTCCCAAAGAAATAGGGGGTTGCATCCAATTTTAGATCTTGTCACTCTGAACACATACAGAGAATGTATGGATGCAGTACTGGCTCCTCTGTGATGCCAGGGCACCTGCATTCTAAACTATATAGACAGCTGGCTGATTTTGGTCCAGTCCCAGGAGCTATCGCTTTGACGTTGATGGGATGTCGCTGGGATGTCGTCGATTGAACGATTGAAGACCTACCTTTTCCTGAAACACTTAAGTTAGCACTTTCCAAGTTTGCTTTGTAGAATTTATGAGTTATATTTATATTAAGTTTGTAATTTTGTGTACCAGTGTAGATTTATAAATTACTAGAGACTCAAAGCACTATTGTACGTCGCTCTGGATAAGGGAGTCTGCTAAATGCCGCAAATGTAAATGTAAATGTAAATGTCGTCCTAGCTCACCTCAAATCTCTTATTACACTGACAATGATCACAATGATTTGGAGGTTGTAGGGGATTCCGCCACAGTGTGGGTGCAACTGCACGTTTTTAACCCAGTCTAAATGCCCTAATGAATATCAAGCTAGGCCAGAATGGGCCTGTCCATTAACTTCTACTGGTTCAAGTCTTATGACGGCAGCATCCATGGTTATAACTTGGGGCCTCCTGCACATGAGACCATTTTAGGTTGTGGCTCAGAGATTTTATCCCCTGAAAGGTAAGGGTTACTACAGTAGGCTTCGTACCCTTACTATTTGTTTCAGTCCCTGGTATTACAAGATTTTAAGAGTCAGACTCTGTGTAATACAAACTATTCAAAGTGCTAGCCCCCCACTAGAAAAAGATATGTCCTTAAATAGCGTGCTTTGGAGGTTGGTGTATGACACACCATGGACACACCATGCAGGCCCAGTTCACTGACAACTTGTTTCAGTGCTACAGGTACTTTCAGGGTTTATGTAGCCATAATTTTGGCTTGTCATGCTCTGAATAACGGGCTCTTTGTAGTCAAGTACCCCCTGGTCATCCACTTCATCCATGGAGTGACCAAGCCAACCACCAAAGGGACAGTCCCTGTATGAAACTTAGCTGTAGAGGCTGAAATTTTTTTTCCCCGAAGCATTATGAAACGCAGCATCTTTATCCCTCTTTTACAGGAAACAGGGTTACACTCAAGTAAGCCGAGACGTTCCTGTATTTTTTCCAACACCTAATCATAACAAACTGCATACAAATATGTGACAAATAAAATTTGATTTGGTTTGATATCGCTATATTTTATCAATAAATGAATTTGAAATATTACATGGTATCTCATAATTTTGACTTATACTCTCAATTATGACTTAGCCCCTTAAAGTTATGACTTTGTACCTCATAATTATGGCATAAAATAAGATTTTTTCTTGTATCCCATAATTATGACTCAGTACCTTATTATTAAAGCAAAGTATCTTCAAACTATGTCTTTCAATTTCAGTTACAGTGTGGTATGTCAGAATTAATACTTATCTTGTAATTGTGATGTCTTAAATGTATTGCTTAAAAAGATTTTCTATGAGATATTAATATGAATTAATCATTTTTTTGCTGGTAACTGTCGATATGCTTTAAGTTTGAATGTCTACAGACCTTCACCTACAGGTGGGGGCAAAATAATCCGCATCTATCTGGGGCAAATTGTACAATTGGCAACTAGCAACCTGGACATTTTTTTTTAAATTATTATTATATATTAGGCAACTTATGAAGTTTGCTAGCATTAAAAATTGAGTGCATTTAATCCCAGACAAAATTGTACTTGACATCTTTCATGCTTTCTTTGTAAAAAGTATTAAGTTTCTCCACTTGGGCTTCAGTGAGAAGGTTCTTCCAGTCACCAGCTATTCCTGAAAGAAGACACAAAGACATTGAGGTATTTACACAATGTGTCACAAGCTCCAAGACTCTCCCAAGACTTTGTTTCTTCAAAGCGACATGCAAAATGTGTTTGAAGTGGGAAGTGGTTTAGCTCGGTGGTTAAAGTGTTGGATGGCTGCTTTGAAGGTCATGAGTTCAAATCCTAGCACCACCAAACTGCCACTAATGGGGCTTTTGAGCAAGGCCCTTGATCCTAAACTGTGTTAATTCTATAGTTCTAAATCGATCTAGTTAAGGGTGTCTGCCAAATGGCCTAAATGTTTTGCTTTACCTTTCCTGAGAAATTTGGATTTCTTTTGATCCATGAACTCCTCTGGAACCAGAGAGTAGTTGAACATCTTGTTTTGCTTCATGTTCTTGAACAGACAGTTCTCAGCTATTTTGTCAATTACTTCCGGACTCAAAGGCTTCTCCAGGAACTGGGCGATTTTTGTCACAGAGCCTTTCAAGTCCTACATGGTATATTTGATCATGACTACGATTAGGTCTGGGTATAACAATATACATGCACACATAGAGCTTTATTATAAATGAAAGTAAGAGGTTATAATGGAGACTAAAATATGATCCAAAGACATAATGTGTAGCAGGAGATGTGCTGCAAAATGCTTACTTGTATCATCTCCTCATATGAAATGTAGAAAATGCGGTCTTGGTCTTTTGCGTTGAGCCAGCCTTTCACATGTTCAAACCAGGAACCAAAGATTACTGTGAATAAGAAGTCCAGTGACCAAAAAAAAAGAAAACCATATATTGTCCATTTCAAAGCATATTCTTTACGCTCATGTAACTGCACCTGAATCATTAATTAACTATAGTGAAATTATATGAAAACAATCCCTGGAGTTATTACATGCTAATTAATCAGCTTCTCGTTTATTACATATGGATAAAACATAAAAGTGTAAATATCCTGATTTGCTATAGATTATATCCTATACTTCTACTAAACTTCACCTTTTTATCACTTTCATAGCAGCCTCATAAAAGCCAGGCTTGAAACGTGAAGTAAAAAAAAATTCTAAATAATAGTTTTACTTTTGCCGTTCAGAAACTTTTCCAGAAACTCATCAGCAGTGCCCGGATTCACCAGGAAGGAAGCCATCCCGTAGTAGTAGAAGGAGGATGTAAACACATCCTTAGGGTTTCGTATTACATAAATGACCTGGAGAAATAAGTGGAGACAAGCTGTACATTCACCCATGTGCTGGAATGCTTATGGATTGTTTGATTCCATATACATAATGATAAATGCGTATACTACACACAATGCAACTCCTTTTGACCTTCTCTATACTTCTCCATAAACATTCTCAAAGCAAATAATGCATCTGTTGTGCTCTTCCTCAGCATAAAACCATACTGTTGCTCACAGATGGACACCTCTTCTCTCAGCCTGGCTTCCACTACTCTTTCCCATACTTTATGATATTCAAAATTTTGTTGAACAATCTGGTTTAAAACTCCACTGCCATCTCTTCTAAACATCTCCGGTATGTCATCTGCTCCAACCGACTATCCACTTCCTGCTTCACCATCTACACATCATCCTTCTCTCTCATTTTCCTCGTTCATCAGCTGCTCAAAATACTTCATCCATCCTCTCAACACACTCTCCTCACTAGTCAACACATTTCCATCTCCATCCTTGCATTAAATTGCAGCACATCATTCCCAGCTCGGCCCCTCTGCCTGGCCAATCGATATAAATCCTTTTCTTCTTTCTTATTGTCCAATGTCTTATACAGCTCCTCATATGCCTTTTCTTTTGCTTTTGCCACATCCCTCTTCACCTGTTGCTGCATCTCCTTGTACTTCTGCCTACTTTTCTCATCTCTCACTGATCCTAATTCTGTTTCGCCAACCTCTTTCTCCTTATGCTTTCCTGCAATTCCTTATTTCACCACCATGTTTCATTGTCCTCCAAGTATTTTTCTAGCTGTCTCCCTTATCACTTCTGCAGTAATTGCCCAATCATCCAGCACCTCCTCACCACCACCGAGCCCCAGTCTGACCTCTTCCCTGAACCTCACACAACAGTTGTCCTCCTTCAGTTTCCACCATCTTATTCTTCTTTCAGTCCTCACTCTCCTCGTCTTCTTCATCATCTCCATAGCCATCACACAGATCACTATCTGATGCTGTTTAGCTACACTGTCCCCCTGCCAACACATCTCCCTCAGGTTGCATCTCCTACATAGAACATAGTCCACCTGTGTGCACCTTCCTCCACTCTTATATGTAAAAAAAAAAAAATCCAATCCAATGTACACATAATCCAAATATGTGTACAAATGCTTTTAGACATACTTGCATTTAAACAGGCACTGTACCTACACCATAACTTATCTATTTATTCAGAACCTAATGGAAGAGTGTATGGTAATACTTTTGGCTTGACTTTAAAATAAGATTCGTTCATCATGCTGTGATGGAAATGGGTTGTAAAGATGCGTGGAGAGGGCCTTTGCTCCAGATTGAGCTGTATGGACTGTGCCTCCTCCAGCCATGGAACCAGCGTCCAGTTTGGTATGGTGTGCACCGGAGTGAGATCTCCCTCACTGTGAATCAAAGGAACGATCTCCTGCATCCATGTCGTGCCTACAGAGAATTAAAAACCCTTGTGAGAACAATTAGAGCTCACAAAAACATGACTAATTCTGTTGTAACCTGCAGTGTTTATGGAAAGCTTCAAAACTTCAAAGTTTATTATTCTAAATTATTCCTTTACTGCATTCAAATGTCAATGCAAGTTATGGCACTTACACAAATGCAACATTGCATTTGCATGAAGCTACATTCTGTATTTCTGTCCGGCCACTAATCTTGTGCATTTGGATTAATCGTAAATCTTATGAACTAATACTATTTATTTATATATACACTAATAAATAATGTACCAACTCGTGGATATTCACTGTCAGACAATCAAAGGTTACTGAACATAAATATATTAGTGGGGGACAATATATAAATCAGATTTGTGGATTTTGTCTAAGGTGAACTTTGTTTTACAGATTTTACTTAACTTTTTGTGTATAATCCCACCATCTCTCACCCACTAACAATACAGTTATATTCAATTACCTGTAATTGTTTAACATTAGCCAGTTGATTCTGGTTATCCATATTCACACCTGTACAAATTCACTACAGCTGCCACGAGTCGCATTGAAATACTGTCAACTCCCCTATTTTATTATTGGGCTACAGGTTCAGTCTGATGTACATAAAACTCTGCAGACTTTGTAAGTACACATTTTAAAGAAACCCCCCCCCCCCCCCAGCATAATACAATAAATAAATAAAAAAGATTCAGATCTTTTGTTTTTGCGATATATAATTTTTTTTCCTTTTATTACAATGGTATCATGTTGCACTTTAAATTGTAAATGTGGTATTTAAATTCTAAACCAGCATGTTTAATATTAAGATCCCCATGTCCTTTTTTGCGCTACACAGGAGACCCCACGTCCCCTTCCTTTTAAATATGTAACCAAGTGACGTTTTCTCCTGAGTACATTGTGAACTTAAATGAGCAACTGTTTATGTTCATACGAGTAGATTTTTAAACCCGTAATTTTACTGGTAGACTTTCATCAATAGAACAGGACTTTTACTTGAGTAGAATATTTCAGTACTCTTTCCACATTGAGGTGAAAGGTGGGTAAAGCAGTGAACAAATACAGCCACATTTACACACATATCAACCTCAAAGTGATGAAATCAAACTGTCAATAACTTTGTTGATTGTGTTAATAAATGTTGTACAATCAGTACTTGGGCTCTTGCACATGCCCATGAGGCAGGGTAATGGCTGTCTCTTTTACATGGTATTGTGCTTTATTATTAAAATGTTATCGATAAGCCTACATATCTTTTACACAGACGTGAAATAACTTCCACTAGACTATGGAAGTCAATGATGTGCAAATATGTTTTCTACAAATAGCAAAATACAGTGTTACACCGGAACTCGCGGGGGTTACGTTCTAAGACCCCCTGGAGTTCTGAAAATCTGCGAATACACTTAGAAGTACAGATACTCATGTTTTAAAATACTCGGTTAAAAGTTAAAGTACTGACTGTACTTTTTTACTCAAGTGAAAGTAAAGAATTTTGGGCTCTGACATGTTCTCAAGTAAAAAAGTAGTCATTACCTGTTTTAGTGTCACGCTGGTAACTGGACTTCACATCATATTAATATAATGCCTGTCAATCGAATAAAATATTTAATCGCACCTTAATCGCACATTTCTATCTGTTCTAAATGTACCATATATAAATACTTTATATTTTAATACTCCAAACAACATGGACATTGGATAATATGGATGCTTTATGCACATGTATGTTTATTATTAGTGAAACCAAATTAAAAATAGAGAATGAAGAAAAAAAATTATTGTAAATGTTTTAAAGTTATTATGGTGATTTAAATTACCTAAACACCAAGCTATGTTTCCACACGGATGATTAATGATGTGACACCAGAGAAACTGTATCTCTTCTAACTTTCATACCGATTACATAATCAGAGAATATTTGTTTTCGGTGTGAACTGGTTTATGTAAAAGACATTTCGAGCTTTCTATACATATATTTATTAAGTCTGTGAGGCGAGTATTCACTGAGATTCAGGTTGTTTAATTTGTGTTTGTGAAGAGAGATGGCAGAGAGCGCCCCCTGTCTGTTTTCTTTATTTTACAAAAGCACAGCGTTTTGTTGTTATTATGAGTGTATACAAATTAAAGTAGACCCTTTACAGATTCGAATGATGTATTTCTCTTATCTAGTAAAAAAAATGGACGTTGTGAATAAATGTATGTTGCGCTGAAGGTTTTAATTTCGTACCTTTTTTATTTAGTTATTGATTTATGTATTTATATTTAAAAAAAAATCTTCAAACAGAAATTCGCACCGCATTGATAGCGCATTAATAAAATCTTGTGCCGTTAAAATCAATTTGCGTTTGAATTTAAAATGTTGTTTCCTAATAAATGTATCCAGTGTGAACATCCACCATATAGAACACAAGCAGAGAAAAGGCTTTTTTTCATCAAACATGTTCAATTATGAAACGTAATTTACCTGCATTTGATTGATTGTCCAATATTAGTTAAGTAAAAGTGAGGCAGTATAGCTCACGTCTAGCGAGTGGCCCAGTCCTATATATATGTTTCTTTATGTGACCCTTAAGGAAAAAAAAGTTTGGACCCAGCTGCTGTAAACCCAAAAAGTCCACGATAAAGATCCTAAAAAAAAGAAAATGACAGAGTGGATAAAAACCCTTACCAGATTTCGGAAAAGTGACGATCATCACGTCCTCCTGCCGGAAAGTGAAATCTTCATAATATTTCAGACTCTCAGGAGTATGCAGGTGTTTGGGCACATAAACCCCTTTATACTCACAATATAAATCTGCTTCAGTCATTTCAGCAAAGGCAAAAGAGAGACTGCGTGCTGAGCTCCTTTCTTTTGTCTGTGCTTCCACATGAACTATGATCTTTGTCAGAAGTGGGAGGTAATGAAGTACAAATATTAGTTAATGTACCTAAGTAGATTTTTCTGGTATCAGTATTTTACTTCATTACTTATTTTTCTAACTTTTTACTTTTACTCATTACATTTTTACCAGAGGTGAGAGACTCGAGTCATATGACTTGACTCGAGTCAGACTCGAGTCACATTTTTCTGGACTTGAGACTTACTTGACTAGATCTCTGGAAAGACTAGACTTGACTTTAGACTTGCTCCTTGTGACTTTAGACTTGAATTTGCCTTCACATTGGCATTATTTTATAAACTGTCCAAACATCACAGTTTAACATTGAAGTGGTCAAGGGTTAAAGTTGTTATGGCCAAATACATAAATCTGGTTTGATGTACGGTAAATTTCTCCATAAATACTGGGGCATGACCTGATAGTTTTATTTTTTTTACATTATTAAAGATATTAGAAAATTAATGAAAAGCCTTAGAGTAACATGATCATAATAGTTTGTGGATAACTCTTAACAGAGCAAACAATGTTGGGTTCAACACCTTTTAAAAACCACTGCCTCACTTGTACAGTAAGATTTTTTTTTTTTCTGATATTGATATTCTACTTTGAGTATGCAACCCATTGTTTGGTGTCTGATGAGATGACAGAGTATACTTTACAATTATAGGTATTATTATGACTATATGTTGAGATGGGGACATGTGACTGTTCACTCCATGTTTACACAGATACATCAGGGTATTCATAGATAGAAATGATTCAGTTTAACAACTGTAGTTCTGACTCCTTCTGAGAAGGGAACATCAGCACATTCTACTGTCTAAAAAACTTACAATTAATTCTTGTTTACTTGTTCATTTAATTTATTTTTATTTTAGAGCATTTAAAGTGCTTCTTAACGATATTTTATTACACACAAGTTAATTTATTTAGTTTTGTTACCCATCATCAGCCCTCTGTGTCTAAATAAGTAATAAAAGTCCCTGAGTTAAAAAATGTGTCAAACAAATCTGTGTGCGACTTGGTATGACTTGATGACTAAGTTGCGACTTGACTTGACTTGACAAAGAGTATGACTTGACTTGACTTGACTTGACCCTTACAACAGAATGACTTGACTTGACTTTGACTTGCAATGTTAAGACTTGGACTTGACTTGAGACTTTCATTTGGTGACTTACTCCCACCTCTGATTTTTACACAAATATCTGAACTTCAATTTACAAATCAGGTTTGTTACTTTAGTTTTAATCTATTTGGTGAAATGTCAATGTTTTTTCTTCTCATTCCAGAGGATCCAGAGGTGGCAAAAGTACACACATCCTTTACTTAAGTACAGATACTCATGTTTTAAAATACTCGGGTAAAAGTTGAAGTACTGATTATACTTTTTTACTCAAGTAAAAGTAAAGAAGTTTTGGCTCTGACATGTATTTAAGTAAAAAGTAGTTATTACTTCTACCTGTTTTAGCTGTTAACTGGACCTCACATCATAGATAGATAGATAGATAGATAGATAGATAGATAGATAGATAGATAGATAGATAGATAGATAGATAGATAGATAGATAGATAGATAGATAGATAGATAGATAGATAGATAGATAAACCTTTATTGTCATTGCATAGTACAGGTACACAGCAATGGAATGCAGGCATCTACCAGAAGTGCACAAAGTAGCAATAGTGCAGATAAATATTTATTATATGTACAGCATGTGATATATATGTAAGCATATGTACAGTGATTAAATATAAAGGCTATATCAGTGCAGAGACGTGTGGACATTATTAAGAGCCTTTGCTATGTTTCCACACGGACAGTTAATGAGGTGATACCGGAGAGACTGCACCTCTTCAAGTTAAGTCAAGAAGCTTTTATATATAAAATTATAGACATTTTACAGATTTAAATGATGTATTGTTTTTATCTGTACGATCAATAAAGACAGTAATTTAAGTTTGTGTCACCATTATGAGGGAAAAACCCACAAAACCCCACCCAGAGGATAAATTGTGCAAGACATGGCGGATTTTGGTGTTTGATTTGAGACTTGGCGCAGAAATAAAACAAAAGTTTACTGATTACAAATATTTTTATGTGGAGTTTATTTATTTATTTTTATCTAATTAAAGAAAGGTTTTAATTTCGCCTCTTTTATATTTAGATATTTATGTATTTACATTTTTTATAAAAAATGGTAAAAACAGAAATGTGCGCTGAATTGATAGCGCGTTAATAACATTTAGTGCCTTTTACAATAATTTTAATATTGACAGCCAAATATATATATATATATATATGCTGTACATATGATACATGTTTAACACCTCCAAGCTGCCAGTTTTGGGCACCTGAGCAAGCTCTTAACTCACTACTGCTCATTTAGTAAATTAGATCATTAAGAGTCGCTCGGGATAAACACTAACAAAAGGAAGTGGCTATATCTCGCTATCTTTGTCTCTCTATTTTCTCTATCTAATTGTCTCTGTGTCTCTTTTAGTAAATGTCTCTGTCTCACTGTATATGTCTCTCTATTTGTTTCTCACTCTTTCTAAAGCTGTGTCTGTGTCTCTTTGTCTATGTCTTTATCTTTCCTGCATATTTACATGTCTAACAAAGTTTTGAGTTTTGAAGTAATGCCATTAGTGATCTATGATGAAAGACTTCCCTGGTTCGATTCTTACCTCTAGTTTCATATTGAACATTATAAAAAGTTTTTAAAAACAGAACAATAAAAGATCATTAAAATTGGTTGCTGGTAAATCATGGTATATCAGTGGTGCAGGTGTTTGTGATGTGGTTCTTGTACCTGAGTCACTTCTCATAGACTTCGAGTTACTGAGAGAATGTACAGGAAGAAGTTTTGACCCTCTACCATCATGATCTAAGAGAAAACGGTGGTCTCCTAACTATAGAAAAGCCAAGAGTCCAATAAGCAAAGGCTTGTTTGCCTCTCCTGTGTTGGTGTAATGGTCAGTGAGGTGGTTGCTGCTATCTGACTCACCCGGTTTGATTCCTACCTCTTAGCTTTCCTTTAAATTGTTTAAAAAGTTTTAAAAAAGAACCAAAAAAGGTCCTAAAAATCAGGTTCTTGTAGGAGATCCTGTGGCTCAATTGGAAGAGCTTTGCCTCTGGGTTGAGAGGTTGCTGGTTCAAACCCCGGCCAGGACTCAAAGTTAAGAGTGTGGAAGGTTCCGGTGGCCCTAGTAAAGAAGGTGTCAGGCTGCGTGGAAGGTTGGATGTGGACGGTTTCGGAGGGTGTATCCTGAAGCAGGGGGGCAATATCCGGGCATCTGCCCCCCCGGCGTCTGAGAAGTTGAAAACAGGGGGTTATGAAGCAAAAACGTCGAAAAAAGTATCGACTTAGTTTTGCATATATAGAGAAAAATTCTGCCAAAAAACCTATCACCCACACTTTTTCTGAGACTGTGAAGCAGCAGGTCTTTACAGACTTTGTTCACAGTCAATCACTCCATTGCTCACCACACACTACTTTCCACACAGCTTACCCAGTGTGGGGACAAGCCAGATTTGAACCAGCAACCTCTGAGCTCAGAGGTAAGGCTTTTATCACAAAGCCATCAAGTCCCACAACACACCTTCTTTTTTTGGGGGGTTTATCCTTCGTTTCATGCTTCAAAGCAAGAAATTCAGACCAGACAGAAACACAGAAAGCAGGATTCGAACCCTGAACCCCACCAACAGCAAAATACCAGTCTTAACCCACTGAACCATCGGGAAGGACCGGCTGCGCCGAAAATTTAGGGCAGGTCTATCTTTTCTTTCAAACCATCAACACAAGCATATAATGCTAAAGACAGACGTAGGAAGCAAACCCATAACGTGACTAGCAGGGACAAAGCAGGATTCGAACCCTGATTCACATCATTAGCAAGGCACCAGCATTAACCCACTGAACCATCAGGAAGGACAAGCTGGGAAGCTTGTTTAGAGGAGTTCTATCTTTCTTTTTAACCCATCAAAACAACAATATGAAGATGTAGGTATCAGGAATTTAACCTACCTCATGACTAGCAGACAGAAAGCCAGGTTTGAACCCTGACCACCAACAGTAGCAAAGTACCAGCCTTAACCCACTAAGCCATCAGAAAAAAACAGAGTGGGAAGCTTGATTAGAGCAGGTCTATCTTTCTTTTCAAACCATTAACACAAGAATTTAAAGGTAAAGAAAGATGTAGGAAGCGAATACAGATGTAAGTAGCACAAGTTGAACCCACATTGTAAATAACAGAAAGAAAGCAGGAATCGAACCCTGATCCCCACCACCAGCGAGATACCAACGTAACCCATTGAACCATTGGTAAGGACAGGCTAGGAAGCTTGTTTAGAGCAGGTTTCTTTTCAACCCATTAAAAACAAAAATATATCGCTAAAGAAAGATGTAGGAAGTGAATTCTGATCGTGACTGGCAGACAGAAAGCAGGATTTGAACACTGAACCCCACCAAAAGCAAAACCCCTGATTTAACCCACTGAACCATCAGAGAAGACAGGCTGGGGAAGTTTGTTTATAACAGGTCTATCTACCTTTAAACCATCAACACACGAATATAAAGCTAAAGAAAGATTTAGGAAGCAGGAACATAACCTACATCACAACTAGCAGACAGAAAGCAGGATTTAAACCCTGATCCTCACCATCAAGTCAAGCCAAGTCAGGAGGCTTTTATTGTCATTTCTACTATACACAGTGGTACACAGTAAAAACGAGACAACGTGCTACACTAAACAACAACAAGCTACATAAAGTGCATCAAGTGCAACCTAGTGCAAACAGTGCAGACAAAAAACAATACAGACAGACAGTGCAAACAGAAAACACAAGACAACACAAGACAAGACACAAAACCTGAGATAGCGGCAACTAGTAATCCTACTGTAAACTCTGAACATACAGTACTGTATGAGGAGAACTGTAAAAACTATACCCGGGAGTGAATATAAACAGACACAATGTAGTGCAAAAAATAGCAGCAGTCAAGAGGTGCAAAAGACAGCATGTAAACAGTATAGTATAATAACAGTATAGTGTAATAAGAAACAGTAAAGGTGCAAAAGACAGCATGTAAACAGTATAGTATAATAACAGTATAGTGTAATAACAGTATAGTGTAATAAGAAACAGTAAAGGTGCAAAAGACAGCATGTAAACAGTATAGTATAATAACAGTATAGTGTAATAAGAAACAGTAAAGGTGCAAAAAACAGCATGTAAACAGTGTAGTACGGTAGAGTATAAATAATAATGAATAAATAATGGTGGAATGGGCTGAAATGAGTAATGAGTGTGTGTCGAGTGTTAAGTCTAGGACTTCAGCGAGGCACCAGCCTTAACCCACTGAACCATGGAAGAGATCAGACTGGGATGCATGTTAAGATGAGGCACAAGCCTTAAACCACTGAGCGACCACTGCTGAAAAGCATGTGTGCTTTTTGGAGGGTTCATACTTTGTTTCATGCCAGCGCATTAAGAAAGAAGGCATGTAGGACCGGCTTTGAAACCTTATCACCAGCATGGACTATATTAAGGACCATGTTCAGGCACAAGCCTTAACCCACTGAGCTACTACAGAAGTGCAGTTTTTTTTTTGGTGGAGTTATCTTTCATTAAAGACCAGGAAATCAAGAAATTAATCCAACACAGAAATGAAATGTTTTCAGAGTGACGAGGTCCAGAAGTTTTATTTACCCACAAGGCTATCACATCTATCTATCTATCTATCTATCTATCTATCTATCTATCTATCTATCTATCTATCTATCTATCTATCTATCTATCTATCTATCTATCTATCTATCTATCTATCTATCTATCTATGATGTGAGGTCCAGTTAACAGCTAAAACAGGTAGAAGTAATAACTACTTTTTACTTAAGTACATGTCTGAGCCAAAACTTCTTTACTTTCACTTGAGTAAAAAAGTATAATCAGTACTTCAACTTTTACCCAAGTATTTTAAAACATGAGTATCTGTACTTCTACTTAAGTAAAGGATGTGTGTACTTTTGTCACCTCTGCACACCACAGATGTAGACTAGTTTATGAAGATAACAATGAGCAGACAGAAGGCAACAAGAAGTTTGGGGTTAATGTGGATGAGACAGAGGGAGTCAGTGATGTAAACATGACTGAGAACAGAAACATTCCTGATCATCATCATCTTTTCTCTGCTTGTGTTCTATATGGTGGATGTTCAGACTGGATACATTTATTAGGTAACAACATTTTTAATTCGTTTTGTATTAATATATTAAATAAGGCTGTCAAAATGCAAATTAATTTTATTCTCATTTTATTAACTTGCGAAAAATGCAGCACGCATTTCTGTTTGACCATTTTTATTAAAAACATAAATAAATCAATCTTAAAGAAGCGAAATTAAAACCTTCAGCGCAACAGCGCCCCTAGTGACCTTAAATATTACGAGAAAAAACAGGGGGGGAACAGCATTTGAAAATACTTTTGAAAAATAAGCATGAGCTTCATGTGTCTCATGAGATGTACGTGAACTCAGTCAAGTTAGATTCTTGCCCCTTCATAGGAAAACATAGGAAACATCTGGATTCGTTTCAAAACAAGTCAAAGTATTAAAAACAAATGCAGCTTGGAGCTCCAGTGGCACCATTTATATATGAACACATTTGCATTTACGTGTATTTCTGCAGTTCTGTGCTGGGAAAAACCTAGAAAGATGAAAATGTGTGTATGTAGTCTAGTTATTATATTATTAAACCCTTGTCAAAAAACACTGAATGGAACAAGTTTGACTTAATTAAAAAAAAAAAAAATTACCTACAAAGCTTAAACATTTTAAGAAATCTTTTGGGAAAGCTATTTGTCTAACTCCAGCTTATTTTCTGACCAAAGTTTATTTTTTGGCCCAGGGGGTGTATATGCATTGACAATTATGTTTCACATTTCATCATTTCTTTAGGCGGTCATGTTATTGTAGAGAATTTGGACATTCTATACAATTGTGTGCCTCCAACTTTGTGGTTTTGGGAAGAACCACATATGAATAGAAAAAGTCAGGTGTCCCAATACTTTTGTTCATAGAGTGTACATTACTAAAGATTACATTTTTACAACAGTGATTTTTATAACAGTGATTTTATAATTGATAAATGTAAAGCTGCTGTGAGGCAGTTGCTGGAAAATACACCCTACTATCCAAAGACAAGTTTACACGCCTAAAACATAAATGATGGTACATTGAAAACAGCAGTTAGGGTGTACAAACTTACGCTTCAAACTCATAGTACCACTTATTGTCCAGGCACAAAATGCATCCAGAAAATATTCACAGCTTTTCACTTTTTCCACATTTTGTTATGTTATAGTTTTATTCCAAAATAAATTAAATTCATTATTTTCTTCAAAATTCTACAAACCCCCCACACCCCCCATACTGTTATTGCACTTTAAATTGTAAATGTGGTATTTAAATTCTAAACCAGCATGTTTAATATTAAGAACCCCATGTCCTTTTTTGCACTACTTGGTTTAAATATGTAACCAAGTGACGTTTTCTCTGAGTACATTGTGAACTTAAATGAGCAACTGTTTATGTTCATACGAGTAGATTTTTAAACCCGTAATTTTACTGGTAGACTTTCATCAATACAACAGGACTTTTACTTGAGTAGAATATTTCAGTACTCTTTCCACATCGAGGTGAAAGGTGGGTAAAGCAGTGAACAAATACAGCCACATTTACACACATATACATATTTACACCGCATATTTACACCAGCCCACTCTAGGAGCAGTCCTGGTGGTTCCAAACTTCTTCCATTTATGGATGATGGAGGCCACTGTGCTCATTGGGACAATGCTGCAGAATGTTTCTGTACCCTTTCCCAGATTCATGCTTCGATACAGTCCTGTCTCAGAGGTCTACAGACAGTTCTTTGGACTTCATAGCTTGGTTTGTGCTCTGATATACACTGTTAATTGTGGATCTGCTATAGACAGGTGTGTGCCATGTCCAGTCAACTGAATTTACCACAGATGGTCTCAAGTCAAGTTGTAGAAACGTCTCAAGGATGATCAGTGCAAACAGGATGCACCTGAGCTCAATTTTGAGTGTTATGGCTGTGAAGACTTATGTACATGTGATTTTTTTTTTATATAAATTTGCAAAGATTAAAAAAAAAATAATCTTTCATTTGGTCATTATTGGGTTTTGTTTGTAGAATTTTGAGGAAAATATTGAATTTAACTCATTTTGGAAAAAGTCTGTAATCTAACAAAATGTGGAAAAAGTGAAGCGCTGTGAATACTTTCTGGATGTACTGTATGTGTAGAGTTGTTACTCTGGGCTTTTAAAATGAATAAGAAGGCAATAAGCGATGGCACTTTCTTCTGAATACATTCGTTTTTTGACTCTCTATTTCTTTCATTTTCTGTCGTTCCTGCTCAATGATAATCCCGAATCATCTCCCCCTCATACTATACATCTTGAGTCTGAATGAGGAAAAGAACGTGGAACAGTGATTAAAAGTGTTACAACCATAAAAAACAGCAACAAGAATTAAAAAATGTTTCATGCCAGTTTACTGTTTTAATTCTTGTTTCCAAATGAAATGTGTTTTTAAGCACAATGATCAATTGCAAAAGCATTTTTGCTACGAATATGTTAAACAAAAAGATCACAGAAATTGATGTAAAAATGATAGAAAAATAACAGTCATGTAATAAACATTGTAAAAAAAAAATGGCTTAAAACGATGAATCAAATCTTTGCATTTTCCCAGAACTGCGTCAAAGTGCACTGGTGTGTCAGGTCTTCCTGAATTCTTACAGTCCGGGCAACTAGCAACTGTGCTTGGTCTCCTGCCTTCTGGATGAGGTCCCTGCCACTAGGTATGAAATAAAATATAAACCACTGTGTTAGGCTCTACAGTGATGTATAATTCTTCATGTTAATTATTTGAATCATACACTAGATGGACAAATAGTATTTGGACACCTGACTTTTCCAGCCATATGTGGTTCTTCAAACTGTAACCCCAAAGTTGGAGGCAACAGTTGTATTGGATGTCGTTGGATGTGGTAGCATGAAATGTTCTTTTCACTACAACTAAAAGACCCAAACCTCTTCCATGCTCCTGTGTTCAAAAAGAGCTACAAGAAGAAATGGGTTTGAGTGGAAGATCTTGAGTGGTCTGCTATAGAGCTCTGATCTCAACCCTTTTGAACACCTTTGGGATAAATCGGATCCCTGACTGCACCCCAGGCCTCCTCACCTCACCTTTATCCTGGTGACAATACCTGACTGTACTAATACCCTCATAAATGATTAAGCACAAATCTCCTTAAACACCCCTAAAATTCTAGTGGAACATCTTCCCGGAAGAGTGGAGGTTATTATAACGGGAAATGGAAACAAAAAGCACATGCCAATCTTTGTATCAGGTGTCCGCAAAGTTTTTGTCCATGTACTGTTCATTTTGCTTCACGATACGTATATATTTGTCTAAACCCACTCACGTGTGGTAGTCCAATCCGACCAATCCGTCGCCATTGATCGCTAGAAGACGATCGCCTGGCCTCAGCCTCTGATTTAGAGCTGCTGGAGACCCTGGGATCACAGATTTAACATAAATCCCATTCGTCTTCATTGGAGTTTCCTGAATAAAAAACAGAATAAATTGGATATTATTTCACAGATTCAATCCAGAGTTTCTCGAGTAGAACTGCACAATACAGAGAAAATGTATATTGTAACTGTACTGCTACATGAAGTGTTTGGGACATGCTTTCCATTAAAAGCATTTGTATAACATTTTTCTGTAATGTAATCAAAGTAGTTGCATATCTGATGTCGATCACTTGGTCGTGTCAAAATGGCGTGTCAAAATCTGGTCGTCTCGTTTTAACATTACAGTTAATTATGTTATTTTGTGCAGCTAAATTTTAGTATTGTATTGTATTGTTTAAGTTATATCAAATAATTAGAAGATCCATTAAAAAAGGTCTGTAGTCCACCATGAAGGGGCGCACTTTACATAACAAATAAAGTGCTGCTTTTTTTGCAAAGTGGGAGTGAGGGCGGGGTTGACGAAGGTTTCATTTCTCTGATAGCAACATAAACTGGACAAAATCCTCACAAGAAGCTCAAGTAGCTGCAGAATTCTGTTTAAACTTGGCCAGTCAATGAAAAAAAAATAGCACATGAATACACTCACATGACAGAACAGTTTGACCAAAAATTATATGAATGTTTAGTCAGAAGCAAAACAAGCTGAAAACTAATGATATATGGCTCTTTAGCATCATCCAAACACAGGTGTAAAGATATTGAGGTAAGGTGACATAGTAGCGTAGCATGAAGCATTTGTGCCTCAGTGTTTCTAAATAAATTCTGAGTCATATGTGAGCTGGGGTTACTGCCAGTGCAGCGCTTAGTAGTGTTTCATGTACCATGTGTCCATGTACATTTCCCTAAAGTTCTCTGGTTTTCTCATTCTTCCCATAAACATAACATTAGGTGATGTGGCTATGCTAAATGCCCCAAACTGTGAATGAATGAATGAATATCTGTGGGACACTGAAACGGCTAGGTGATTGAGAAGATGTAATTACCACTAGCCTTGTAGCTTGCTAATTCTAGACAAAGAAGACCATGGGTAAAGTTGTTTTAGCGAAAAATCCTTCAAAGGAACTAAGTTAAAGCTGTTCCTCTCAAAAAAATGATCTACCAAAGTTCTCACCAAGCCATCCACTAGAGACAGTCCTAGTCCTTCAGGGCCCTTCAGCAGCTTCACCATAAACACTTCATCATCGCCGGCTTCATTGTGTCTTCCACATCCACCTGCAGATTCAACCAGATTTAACCCTTTTTAATCAATGCAACATTTATTACTGCTGAATTATTCATCTCGAGCTTCACCAGATGTATGCAATTACTTCGCAGCTTTGTATCTCACCTTCTTCTTGCTTTATTCTATGTGGATCTTCATAAGTTGGTGTTCGGTTTCTGGTTTCATCCGCTCTGAGCTCAGTGGTGTGTTCGGTGGCATGAACAAGCACGAGCTTTTCCGCGAGGAGCTCTTCACTCCTCCATTGTGGTTCACCTCTCTGTCCTGCAGCTCCAGAGCCTTTACTTTTGGGGTTAGAAGAACTTCACAGGTTCCCTCATCTCCTGATACTGAAGAACAAATGGAAGAATCGCAGTTCTTAGGCAGCATCAACGGGGTGTGTCCTTGTTCCATATGGGCTTTTGGAAGAACCTTTGTTTTGGTACATTTGGCTTCCAGGGGTTCGGGAAATTCACACTACACAACAGATAATAAGAAGGTTTCAATTGCAAGAACAGTCAGTGGGTTATAGTCAGGGCAGGGTTAGTGATTAATCCTAAATCTGAAAGCCACTGATTATGTGCATAGACAAACAGACAGCAGTTATTACATAAATTGGAATACTGACTGCACCCCAGGCCTCCTTACCTCACCTACATCAGTACTTAACATTACTAACAGCCTTGTAGTTCAATAAGCATTTATAGCCACAAGCACACTCCAAAATCTAGTGGAACATCTTCCCAGAAGTGTGGATGTTATCATAACAGAAAATTGGGACAATGTTCAAAAGGCATGTACTAATCTTTTGGTAAGGTATCCACAACTTTTTGACCATATAGTGTGTCATTATAAAGATACATTTTTATCTGTACATACACATTAATCACTTCATTACTTGGTCACGTGTCCCAAATTGGTTACTACTGGCAAAGTAAGCCAATGCATACTTATTTGTATTAATTTGTACTGTATATTTGATTCTTTCTTTTAGTTTTCTTCATAATAAAGCTTAACCAGTCTACTGCACTGTGTATAATCACCTGATTTAAAAAATTATTCACACACGCTTAGGAGAGAGAAAGGGTCTCTGACCTGCAGCAGATGTTCTCGAGTGGTGGCCAGCAGATTGACATCCACATTTGCACGAATCTGAACTCCACAGGACCAGTTATAAAAGCTTCCCCCTGATCCTTCATACAAACATCATGCAGGTGTCAGCATTAACAAATCTCAGAAAAACAGTTTGCTTACATATTTGGAACATTGAAAATGATGTCTTGAAAAGATCTGAAACAGGAAAGACTTGTAAACAGTGACAGAGAAAAAACACAAAGTTTACCTAAAGATAGACAGAGACTAGTCTCAGTATTTAGAGACCATCTGCACTGAAAGAAAGACTTTTACCTCTCTCCATGAGCAGGTTGAAAAGGAAGGCGTTGATAAAGAAGAAGAGGTACGTGAAGAGCTGCCTGGAAATCTCTGGGTGTACACGGTAGTCTTTCATGAGATTCAGTGTCTTCGTAAAGATGTCCAACACACCAGCAACTTCATTAGAGATCTGAACTTGGCCATTCCCTGAAAAAGGGTTAGTGTCTAACAGGCTAGGGAGGACTGGGTACAGGAGCTGTGTAAGAGAAAAATAATATACAATAATATACATAAGATCTTCAAATGATGTCTAAAGCAGGTTTTCAGGTTTTCAGCAAAAAAAAAAAAAATCCCTATTCAGGTCAACAATTCGCAATGGACAATGTCTCAAAGCAGCTTTACAGAATGGAAGAATCTTAGAGCAAGAATTTTTATATAAGTGAACCAAGAGCGTAAAAAAAATATATAAAAGTATCATGAGCACTGGAGTGTGTGAGTATGAGCAATGTGCTTTCTACAGTCTAATACAGTCTGTTGGAGTTGTGGAACCTGGTGCTCCTGAGCAATCAATTTGACACCAACTCCTCCCTGCCAAAACCTTTAAATGTTCAATGATCAGGAGAAACAGCATCCACTAAACAGGCATAACATCATGACATTATAACATTATGAGCAGTGAAGTGAAAAACACTGATTATCTCTTCATGTTGGCACCGGTTAGTGTGTGGGATACATTAGGCAGCAAGTGAACATTTTGTCCTTAAAGTTGACGTATTAGAAGCAGGAAAAATGGGCAAGTGTAAAGAACTGAGCGATTTTGAAAAGACCACTGGATTACATGCAGGATTACATACAGGGAGGGAAATTACAAAAAGGAAACCCATGACATAAAAGTTGACATTAATTCCTATATAGTGAGGAGTATAGGCATGTACAAATCTGAGACATATATCTTTTAGACATTAATATTCATCAGCCATAAGGGAGTTAGTAAAGTCAGGTACTGATGTAGGGTGGGGCCTGGGGTGGGGTGCAGTCATTGTTTCTTTCAATTCATCACAAGCATTCAGTAGGGTTGAGATCAGAGCTCTATAGCAGAAGATCTTCCACTCCAACCCATGCAAACCATATCTTCATGAAGCTCGCTTTGTGCACAGGGTTAATGTCATGCTGGTGTTGGGTTTCCAAGTTCAAGTGAACGCAAAATTTGATTATACTGCATCTAAAAACCTGCTATACAACTGTGGAGAAGAACCACATATGGCAGAAAAGGTCATGTCTCAATACTTTTGTCTAAATAGTGTATGTTTACTGGACATTGGATGTTTAAGCACTGAGCCCATTACGATGTGTATTTATTTTGGGTGCATTCTCTATATGTAAATAATTATACCATTATGTAGCAGGTTTAACACTATTCTCAATGGTTTCTCTGTTTGATATCTAAATAACTGTGAAATTTACTGCCAAAATGCATTTTCTCTATTATAGACAAATGTTATTCTTTATCTGGTCAAGGTGCAGTAGGATGAGAGGGCCTGTGGAGCTCATCCACCTCCTGAATCATTAATGCGGAGCTGTTACTCTCTCACCTCGTGTTCAAACTGCAGGGGTGTGAAAAACCAGGATCTGAGCAACATGCACAAACACAGACACACACACCTGCCTGCTTGATAAAAAATAGTCTCTAGATCAGTCCACACACACACACACACACACACACACACACACACACACACACACACACACACACACACACACACACACAAACATGCGAGATTGGAAATGCTAGTCTCTGCTCTAGTCCAGCCTGGTTTAATTATTGCCTGCTCGCACACAGATACTCGACCTGATGATTAACTATGTACTTAGATCAGGGGATTCAAACCCTGCCAGGCATATAGTGCAGTTTTATAGAAAAAAACTAATATAGGGTGCAGCTCAGATTAGCTTTTAAAAACGATTTAAAATGTGCGTGTTTGAAATTTTAATATTCATTTTGACAATCACTAATGTATTGAATAATAATAATAATAATAATAATAATAATAATAATAATAATTATTAGAATTCACTCAACATGAAACCAATCCTCGTTTCTTATTCTTCCTGTTCGAGCCAGAAATCCAAATCCCCTCTTTCGGCCCTCAGAAACAGAGCTCTAGAAATGTCTGTAGAAATAAAAAGATTTAGATGTAAAGATGTTTTTTATTTAAAAATCTTTTGACATTTCTTGAATTCTGCTTTTACTTTGTCATTATGGGACACTGAGTGTAGATTAATGAGAAAATAAATCGATTTGAACGATTGTAGTAACAGGCAGCATCATAACAAAAAGCGAGCCCCATGATGTACCAAGCTTGGTGTATAAGAACTCAAATGTCCTGCACAAAGCCCTGACCTCATCTCTACTGAAAACCTTTAGGATGAACTGGAACTTCGACTGCACCCCCAGGCCTCCTCACCTCACCTACCCCAGTTGCTCACTTATGCTTTTGTGGAGGAATGAGAACAAAACCCCAAAGTCACACTCCAAAATCTGGTGAAACATCTTCCTAGAAGAGTGGAGGTTCCAAAAACGATGCACTATATAGAAAAAGTTTGTAGACACCTAAACATTTGATTTGTATGTGCTTTTTGAACACCCCAGTCTGCATTTAGTCCGTATTTGCTCTTACAATAACGTCCACTCTTCTGGGAAGATGGTCCACCAGATTTGGAGTGTCCTTGTAGAGATTTGTGCTCATTCAGCCACAAGGGTGGTAATAAGAGTGTTCACTTTCAATCCCAAAGGTGATCAGTGGGCCACTCAAGATCCAACCATATCCAACCCAAACTCAGGTTTAGATCTCCTAGTTTTAAGTGAAGGGAAAATTTAATGCTACTGAATCCAAAGAAGTTCTGTAAATCTGGTGTCCCAATACCTTTGTACGAAAAAAAAAATATGGGTGTGATGGTCAGGTGTATACACTATTTACATTTATGGTATTTGGCAGATGCCCTTATCCCTCTCTTAACCGAGCAGCTCTGGAGTTAAGGGCCTTGTTTCGGGGCCCAGGAATGGCAGTTTGGTGTGGCAGGGCTATAAACACCCAACCTTCAGATCCAAAGTCCAATGCAGTCCCTATTTCACTTATCTATAGTGTATTTTCATGTTTTCATTCCATTAATCCATTTATTTATTGAGTTTTATTCCAGTCAGGATCGAGAATACTGAAAACAGGATGAGGACACATTGTGATGTCACAATATTGTTTAAATATTTTAATTAAGAGAGTCACAACAGTTAGTACAGTCTGTGTTAATAAACAAATGCATTCATGTTTGAAATCCTGGTTAATTTATTTATAAGAACGATTAATTTGACATTCATTAACAAACCTTTCAAAAATCACACCTGCAAAACATCTAAAAGGGGTTACTTTTAAAGACCACAAAATCGGGAGGTAGAAAAAAAAAGATGAATAAAAAATAACAGTAAATAAAAATTTTTTTTTTTTTAAACTTCAATTGTGAATAAAGCGTAAATGCAGACAGTGTATACAGTTACCAGTGCAAAATTAAATTAGATTTTTTTTGAATTATTATTTGTACTTTACACAAATAAAAACAATTCCAGTGTTTTGGAATGCAGATGCTGGGCAAGATTCTTGATGCGACAGAGACGGGTGAGTTGCGAGTTTCCTGCGCCATACACTCTGTATATGTGGTACTTCTCCTTCTCCTTCAGAGCGAAATCGAGTTCGTTGGCAGACAGATGAATAAAGTGCCTCTCCTGCTTGACCGTTGTCTTGACTTCCACGAACACCTCTTGCGTGGGGTTGCAGCCGCTCGCGAAGATCAGTTTGAAGTCGTACGGCTGGCCGCTCTCACCGTTTTCGTTGGACCAAGCGATCTCTCGTGGTCCTTCTCCGCTTTCTCGCCAGCGGGTGAGGAAGGAGTGGACCAGCTGCTCTCCCCATCGACCGATATCATCGTTATCCTCGAAACCATTCACCTGCAGCAAATTGGGCAAATTGAAGTCAAGAACAAGGTCCTCGAGGACTTCTGCAAATGATGGTTTGGTCCATACGGCGTTGGTCAGGGGCATGGGTGGACGGTGAAGAACGCTTCCCTGGAACTGGCTTGCCATGACTTCTGGAGGCTGGACCGGCTTGTGAACCCTAAAGACAAGACACAAATATGAGAAATCATTCTGAGAGTAAAACTTATACTGAGTACGACAGAAGCGAAACAACATACTGCTCTGAAGGCTGCTGTGTAGATGTTTGTTCTCCAGCTGAAGATGGAGTGCTATTAGTCTCTGACTGGTCCACACTGGCCTCAGCTTGCTCACCAGAAGCCACCATGGACCCAGCTGGAGCCTCATTAGAAGCTTCAACACTCTGGACAGCAGCTCTGAAGGTTTTTTCTGTGGAATAAGAATAAAATCGACTTAAAAACCTTTTTTTGAGGTTAATTTGCTCAACCCAGTAATCGGAGTGGAAATCGGTTGAGACTTTGCCTAATGTCTTAAAAGGATAAGATGAATCCACAATTGTAGGTTCTTTCTTCTATAGAAGCCAATCGAACCGACATACTAAGTACAGGGTTTCTGCAGGTTTTACAAAGTCAAATTTAAGACCTTTTAATACTTTTAAAGACCCATAAGATAAAAAATGTAAGACCTATATAACGACATCAAAAACACAAATACGCTGTTAGCAACTGAACTTAACCGAGCCCTAAATTATTTTTTTTCAAGCCAAGTATCGCTAAACTTGCACAAAATCCGAAAGAGATTCGCACCAATAGCAGAAAGCTGATTGGCTATTACATGTTAGTCTCATTTGTAGTCGTAATACAGCGAATTATTATATAATTATAATATAGGGAAACAAAACAAAAAAGTGCTGCAGGAGCATTTCAATGAGAATTAGCGGGAGCGTTACATGGACATAAAATTTAGATTTTTTAATTAAAGGGTGTAAGTAAGTGAAGGGAGAAGTGGTAACTCAGTGATTAAGGCTCTGAGATACTGATCGGAAAGTTGTGGGTTCAAGCCCCGGGATCTCCAAGCTGCCACTGTTGGGCCCTTCAGCAAGGCCCTTAACCCTCTAAGTTATAACGCTGTATCATGGCTAAAGACTGGGATATGCGAAGAAAGAGTGCTGTAATGTACATGTGACAAGTAAAAAGACCCTTTAAATCTGTAAGTGGGGAACTGACTAAATGACGGACTACACACAGCATAGGTTTAACCTGTGGAATGATTCTAACCAGAAAATAAGAAATATTTCTCCAACTCCATTCCAAACACATATTTCTGCTCTTAATCCTGTCATCTGCTAACACAAGCACCTACCTTCTCCATGTGGAATGCTGCCTCTCGACCTGGATTCCTGAATTCCCGGGATACTCCCCGGTTCTCTGTGTAGTTGGAGTTCTGGCGTATTTTCCTGAGCGCTCATACTGGAAGAGCTTCTCTCAGCTCCAGTGCCCCAATGAGCAGGAGATGCAGGAGAACCCGGTAAACCCGAAGAGGAGAGAGGTGCTGGAGGAGGCCACATCTTCATTACTGCCTCCACTGCCTGGCTTCCTTTTCCTGTGTACACATGTTTGGAGGAACATAAATCATCTCAACTGTAATGAGTGGATATTCGGTTGATGAGGATGGGTTTCCCTTTTGGGTCTGGTTCCTCTAAAGGTTTCTTTCTCATGCCATCTCAGGGGAGTTGCCACTGGCTCACTCAATAGGGGTGAACTTACAATTATAAGGAACAAACTTTATAACTACTTTACCTCTGTCCATTATTAAACTTTAAATACAAATCAAAATGAATTGAAAGTTGAATTGGAATTATTCCACTATTTGCACTTATATACCTGATATACACGATCAACCATAACATTATGACCACCTGCCTAAAATTTTATTGGTCCCCCTTTTGCTGCCAAATCAGTCCTGACCCCGCAAGAATTACCAACATTTGGCAATTTAAACTTTTTAAAATGTAAAATTTTAAAAGAGAAATCTAAACAAAGGGCCTCACCCGCCCACGACCCTGTCGCCGGTTCACCACTGTTCCTTCCTTAGACCACTTTTGATTGATACTGACCACTGCAGACCAGGAACATCCCACAAGAGCTGCAGTTTTGGAGATGCTCTGACCCAGTCGTCCAGACGTTACAATTTGGCCCTCGTCCAACTCGCTCAAATTCTTACACTTGCCCATTTTTCCCACTTCTAACACGTCAACTTTGAGTACAAAATGTTCCCTTGCTGCATAATATATCCCACCCACTAGCAGGTAACATGATGAAGAGATAATCAGTGTTAATCATTTCACCGTCTATAATTTTGTAATGTCATAATGTTATGCCTGATAGTGTAGTGCTCTTCATTGACCAATAAATTTGACTTGAATAATTTTTTTAAACCTCAGAGGTCTAATAATACAATAAGGCTGCCACAAAGAAGTTAATCTCAGAGGAAGAGTGAAAATCGTGATTGGTTATTTTAAATAAATAGAATTGGGACGTTTTCCTATTAGATTCCTGTATTTCAAGCTCAGCAGCAACCTCTTTCCCCTCACATGATCTCGCAGATTGCGACCGGGTCTCTGTACACACCTGTGCCTCGGCCGCCTGTTTTGTTGATCGATGCTTTGGGAGGCCAAGAGCGCAGCTTATCATCCTCCTCCTCCTCCTCCTCTGTGTTTATCTCCACTTCTTGTGCGCTTTCAGTGGAGCCGAATGCAAAGAGCTCTGACAGAAAAAAAGGGAGAAAAGGATATTGCTATGTTCCAGGGCTTTTTAGTGAAATTACCATCAGAACACTGTTCTTTTAAACCTGTAACGAAATACATGTGTGTGTGTGTGTATGCGTCTGCTTGTGTGTGATGGTTATTGATTGGAGGAAAGGATGAGCGAGGGATGCTCTTCCTCTGCAACTCTCCCGCAGCCCCGGTAACAGCTGCTCTTTCATGTCCGGCTTCAAATCCCGATTAGCATACGAGCGGCCTTGCGTGTGTGCGTCAAACGAACAGAAGATGAAGGAGAACAACGGGAACGTGATCGGAAACCGAGATGAAAGCAGTGCGTAAACGTGTCGCGTACGAGGCTCCAAAAACCACGTACAAACATCATGGGAGTGTGTGATCTTAAATCCCTACACCACGTGGCCTGGAGCTTACTCTTGGGTAAAGACGTCTCCAGCGGTGCCGGAACCTCCCATCGCTCTTCATCCTGAGGAAGCTCCTGAATGTCTTTATTATCCAGCAGTCGTTTCAAGGAGTCCGAATCCTAGAGGAGAGAAGACAAACAATCATTTTTCCTAATATTCAAATATATAAGAATATCTGCCAGATCTCAAAATATACGATCATTTGACTTAATTTTGGAGATTATTACTCAAGCTTGCAGAGTTATTTATTCACCTGGCAGATGAATGATCAAAATTGGAATTGGCTTCAACGTTCTACGCTTGAATTGAGAGCAAATCGCTTGAAATCGGGTTCATATTCTTATATTTCGTTTTGCTATTGGCTATATATTAATTTGACTATATTTAAAATATTATTGCACTATTTGGACGAAAGTATTGGGACACCTGACTTTTCCAGCCATATGTGGTTTTTCTCTAAACTGTTACCACAAAACTGGACGCACACAATTTTATAGGATGTATTTGGATGCAGTAGCATGACATTTTCCCTTCACTTGAACTAGGAAACCCAAACCTTTTCACCATTTTCACCAATTTTTGATTTTGGAGTAAAAGTGCTACAACTCTCCTGAATCTAGAGAGAATGAGAAATCTATACTACATGGACAAAAGTGTATGGACTCCATACTATACTATACTCCATGTTCTAAGATGTTCCACTAGATTTTGGAGTGTACTTTTGGAGATTTGTGTTTCTTCTGTTAGTGAAGTCAGCTACTGATGTTGGTGCGGTGAGGAGGCCTGGGGTGCATTTAGTGTTCCAATGAATCTCAAAGGTGTTCAATAGGGTTGAGGTCAGAGCTCAGGCCACTCAGGATCTTCAACTCCAACCCATTTAAAGCATATTTTAAGCATCCAAAGACATTCTATACAATTGTGTGGCTCCATCTTTGTGGTAAAAGTTGGGGGAAAACCACATATGAATGAAAAAGGCAGGTACCCCAGTACTTTTGTTCATATAGGGTCTATAGCCAGTTCAAAAGATTTAAATCTACATATAATACAATGCTCTACTGTCAGTGCTTTTCATATGTGGGAAGGTATCCAAAAATCTTGTACTGTGTGGCTTTAAGAAATATTTCTGCAGTTAAATTAAACAAGATCAAGTCCTACAATGTGTTTGGTGAAGGTGCTTACGTTGATGCGGAGAACAATTTCCTCGAGAAAGTGTTTCAGTTCCTCCATAAACCTCTTCTCTGTGGTGAACAATTTCACCAGCTCTCTGTAATCAGAGGAGCAAAATAATACTTTAACCACAAAACCAGAGTCCCAGAGTCTCGTAAAAGACAAGTGCATTGCCTTGTATAAACAGAGCATTTAGAGAAATACCTGCAGATGGCCATTTTGGAGGACAGATGGTCTTTCTGAATGTACAACTCTTTCCTGTCTTTCAGAAGACATATAATGTCGTCGCTCTCTAAAATGGGCGTCTGGTCTGGCTGTTCCAAGCGGTAATAAATGTACAGTTTTCCCACCTGTAAAAAAAAAAAAGAAAAAAACAATCCTCCTTTAAGTTCTTGTCAGTTCTTTACTAAAAGGACAGGATGCAATAGCCAGCAATGACTCAGCAGCCACTGCAGTCAAGCCACGAATTGCTAATAGTGAATCTAAGAGACGAGAAGAAGGGCGAAAGCTTACCTGACCGAAGCTCAGAGACTTGATCTCCTGGGCAATTCCGCTCTCTTTCAGGTCTTCGTATATTTCTCCGAGCTCGTCGTGATTGTAGATGAACCTCTGGATGTATGGGATGAGGCCACGCACCAGGTTCTGCATAGCTGGACATGGCCTGAAGTTCTCCGTCTGTGGTTCGGTGGTGACGCACTGGGAGAGTTTCTTTACACCACATATCTCGAGGAAAAGTTCTCTGTCGCTCTCGCTAAAGGCCAGCTTCTCCTCATGCAGCTTGCCTTTGATAGAAAAATACAGTTCGCCTCGATTATTTACAACAGGTTGTTCCCGAGTTACAATGTTTCAACTTTAAACATTTTTTATATATATATCTTACAATGGCCGCGATTAAAAAAAAGATTTTTTTTCATTTTTGTACGATATGTTCGGATGTACGAATCTCACGCTTTGTGAGATGCCGATGCAATGAGAGTATGTTAATGGTGTTTCCAAGCCCAATTTTAGCTCTTGTTTCTATCCTGCCACGGATGAAACACTAAAACAGAGCGCGTATAGCAGTACAGATTTACTGAATAACTCCTCATGCATCCATTATTGTAAAAAAAGCTGGCTACAAAAGTAAGTACACCCTAAGTGAAAACAGCTATATGCCGTGTAACCATGCAAAGCCACATGTCCTATGCATCATGTTCATGTTTATGTCTGCTTGACAGGACAATACAAATCTGTGTCTCCTGTATTAGAGCAGTTAAAATTTGGTGCTTTGAGTACAGTTTTCTCATACTGAACACAGGATGTTCAACATAGCACCTCATAGCAAAGACCTTCTGAGGATTTGAGAATTAGAATTGTTGCTCTCCACAAAGATGCCTCACTATAAGAAGATCCGTAACACCCAGGAACTGAGTTACAGTACAGTGGTCGGGGTCATACAGAGGTTTTCCAACCATCACCGTACTTTAAGACTCCTAGGTAGGCTAGGCCATGTCTCGATATTTATTCATCAGAACGCATCTACTTCGTAAATCGGAGAACCACCTGTAAATCTTCAATATCAAAATTGCATACACCTTTAAACAAATCATTGGACTACCTTTTAGATTTCGGTTAAGTCTGTTGGTTTTTTTCTGAGCCGTGGGCAGGTTGAGTAGGCAAACTTCTGAATGAGATTTGAAGATCTTCTCCAGGTTTGGGTTGTCTGGTATCATAGGTTTCCGAGCCAGTGTGACCCAGGCCTGTGTCTTGGTAGGAAACACCTTAAGACGAGACACCATCTCTGGCAGAAATAATATCGAGCATGGAGTAAATACAAAATGAAAAACATCTCAAATTAAATTGAACGAAACTTCATTAGTAGACATTTACCTTTCAGTGAGTTGCAGTAGTGCTGGTTCAATTCGAAGTCTTGATCTTGTTCCAAGTGTGTGGCTCGTTTGCACTTTTCGGCTTTTGTTAAAAAAGAACCAAACACAAAATATCCGTTTTATTGCAATACTGGAGATCCATATTCACACTGATATGGTTCTAGTGTGATTACTACATTGAAAACAAAACAAAACACCCACCCAGTCTGGCAAAAATGATGGAGATATCCTGAAGCACCTCTCCTGCAGGTAGTGGCGATGATTCACATATTGCCTCCAACAGGTCCACATACTGCTTCATGGACGGACTGGGTTCCACATTCAAAGACTATAAAACAAGACAAAAATGTTTTCATTTGAAATGCAACACTTTCTATTTTTTTTTTCTGAGTGCACAGCAACTAAAGGTCCGCTGATTATTGGAAGTATTGGCAAAAATCCATACCTATAGTTTTTCCGGGTTGCGTTATAGAGTACGACAGCGGCCTCTAGAGGCAACTTACTAACACCACGTCATGTTTATTTTAAACTGTCTTTGTAATTTTGGAGGTAACTGTTTTTTTAATATGTCTTTTTTGTTTCAGTTCAAATGCGTGTCTTATTTTTCTCAATATTTATTAACATATTCGTATTTTTTGTAATAAAGTTCAGAACTACTTTACATGGAGTGTAAAATAGTACTGAATAGTATTTATTTTGAAAATCGGTTATCGACGATCAAAACTATTAATTGTAAAATCTAATATAAATCGGTCGACCTCTAATAGCAATAGCGAAACTCGAACCCCGAAGGCTCACCTTGAACAATTCTTCCATTTGCAGCAGTTTGCTATAAAATGGAGCCAGTAATTTAGGTTCCTGGACCCTGCTGTCTGGCCTGCGGATCAGCTCCTTGTATCTTAAAAACATCTCTGTTGGATCTCGCCAGCACACCTCTTTGAGATTGTAGAAGCGTCCGGAAGACCACTCGTCCTTCCTGAAGACACAGTAGATTATTTTATTTAATTAACTTTCTTCTGATAGAAAGAAGAAATTGTGCGTTTGGATTTGAGTGCATTCTGACCTGTCGTACTCTATGAAGACAGCAGGCGAGTGCTGGAAGAGCTCGCGAAGCTGTTTGATGGAGCACTCTGCTTGCAAGTAGCAATACACCGAGTGGATGTGCTGCACAGTGGTGATGAAATCGGCACCTACGAGCTCGCCATCAGACTCCTTCGTACACCAGCGTTTCAGGTACATGACCAACTCGTCCACCTGAACAGTGTGTCTCATTCCTGTACAGTTAGAACAGTCCTTATTAATCTGTCAGGACAAGCCTTCGAAAAAAATATTTACTCTGAACGCAGAAGGACATGTAGACACCTGCTTACCTATGGCTCGGGAGAATTCGCTCGGATCCAGATTGGCGTAATAGACATGGGATCCTAAAAGTTTGTGCACTTTTTCAGAAAAGAGATACACCCTGTTTGGAAGCAAATACTCCACACGTTGTTTCCCGTCATGTGTGGGTTTGAAGGCAGGCACCCATGTCAGCTGGGTGAGGTGGAAGTAAAACGAAGACTTCGTGTCTCTTAGGGTGCGGCCCTGGCTGTCCAACACCTGAGCACTGAGGTACTGAGCGTACTTCTCTCTAAAACATAGAAAACATGAAAATACTGTCTTTAGTTTCATTGGAGTCAGCGCTTTGTAACAGCAAAGATCAGGCTGGTTCATTTGATTTTTAGGCACAAGAAAGGAGGGTGGGGGGTTAGTCTCTTATGCCCAGGGGTCCTTGTTTAAGCTCTGGACCCATCAATAACTCCAAATGAATAAATCAATGAAATACCGGATCCCTGAGATGCATTCCGATGTCCCCATTGTAACTTGAAAATATCGTTAGTCGAGACATGGCCTAACCTACCCAGGAGTCTAAAAGAATGGTGAACAGTATGGGGTAGTTTACTGTAATTCGTTAACATTTTAACGCATTACAGTACCTAATTTAGCAAAACAGAGCAATTTACACTATGAGGTAATATAAAAAAGTTTAAAGAATAGTTTTGCAACACGCCAACAGATGGCAGCACAAGGCTCCACGCACAGTCACAGGTAGCACCGACCTTCATAAGCTAGTGTCCTGTGCAGATTGGAGCTGTGCAACTGGTGCTACCTTCTGATCAGTAACTCAGAGCCATTACCATAACAGTAGGAAAATGACTAAAAATAGAACACTTCAGGATATGCGGTTATTTGAAAATATTTCCATCATGGTGGTAACTGTAACTCGCCCCGTGAATTGGGGATAATTTTCCTGATACCATACACTGCTGTTTTTATATTTGCTTATGTAGCCATTCAAATCCCTGATGCAACACAGAATATAAGACACAATAAATTCTTTACAACAAGACAGGTCTCTAATGAGGATTTACAGAAATTAAGGAAACTTGCTCATACGGCTCATATGCCGGGGCACAGAGACAAATGAAGGACAAGAGGTGACGTGGGAGCTGATGCGCTGAGACAATGAATCCTAGACCTGTTGTTGTGCCTGGTCATTAGCCTTAGTAACTAGCAACAACAACAAGCCTATAAAGGCAGTTATGAAAGTTTGGAGGAGTTCCTGCAGCCGAAACACCTGTATATTTTTCAACCTAATCTCCAGAACATTGGTAGCACTATTACCCCAGAGATCCTCCTTCTAAACAAAGCATGGAGAAGCTTTTTCTTTATAAACTCTCATAAAAGAAGCCTGTTCACGTGTATGTGCATAATTTATCCTTCAGTCCAAGACATTTGTAAATAAAGCTTTAAATATGTATAATATATCGGTAATTTTTAATATACACTATTACAACAAAGTTGGAGGTATACAATTGTATAGGACGATGCTGTAGAATGAACTTGTTGTTTCAGAAATAGTTTACATGGGTTGGAGTGAAAGATCGTGAGTGACCTGATCTAGAGCTCTGACCACAACCCTATTCAACACCTTTGAACACCCCTGACTCACACCTCCTCACCTACATCAGTGCCTGAATTTACTAAAGCCCTTGAGGGGCTAAATGAGCACAAATCTCCATTAACACACTTCAAAATCTAGTAGAACATCTTCCCAGAAGAGTGGAGGTAATTGTAAGAGCAAATGGGGACTACAGGTGGAATAGAATGTTCAAAAAGCACATACCAATCTTATAGTTAGGTGTCCACAAACTTTTGTTCAAACAGTTTTGGAATCACATCCTTTTGAAAAGTTTATTGGTAGAATCCAACAACAGACTTGAAATTCCCAATTCAAGACAAAACAACTTGAAAAAACATTTGAGATTTTGACTTTTGGTAGATTCTATATTTTTTTTTAGATTCTCCAGGGTGCCATGTCACATGCTGATTTTTTTCTTTCCAAGAAGAATTGCTCTGATTATAAACGTACACAATTTACCCTGGCTAATGTTTTATCTTATGAAACAAAAACCCTAAAAACCAACATTAAATGAGTATTAAATGAATTGTCATTCCAGCCAGCTTCACACCCGGACCCAGACAGAGGTTTAGTATTTGTATTTTATAGCTTATAGGATCAGACGGAATAACTACAGTGACAATGACCCCATTAACATCCAGCCACCTGCTTTTCAGGATCATTTTCCACAGAATATAGACCATCAGATGTTAAGACTCGGGAGAATCGGAAATGGAAAAGATATATGACTCGAATAACAGACTTGACCACAAGATGAATGGCTTGACGGCAAGGCGAAAGGCTTTGCTTCACGATCGTCACAGATTAGGAGGATTAGAGCAGCCGATTGACAGACAGGTCTTTTACAGAGAAAGCGTGAGGAGAATCTAATGTGAGGAAGAGCAGGGTATAATCCAACATTGTTAAGATGTTTCTGAGATACTCTATATGAACAGGTCTGGGGACGCTTGGTTTTTTTCAGCCGCATTCGGTTCTTTCCCAAACTGTTACCACAAAGATGGAGGTGCACAATTGTATAGGATGCGGTAGAATTAAATTTGCCCTTCATTAAAACTAGCAGACCTAAACCTTTATATGGGTTGAAGTGGAAGATCTTGAGTGGCCTGCTATAAAACTCTGACTTCAGCCCAATTGAACACCTTTGGGGTGACATACATCAGTACCATCAGTACCTGACTTTAGTACCACACTTGTAGCTGAATGAGCACAAACCTCCACAAGCACACTCCAAAATCTGGTGGAACATCTTCCCAGAAGAGTGGAGGTTATTCTAACAGCAAATTGGGACTATTGTCCATATAGTCTAATTGTCCATATAGTACAGTATGTGTGTGTATGACATACCCTGTGTCCCATTTGTTTTCCAGCAGGTTCATCAGAGCTTGTCTTTGCTGCAGTTTGATATCAGGTGGAAGTTGATCTGCCGTAATCAGAGAGTGGAGCTCTTCACACTGCTGATCCTCTATGATATAGTGTTGATCTGAAGTTTTGGGCCACATCTCTGCCTCCGCTGCCCATGGACTTGATGCCTTGGCAAATAACGGATGGACGAAGATGAAAAATACATATTTACATATACATATAAGTATATAGTGAAATTATGAAGGAATTGTAAAACATGATTAATAAATGCAATCTAAACGCAACCCCAATTCCAAAAACGTTGAGAAAAATTCGAATAAAAGCAGAATGCAATGATATGCAAATCTCATAGACGCATATTTTGAGTTTATAAATCTCTAAACAGAGGAAATGTATCATTTATCGAAAAATATTAGATAATTTTGAATTCGATGGGCACAACATCAAAAAAGTTGGGACAAGGCCAAGTACATTATACCACTGTATAGCAGCCCCTTTTCTTTAAACATTGGTTGGTATATTTGTTTAGGATTTGAGAAGGCCATTTGCAGCGGTTTTGAAAAATGGATGTTGTCCCATTTGTGTCTAATACAGGATTATAACTGCTCAAAGGTCTTCTTTGTTGTATTTTTTGATTTATGACGTACCAAATGTTTTCAATTGGATTGCAAGCAGGCAGGTTCAGCACCCATGCTTTTTACTACAGAATATACAAAGCCTTCCTTGAAAATGTTTGGATGGAATGGATGGAAGCATATGTTGGTCAAAAACCTGTATATACCTTTCAGCATTTATATGATTTTGCAGATGTGAAAGTTGGCCATTTCATGCAGCATCCATAGTCTCCAAAAACAATTTCAAATTTTGATCCGTCTGACCACAGAACAGTTTTCCATTTAACCTCAGTTCCTTTTTAAATGAACAGAGAAGATGGTAGTCTTTCTGGATCATGCTCACATATGGCTTCTTCTTTGCATGATTGAATTTTAGCCTGTATTTGTGGGTAACATGTTGAACTGTGTTAACAGTCAATGATTTCTGGAGGTGTTTCGGAGCCCATGCAGCGATTTCTATTGCAGAATGTCTGTGGTTAATTCGGTGTCGTCTGAGGCCCCAAAGTTCACAGGCATCCAATACTGATTTTCACTTTTGGGATTTATTTAAGACTTTGCAAACTTTATATTGAGGAGCATCATTCTGAAATTGTTCCACAATTTGCAAACAGATATTTCACAGATTGGTGAACCTCTGCCCATGTTTACCTCTGAGAGACTCTGCTTCTCGAATATACTCTTTTATACCCAATCCTAAATCCTACTGAACTGATCTGGGATGAACTGGATCACATGGTCAGAAAGAAATCTCCAACACCTTTTGCAAGAATTTTCAATGTTTGGAGAAAACAACTGTCCAGAGTGTGTAAAGCTGTAATTCGTGCTAAAGCAGGATTTTTCAATGAAGTTAAACATTTGTACATTTAAAGATTTGTTTAGTCAAAGTAAATCTTTATAGCGTTAAATGACCTTGTTTGTTGCGTAGAAATATAAAGAGTATGCATGTGCCTCTCAAAAACCATGAAAGACTAGCTGTTTCCAAACGCAAAGTGTTCAGGAGTGACTTTGCAGTTTGTTCTCACTGGATGCAACAAATATACAGCCTCCCTCCTGAGCTGATCACAGCAGGACTCATGGAATCATCTGTGTCTCTAAACTCATGTATGTGCAAGAGAGCAGATTACACTTTTTCCTTTGAAAACCTTTTTGTGAAACCATCATCAGTAGTTTGAAAAGATGCTTCACTGCTTGAATGGCTTCACATATCTCAGAGGAAGCATGTGATACATTACACCCTGATAAGTGCTGCATGATTGGGAGGAACTGCCTGGTGGTGTGGGGTAGTGGTGAGAAATCATAAGTCATTATATATTGCACAGGAGGAATCGGAGATCTCTCAGATATACACTATACAGAGAAATGTTTGACCATGAGATTCCTGTGTTTTTTGAACATCCCATTCCATATTTATTCCATATTTGCTGTTATTATAACCTCCACTTCACTAGTAGTCTGATCCCTTATTAAATATGATTCTCTTACCAGCTCTGTGGCTCTGAGGGTGCGTCGCTCCTTCCTGAAAATGAGAAGATCTCTCACTCCGAGGTCACTCAAGAAATCCCTCCATCCTGACAGATCTCCATCACGCAGGTAGCAGGAATCCAGCAGGACCCAGTCCACACCTGAGATGAGGATTTCGAAAGGAAAACGGAGTGGAAAAAAAAACGAGAGGAGAGTGAGAGCAAGGTGAGTTACCCGGGTCCAAGTTTTTTACATCTCCATCCAATATTCATGCACTTTTATTTCAAATTCATTCCTTTTAATTTATTGTCCCTATAGTTCATGACCTTCGTATTAAAACGTTCTATAGCTTCTATATGTCTTACATGCCAGAGCACGTTCAGAAAAAAAAAAAAAAAAAAAGACTAAAAAGTATATGATTGGGATGTTGTATTAATTGACACATAGGGGTCATATTTTTAGACTGTTACTAGATTATAGATAATAATTTATCTAATACGTTATAGATAACAATAACTGCACATTATAGCATAATACCATAATAAAGAAATAAGTTAAAAACAGGTGGATCCATTTAAAAATTTAATCTGATTTTACACAACAATCTGCCAATCTTTAGCCATCTTTCTCATTTAAACTTTTTTCCCCCAGGTTTATTTAAGCAAAAAAAATTATTTTAATAAAAAGGCTTTTTCCACAGTATTATACACATGGGGTAAACCATAACTCCCATATAGACAGAGGTATAGTGCCAAACTGTTTGGCAGAAGAAACACAGGCTGAAAGAACAGCGTGGTATTTTACCAGGAAGCTTGTTGGGCAGGTCGATGTTGCCGTACTCTTCAGAGAACTGCACTTTTCTTTGGCCAGGGCAAAGGAAACCCTTATTGGTGAGTACAGGAATGGCTTCCCTCAGCACCCTGTAGTCTTGCTCCTGCGAATGCTCCTTGATAAACACCAGGTAGCTGACCGTGATGTCTTTCGGCTTTTCCTGTTAAAGGATGGATGGAATTGTGCATAATAATGCCAATGTTCTTAATTTGCTGCTTTACATTCATTTATTTCACATCTGTTCTTTACCTCAGTAGCAGTATTTCAAATTACTGAAAGTAGTGATGATTACACATGATACATTTTCGTTAGAAAAGCCTATTGTTCGTTATAAAAACCTATGCCATAGCGCTGCTGAATACTTCATTCTGATTGGTCAGAAGTTTGATTGGATATGATTTATGTTCTGTAACAGTTTATTCTGCTTTGGTTTGGAAGGAGTTCCAGCATTTAAATAATAAACCACCTGCAGTTGTTTTCAATAAACACACATCCTGATTTTTATTCCCTTATGCCAAATAAATACCTTAAATATTTTCAGCTGTACCTGTATAGCACTGTGAACAATGGACAGTGTCCCCAAAGCACCTTTACAGAAATCCAGACAGAAATGATTAAACTGAAATGTATTTCTAATATACAAGCCAATGGAAACTGTGGCTACTAAAAAGATGACAAGAGTCTTTACAGCTGCTATTAATGTAAATAAACTGATCTTTAATATTCAACTATATTAATTGTGAGTATAAATGTATTTAATGTTGTCTCAAGGTTTCTTCCTCGTCACCACTAAGAGTTTTTCCTAGTTGCTGCCTTTAGCATGCACACTGGATATAATGTCTCGACTTTAGACATTTAATTGTTTATCACCGCACACCTCCACAGTGATGAAACTGTAATGAAAGGACATTCGGTGACACCCAGATGAGGATGGGTTCCCTTTTGAGTCTGGTTCCTCTTAAGGTTTCTTCCTCATGCCATCTTAGGAACATTTCCTTACCACCGTCTCCATTAGGGATAAACTTACAAATACGAGGAACTTATTGGCGATAAAATGATACAATCCTTTATACAACTTGTAACCGCTTTATCTGAGATGTCCATTGTTAAAATCGCGCTACAAATACAACCGAAGTGAGTAAATAAAATTGCTTGGCATAGGAAAAATTATTAAATTAGACCATGCTATTTTTGCTGCTCTTCTCATAAGCATAACTGTGAGGAACGTGTTCTAACCTTCCAAGCAGCATTCTTCAGTATGGGGTAGATGTGCTGCTGCAGCACCTCTTTGGGCTCCAGCTCATGAACCTGCAGCCTCCCGAGCAGCTCTCGCACCTGAGAGTTACCCAACTTATCCAGGCACGTCAGCAGCTGTGGCTCCACAATGCTCAGGTCCTTGTACAGAGCATCCAGACCTAGGATAATGGAGATGAAACAGCGTTGTATGAGAGGGTAAGGCTTTCACTGTGACCCACTTCTGGCCTGATAAATGAATAAATAAATCTATCCGGCTTTTTTCCCCACAGAAGACACCATTACCATTTTAGAAGTTTGTAGTGAGCACCAATGTCATGCTTATGCTCACTATTTTAGGGTCCATGATGAATTGTTTAAATGTCATTTTACTGGTTTAAGATGGAGCTCGAGCTCAATGGTCACGGTTTTTACACCATTGCTGAGATCCAGCACGAATAGCAGAAGGTGTTTGGGAAAAAATACTTTATAAACAGTTTTTTGATACCACCTCGTATTCATATTCCACTGTTTCATTGTATGATTTTAGCTGCCTTTTCTGAAATCATTAAAAAATGCTGCCTTAAAACGAGAATGAAAAAACAGAATGAAAACAAGGCATCTTATTATTGTACATTATTATCTTAATTACTAATGATAACGTGTATCGGTTGCACCTTTGGGATTCTCCTCACTGAGAGGAAAGAAGACACCCTCTGCGTTCAGAGCCACGATACGGCCGTCTGCCAGAGGGATCATGGGAACTTCTCGGAGGGCCTGGAGGAGCCCGTCCACCTCGTTGTACTCGGAATCCAGAGCGCGGAAATTACACGCCAGCAATTTAGCTAGCTTTTTCAGACTGGCATCTGTAGGAACAAACAAGTCAATAAAATATACAGCATGTGTGCATAAAAAAAAACATACAAGCTCTCTGAGATGTTATTCAGTACCTGAGAGAATGTCATGCTCTTGTACGAGAGTCTTGGCCATCGCACAGATGACGGTGGTGATGTTTGGAGCTTTCAGTCGCTGAACACCCAGAGCAGTGAGCAGAGAAGAGGACAGTGATGACTGCAGTGCAGGGTGAAGATATGACAGGTTCAGGTGCTTACACAGCTCCTCTCCTTCGATAACCTCCTGGAATAAAGGGTCCTGGCACACAGCCACCTGCGAAGGCAGCTTGAACTCCACTCTGCCCTCTGCCACACCAGAAATATTTTTTGTTTAGTACACAAATCATTTGCAGTCCAAAAGCAAAAATTGATTTGATTCATTTTCAGTCATCCAGCTCATTTTGAGATAAAATCTATTTAGTGATTTGGTTCTTTGAATCTCGTTCATCAAAATAAACGAATCTTTTATAAATTCATTTCGTTCCTTTGATCAGAAATAATATAAAATGTTTTCAATAAGCAGATCCCACAATACGTCTGCATACACCAACTTTGACTGTAGTTACAGTAATAAAAATATGATGATGCAGGACAAATGATGATAAACAGAATGAGCAGCTTCTGGTCCGAGTCGTTCGTTCTTTTTCACATGACTCTCATATATGCACTGCATAGCTTCTATGGAAGTTATGTCAAAAAACTTGACTGACTTGGACCAGAAGAGTCGAGAGGTAAACTACTCTATTCTGTTTTCTGTAAATCATTGGTATCATGTATGACCCATCACTACTATTCAGTGAACGTCACTGTTTGATTCAAACCTACGCAATTAATGAGTCATTTAAGTGACACACTTTGAGGTCTGTGATTTTTCAATCCTGCCCTCTGTTCTTCAATACATAAAACATATACAGTGCATACATCCAAAAGCATGAAGACTACAAAAAAGCTAAAGGGAAAGCAGTAAACATACTGTCATCCATCTTGGCTGGAAGGCAGGGTTTCCCCTTTAGCAGCTGGATGATCTGTTTGGCCACAGGGTTGAAGAAGTCCAGGATTTCATTAGGCTGGGGAATATACTGCAAAACCTGACAGAGTCCTTGCAGTCCACTGAACTCTGGGTGACTCTGTAACGTTTTTTGAAACAGCTGTGCATTAATGATATACGGCAAAGGAAGCATTCGCAAGATTATAAAGCTGAGAGAAAAAACGAATCAAAACACATTAAGTCTCCTTTGTAAGATGTTGAGCCAACATTAGCTAACTGAATAGCTTCAGCTTGGCTCTCTGCAAAGTCTTGGTAGTTCACTGAAGGGATAAACACCTTCTTTCAGCTGCTCCGTTTAGGGGTCACCACAGTGGACCATCTGTCCACTCTGTCCTCTGCATCTGTCTATTTCAAACCAACCACCTTTATGTCTTCCCTCACTACATCCATACACCTCGCTCTTGTCCTTCCTCTTTTCCTCCTTCCTGGTGGCTTAATCCTCAGCATTCTTCTACTGATATCCCTAACATGACAAAGCCATCTCAATCGCACCTCTCTTACCTGGCCTCAAACACCTGCATCAACACTTTGTAGGAACAGAGGTTCCCATGAATAGCTACCAAATGTAAATTTAACACTTAAATGTAATCAAAGCCGCACATGACTGTAAAATGGCTTATCGGCCAAGTGTCTGATTACTTATGAGCCTCCGAAAATGGAGGCCGTGTGAAAAAAGGTTGTATTATTATTTTTTTGTTAAACGCTTTCGTATTAAAGCTGAAGGTTTACATTGCAATCGCATACTGATTGCTTCATTTCAAATCCTTTGTGGTGGTGTATAGAGACTAAATGAGGGGAAAAATGGTGTCCCTGTCTAAATACTAATGGACTATACACTGTTATTGAACTTATAAAAATAATAAACCTCATATCGGAATAGTAATGTTTTATAGGATAAAGGTGACGTTCTAAGGGGACAAGTGGGGACACACTTAAAAATGTCGGCCGTATACAGTGTTTATTTACTTACACTGAATACATCCATGGCTTCCAAGAAGAGTTGTGGGATTTCCGACCGGAGCCACTGATTCCAGGAACTGTCCCTATCAACATCCTCTCTAGAAGAAGGAATGTCAAAATCTCCTGCGGAGTCCCGGAAAAAGACACGTAGTGTTAACACATGAACACTATTGAATTACACTGTATTTCTCATTTACATTCCTGTCGCAGTGGATCGCAGTGGCTCATGACTGGTATCATTAGTGAGAAATAAACTGAGGGAAATAATGAATGCACCATATTTATTTATTGATGCTAATTTAACATGCAGCACAACGATTTAGCCGTATTGAGCAGTGTTAGACAGTAACGAAGTGAATGTAATTCGTTACTGTACTTAAGTAGCTTTTTCACGTTTCTGTACTTTGCTGAACTGTTTCCATTTGGGGAGAATTTTACTTTAACTTCACTACATTTCAAAGTCAAATATCTCACTTTTTACTCAACTACAGTTTGGTTTTTATTAAAGAGAGGAAAAAAATGTAACTGATCAAGCACGCAACAAGTGACCAATCAGGGTAGAGCGTGCTCTATTCTATTAATATACAGTGCCCTCCACAATTATTGGCACCCCTGTTTAAGATGTGGTCGTGGACTTCTAAAAATTCTCCTTTTTTTTAAAACAACATAGAACCCAAATGCAAAAAAAAGAGAAAAATCCAACCTTTTATTTAAGTACATTACTTTAGTGGTAAAAAAATCACACATTTAGAAGAAAAGAAAAAAACTTGAAATCATGTGTGCCACAATTATTGGCACCCCTGATGTTAATACTTTGTACAACCTCCTTTTGCCAACAAGACAGCACTTAATCTCCTCCTATAACATTTCACAAGATTGGAGAACACAGAGAGAGGGATTTTTGACCATTCTTCTTTGCACAATCTTTCTAGATCATCCAGTGTCCTGGGTCCTCTCTTATGCACTCTTCTCTTTAGCTCGCCCCACAGGTTTTCGATTGGGTTGAGGTCTGGGGACTGAGATGGCCATGGGAGGACCTTGAGTTTGTGACTGCTGAATCACTTTTGTGTAGATTTTGCCACATGTTTTGGATCTTTATCCTGCTGAAAGACCCAATGACGACCCATCTTCAGCTTTCTGGCAGAGGCTATCAGGTTTTTATTTAAAATATCCTGGTACTTCAAAGCGTTCATAATGCCATGCACCCTAACAAGGTTCCCAGGGCCTTTGGAAGAGAAACCGGCCCACAGCATCACAGATCCTCCACCATACTTCACGGTGGGCATGAGGTGCTTTTCGGCATACTCATCTTTTGTTTTACGCCAGATCCACTTAGAGTGTTTGTTGCCAAAAAGCTCAATCTTAGTCTCATCTGACCAAAGCACACGATCCCAGTTGAAGTCCCAGTACCGCTTAGCAAACTCCAGACGTTTACGTTTGTGAGTGTTAGTGAGCAAAGGCTTTTTCCTTGCATGCCTCCCAAACAGCTTGTTGGCATGTAGAGAGCGTCTGATGGTTGTTTTGGAGACTCTGTGACCCCAAGATGCCACTCTTTGATGCAATTCTGTGACGGTGAGCTTGGGAAATTTTTTTACTTCTCTTACCATCCTCCTCACTGTGCGTTGTGGCAAGATAAACTTGGGACCTCTTCCAGCCTTGTTTGTCACTGTTCCAGTTGTTTTAAACTTCTTAATGATTCCTCTGACTGTAGATACCGGCAAGTTAAGGCGAGTGGCTATTTTCTTGTAGCCATTGCCTGACTTATGAAGGTCGACACACATCTGCCTTACTTGAATGGTGTGTTCTCTTGTCTTTGCCATGTTGACAAATGGGTAAGAGAATTAGGCCTCTGTGTCACATCATATTTATACCCCAGGGAAACAGGAAATCATGAATTACTAATTAAAAGTCCCTAGATACCCTGACCAACCTTAGCAACTACAGAAAAATATATAAAAAAAAAAAAAAACAATTAAATTTTTCAGAGGAATTGTTAGGGGTGCCAATAATTGTGGGACACATGATTTCAAGTTTTTTTTTTTTTTCTAAATGTATGATTTTTTTACCACCAAAGTAATGTACTTAAATGAAAGGTTGGATTTTTCTCTTTTTTTGCATTTGGGTTCTATGTTGTTTTAAAAAAAAGGAGAATTTTTAGAAGTCCACGACCACATCTTAAACAGGGGTGCCAATAATTGTGGAGGGCACTGTATTAATGTGCTGAGAGTAACATGAAACATTTTCACATAAACTTAGTTGACTAACCAAAGAGTCTTATGACAAAAATGATAATAGAAACATTAAAGCTGTAATAAATCATAGTACTTTCAATACTTAAGTACATTTAAATTCAAATTCGTTTGTACTTTCACTCAAGTGAAACTTCAAAGAGAGCAATTTTACGTTTAATGGAGTAATATTTTACTGTGTATCGCTACTTTAACTCGACTACATGGTTTGTGTACTTTATCCACCACTGTTTCACTAATGAGATTGTATTTTTTTGTGTTGTGGTCAACAAAAATACACTACAAATTTCCCAATAGAGGAAAGTGTGCAAAATGGCCTCTCCAAATGCTCTCGTCAACCCTGATGATCAATATTACAAGTGTCTTTCTAATCAGAAGGTTCTGGTTTGAATCTTATCACCCACAAAGAGTCGTTCCTGGGCCTTTAAGCAAAACCCCTTAATGCTCAACTGCTCAATTGAGTTAATCAGATCGTTACTCTGGTTCTCAGAGCGTCTTCCAAATACAAATGAAATTTCATTTTGGTCAATTCACATCCATCATATAGCGATTACCACAGCTAGACAATGTAACACACTTTGATGAAATTCTATCTACCCTCTTCCAGATACATGAGCTCACAGATGCCCAAGATTGCCTGGTGTTACTTTGTCTGACAGCGAGCCGTTCGATTATTGCCGTCTCAAATTCTCACCTTGGACGATGAAGCGGAAGCCGAAGCTTCGCAGGGGCAGGAAGGCGAAGACGGGCTGCTGTCGAGGCTGCACTTTCACTTCATACTCGGAGTTATTACTGAGCTGAAAGGCGAGCGCTAGCTCTGTAGATTCCACATCCATCTTAATCTACACACACACAAACACACACACAGAAAGATTGTTCAATCTGCAGTAAAAAAGGCCCATCGCTACAACATGAACTAATCAGTAAACTGATTCAAAAAATCCAATTATAATGAAGAAGAAATTGTTCCTCCTCATTGAAAAATTTCTTTTAATATTGAAATAAAATTACTAAAAGAATCATCTGGAATTAGACGTCCAGAAACACATCAATGGCTGAGAACATTCCAAAAGATCTCAAGACCAATTACTTGAATTCAGATCACTTGGCTTATATGGCAATTTGCCATTTTAATGAGATGGAACCAAGAAGTGCATCAGCGCTGAACGTTTTCAAGAAATGTCAAGAAAAGTTATACTGTTGGCAAAGGTGTTTCAGGCAAGCTTGCATTATGAATAGAAAAATGTGTGTGTGTGTGTGTGTGTCACCTTCTGTGGGTGGAGCATCTTCTTGACGACCAGCCAGCGCTCCACACCGCCTGTGTGCTCCACCTCTACGACGTTGTGACTCAGATCTCGTCTCGTCATCTGCACCAGTCTCCTCTCAGCCTGTCTCACAAAATCCAAACACACAGCATGATAGTTCTGAATGAAGAAGTATCATGCTGTGTGTTTGGATTTTGGAGACGAATATCATGCAGGAAGTGCTCACCTCACTGTGGATGCTGATGGAGCGAAGACGGTGGAGGAAGAGCAGGAGAGACGGATGGACATCATGGAAAAGGTTTTTGGTCTGGTAGCTCTCTGATCGGAGAGGCAGAAAGATCTTTGTGGTCCAGCTGTGTAGAAAAAGAAAAGGATAGGATAGGAAATATCTAGAGATATCCTCAGTTGGGATGTAAGAGCTATTTCACATGCGATTTTAATACCAGATGTGAAGTGAAGAGCTATAAAATAATATACAATACACAATTAAGCAAATATAGTGATTCTAAAGAAAGCACAACGCCCATGTGTTCGATACTGTGATGGACAGGAACGGGGACACGTCTCCTTGACTGGGATCGGCATAAAAGTTAACAATATGATGTGATGCATCGATCGAAAAAGTGTGCATAGGATGTGTGTATCACGAAGCATCGTATTTAACATATTTGCATCTGTAAAAAACGATACATTTCTATAAAATTATTAGTCGATGTTTATTATTTGGAAAGTGACCAATAATTTGTGACTAATATTTGATATGTAGATCCATTCCTCCTCGCCAAACTCAAGCGAGGCGTGTCCTGAGAGTCACTTATGATAGATTAACCTGGCAGAGGTAGAGCTGCATCTTTCTGGAGACAGAACAGGAAAAGAACATCTGGTTTTGTTTAATCTTTTTCAGTTTTTTTGCACTACAAAGGCCTGTTTGTGAAAGGGCCATGCTTTAGAAGTCAGAAAGCATTTAAGTAAATTAATGATTTGCTGTCTGTCTGAAAGAAAGAAAGAAAGAAAGAAAGAAAGAAAGAAAGAAAGAAAGAAAGAAAGAAAGAAAGAAAGAAAGAAAAGCGAAATATCTGTACCAGGTTAAATCGCATAGCATCATATTTTTTCCTTTGAATCGCATTGCGTTGAATCGAATTGAGATCCGCACTGCATCGTTATGGGGTGAATCGTATCTCATCGCATTGGTAGCTGCTTCATATGTATCTTTAATATATCGTATCGTTGACAAATTCGCATCAGCCTTATACATGGAGATGCACATCCCTACTGTGTAGAATATACCAAGTTTAAAATAAGTATGAACTGGAATATCTTGGAAAATAATAATATTTTTTTCACCTTTTCTCAGCAATCTCCTTGGCAACAGAGAGCACAGGTCTCTCCTCCTCCACCCAGTGAGGCAGGATGTATCCCATAGGGCTGCTGACCTTGTCAAATTTGATATGGAACTCGTTGGAGTGGATTTCAGGACAGTCTGTGACTTTAAAAACCGATTTGAAGCCGATGCCTTTCTGCCCTGTGTGTGTGTGTGGGGGGGGGGGGGGGGGGGGGGGATTTACAGTAAAAACTGTTACTGGTACAGTAAAAAAAAACATTTATGTAAGACATGTGAACCTAAAAACATGGCAATGGAAATCACTTTCTTTTTCAGTCACAACATCTGACATTAAACACCATAAAATATCATTTCTGCATCTTAAACTGTATAAAAACAAATTGTAATAAACGTAACAAATTTCCTATTTGATTCTTTGATCAATGAATCTCCACTCTCCTGGGTCACAACATCGACTTCTAATACAGTTTATTCATATAATTGAGATTATAAACTATTTGTTTTTCCACTAAATGAAATATCAGCCTGTGTGGCAGAATTCAATGTGCAGTACATGGACACAAATATCCCAGAAATAAAAAAATATATTGTTAAAATTTCCCATTAAACCAAAATGTAATTTGTGTCTTTTGAAATGAGCATGCCAGCCATAAGATGATCTATAAATAATAAATCTATAATCTAGTGTTCTCCAAAACAATCACAATATTTGCATTATAACAATTTGAATTTGTTTCTCAACCAGCAATATTTTCATTTACATCCATGCCATTTAGCAGGTGCCCTTATCCAGAACAACTTACAGTTCTCTCATTGGTTGTAAAACTGATTATTAAGGGTTAAGGGCCTTTCTCAGGGGCCCAGCAGTGGCAGCTTGGTGATGCTAGGATTTTAACTCATGACCTTCTGGTGACCAAAAGTCTTTAAACCCTGAGAAAATTTCCATTTCAATATGGACCAACATTTTTGATGACATCAGCAAAATCTTTCTGTCCAATCAAAAGCCTTGTACAATCTGATGTGTCCCACCCCTCTCCCCCAAAATTATAAGATTCACCTTTCCAAAGTTGAGTGAGAGAAATATCTGCAACGTGGGTTGTATTGTATGTTTAAGATGGTTAAAAAGGAAATCGAATTCAGTCACTGTAGTGAGAAGTATTTGTGTCGGCTCATGGCTTTGTCAGTTCACATTTTATTTTCTAATAATAATGACCAAAATTAGGTTTGCGAGCTTCCTTTAAGTGCGGCTTAGACCGAACTGTGAGGTAAACTGGGTATAATCGATATAACCCCGCCCTCTTTCATCAAAAACTACCCCAATGCAGATGGTCCCAGAGTGACGATGGTTCGACTTATGATTTTCTGATCTTACAATGATGATATGAAAATTTAAAAATAAATATTATAAGTTTAGTGCACACGTAGCAGCATACGCTCCGTCGTCCACTCGCAAACTGGTGCTCGTCTACATGCCTGCTGCCACATACATATATACTGTACTATAGTTTATACGGTACAGTACTGTAAATTGCCCTGTTTTTGCTAAATGTACTGGAATTTGTTTAATTATTAACAAGTTCACAACCCCATACTGATCACTATTCTTTAACATCCATCTTAAGTCAATGTATTTTACAGGGACTTGGTTTCTACACAAGTGTATTAGGTCGCTGAGAAAGCCCGTCCCTAACACCCTTGATTCCACCACAATGTTTTAAAAAGAAACATGGTGGAAACCGGTAACCAGCACAGCCAAATACTTTTAAATAAAGAAATGCAGTAAAACTACAATAAACCCTTTCAGTAATTTTATATCATTTCTACTGTACATTTTTCACAGGGAGGAGAACGAAGCTTGGCGTGAAAAAATACGCTTGTACTACTAGACCTTCTTCTACCTGGCATGCAAATGGTACTGAACTTACCGATGTATCCACAAGTATGCTTTCCCTTGGTGCTCTTTCCCACGTCGCAGATGGCGCGCACGTTCTTCTCCTCGAAACCGCACTCGTTATTCAAAATAGTGACACAGTCTTTCTGCACTACGAAGGCCAACGCCGGATCCTCCTTTCTGTCCACGGGGTAGCTGTTATCATCAGCATTCTGCACACAGACCAATTCACAGGACACAGTTTATACAACGCTTTGAACTATAATAAATGAAAAAATAATGAAAAATACACAGCTTAATAAGTGTCCGAATAAATTAATCACAAATCTGATGTCTTATTCCCACTGTGTTGTCAAAATAATGGAAGAAAGTTCAAGAAGCTAAAGCTTTCTAGCCCTTTCTAACATAAAATTCCCTCTTGCAGCAAGAGGTTTGATGTTCTAGCAGTCGAACCTGAATGAGTTCCAGGACAAAGTGTGTGTCTTTGCTGTAGAGTTCAGTGGAGAGGCGCTCCAGACTGCGGCCCAGCCTCGCCTGCTGCTTCTTCATTAGGTTCTGACCCGCTTCGTTCAGCTCCACTCCCACACCGAACTCGTTTTTCCTACGGGACAGAGAGAATCAGAAGGGGACTTTCGAGGACTTTCATCAGAAAAAACGATAAATTAATGTGTTTATTAGCAATGGTGAAGAATATTTAATATACAGACAGCAGGAGATGTTTCTAGTTAACGGAAACAAAAATTAAAGATGACATCTTTAAAATGACGCAAAAAACTTACATTTGAATCATCCACATTGCTAAAAATAATCTCTTTGCAACTAATAATATCTTTAATAAATGAAAAGGTGTCTACTATTTTTCATAATGGGATAATTATATAACAGATATAAGGTCAGAACGCTTATTTATAGACATATTTACTCATTGAAATAGTCTTATTTTAATGGTAGATACCGCCTGAAATAAGCAAAACTGCCAACAATAAATATAAAACAGTTATATATATATATATATATATATATATATATATAAAATTCACGTCAAGGTTCGGTTTAATTTCTTGTATCGCTGATAATCTTGAATCTTGAATCCATAGTGTTAGCCACTAGCCACTTCCTGGTTAGCTACTTTCGCTAGCGATATTCATTCTTTAGTGTTTTCATGCATATGCATAAGAAATCTTATTATATATATAATATATATATATATATATATATATATATATATATATATATATATATATATATATCCTAAACAACAATTGAAGACATAACTGAACATAACACAACAAATCCAATGCATTATAAGACTAGAAATGGTGAACCTGATGTCCTCGATGATGGCTCTCTGCTGACTGAGCTGCTCACTAACAGTCTCCCCATCTGAATGTCCTTCAGGAGCCACTTCTACACCTTCACCTTCCTCATCCTCCTCTTTACTGTCAACACTGCTGTTACCCTCCTCGTTCATCACTGATGCCAGTTCATAGAGATCTTCATCGTCAGCATCGGCATCATCTTTAACGCCGTTCCTGTCACCATCATTATCTGCATCTTCAGAGAGAGAGAGAGAGTGAGAGAGAGAGAGAGAGAGAGAGAGAGAGAGAGTTACAACACTACTCTAGTGAAGGGGATGAAAAGTGCTCTAAAGCGTTTGGAGTAAAGCTTACCCTGCTTCGAGGCTTTAGAACTGGAGTCAGACATGAGCTCGGAGTTTTCCAACAAATCCTCACCATCAGCCAGACTCAGTACTGAGGAGACGTCACTCATAGAGTCAGCCAGCGGTTTCTGCAGGAAAGGAAGAAACAGCTGATAATGACTAACTCCAGAATTTTCCAGAACATTCCAGGCTCTAATAATGTAACAATCAGAGTGCACCAGTCGACAACTACATCATTTAGGATGATAATGAGTTTTCCTCTAACCTGTGAAGGCACCTCAGGCGTCAGTGGTAAGAGAAGTTTGGTGTGGAAGTCCTGCACCCATTCAGTGATGCCCAGCAGGATGCCCAGCTGATGGAGCTTGTTGAGGTACCTGGTCTCTGACTTAGCTGCGTCCAGGAGCACAGTTTTAGACATGGCCTGGCCAAGCACTCTCGAAAGAGGCTCCAGAAACACCTACATAATAATCAAATAAGTAGAATTATCAAAGAGCAATATATTAAAATATATTCTAGTTTCAGGACTGGAATTGGAGCAGTTAGTGGTTTGATAGTATGTTCAAAGCAACATCAGGGACAAAAGTATAAAGTTTTCATGTAATAATAATTAATATAACCATACGTAGTTTATCTGAACGCTTATGTACACCACACATTCATCTGATTCACAGTGAATTGGCAAAAAAGTTAACGTGATGCATCGATTAAAAAAATGTGTGCAATGGATGCAATTGTGTTAAATCAAATGGAAATTGAATCGCACTGCATTCTAATAGGGGTGAATCGTAGCACATCGCATCGGTAGCTGCTTCATAGGTATCTTTATTTTATCGTACCGTTGGCTATGCATCGATGTGCAAATCCAATCGGCCTCAGTTATGGAGATGCGCATCCATAATGAAAACTTTTTCTTCACATTTAAACTGCATAATGGTGAACACCACACCTGTTGCAGCAGCTCTCTGCAGATTTTAGTAGGCATCCGAGTCAAACATTCGAGCACGAACTTGGCCACGGTGCTGAAGGAGCTACTGTCTTCATCGAGGGATGGGTCTGAGGGATCAAAGGCAGATACAGGCATTCATTCCTATTAAGGTTTTATGTTTATATTATTGATGCAAATGAACAGATCCCTTTAGTCACTCACTGAACACTTTATTAGGAACACCCTTGCATCTAGTCCTTCATGGAATTATCATGAAAATACCCCATCATCTTTGCGTAATGTTAAAATCAGACATTAGGATGGGGGAGAAGTTTGATCACAGTGATTATATCATGACTGTTAGTGTTAGATGAGCTGGTCTGAGTATTTCAGTATATAATCGCATATCTCTTGGAATTGTTACACCGAATGTTCATTAAGATCCAGCAAATGGCGGTTTTGCAGACACACCCCTTGATGTCAATGAAGAATAGTCCAAACTGTTTCAGATGACAGAAAGGCAACAGCAATTCGGATAACAACTCTGGGGTGAGAAGAAAGACATCTCTGGACATGAACAAGTCCACAGTTATTTCTAGCCTTTTCGTCACCCAAGGCTCTCATTGGCGCCCCCAGCAGATGGGCTACAATAATGGAAGTCCAAATTGCCTTTTAATTTTCTCAACCAAGTACTAAAAGCTGAGGCTGCTGTGGCACCGGTTCACCAAAACTGGAACGAAACAGGAAAACTCTAGATTGGTCTGATGAATCTCAATTCTACTGAGCCACACAGATAGTAGGGTCCGAATCTAGTGCCCAAAGCATGAATCCATGGATTGAAACCTGTCTTGTGTCAACAGTCTATGCTGTAGTGATGTAATGATGTGAGGAATTTAGTATTGTAGCTGGTCATGTACATCCATCTTTTAATGGCTACTTCCAGAAAGATAATGCACCGTAATGCACAATGCAAAAGTGTATTTGATGGCTGTCCCAGTCACTAGATCTGACCCCAGAACCGAAGTGTGTCGTCTGCATGAACCAGCATCTCAAAGGAATGTTTCCAGCATCTTGAGGAATTCATGCTACCACGAACTGTTGCTGTTTTGAGAGCAAAAAAAAAAAAAGCTCCGCCCAGTATTAGGGTAGTGTTTTTAATAAAGTGCCCAGTGAGATTCTCAAACACATCATCCATCACTATTCCATACACAAATTTAAACTTAGTGATAACAAATGTGAAAGGCATTAAAAGCTAAATGAGAGACCCAAGATCCCACCTTCTCTGGCAGCTGTTGCTGCTAGCGCACTCTCCATGTGATTAGCTAGCAGTGCCGTGGGGGCGTTTGAAATCCCAAAAGCCACCACGATGGACACCAAGTGACCGGCAGAGCCTGCAGGGTCAAGGGCCTGGGTGGCTTCAGCGAAGAATTTATCGCCAGTGATGGAGGTGATCCTCAAGAGTACTCCAGGAGACACCTCTAAAGCCAGAAGGTCTGTGTTACCTGCTTCAAAACAACATTATTAAACATCTGACATAAAGAGGAGAGTTGAATACCAACCAAAGCTGCTTCATATTGTGTGGGGACAAATCGATAATAAATGACATCACATCTTGGTAACTTCGCAGGTCTGTAACTAAATCGTTGACTGCATACTGACATACCGCAATATTTGTCAACAAAGTGTTTGAGGGGTCCATGATTGGGCTGAAAAACCAGCTCCCACTGGCTCCATTCAGCCAGGTCCTCCAGAAGTGGGGCAGTAAGGAGACTTGCCACTGCTTGCTGTCGGCTCTTGTCCCCTAGCAAGCCCACTGTCTCCACCAGCAGGTCCCTGACACACACATACAAATGATGCATTTACCCAGATCAACATAGACATTAAAGACGTGTGATTGTTATATACAGTAATCATAATTGAGAATCATTCTTTTCTCCATGCTAATTCACAACAAGAGAACTTTTTTTATCTTGTAGGCTATTGTATTATAATAATAATAATAATAATAATAATAATAATAATAATAATGATAATTTGCCCCTAAATGACTGCAATTTCATTTACAGATTATAGCGCGCAGGTTTGCATCCCCCCCCCCTAGTGGCGTGTATAGACAATGACAGCTTTGTGAAACGCTGCTATTTCGTATTCATGACTTGATACAATGCAATCTGAAGACAATCCAGACCAGTAGAACAAAAGTCATGTCCTTATATTACAATAGGAAGATTAAGTATGTGCTGCATTACTGGAAGATTTACTGCAAAACACATTATGGAGGCGTCAATTCACAGTTACTTCGTCATTTAGTCCTTTTATATACATATCCATTAACTAGGTGGAAAATCAGAACTACTGAAACTGTGTTTTATCTGGTGGGAAATTTGAATCCAGTGCTCAGTGGTAAGACAATGTACAGTGTGTGTGTGTGTGTGTGAGTGTGTGTGAGTGTGTGTGTGTGTGTGTGTGTGTGTGTGTGTGTGTGTGTAAATGAGAAAAGCCTCACTCTGGCTCTTTAGGGAGCAGAGGGCATTCATAGCGCACAAGACTGGAACTGGCCCCATCACACAGCTGCTTCTGGTGCCTGGCAAAGTCTACCAGGGTACGCAGTTTTCCGTAGCCCAGCTCTCGACTGTCCTGAACCCTGTAGTGGCTCCTGAGTGCAGCCTCGATGAATGGCAGCTGCTCAAACACAGCAAGACAGGAAGAAGACCAGTGTGTTAAATTAAACAATGTAAATTTGATGTATATAGTTTGTCAGTGAGAGTTTGCATCAAAGTAAACTTGATGTCTGTTATATGATTTTAATTTCCTATGAATAGCATTCAAGTTTAAACAAATATAATATCCTGATGATGCAAGATGTTTGTTCACCCATTGTGAAATAGTCAAATACAGAGAATATTTGTCTGAGTCTTGTCTGAGTCAAAAGGAAGTATTGAGTACATACCCAGTACATAGTGAAATGTGTATAGGACTTACTCGTGAAGGATCTGCTTCTCCGCATTGCTTAATAAAGTCATACACATCTTGCTGGCTGGGTCTGAAGCCGTATGCTCGAAAATCCTGGTTTCCAATAGCTACAGCGCCTCCTGCAGCATCCTGTAGAATCTGCACACACATCCAGACCAGGGTTCAGCATTACAGAGCCTCCTGACAGCTAGTGATCTTTACTCAGTATCTCTCGATATATATGTATATACTGTATATATATTAGGGGTGTAAGGGTACACATAGTTCACGGTTCGGTACGTACCTTGGTTTTTAAGTCACGGATCGGTTTAATTTCGGCACAGTTTGGGGGAAGAAACGCAAAATATACAATTGCTTGTCGTTTTTTTTATTAACGCAGTTTAAATATTATTAAGACTTGTGAACATCAACAATTTACATTTTATTATACTGATTATATTTAGTAATCAGTTAGATTGACACAAATTCAATTGATTAAATAAATGGAAGAATTTTATAGTTAAAATTAGTTTGACCTCATTTGGTGTGTGTGTGTGTGTGTGTGTGTAATAAAATAATATGTGCTAAAAGTGCAAGGCGGAAACTAAGCAAACTATCGGTTCGCCACTTAATGCGTTCGTGAGGAAACTCAGATGTTAACTATGTTCCTCACGTAAAAATAATTGCATTTTGTACACACGTGACCCGAAATTAAAGCCCTGTACTGGATAAATTCGGTACGCGTACGTGTACTGTTACACCCTTAATATATATGTGTAAATCTCATGTGTGGATGTAGGCAGACCTGCAAGTTTTTGACCAGGAACTCCAGGAAGGAGCCCTGATAAAGCTGAGGAAACTCTTTGAACTTGAAATGCTCTGCCATTTTCTTCTCCAGCCGGCTGAGATACGGCAAAGTCAGCGCACCCATGACGGTGGATATGCAGTTCTGGAAGTACTGCTTCACAGCATCTGTGGCCACACATCCATAAAAGCGAATAAAGGTGATGCCCTTAAACAAAAAGAGCTATGACTCTCTGACTAAATGTAAAGAAAGGCACCTTCAGTTGGTGGCATCTCAGTTGCCTTCTTCTCAGATGCTTTTTGCTCCGTGACATGTTTTTCGTGTTTCTCCTTCAGAGCCAGGTCATTTGGGAGGGCCAGAGAGCCGCCGCAGATAGCCAGCTGAAACAAGGTCCGAGCCAGCCTGTCTCCGGATACGCACATGAGGAATTCCTGAACTCGCTGCAAATGCAGATAGATTTATTACACTGGTTGATCATTTCATCAGATAAACCTATTTACAGTAGGTCCATTGTAGGTACAGTGGCCTTCTTGTTCCAGCATGATAATGCATCGGGATAAATGGGAATGCTGACTGACCCCTCACCTACATCAGTACCTGTACAATTCTCCACAAACACACTCCAAAATCTAGTGGAGCATCTTCCCAGAAGAGTGGAGGTTATTATAACAGAAAATGGGCACTAAATATGGAATAGGACAAAACCTTTGTCCATACAGTGTAAATCCCCCATTCAGTAGAAACTATCCGAAGGTCAAACAGGTCTAAAGGGAAAAAATTAATTTTATTATCTATATAAGATACAAGAGGAAAGTGGAAATTTAATAGACATCCAGACCAGATACTAACGGAAGTCCTAAGAGGCCATGTATTCAAATATTTATTTTTTCGTTCTTATTTTCTTGCAGAAATGGCAGCTGGAGCATGGACGGCTGTGGGCACGTGAAAAATTAAGTACTGATCACAAGAAAAGAATGTTTGTTATGTCAAGATCACTAGAAAACAAGACAGGAATTAATATTATAATGCGCAGCCTATTAGGACATCCTAAGATAAAGATAAAATAGAACTATCATGAAGAAGCAATTAGGACATTATGCAACAACAGCAATCTGCGATTTTCCTGACCTACTTGTAAAAACTACTTAAAAAAAAGTCTGGACCTTTCAGTCAACAGCAGCAAGACAACAGATCCGAAAAAACAGACTATGTTTCGAAAACCTAAACCTGTTTACCTTGGTCATTTTTGGACTGAAGATTCCCGCAGAGTTAGTGAAGACCTCATAGACGGCCTCGGCAGCGGTCAAGCTGGCATATTTCTTCCTGAGCTCCAGGCTGCCTGACGATGAGTAGAGTGGCGCTCCCTGTGCTGGCTCCAGCAAATTCTTTTTAATCTTCCACAGCCTGGCCTCAACCTCCTCCTCAATATCCTTCTGAATGGTCTCTCTGGCTCTCTCCAAGCAAACGCTCTCACACCCATACGCCTTCGACAATGTCTGAAAGCCAGAACGACAGAAAAGTTTGGACACCAATCATAGATGTTTTTAGATGAGATTGGACACCAATCATAGATGTTTATAGATACAATTGGACACCAATCATAGATGCTAATATCTGAAATTGGACACCAATCATAGATGCTACTATCTGAAATTGGACACCAATCATAGATGCTACTATCTGAAATTGGACACCAATCATAGATGCTTATAGATGAAATTGGACACCAATCATAGATGCTAATATCTGAAATTGGACACCAATCATAGATGCTAATATCTGAAATTGGACACCAATCATAGATGCTACTATCTGAAATTGGACACCAATCATAGATGCTTATAGATGAAATTGGACACCAATCATAGATGCTAATATCTGAAATTGGACACCAATCATAGATGCTAATATCTGAAATTGGACACCAATCGTAGATGCTTATAGATGAAATTGGACACAAATCAGATGTTTATAGATAAAATTAAACAACAATCATAGATGCTAATATTTGAAATTGGACACCAATCATAGATGCTAATATCTGAAATTGAACACCAATCGTAAATGTTTGTAGATGAAATTGGACACCAATCATAGATGTTTATAGATTAAATTAGACACCAATCATCGATGTTTATAGATGAAATTGGACACCAATCACAGATGTTTATAGATGAGATTGGACACCAATCATAGATGCTTATAGATGAAATTGGACACCAATCACAGATGTTTATAGATGAGATTGGACACCAATCATAGATGTTTATAGATGAAATTGGACACCAATCATCGATGTTTATAGATGAAATTGGACACCAATCACAGATGCTAATATCTGAAATTGAACACCAATCGTAAATGTTTGTAGATTAAATTGGACACCAATCACAGATGTTTATAGACGAGATTGGACACCAATCATAGATGCTTATAGATGAAATTGGACACCAATCACAGATGTTTATAGATGAGATTGGACACCAATCATAGATGTTTATAGATGAAATTGGACACCAATCACAGATGTCTATAGACGAAATTAGACACCAATCATAGATTTTTATAGATGAAATTGGACACCAATCATAAATGTTTATAGATGAGATTGGACACCAATCATAGATGTTTATAGATGAAATTGGACACCAATCATAGATGTTTATAGATGAAATTAGACACCAATCATAGATGTTTATAGATGAGATTGGACACCAATCATAGATGTTTATAGATGAAATTGGACACCAATCATAGATGTTTATAGATGAAATTGGACACCAATCACAGATGTTTATAGATGAGATTGGACACCAATCATAGATGTTTATAGATGAAATTGGACACCAATCACAGATGTCTATAGACGAAATTAGACACCAATCACAGATTTTTATAGACGAAATTGGACACCAATCATAAATGTTTATAGATGAGATTGGACACCAATCATAGATGTTTATAGATGAAATTGGACACCAATCATAGATGTTTATAGATGAAATTGGACACCAATCATAGATGTTTATAGATGAGATTGGACACCAATCATAGATGTTTATAGATGAGATTGGACACCAATCATAGATGTTTATAGATAAAATTGGACACCAATCATAGATGTTTATAGATAAAATTGGACACCAATCATAGATGTTTATCGATGAAATTGGACACATCATAGATGTTTATAGATGAAATTGGACACCAATCATAAATGTTTATAGATTATAGATTGGACACTATTTATATTTGCTTATAAATGTAATTTAAACACTAATCGTAGATGCTATGTGCAAATATGCTGCCTCACTTCCTTACCGAAATGGGAAGGCCAACGCTCTGGATCCGGACTCCGAGTTCATACGGTGAATTACAGTTGTACTGGTCTGCAAGGTACTTCATGAACTCGGCGAGGTCAATCTTTTGCTTGGTGTGCTTTCTCCTGAAGCTACGAAGACTCTAGAGATAGAGTAATCAGAAAGAGAATCAAGTGTTACAGTCTTTTTCATTAAATTTAGGATGGACATACATACATACAGATCTAAACAAAAAAATTATCAAATTGATCACCCTAAGAAGATCCACGGTCTCGATCTGGTGTATATCTTCATCCTTGGTGTTTTCTTCTATTATGAACAGACGGTGAATAATCGGGATTTTACAGAGCGGCCCTAGTTGGAGCTCTTCAAATCTCTTCTTGTTCTTGATGCCAGCAATCGCCTGACCCAGCTCATAGAGAGTGCACATGGAACAGATCGCCTCTATTGACTGACAGTGGACAGAAAAGAAATATAATTGGTCAGACATCAAAAAAGTAGCACGCAAAAGAACAAAACTAAATACATTTTTCTGATTAAAAAGCTGTACAGTACTGGAATATTTATGTACAGTATATTTACTGATCGTATGCAGGATCTGTAGCAAACAGCGACTCACAGGCTAGTCTATATAAAGTAGAACAGTGTATAGAGCTAGTGCTAGAGCTGGTTCTGTCTTGAAATGTCCAAATAAAGTGTAAGATAATGCATATTTATGGCAGTCCTAGGAAAACACAATCAGAATTAGAGGTCGGCTGATTTTACTGATACTGACAGCTAGGGTGTATGGTATTTGCCAATAATCGACATTAATCGACTGATTAATGATTAATTTCGTTTTTTTTTAAATACATACTGGATAAAGACCAACGAACAAACAACACTCCATGTAAAATAATACTGAAATTTATATAAAAAAAAAAAACAGTACTAAATCATGACAATGAAATAAATATAAATATATATATTAATAATTATAATTATATAATTAATAAATTATAAATAGTACATTTAATCTAGCTCTCTCCGGGCAGTGCGGAGTCTTACATGTGTAAAAACAAACAGCATGTTGCGTCAGTGATTCGCCTCTAGAGGCCGCTTTTATAATGATGCCGTATCTTTTTAGCGACTCCAGCAATGGACGCTACCTGGAAAAACTATTGGTATGGATTTTTGACATTAGACGATAATTCCAATAATCAACTATTGGTCAAGATTAATCGACAAAACCAATTAATTAGTCGACAGAATATCAGAATGACACTGTGCCAGACAACTAAAATAACTAAATAAAAAGCAGTACAAACTATCTGTTGTTTTTTTCATAGTTCTTGAGTTTAACGCTCAAAAGTAATCTAATGGATCTTTAGGCTCTGGTCTCCAATTGGAGGGATCAAATAAAAACAATGTTTTTTTTTCTTATGAAAATAGTCCGACTGTTTGTCTTTCAATGCTGGGTACCAAGTTTCAAGATGCCAAAACAAATCCGAGAGCTTCATTGACTCATTAGCTGATGTATCGCCACATATTACGCAAATGGAGTTTGGAGCAGGTGAACTGCTCGTAGAGACGAAACCGTGATTTAGATATGGTTCATCATATTTTTAGTTAAAGGCTGATTTCTTTTTTCTCATCGGATTCTACCTCAAAATTTGGATGTTTGTTTAATACACATACTGAATACTTAGCTGAACCTGCTGCAAGTGTGGAAAAGATGGGTTTTCTTTTTTAATTGAGCAAATTTGGATAGTGTCCCTGTACTGGCTGGCAGTTCAGTTCAGTCCTAGGGACCATTAATCTATAATTATATTGTTATGTCTCAACCTTTCAAAGCTTTCGGAAATGGAAATTTACCTAATGGAAATGTCTTTATCTACTTTTTAGTCTTTCCTGATTTGAATTTGGATCAGAAGCCAGTCAAACACAAACATGTAGTACCTAAAGAGTGCCTAAAGACACCTGAGCTCTGAATGGTCTACTCAAGGTGTTTGACCACAAGACCATAAGATTACTATATTCTTTTTGAACATCCTGTTTCTCATTTGGTCCCAAAGTTCTGTTATAATAACCTCCATTCTTCTGGGAAGATGTTCCACTAGATTTTGGAGTGGGCTTATGTTGATTTTTGCTCATTCAGCTACAGGGTGTTAGTAAAATCAGGTACTGATGTAGGTGACGTGAGGAGGCCTGGGGTGCATTCAGTGTTCCAATTCATTCCAAAGGTTAGTTGGGTTAGTTAGAGTGCTATAACAGGAGATTTTCCACTCCAAACCATCCACAGCATATCTTCATGAGTTTGCTTTGTATACAGGGGCACTGCACAGGTCTGTGCCTGCAGCTTTGTGGTAACAGTTTACAATATGGTTGGAAAAATCCCAGTACATTTGTTTATATAGTGTGTATTTCAACATGGCCAGGTATATCATTTTTTCGTTAAATATTATAATATGAAAAGTTATTCTCTCATACTAATTCATTCATTTGGACAATTTATGTGTCACCTGAAGACCAAAATGTAATATTATCACACACACACACACACACACACACACACACACACACCTGAACGAAGAGGTTTATCTCCTTAATGGTCCGCTCGAGTTCCTTCAGAGCAGGCAGCTGCCAATAAGACCTGATCCCCAGTGCGTTCAATGTTGCCACTTGCAAAAGCATGCACACTTTGCTTATGACCTATAAAACCAAAATAGTCTTAAGAAACTCATTCACAATCAAAAACACTTTCCTGTGTAGCCTTATAAAGGCTTATACCTTCTCAACTGTGACATGCTCCCCCTCAGCTGCAATGTCTCGAATGGCGTCCTCAGCCAGGCTGTTTACATCGTCTCTACTCGCCGTCTTCTTGCGCCTGCCCACTGTCTCCTTCTGCTCGTTTGCCACCTCCAGGGCTTCTATTGCACGAACGTTAGCTCCGTGTACCTGTCTCAGTTGGGCATGGTGGGCTTGACGGAACACCAGGCTGCCTCCCTCCTGGCCATCTCTGTTTTTCCTCTCTGCAGCTCTGGACTGTCTGGGATTGAGAGGTGGGAAGTCCAGCAACGACGTAACACTGGAGTCTGCAGGTGGTGGAGTTGCATTACGCTGCCACATAGGAGAGCCGCTCTTGGAACTTACCACTTTTTTGGTCAGGCGGTGGTCCGCTGAAGTGCGCTGTGGGCTTTCACTAGGTGTCAGTAACCTCTTTGCCGATGCTGTTGAGTGAAAAGGAGCATGGGTGAAAAGTTCACATTCAAACTTTAAACATTTGCCTGTTCACACTAGGGATGTAACGGTACACGTATTCGTACCAAACGTTTTCGGGTACAGGGTTTTTGGTGTGTACCGAATGCATGTTCCGCAATTGAACTGAACCGTGACTTACAAACCGAGGTACGTACCGAACCATGAATTTTGTGTACCGTTTACACCCCTAGTTCATGCTGTACTAATCAGTCACACTGTGTCCCTGTATGTAGATTTGATGACAATAAATCAGAATAAAAGCATGCAAAAACTAGTTGCAACTTAGCCATTCTGCATGGTTCAATTTTCAAAATACATTGGAACGATTCTGAGGTTACGTACTAGCAGAACTTTCTGTCTCCTGCTCTGCAATAAACTGTTCTTGGCCCATAGCTGACTGCTGAGTGCCGGTCTGACGGTTGTACAGTGACATATATAACCCCAGTGGCAAAATTGAGCCAAAATGCAGGAAGTAGCCATTCATCAATTGTCTAATGCAGGTTGCAGCAGCCGGGTAGACTCTGATAACCTCTTTAACCTTCTGAAGGAGCTCCTCTTGGGCCATCTCACCTTCCTTACGCAATGGTGTGGCGCCACGGGATATTACAGAACCCGTCTTCGTTGGGGGAGGGGTTCCGTTTGACTGTGATCCGGGAGTAACCCTGTGCATCTTGTGAAAGATGTTCCCATTTTGCACCAGCAGATCCTTCGACAGGGACTCGACAAAACTGGAGAGTGAGGGAAAGCCTAGGTTTGTAACGTTCAGGTTTCGCATGTAGCGAAAACTGTACAGCACAGCCAGCTGCTCGAGAGGGAAGCCTTCGGGGTGCTCCTGAACCAATTCCACCACTTCCTGCGATATTCTGTCCTTTTCTGTGTTTTTAAAAGCTTAAAGTAGAAAAGAGAAACATTGTATTAGACAAAAATCTATAGTGTTTCACAAAGTCATGAATTAAAGATTTATAATATATATATAGTACATGAAGATCTATAATGCAATTTAAAATGAATGTTTGACTCAAGGAAAACACCTTCTGGGCTGCTTTGCGCCCCTTCCACCACCTCTGGAGTGTCTTGGTTCTGGGGTATGTGATTCCTGTGGAAAACTGTGCCATTCTTAACCAACAGGTGCTCGCTTAATGAGGCAATAAAATCAGAAATGTTGGAGAAGCCAGCATCTGCCACGGTCAGGTTATGACGGTACTTCTGATTGTAGAAAACAGCCAGCTTCGAGAGCGGGATTCCTTCCGGGTGACCCTCTACGAGCCGCACGACTTTCTTACCAGGTTTACCCATTTCTTCTTCTGCAAATAAAAATTGTCCATTAATATCTTAATTCATATTAATCATGAATAATTAAGCAGCAAAAGATAATCAACAAAAGTACAAATCAACCCACCCCAAGAAAACCTTTTATTTTGACATTTTTTTTTAACATCTTCCTAAAAAAAACTACATACAGCAACAAAGGTTTGAAGTCAATGTTATTTTCACAATATTTGTAATAAATTATCTATTAGGATGACCTCATTTTTTTGTCCAGATAATGTTGCCAGACCCAATCTGACCGAGTGAAGCAACCCTGTTTTATGCAAATAAAAGCCGATTAGCATCACTGACAAATGGTTTTCTTAAAGCTAACGCATAGTCTCAATCCCTTGACTTGTCTCCGCATCACTTTCACTTTTAAACGTAGGCATGGGTTTTACGATTTGATTCCACCAAACGTTTAAGCGATCTCGATCACGATCATTCAAGCTGTGATCAATCTTGCTCAAAGATGAAATTTAACTATCCTTCCAGGTTTGGACAGTTTTTAACCATGTAGTACTTTACATTATATATTTATAGTACATTACTTATAAACTTATACTCCAGTACTCATGTTAGTTCTCACTCTCCAGTGTTCTGTATTGTTGAAAGATTTATGATCACACTCTTGATGTGACCAAAATAAGGATGGGTTCCCTTTTGAGTCTGGTTCCTTTCAAGGTTTCTTCCTCATGACATCTAAGGGAGTTTTTCCTTGCAACAGACAGCACGGATTGCTTATCAGGGATAACCATTCAGCTTAACTGTTGATTTCTCTAAAGCTGCTTTGAGACAATGTATGTTGTGAAAAGCGCTATAGAAATAAACTTGACTTGACTTGACTTTCAGGAATCAATACTTTATAGAAAATTTCAGGAAAGTGGTAGCTCAGTGGTCAGGCCCTTAACCCTCTGTACTCCAGTTGCACTGTATCATTTGTGTTCTGACCCCAGCTTCTTAACATCGCTTGGATATGAGAAGAGAGAATTTCACTGTGCTATAATGTACATGTAATGAGTAAAAAGCCCATAGAAATAAGAAGCGACTCGTTCATCAATTAGAGTTAAATCACTCGCTGCCGCCTGAAACGTATGGAAACCTTACCCATTTGCTCAGTTTAATCCAAGTTGTTATATACAAATCCAGGTATATAAATGATAAAGGCTATTAAAGGGTTAATCAGACACATAAACAAGAATCAGCTGTTGGCTTGGAGCCAAGTATCGATGAGAACCCTTTTGAAGCTGAACACACAATTGTTTTCCCTGCAATCCACAAATCAAAACAAAAAAACAAGTTCTTTTATAATGACACCGAAAATAAACACAAGTAAATAAAAGGCAAATTGAATAATGATAAAAAAAAATACCACAGGATATCAATAAGTAAATCCAAATCGATGAACATGTCTTCAAAATGTAAAGAAATGAAGCAGATATCTTACCATAGGAGAGCAGTCACTGTTATAAGTTGAATCCTAACAAGTATCTATGTGGGTCTATGTGTTCCTGTTGTTGTTTTATGTCACTCCACCTTTTATCAGCCAGCTCATGCACACAGTCATGCACACAGCCAGCCAATCACGAGGCTCTTGTGCATCCTAGTAAAAGGAAACAGAAAGCAACCGGCCAACTGCAGCTCACCCTTAACTTTCATTTTCAGAGAAACCGGTGCAGATCAGAATCAAAACCTAACGTCTTAAAATAAAAAAAGTGTTTTTTTCATTTAAAATATTTATAAATGTTGCTGTCTGTTTCGTTCCAAAAACCGATCTGAGCTATATTCGGCTCGTTGGAATGCACGATGTGTTAAAGGTGTTGAAAAGAATGTGAGACGTAAGTTTCAATTTCCTGCTCTTGGTCTCATGTGATTGAATCGCTCTGTGCTGCCAGGGAAGTCATGTGACCGAGCCTCCTCCTCAGAGTCGGATTACTCATCAGCTACACTTATACATTCCCATTTTCTGAAACACAATCCTGCACCCTGATGAGTCATTAATTCCTAGAGAGATGGAAATGTTTTCTCTTGGTTTCATAAGACAGAAGTATTCACACACACCTTAAACTTAGATATTTTGTAGTGTCACAGCTCTTTCAGATTCACCTTCAGCCTCTTGTCTGAGTAACCAGTGCCCTTCCTTATCTCTAGGCGCAGTAGAGTTAATGACAGTAACTGCTTTAACTGATAAGATGTGTGTTTAAGTACAAACTCTGGGGTCCTTCAGGGAGAATTTTATATATATACATATACATATATATAGCTGGAGGTAGCAGAGCTGAAGATGTTGAGGTTTTTATGGGAGTAACGAGGATGGAAAGGATTAGAAATGAGTTTATTAGAGGGACAGCACATGTAGGACGTTTTGGGGACAAAGTGAGAGAAGCCCAATTGAGATGGTTTGGACATGTGCAAAGGAGAGACATGGGGTATATCGGTAGGAGAATGCTGAGGATGAAGCCACCAGGAAGGAGGAAAAGAGGAAGGCGAAGGAGGAGGTTTATGGATGTGGTGAGGGAAGACATGCAGGTAGTTGTTGTGAAAGAGGCAGAAATAGAGGACGGGGGGTATGGAGACGGATGATCCGCTGTGGTGACCCCTAATGGGAAAAGCCGAAAGAAGAAGAAGAAGAAGATATATATAAATATTATTATGCTAAAATCACGACTTACACAATAATCATCTCAGTTTAAGTGAGGTTTTACTTGTTGCACATTGCACATTGGTACCATTTTGTGCAGATTCATTAGGCATAATCCGAATTAGGTTGAACTCCCAGCTTGAATTGTCTCTATTTCAAGGAAGTAAACTTTCTGTTTTAGTAAAATGAAAGCTTCAAATCACTCTGTCCTCTACATCTGCCTCTTTCAAACCTACCACCAGCATGTCTTCCCTCAACACATCCATAAACCTCCTCCTTCGCCTTCCTCTTTTCCTCCGGCCCTAGCAGCTCCATCCTCAGCCTTCTTCTACCCCACATGACCAAAACCACCTTAATCACAACTCTCGCCTTTTTTCCCCCAAAAACGTCCTTCCTGCACGGCCACTCTAATAAACTCATTTCTTATCCCATCCATCATCATCAATCCCAACGAAAACCTCAACATCTTCAGCTCTGCTACCTCCAGCTCCACCTCCTGTCTTTTACTCACTGCCACTGTCTCTAAACCATACAGCATCGCAGGTCTCACCACAGTCCTATAAACTTTCCCTTTTGGTCCAACAGTTTAAAAACAATTTAGTTTCAAACTTTTCAAAGAATAAAAAAAGTAGTATTTAGGTTTACTTTGCTTATACTAAGCATTATAACCAGGCTATTAATGACAAACATAAGATGACTGGATGTGACCTGTGCCTTCAGTTTTATGTCTTTAATTCATTACTTGTGTCATGTATTACCTTAAAATAAAATAATTAATTCAAATAAAGTTTGTGTGAATTGACATAAATATTTAATGTTAGGTAGCATTCATATGCATTATTACAGTATTATTAGCATGTACTCTGATTATAACTGTGCCTACGCCTTCAGTGGTGTCCTACCTAAATCAATCCACCTCTTAATATCATCGTAAAACCCAATGATCACAGTTTACTCCTTTCACTGCAGCCACAGCTGCACCACCTACATACATCATCTCTAGCAGGAACATTGATATTAACCTCTTGTAATGGGTGCATTTTCCTGCAAATGATCCATGCATTACGGTTTTCCTGGGGATTTATTATTTAGGGAAATTGTGTGTTGTGCAAATTCAACAGGAAAGAAAACGCAAAAATATAAATGTTTTATGAAAAAGCTTTAAAACAGTTTTGCTCGACCTTTCCTCACGATGTCCAGCTTTTCTTGAAAGAATCTGCCTTGTAAATGTTCTTTGTATGTATAATCTGCGACCAAATCGATTTCTTCTCCTCTGTCATCCATTAACTTTTTCTCGGCTTCTCCCATTAGGGGTCGCCACAGCGGATCATCCGTATTCATGATCTTCATGTTTGATTTGGCACATGTTTTTACGTTGGATGCCCTTCCCATTTATCAGGGCTTGGGACAGGCACTAAGAGTGCACTGGCTTGTGCAACCCTAACGGCTGGGGTTTGTTCCCTGACCGGGAATCAAACAAGGGCCACAGCGGTGAGAGCACCGCATCCTAACCACTAGACCACCAGGGAACCCCTAGGGTTTGACAGCCCTAGAGCCCTCTCCGGCCATCCAATCAAGGGAAAAGCGCTGACGTGCTTGGACGCCTGCTAGCGGGCCTCGGAGTGATTGGAGTCTGATTGGTTAAAGCAACAGCTTCAAGCAACATATACGTGACGTGACAGCTGAAATCGGATTGGATAGAAAATCCAACCGAAACGTACATTCTGGGAGCAGAAGACCTGAGAGAAACTCTATGAAATGAAAAGAATCATTTAATACATGTTCATCTATAAAAATGAAGTGATTCTGAGTTTAGAACCAGAAAATAAGGACTTTCTGGCATTAACGGCCCGCCCACTGCTGTGCACGTCTTCAGTGCCTTGCAAAATATCTGTAGTGTATGGACTTAAAAACAGCAATGAGCAATAGTGTAACGGATGTTTGAGATGGAGACCAAGAGGCAGGCAGAATCACCAGGATACCTCTGTATGTATAAGCAGGGTTTTGTTTTCAGTGGTTATGATGTTAGGAAACTGGGGGGAGCCATGATACACCCCTGGAGAATAGAGTGTTAAAGGTCTTGATCAGGGGCCCAACAAAGACAGTTTAGCAATGCTGCGGCTTGAACCCTTGATCTTCCAATCAGCTTAAACTCTAAACTACCATCTTCCCTTTAAAAAAAAATCACTCACCCCAGATGGGACTCGAACCCACAATCCCTGGCTTAGGAGGCCAGTGCCTTATCCATTAGGCCACTGGGGCTGACCTGTGTGTTACACACTTTAACCAGCAGCTTTGACGTGACTTTCGGATGAAACTTTAGACAACCTGGGAATTATGGGAAATAAGTCAAACTAGAGTCTGCATAATGGTGTAATGGATCATTTTTGGTCTCAGAGGTCCAGAGTCCCTGGTTTGATTCTGACTTCAGGTTAGAGTAAGGTTACTGTATCCCTATAAGATTCCTGGTCCTCTAATGTTTTTCAAAGCTTCCCACAAACATGTCAAGTGTAAAATTGTGTGTATATGTCAGCATGTAGTTTTGTCCCATCCAGGACAACAAGCTGAATAAATGAATGCTGTGTACCTGATGATGTTGCACTGGATGAAATCTCACATCTGCATGAAGAGGATGAAGCCAAGCGTCTGCATCATACTTCTGATCATTGTGTAATCACAGAACACACCGTGTGTGTGAACTTCAGCTCAAAACTTTCTCTCTCTCACTCACTCTCTCTCACACACACACACACACACACACACACACACACACACGTCTCTGGGGCTCAGTCTTCATTGTTCTTCATTGTGTGTGTGATATAAGTGATGGACTGATAGATTGGTGGAAAACCTTACACAGTCCATCACAGCAGATCTCTAGATGGGGGACTTGTGCATTGTGTGTTTATGTTGAAATAAGTAAACAAAAATAATAAACAATCGCTAGGCTATACTTCCTCATGCACATAACATACAAACGGTTTTCTATCCGTGTAATAAAACACTAGTAAGTGATAATAATTTCCCCTCCAGCAGGGTATAATCCGGGGCAGTCCTCCAGATCGCCAGTCTGGACCCTCCGCACTTATTTATATTTCTCCTGTAAAAGGGAAAAAGGCGTGTATGTGATGTAATGCACTCACTGCTGCCCCCTACAGGACTGGAGTCAGTGTACTGCACACAATAGAGCAATGAGCGATAGATTACAGCTGAGGGCAGCACATCACTAACTAGAGAGAGAGAGAGAGAGAGAGAGAGAGAGAGAGATAATGTTGAGATTGAAAACTCATAAATATGATATCCTCATTTTTTTATATACTTTGTCATAATTCTTTATTAATAAATCCAAATTACGAGGTAACAAAAACAGCATGGTTTGAAAAAAGCATTATCTTGACATCACTTTGTATTGGTTGTATGTTTTAGTCTTTTTCAGTATTTACTTGTTACCTCAATTATCACTTTTGCATACTGAAGTTATGGCCTGGTATTTATTAAAGACAGAATAACCAGGAGAGAGTTTTCTGTGCTCTCTAGCTAAACTCGCTTGCTCTTGAAGGATATTACACTCATTGACACTTCCCAAATACTGTATACACTATATAAACAAAGGTTTGTGGACACGCGGCCATAAGTTTGCCATGTGCTTTTTGAACATCCAATTCCACATTAGTGCCCATTTGCTGTTATAATGACCTTCACTCTTCTGGGAAGATGTTCCACTACATTCTGGAGTGTACTGGTGGAGGTTTGTGCTCATTCAGCTACAAGTTTGTTAGTAAAGTCAGGTACTGATGTAGGGTGAGGAAACCTGGGGTGTAGCTTTATTTAATCCAAAAGAGGTCAGAGCTCTACAGCAGACCACTCAAGATCTTCCACTCCAACCCATGTAAACCATATCTTCATGGAGATGCTTCGTGCACATTGAAATTGGGTCTCCTAGTCCAAGTGAAAGGAAAATTACAAGAAACCAAATCTGAAAATTTTGTGCCTCCAACTATAAAGATTTAAAGAAATAATGTATGCTCATGAAGGGTGTCTAAAGCTTGAAAAGATGTTCAAATAAAATAATCAATGCAAACCAATATATTAAAGTTTATTTCTTAAAGTTACTGTGTTTCCCTTTAAACTAATAGACTTAATAAAATGGTTGAATATTAATACAAATGTCACCACTGGCTTCTTATAATATGTTAACATTTTATCATTAATAAAAAAATAATACATGATATAATGTTTATTTTTTTCATTTGCTTCTTGATTCATTAGAAAAACAGGTTGAACATTTGTTGCGTATTAATATTTTGTAGTTGAATCAACACAGAATATCGACGATTACGCAATTAACGAGTATGCAGAAGAATAATCGCTAACATGAAACAAAAAAATCAATCAATTAATGAGCAAAACACCACTATAACCACCTTCTTCATAAAATATAGCCATGAACAAATGGCAAAAGAATAAACATCTGATGAGAAATGTTCAATTAGACAGTCACCTTGTCCCTAACGCCATTTTGTTATTAGTTCAGCAGAGTTACCTTAATAAAAATTATATCCTAAATATATATTCAATATTTCTAGCAACATTATCTTGTACTTTAAAAATTTACATATTCAAACTCTGTGCTTAAGCATAATTTATTAATATCACCTCATAATTAAAGTTTTTTTTGCTATCGTGTGGTGTGTCAGAAATAATACTTTTGTAATTATGATGTAATATCTCAAATGTATTGCTTTAAAAAACCTAACTTTCTATATTATCACTATATTATTATAATATATAATAATTAATCATCTACATTCCTCTGGGGCAAATTGTCAACTAGCAACCTGGAATAATGTGGAAAAATATATATATATCAGGCTACTTATGAAGTTTGCTAGCAATAAGAATTGAGTGCATTTAATCCCAAACAAAATTGTACTTGACGTCTTTCATGCTCTCTTTGTAAAAAGTATTAAATTTCTCCACTTGGGCTTCAGTGAGAAGGTTCTTCCAGTCACCAGCTATTCCTGAAAGAAGACACAAAGACATTGAGGTATTTACACAATGTGCCACAAGCCCCAAGACTCCACCAAGACTTTGTTTCTTAGAAGTGACATGCAAAATGTGTTTGTGAAAGTGGTTTAGCTCGGTGGTTAAAGTGTTGGATGTGTGATCAGAAGGTTGTGAGTTTAAATCCCAGTGGTACTGATGGAGCCCTTGTGCAAGGCCACTAACCCTCAACTGCTCAAACTGTATAAATAAGATAATAGCACATGTGTGTGTGCTATAGGTTTTGCTTTACCTTTCCTGAGAAATTCAGATTTCTTTTGATCCATGAACTCCTCTGGAACCAGAGAGTAGTTGGACATCTTGTTTTGCTTCATGTTCTTGAACAGACAGTTCTCTGCTATTTTCTCAATTACTTCCGGGTTCAAAGGCTTTTGCAGGAACTGGGCGATTTTTGTGACCGAGCCTTTCAAGTCCTACAGGATATATTTAATTATAATTACAATTAAGTCTGGGTATAACAAATATATATGCACACATAAAGCTTTATTATAAATGAAAGTTAGAGGTTATAATAGAGACTAAAATACAGTTCGAAGACATAATGTGTAGCAGGAAATGTTTACTTGTATCATCTCCTCATATGAAATGTAGAAAATGCGGTCTTGGTCTTTTGCGTTAAGCCAGCCTTTCACATGTTCAAACCAGGAACCAAACATTACTGTAAACAGTGACCAAAAAAAAAGAAAATCATATAATAATCATATTCTTTAATAACTGCACCTGAATGATTAATTAACAATAGTGAAATTATAGGAAAACAATCCCAGGAGTTATTACATGCTAATTTATCACCTTCTCATTTACTGCATATACCGTATTTTCCGGACTATAAGCCGCTACTTTTTTCCCACGCTTTGAACCCTGCAGTTTAAACAATGAAGCGGCTAATATATGGATTTTTCCTGGTTTTTTTCCGGTTTCACAAACTTCAAAGCCAAAAAACTGAGACCCATAACATTAGACCAATGAAATTGCGAAACGGGTTCAGGTGAACCAATGAAACTCTTTATATTAAATCAGATGCGCTCCCACTGAATCAGGCGGCACCACATCATAAATATGTGCGATGTTCCTCTGACATTTGACCTGCTGCTCACTCACTAACTCCAGTTGCATTAAAAATCATATAAGCACAGACAGGTTTCCAAAACTTGTGCTTTTTTATTTTTCTTGGCAACAGCGTTACAGGTTAGTCGAGGAAACTTAGAAATGAGCATCAGAAAATAATAAGGACATATTCCTCGGTCTTGCACACATGCGGTAATAGCGGAAAAATGTGGCAGCAGGCTATTCCCAAAATGCCGCTCTGCTCTTAAAGGAGCCACAACATATTTCACCCGTTACACCGTGTAACAAACACTGTCTTTCGTTAAAGCCTATGTAAAGTTTTAGTTTTACACATTAGTTTCAGTGTAGACACCTCCGGCTTATAGACAGGTGCAGCTTATTTATGTTTAAAATAAAAATCTTTATCAAATTCAGTGGGTGCGCTTTATAGTCCGGAAATTACGGTAAATAAAACTTAGGCTGTTAAAATCCTGTTTTGCTATAGATTATATCCTATATTTCAACTGAACTTCACCTTTTTATCACTTTCATAGCAAAAAGCCAGGTTAGTAATTTGCAGTAAAAAAAATTCTATATAATAGTTTTACTTTTGCCGTTCAGAAACTTTTCCAGAAACTCATCAGCAGTGCCCGGATTCACCAGGTAGGCAGCCATCCCGTAGTAGTAGAAGGAGGATGTAAACACATCCTTAGGGTTTCGTAGTACATAAATGACCTGGAGAAATAAGTGGAGACAAGCGGTACATTCACCCATGTGCTGGAATGCTAATGGAATGCTAATTTAATCCTAATACTAACATACTAACACATATACATAATGATACATGCACATAGTATATAGTATTTAATTTTATCACCATTTCAGCACTCAGTAATGTTAAAACTATTGAAATTTAAAAGCTCATCTGTGCCGTCCTTTATTTAATTAGATGAGGTGAATGGTTAGTGTGTTTGTTAGCTTGTAGGCTCTTAGATACCTAGATAGCTAATACGAGCAACCTGCTAAATAAGTATGGACTATGAAACTTTTAAAGTTTTATCTGAGAATTTTAGGGGCAAAGTAGACCTTCGATTTCTGAATATACTTTTTTTTTTTGACCAAATGTTTCATATTTCATGTCACATAAGGTGCCATCTTGGAAACAGAACCAAATAATCCCAAGGTCTTAAAATTGAATCAGAATAATATGCAAGGAAAAATAGAAATAGGAATTATAAAATTAAAAAAATACCAGTCAGATGTGTTTCTTGTTTGTAATACAAATATGTGTACAAATGCTTTTAGACATTCTTGTATTTAAACAGGCACTGTACCTACACCATAACTTATCATTTTAGTCAGAATCTAATGGAAGAGTGTATGGTAATACTTTTGGCTTGACTTTAAAATAAGATTCGTTCATCATGCTGTGATGGAAATGGGTTGTAAAGATGCGAGGAGAGGGCCTTTGCTCCAGATTGAGCTGTATGGCCCGTTGCTCCTCCAGCCATGGAACCCGGTCCCAGTTTGGTATGGTGTGCACCGGAGTGAGATCTCCCTCACTGTGAATCAATGGAACGATCTCCTGCATCCATGTCGTGCCTACAGAGAATTAAGAACCCTCGTGAGAACAATTGGAGCTCACAAAAACAAGACTAATTCTATTGTACTAACACCTGCAGTGGTTACGGAAATCTCTCTGGGCATGAAAAGCCCTGGGTTCTTCTGGAAACTTCAAAGCTTCCTCAATCTAATTGATCCCTTTACTGCACGTGTCAAACTCAAGGCCCGCGGGCCACATCTGGCCCATGAGATGACTTTATATAGATCTATTATTATTGTTATTAATGTCCTGGCGATATTAAGCGTTGATAACACAAACTACAGATCCCATAATGCAGGGCTTCAGCTTCCGAGTAGATGTTTACTGACACTGGCGGTAAACCCGTGTGTCTTTTTTGTGGAGCGAATGTGACTGTAAATAAGAGATTAAATCTAAGATGGAACTACGGGACAAAACATCAGAAGCTGAAAAAGCTGAATGCAGAGCAGAAGATACAGAAAGTAGAAGAGTTAAAGAAGAATCTGACATTTCAGCAGACGTTTTTCACCACAGCAAAATCACAAAGTGAAGCTGGTGTGAAAACAGAGGAGAAATCAGAGGCACATCAGCCGCTTATTTACTGAGGGAGACTTTCTAAAGAGCTTCATGATGAAGCTGTGAGACGTCTGGTGTTTGACAGGAGATATTTTTATTGAAAGCAAAATATTTTATATGTTTTTTTAACATTAACTTAAAAGCACAATTTTTATAGATTTTTTAGGGTTTAGGGTTTTTTGCAGCATGTTCATATTTCTAACTTGTATAAATTTGACAGGAGATAAATATTTTAAATGATTTAGAGTTTAAGTTGATTTTGTCTGGAATAATATTCCTGTCTGTTTATATTCATTTTTATGTAAAAAAAAAAAAAAATTTAGTTTTAGTGTGTTCAATAAATGTTTATCCTGTTTGGCTCGCGACCTCAATAAGTACCTTAAATAAGTAACCAAGAGGTGAAGGGTGTGTAAGCCACTGGACAAAACAGAGACAAACTTACACATAATTTGAACAGTAAAGTGATGATTAAATTCTCAATAACTTGGTTTGTTAATGTTATTAAATGTTAGTCAGTAAATCAGTACTTGGGGTCTTGCATAAGCCCCTGCAGTTGGGCTAATGGCTGCTTCTCATGGTACTATTTTCATTGAAATCTCACGATAAGCCTAATTATCTTTTACACAGATATATATATGAAATAGGTTTCAAAGACTATGGAAGGCATTAACATGCAAATAAGAGTAGTATAACAAGTATTTATGCTTATTTTTGAACGGGATTGCTTAATCCGAGGTTGAGGCAGAGCTCTAGGCTTCTGCGTTTTGGTTAAAAATATATAATTTAATAAAGATGTTCTGTCTTCAGGAAGATACAGCTCTACCTCTGCCATGTTAATCTATATTCTTTGTGACTCAGGACACATCTCGGTCTCTGTAGTGTATGAATGAATGTAGAGAACTCGCATGAGCAATGCGATATACAATATGCAGTATAAATAAATCATTTTTTTACAGATGCAAATATGTTAAAACCTTTTATATCCATGCATCACATCATTAACTTTTATGCTGATACACTCGAGGTCCAGAATTGACTCAATTTCAGTTCAGATTTCTTTTGTCTTGCATTTTTTATTTACAGTTTACATTGCAATAAGTATACAAATATGTACAATACATCTTTTTTTCCCAGCACTAGCATCTTGGTGGTGATGGGATTTAAACTAATAACCTTCCTATACAGAGTCCAATGCCTAAATATGCAACTGCTGTGCAACTGCTGCAAAAAAAAAAGTTTGGGGACTAATCTATATATCTATAAAATAACACCATACATATGTTAGGATCTGAATTAATGCCTGTTTATCCTGTTGGATTCTGGAGTGCTGCATCAAAAACAACTACTTCTTTTTTTAGGATAAAATCATACTAAAAAGAAAATGACAACGTGGAATAAAAACCCTTACCAGATTTCGGAAAAGTGACGATCATCACGTCGTCCTGCCGGAAAGTGAAATCTTCATAATATTTCAGACTCTCAGGAGGATGCAGGTGTTTGGGCACATAAACCCCTTTATACTCACAATATAAATCTGCTTCAGTCATTTCAGCAAAGGCAAAAGAGAGACTGCGTGCTGAGCTCCTTTCTTTTGTCTGTGCTTCCACATGAACTATGATCTTTGTACGCTTTGCAGCTCCCACCTGGGAGTATAAAAAAGAAAAACAAGGAGTCAAATAGATTTGACTCGGTTCCAGCAAGAGCCGACTCTTTCAGTGAAGTGAAAGAAGAGTGTCAGGATTTTCCGGTTTTGCGGCGAACTTCCGGTTCTGCAGCACGCCCTTCCGTGACGGGTCTTTCCGGTATTTAAGGACACACAAGACTTTAACTCATGGCCAGAATATCTCACCAGCTTTCAAAGTCCCTGAGAATACTTTTGCCACCCTGCTTGCTCTGGATTCTGTACCTGTTCCTGTCCCTGTACCTGTTCCCTGTCCCTGTCCCCTGTCCCTGTCCCTGTTCCCTGTCCCTGTACCTGTTCCCTGTACCTGTACCTGTTCCCTGTACCTGTTTCTGTCCCTGTCCCTGTCCCTGTTCCCTGTTTTATTATTAATAATAAAATAAAAGAGAATAACATTTCTTTAACATTTCTTCGTTGCATTCTGACTATGAGTAATTTAGATATATAAAGTTTAATGCCTAATACAGCTGTTCACTGAAACTCTAATGGGAGACATGAAACCGGTCCTTATTTTTCTAAAGCTTTGCCAAATGAAATTTTCTCTCTATTTTCCTTTTACTCCTAACATGGCCTATATATACACTGGCGATCAAAATTAGAGAACAATTTATAAACAATTGAACAGTTCTGAAATAATGTCATCTTCACTGCTCAACAGTTGAAGGAGTTTTTGTCCTGTCTATACCATGCTACCAGAACACCTTTTCCACAAAATAACTAAGGCATTTAAAAAAAAAAACATTATTTTGCAGAAAACACACCGATTAAAATTAGAGAACACTTTCAGATACCTCCCAGTTATTGGTGTTAATCTGGCACCTGGTGCTATTTTCCTTGATCTGTCAACCCCTATTTAACTGGCAGCCTAACTTCTAGTTTCACTGACTCTGCAAGATGGTGGGCCATTCTAAAGTGACTGAAAGCCTCCGGCAGCAGGTTGTCCAGATGAAGGCCAAAGGGACGACCCTATCAGCCATAGCAAGACAAGTTGGTCGTTCCAAATCTGTGATTTCAAGAATATTGAATCTTTACAACATCACAAACTCATTCAAGTCCGCCAAGAAGGCTGGTCGTCCACGGAAGACAAATACAAGAGAGGACAGGATACTGCGGAGGATCTCAATGGGCAATCGTTTCCACACTGCAGCTGGAATTGCTCACCAGTTCAGCGCTGCACAGGGTAAGGATCTGTCTCGTCATACAGTGTCTCGACATTTAAGAGCATTTGGACTGAAAGCCCACTCTGCAGTGACCAAACCTCTCATTAGCAGAAAGAATCAAAAGGCTAGACTAAGCATGTTGTGTGGACAGAGGAGAACTGGTCCAAAGTTCACTTCAGTGATGAAAGCAAGTTTAATTTATTTGGGTCCGATGGGAAACATTATGTTCGGCGACAAACTGGAGAAAGACTGAACCAAAAGTGTATAAAGAAGTCAATGAAAAGTGGAGGAGGAAGTGTCATGGTTTGGGGCATGTTTTCTGCAGCAGGAGTTGGGCCTCTTATACAGCTACATGGCAGAGTGAATGCAAATGTTTATCAGAACCTTCTTCAACAACATATGGTTCCTTCCCTGCGTTCATCACCCAATCAGCCCGCACTGTTCATGCAGGACATGATGCCTTAGTTATTTTGTGGAAAAGGTGTTCTGGTAGCATGGTATAGACAGGACAAAAAAGAGAAGAGAGGTCCTCCTGGCTCACCCCATCCCCTGGGTCGCTCTCTACATCCGCTCAATCATGCCCAGCTTCTTCTTTTCTGTGGTGGCCGCAGGGGTGAAAGACACGGCTATGAATCAGCAGCTGAAATAGATGCATACATCACATGCTAATGAATCAATGTGTCATAACAGCTGTTTTGAGCTAGAATTCTCATATTGACGTAGGACCCCTGATGTAATACAGGAACAAGTGGCGATTTGGGAGGACGATGTTTTAGTCCGAGCTTTGACCTATTTGCTTTATTTGGCACTGTAGTATCTGCTCTAAATATCTTGCTAGATTTTCCATTATGCGTGCGCCTATACATAGCATGACATGGGGAAATGAGATGATGACAGAGAGATTTTAGCCTCATATCAGCTTCATTTGCATTTTCAGCACTATGTAAGATGTAGTGTTGTCATGTCTGCATTCTAGCTCATTTGTTTTAGTCTATTATTTGCCTTCAAATGCCTGCTAACGTGAGAGCAATTGACAGACATGCTGTTTCACCCTCAGGCCTTAAAGGCAAAACCTATTTTTGCAGAATCCTGCAGATGGCACTAGTGGACTTTTCTGCTGCAACAACAGGACAAGCAAAATACTGCCACCTACTGTCCATTACTCACTTTTATCCAATTCAGCTTTAATACATGATTCTTGTGACATGATTTCTTTCATGTAATAATGATTAAAAATAAAGAATTCTAAATCACTGTTTTGAACTCTTCACACAAATTTATTCAGCAGGAAAAATCTGAGCATGTACTCTACATAGACAAAAGTTTGTGGACACCTGACCATAGGATTAGTATGTGCTTTTTAAACATCCCGTCCCACATTTGGTCCCCATTTGCTGTTATAATAACCTCCACTCTTCTGGAAAAATATTGTAATAGCTTTAGGAGTGTGCTTTTGGAGATTTGTGCTCGTTCAGCTACAAGGATATCAGTAAACTCAAGTACTGATGTAGGTGAGGTGAGGAGGCCTGGGGTGCAGTCAGCATTACAATTCATTCCAAATGTGTTTGACAGGGCATAAACCTGATTAAGTAAACCATGTTCGATAGCAGCAGCTTGTCCCTGAGTCACACAATAAATCTGCAACCAGTTAACAGATGAAATATTCACATACCTAATCCCTGTAATCTCCCAGATAAGGGTTAGTTTTAAAGTAACCAACAGTGTAATGTTTAACAGTTTGCGAATGACTCATAATGTATATGAAATAATATTAATATATAATAATATAATAATAAATATATAATATAATAATGCATCCTAATTCACTTGTTCAATGACAAACAAGTCATTCATAAGCAGATCATAATTGATGGCACCTGTATTTATAGCAGCTAGTTTCGAACTAATGAATCATTTGATTGTTAATCATAAATATAATAATATATTACGTGACAGGCAGTCATTCATGCAATACAAAATCATGATCTTTCCAAACAGCTACGTCAATTACTGTACGATATTCGGCAAGCAAACATTTATTTATCAATCGCTGGACATTTATTTAAGCTGAAATCAAACATTTAAGCATTTCAGCATTTATTAAATGATCAATTTGAAATCTTAGTAGGCACCAATCAGAGGCCACTTTTTGATGATGTCATCAAAAATACAAAACACTTAAATATTGAATAAAAAATATGACACCATTTTCCCTCTCAAATTCAATTTACAAAATACTATTTAATATTTGAAATACATGTATCATAAATATGAATATAAATATGTGTGTGTATGTGTGTGTGTGTGTGTGTGTGTGTGTGTGTGTGTGTGTGTGTGTGTGTGTGCATGTGTGTATAGTCAGGTACTGATGTAGGTGAGGTGAGGAGGCCTGGGATGCAGTCAGTGTTCCAATTGCTCAGATGTCCAATGCCAACTGCAGTGTGACTGGAATTCCCAAATTGTCAGACACACAATTGTGATTGTTAAATGAAATTGTAATTGTTATGCCTCAAATACATTTAAAACTTCTGTTAATGGTTGAATTTATGAATCTAGAATTAATAATAAAAAATAAACTTGAGGAAAGTAGAAGCTCAGTGTTTTTTTTTACCACCAGGTGGCCACTGCTGGGCTCTTGAGCAAGGCCCCTCATTTGCAAAGTTTTATAAATTTAACATCTGTCAGGCTTATGTTTGCCAAATGACAGAAACGTAAATGTAAATGAGTTACATTCAGGTTCAAACACATTCTGTAAGGGAGAATGGTTGTTATAAATAGCCTCTAGGTTGCGGGTGAACCCACCATTCCACCAATTCCAGCAACAGAAATGTTAATATTTCGTATGAGCTTCACTTATATTTTTTTATAATACATATTTTTACTTGGGTTTTCAAACTGTTAGATGTTCTGTAAGTATGTGAGGCATTTCAATCCGATAGCATGGCGTCGGTGATCATTTTCTCAAGCTAGACTACATTTCTGAGAATTGTTTGTAAGCAATTAGGAAAACGCTGTAATTTACTTAAAGGGGAAAAACAAAACAAACATCCTTTAATTACTCGGTGAATCTAATTGCTATCTACATAATTAGATAATTAGATACAATACTCCTACACTCTTGTTTCTGTGGTTTACCCTTCAGCATATGGACAGAAAAAAAGGCAGATTTTCACTATTAGAACTATTTTGTTGTATAAATTATCATGAACACAAATCCAATGATTTATAGAACTTGAAATAATAAATGTGCAGAGATGAAATCAGACGGATGTTGACAGGAATCAGACTCTCTGTCTGTCTCTCTCTCTCTCACACACACACACACACACACACACACACACACACACATAGGGTTTCTGAAGTGTAATAAATGAAGTGTGCTATTGTTATGTAAATTCTGGAGAGTAAAGCATGCACGGCTCAGCGGTGAGGTCCAGCTGGTCGCCGTGGGGTTTCATCCATCAGGTCAGTCAGCCTTGGCGGATCTGACCCTACTTTCACAATACCTCCTAACTAAGGGGCTGCATGAATTACGCCAATTTATGAAGATCTTCAGTGTGCGCATTAGCATCGGACTCTGAAAAAACGTCATTAGTGCCACATCTGGAATTTTATACACGGACAACGACTGCGTATACAGAATAAGGGCGTTTAATGACAATATTAAAACAACCTCATCAATCAATCAAGTTTATTATTCAGTTATTCAGCTTTTTATTTAGACTTCTACTGCAACTCCATTGGCACAAACCATGAGGATACTTTATCCAGAATAAAATGTGATTAAACACTAATTAAATACATTCAACCATCACAATACTGTTCTATTATTAAGTTTTTAGTATAGGATAAGCCCCCAAATGTGGTTAACTAGCAGTCATGCAAATGGCAGGACAATGAAATGAATGACATTTTAATGTATGCTAAATTGTGTAATGAATCATTTTCCTTTAATCTCATCATCAGTCATCTCTGTCATCTGTCCTATTACTGAGAACAAAGAAACAGAAAAGTAAAAAAATACTTGACTTCTTCCCAGGATCTTTAGGACATTTTGTAATGATGCAGGTTTTTGAAAATGTGGAGACGCTTGAATGAAATGAAATACAGTTTATTGTACCCAAAGGAAATTTCCGTTGGACTCGAGGTGTTCACATTAACAAAAGCATTAGATCCATAAACAACAAAAAATCACAGAATAGTAAAAAAAAAAAAAACCAATGATAAATGGGTTCATAAAAAAATGCAGATAAGAAATGATGATGGTTTATGATGATGATGTCGATGATGAAGGTTGCTTTACTGATGTTTAAAATGTCTTTAAAATTTTACATGACATGCATACACTTTATAGACAAAAGTATTGGGACACCTGATTTGTCCAGCCATATGTGTTCCTCCTCAAAATACTTATCGCAGAAATTGTAGGCACACAATTGTATAAAAATGTCTTCGGATACTTAGCATTAAATATTCTCAGCATGATAAATGAGCTCCATGAAGATCTGCTAAACATGGCTTGGAGTAAAAGATTGTGGGTTGTCTGCTATAGATCTCAACCCTAGTGAACACCTTTGGGATTATTTGGAGCGCTGACTGCACCCCAGGCCTTCTCACCTCACCTACATCAGTACCTGACTTTACTAACACCCTTGTTTGTGAATGAACACAAATCTCCACAAGCACACTTTGAAATCTAGTAGAACATCTTCACAGAAGATGGAGGTTATTATAACAGAAAACCATGGGTACTATTTGTGGAACGCAATGTTCAGTATATATATATTGTGGAGGGCACTGTTATAATATATATATATATATATATATATATATATATATATATATATATATATATACAGTGCCCTCCACAATTATTGGCACCCCTGTTTAAGATGTGGTCGTGGACTTCAAAAAATTCTCCTTTTTTTTTTTAAACAACATAGAACCCAAATGCAAAAAAAGAGAAAAATCCAACCTTTCATTTAAGTACATTACTTTGGTGGTAAAAAAAATCACACATTTAGAAAAAAAAAAAAAACCTTGAAATCATGTGTGCCACAATTATTGGCACCCCTGATGTTAATACTTTGTACAACCTCCTTTTGCCAACAAGACAGCACTTAATCTCCTCCTATAACATTTCACAAGATTGGAGAACACAGAGAGAGGGATTTTTGACCATTCTTCTTTGCACAATCTTTCTAGATCATCCAGTGTCCTGGGTCCTCTCTTATGCACTCTTCTCTTTAGCTCGCCCCACAGGTTTTCGATTGGGTTGAGGTCTGGGGACTGAGATGGCCATGGGAGGACCTTGAGTTTGTGACTGCTGAACCACTTTTGTGTAGATTTTGCCACATGTTTTGGATCATTATCCTGCTGAAAGACCCAATGACGACCCATCTTCAGCTTTCTGGCAGAGGCCATCAGGTTTTTATTTAAAATATCCTGGTACTTCAAAGCGTTCATAATGCCATGCACCCTAACAAGGTTCCCAGGGCCTTTGGAAGAGAAACAGGCCCACAGCATCACAGATCCTCCACCATTCTTCACGGTGGGCATGAGGTGCTTTTCGGCATACTCATCTTTTGTTTTACGCCAGACCCACTTAGAGTGTTTGTTGCCAAAAAGCTCAATCTTAGTCTCATCTGACCAAAGCACACGATCCCAGTTGAAGTCCCAGTACCGCTTAGCAAACTCCAGACGTTTACGTTTGTGAGTGTTAGTGAGAAAAGGCTTTTTCCTTGCATGCCTCCCAAACAGCTTGTTGGCATGTAGAGAGCGTCTGATGGTTGTTTTGGAGACTCTGTGACCCCAAGATGCCACTCTTTGATGCAATTCTGTGACGGTGAGCTTGGGAAATTTTTTTACTTCTCTTACCATCCTCCTCACTGTGCGTTGTGGCAAGATAAACTTGGGACCTCTTCCAGCCTTGTTTGTCACTGTTCCAGTTGTTTTAACTTTCTTAATGATTCCTCTGACTGTAGATACCGGCAAGTTAAGGCGAGTGGCTATTTTCTTGTAGCCATTGCCTGACTTATGAAGGTCGACACACATCTGCCTTACTTGAATGGTGTGTTCTCTTGTCTTTGCCATGTTGACAAATGGGTAAGAGAATTAGGCCTCTGTGTCACGTCATATTTATACCCCAGGGAAACAGGAAATCATGAATTACTAATTAAAAGTCCCTAGATACCCTGACCAACCTTAGCAACTACAGAAAAATATATAAAAAAAAAAAACAATTAAATTTTTCAGAGGAATTGTTAGGGGTGCCAATAATTGTGGGACACATGATTTCAAGTTTTTTTTTTTTTCTAAATGTATGATTTTTTTTACCACCAAAGTAATGTACTTAAATGAAAGGTTGGATTTTTCTCTTTTTTTGCATTTGGGTTCTATGTTTTAAAAAAAAGGAGAATTTTTAGAAGTCCACGACCACATCTTAAACAGGGGTGCCAATAATTGTGGAGGGAATGCCATTGGCTTTCACATATACCAGCACTTGTATCAGTATTGCTATTGATATTGATGATATTGTTTTCAAAAGCACTTGGTATTGGATTGAAGCAATAATAAGTCGTATCCCTCCTCCCTAGTATATGAGCTTTTGCTCTTCTCTCACACATACAATAAATACACCAATATGACCTTTAACAATGCTCTCTTCTGTAAAGATCCTTACATAGTATAAATTCATATAATCCTTAATACATAGACATTTTCACAACTCAAACTTGTACCAAGTGCTTTTTCTCGAAGCGTGATATTCAGTACGGTGGTCCTGGATAAATAGCCTCTTTAAAAAGTGCTGAGTAGATGATTGTGTGTGTTGCGAGTGATTGAGCTGGGAGGACAGGAATGACAAATGCGCAAACTACCACCCAGGGATGAAGTTTTATCACTGGCAGGGGTTGTGAGAATGTGAGCAGGTTTTTTTTTTTTTTTTTTTTTAATATGTAAGCGCTATACTTATTGACAGTGCTGTGATTTACAGAAGTGATGCTGCATAAAGCCTAATGGTTGCTCTGCTCTGCTCTGCTCTGGGAATGAAAGCATCCAATTTCAGCCCCTAAATCAAGTGCAGTGGGAGATTACACACCTGCCTGCATGTGCCATCGTGAAGATTGAAACATAGACAATGCTACATTGCTCTAAAACATTTGCAGTTATGAAAAATATTAATAAGCAGATGCTGATGTTGAAGTGTGATGAAAGATTTGGAACTTAATTATAAATCAATGTTATGGATTTCTGTTGCTTCAGTGTCATGTGATTTAATCTCTCACATATTAATAAATCGTGGCAGGACATTATGATATGTATTATTATGAAACCAACTCAATATGTGGGAAAATAATTCTAATTAAATTTATTTTATTTATCAAAAAAATGAATAAATACTAATTTGGATCTTTTTGTGATGTACAATTTTTTCTTTGTCTTTAATTTTTCATTTTCTTTCTTTCTTTCTTTCTTTCTTTCTTTCTTTCTTTCTTTCTTTCTTTCTTTCTTTCTTTCTTTCTTTCTTTCTACCAATCATTTTTTTTCTTTAATTTTATGCTGTTAAACCTTGGTTTTATTGGTGCAATTTGTCGAAACGGCAATAAAATGTGACATAGAAATAAATAAATATAATAAAAATTCTTTAAAACCTGTGACATAAAAATGAATTAAAAAAATCAAAATTATGCTTATACACAGGAAACCACTAAAAACAATAAAAACGGGTAAAAACTTAATTTTGGCCTTATAACATCTCGGTGTATTTCTCCACCAAAACACAAAACATGTCGAAAAATGTAATCTGCATTATTCTGGTGTATCTCACACAAGAAACACAATGAGCCCTTGAAGAATTCATTTCCATTATGACAGCAGCTGCTGCGGTTCAACCCGCCGTTATTCTTGCACGTGTCATTAGACTTGTGTTAATGATCGTGCACTAATTACCGTGATTAATTACCTTAATAAGCCGACATTAAGACCTCGATGACAGGCGGACTAATCGCTCCGTCCGGACAGAGATGATCTACCGCACATCGTCCCACAGAGCCTTAGAAATGATGATATGTTTCCTCATATGTGCCTTTCATATCAACTTCCAGACAATCAGACGGGTGAATTATGCACAGCTGAAATGCATTGTTTGGATTTTGGCCTCGTTATAAAAAATATAAATAAGCAGAGGCTGTCATTTTATCTATCTATCTATCTATCTATCTATCTATCTATCTATCTATCTATCTATCTATCTATCTATCTATCTATCTATCTATCTATCTATCTAGCTAGCTAGCTAGCTAGATAATTAGCTAGCTAGCTAGATAACTAGCTAACAAGTCACCCTGATACCATCTCCCATTTTTCTCACTTTTCTTTCTTTCTATCATTTCTTTCTTTTTTCTTTCTCAAGCCATTATCAGAGAATATCATGATGAGCTCGGTCATTTGCTGACAAATAATGTGTTGTATGACAAATAGTATCAAATGGTAAAAACTTTATATTCTACAATTTTTGTTAGGATTATCGATAGGGACTGTAATATTTTGTAATATTATCTAATATTTTGGACATCAATTGATCTTAGTGTAATTAATGCACTATAAGCATAATAAAATAATATAGCTACAGTATTACTCTCTAATCTTTTCCTGAATATATTCTGTTATCAGACAGACTGAATGTCTGAACAGTCTTCCGGGTTTATTAAGTAAATACTGGAAAAAGCAGGATGAGGCAGAGGGAAATGTACTTATCTTTAAGGACAAATTACTTCAGGAAGAGATCCTTTGTAAATCCGCTGATCGCACAATAAAAGGGATTTGCTTTTATTTTTCACTCCATTAATCCAAGCCAGTATCCGATTGTGGTTATGGCAGGTCAGAGAAGGACAGCTGTATTGTATTGGACTGATGTGTGTGTTTGTGTGTGTGTGTGTGTGTGTGTGTGTGTGTGTGTGTGTGTGTGTGTGTGTGTGTGTGTGTGAGAGAGAGAGAGAGAGAGAGAGAGAGAGAGAGAGAGAGAATTTTATAAATGTTGCCAGGCATTTCTGGTAAAGAGCCATTCAAGATTTTACTCAGACCCAGATGTCATAATTTCTATTATTTTCTTTCTTTCTTTCTTTCTTTCTTTCTTTCTTTCTTTCTTTCTTTCTTTCTTTCTTTCTTTCTTTCTTTCTTTCTTTCTTTCTTTCTTTCTTTCTTTCTTTCTTTCTTATTATATATAATTTTTTTTCTTTTTATTTATCATCATTTCTTTCTTTCTTTCTTTCTTTCTTGCTTTCTTGTCAATTATATGGCCATCATTTTTTAAACGATGATTTGGATTTTTTTGGAGCAAAGAACCCTAAATGGACTTTTATAATCACCCCAAACTTCGTGTTTCCCCCCCAGATCTATAACCGATGACTTTATTGTAGCACATTCTCATAGATCTCAGTAACACTTAAGTATTAAGTAAGTATGACAAGTTCAATCTGACAAAGTAGGCCATTATTTACTGTGATGCTTAGTATTAATATGCAAGTAAATACACTATGGAATCTTTCTTTTATTGTTTTGTTTTCATTAAATCAAAGTCAATAGATTTTTTTGTTGAGGAAGATGTGGAGGTGGAAGCTATCTGTTATGTATGTTTATTTTATTTTAGGTTTAATGGCTCTAGCTCACAAAATCAGTTCACAAAATCCATTATTCATGCAAAATACAGTTGTATAATATGGCTTGTGCAGTTCTTTAAGTTCAATTTTTTATATGTTTTATTGGCCAGAATAAAAGCCAACTACCAGTCTAATGTAAATAATTGTAGCTGTAAATATAGATGTAGACAGGAACGCTAAGCAACAATACAGAAAGCATATTTCAAACAATATCGGACCATCTAGTCTCCACTACCTCAAATAGAGCAATGCTGAAAAATGATTCCACCAATGCAATACTGAGAAATGATAAGAGCAATCACGTTGCTGGAAGGTAATGATGGCACTTATATGAGGCAATTTTCTTCACACGACAAAACACAGAGCTACAGCCACAGACCTAACGGATCACAACAACTCGGCAGCGTCTCCCGAACCAGCGGAGCTCGGCAGCCGTTTCTCAGTGTGCTCAGGGTCGGGATGGGATTAGAATTCCACAATATTGACTTTGTATAATTAGAGGGGGTCATTAGGTCTCTCGCTATTCAAGGCCTTAAAAAAAAAAAAGATTCTGCCACCGGAATGCCGGTGCGCTAGCGACTCATTCTCCCCATGCTGAAATTAAATCGGGGCTTTAATGTGAAAAGGGAGGTGTAGCTAATGAAACAGAAGGGGCTTGGGCACAGCCTGGGACTTGGAGTCAGCCAGGCTTATTCTGGCAAAATTAGACTCCTGGAAGACCTCACGGAAATGTTGGCTTGTTAGAGAAAAGCAAAGTGTTTTCGTGTATATCTCATTTTGGATTTATGGCATACAGTATAGAAATGACAGTAAACTTTTTATGGCTTTCTGACTGTACCATTAGCATATAAACATATATAAAAAAAAATTTGTAAGGCCTTAAATAGCATATATACAGTACATCAAAACTGGAACACTTTCAGAAAATATACAACTCAGATATATATATATATATATATATATATATATATATATATATATATATATAATATATATATATATATATATATATATATATAATCCAATATCTGAGTTACTGTTAAAAAAATAAAATAAAGGAATGATTTACAAGGTTGCAAAAAAGTACTAGTTTTATATTTGGTCTTCCAGCCTTCAGGGATATGTGGGGTGTGCGATTGACCTCATGAAGAGTGATTGAGCTGCTGACCCTATGATGACCCTCTTATCTATGCTATCATCTGTGCTGGTAAAATAACTCAAACCCAGCCAAACCTGAAGGCTTTTTGACTCCATTTCTAGCACCAGGCTAGAAAGCCAGTCCCACTTCTTTAATATAATTTGTATTTAAATAAATGTATTTAAAAAAATATTAAAAAATTATATTTCCTTGCCTGTATACAATGATATATAATCATACAGTTCCATATTAAATGTTTATTTTGCACATAAATCCAAGGCCTCTCTTCAGGAACAAGGAAGTAAAATTCAGGCTCTGAGTGTGTTTTTATTTTTTGCAAGATGCCACAAAGAATTTGTATTTTTTTTAATTCTGTTGGTTATATGCTTACTGTGCTTCAGGAGAGGGGATGTGATTGAGTATGTGTACAAAGTGCAAGTAAAAAAAACCTTTACAATCAAATCTCAAACAGGTTCTGCTATGCATTAATACAGAAAAATATTCAGCTTAATTCTGCTTTCAGCCTTACCAAAATAAACAGTACACTTCTTTTCGCTTCTGATCATCATCACTGCACCCCGCAACATCGTATATCTGCTATAAATGGACATTTGGTGCAACCCAGATGAGGATGGGTTCCCTCTTGAGTCTGGTTCCTCTCAAGGTTTCTTCCTTATGCCATCTCGGGGAGTTTTTCCTTGCCACAGTCGCCACCGGCTCACTCATCAGGGACAAACTTACTCATAAAGAACATATTCATTTTTACTCACCACATTATCTGTGTAAAGCTGCTTTGAGACAATGTTCATTGTTAAAAGCGCTATACAAATGAAAATGAATTGAATTGAAAAGATAAATAGAACAAATATACATTTTTATTTAAACTAATATAGAACAAATTTTTCCTATAAGTTCCTATAAGTTTATTCCTCATTATTACACAAGTGGTGACAGTGGCATAGAAAAGATACGATGAGGAAGAAACCTATAGAGGAACCAGGATTGAACCGAAACCAATTTTCATCTGGGTGACACCGAATGTTCATTCATTACAGTTCCATCATTGTTGAGGTTATCAACTGTTCCCTGATTGACACTTGAATGCTAAACTATTAAATGGTTTTAAACCATTGCACCAAATACTTTGTATGCATTCTGTAATGGGATGGTGTTTGATATTTCTGGTACTATTGCAGCCAAGATGATAGATTTCTCATGTCCACAGATTAGGACCTCAAGAACGTAAATATCATTAGACCAATCAACAATGCAGATCTCATATAAACCCAAGATGGAGCCAAAAGCCGAAAACGCACAATGATGTGGCTTCATTGCACTATACCGATTTGTAATAAATGTATCGCTGTCTCGCTGAGGCTTCAGTAAAGCAACCAGTGCTGTCAGTATAAAGGGAAGGCCTCGTTGGCTTCGATTTATGACCCCAATATCCAGCGAGAAGGCAAACGCGAAGAGATGTATTAAGCTATTAAGAGTCCAATCTTCAGTTTAATGTTCAGTTCAATAAACACTTACGTCTATCTCCATGTGTGACAGCGTACTATATATGAAGCTGTTACAGACCAAAAGTGCCATTTGTTATAGCAAAATGTGCAAAGTCATCTTCAGTGCAAATGCATTCATTTTCTGAATGTGCACTGGATGTTGAATGCTTGTTGAGATTTTATTTGTCAGGTTATAGATTATGTCTTTTTTCTTTTGTATGCAAGCTTCAGCAAGACTATATAGTAAGCTAAGTACTTATCAGTTAGTTTACATGAAAACGTCCTCAAATCCACACTGGTATTTATTAGTGGAGATAAAACTAAACCTAAACTCCTTCGTACAAAACTCCAATTTCGTCCATCGTTGCTTTATGGGGAACGTGTAGAAATGCATATGTTGTATATTGTATATCATTTTCACAATATGCATGCATGCGGTCTTAGTGTTGTCACCTCCCATCACCAGATCCCACCTATCATTCAGCTATTATCCATTACATGAAAGCTACCAATCAGTTAGTGATGAATCTTTGAATTTCTTTAATAAAAAAATGTCATTTAGTTCATTTCGCTCCTTTGTTCAGAAATAAAACTGTTACATTTTCTATAAGCAGATCCCCCAACAGGTCTAGCTGACGAAGTTTACAGTGAAATGAGAAGTTTCTCCAGAACCCTGGTGCTACATAAACCATGTAGCTCCATCACACAACATAGAGCTACATTACAGGACACAGAGCTAAGGAAAACACAGAAAATGCATCCCGGCAACCGAGTGCAAACCGTGCAGACAAAATACATTGCAAACAGATAACATGGGACAGTGTAATACAGATACACAAAACATGAAATAGCGCAGACTAGTGAACATACTCTATAATATGTTATACAACGTGCAAAAGAGAACCGTAAACAACAGTGTACTAGTAAACATGAACACATTGTTGTGTTTCAATAATTTATATATTTATATATACCTTCATAGCATCTATGGGAGTCATGTGACAAAAGAACGAACGACTCGGACCAAAGAAATCATGAAAGGAACTTCAAACTCTGTGCAATGCACTGCAGAGTGTATATTGGAGTCGTGTGACAAAAGAACGAACGACTCAGAATAGACGAGTGTCCAGAGGTGAACTACTCAATTCTGTTTTCTTGTACATAACCTTCAAAGAGTTTGAGATGATTTGCTTATTACCCGTCCAGTAGAAAATGAACTCATTGAGACTACTCGTTCTTCTGAGTCACATTAAAGACTTCAGAATCATATAATCGTTCATGAACGACCCGTCACTACAACCATTGAAGGCTAAAACCTGGTTCCAAGAAAGCCTAGTGTATTTTGCTGCTCATGCTGCATCACAGGGAAATGTAACACACACGAACACAGAAAACTGTCCTTTTCTGCATTTATGAGAATAAAGACACCCATAATTAGATAAACTATTTTTGTACTTGTCAATGAAAAAAAAGAGTATAATGTCTGATTTCGCTCTTTTGGTTCTTGACCATCGATGGTTGGGATTCAGATTTTTCCTTTGAAATAGGGTAAACACCTTTCTGTCATGCCACCCAGAAGTCAATGTTTTGTATATTTTTAAGCAAAATACTACTTGTAAAACTTTTCACATACATTATATGGACAAAAGTTTGTGGACACCTGATTGCTATGTTTAAGTATTGGTATTTTCCGAACATTCCATTCTGTATTTAGTCCCAATTTACTGCTATAATAATCTCCAGTCTTCTGTAAAAATGTTCCACTACATTTTGAAGTGCGCTTGTAGAGTTTGTTGGATGATTATAGGGTAAGCATCCCAAAGGTGTTCGGTAGTGTTGATGTCTGGGCTCTATAGATCTTTGGACCATTTAAGATCTTACACTCCAAGCTATGTAATCCATATTTTTATGGAGCTGACTTTGTGCTTAGCTACAGTGGTGTGCTGGAACAGGTTAGGGTCTTCTGGATGAAGTGAAGGAATCATTTTATAATACCACATCCATTTTGTGCACCTCTAAGTTTATGGTAAGAGTTTTGGGAAGAACCACATATGGCTGCAAAAGTCAGGTGTCCCAGCGCTTTTGTCTATTTAGTGAATAATAAATATGCAAAATAAAATTCTAAATGTCTGCTTGTAGACCATACACATATAATAATGTTAAATATTTAAAATAAAATAAAAAACACATTATACAAGCGACATATGTTTTTATTTTAATTGCACCCTATACTAACCACCTTTTATATTTAGATTTGAGATTAGATTCAAAAGTCATTCAAATGGTAAAAATACGTTTTGTATGCAAAGATGGCGTGCCACAAAGAGCTCTCTGACAACACAAACATGACAGACGACCTCACATTCTATTCAGGATCACTGATCCAGAACTTGTTATGGGTTGGAGCATGAAAAAAAACATGATTCAGAAACAGGAGAACAAAAAGACCTCAGTCGTGCCCTGGTTTTGCTTCAAGCCCTTAGAATACACTATTGCCTTTTACAAGACTCCTGCAGGTGGAATACTAACAAAATAATCATAGTTACAGCATGAGATTGGGTATTGATCCAAATAAATTGAGAGAGTTCACACTGAAAAAAGATTGTAGAATTTGCAGGATTTGGCCATGATTCTATCATAAAGCAAAGTGATATAAAACATAACACATAAGGGGATGATCAAATAGCTGCTAGAGCTTTTATCAATAGTGTTCTGATAATGGGAAGACGTCAATGTCCATTAGGGTCAGACAGCATATGTCACAGCTCAGTCAGATGGTGCTTTAGTCTCAGAGGGAATATACCATCTACAGCTGGCCTGCACACACATGCTTATAGACTGGAGAAAGGGGTGGACAAGTCAGGGGTATAATGAAGGATGGGGGGGGTGATGGTGTAAGCAGGAGTGATTTTAAGACCGGGCAAGGAATGTAATAAATGTACAACTAGGAGTATATCTTGGAAACGAGCACATATAAAAGAGGATGGACATGTTTTAATTAGTAATACAGGTGTCTTTATATGGAAAGAGATTAAACGAACTGAAATGGACAAGGTTAATGGATTTCTTTTCAGTTGTTCATAAGCTAAATTTACATTTACAGCATTAGGCAGACGACCTCATCCAGAGCTACTTGTATGTATCTCATTTTTTTTTACAACTGAGCAGCTATGGGGTTACAGGCTTTGCTCAGGGGCCCAGAAGTGGCAGCTTGTTGTGGCAGGGATTTGAACTCGCACCCTTCAGATCCAAAGTCCAATGCTTTAACCATGAAGCTACCACCTCCCTAAAATGAAGGACTGAATAAGTTGAACTCTCAAAAGATGTTTAATCAGCAGAGGTCGCAGTGCGAGGGGGTTCCTCGGCTTTCCATCGATCGAGGCGTGTTTATCTTCAACCGTGTGACCTGGAAGTTGATCACATCCATTAAAAACAAAGAGTCCATTGCCCCTGAGACAGTTTAGAGGAAAAGGGTCATCTGGTTATCTAAATCTATCTGGTCAGAGAACAAGGGCAGAGTAGCACCAATTAAACAAAAGTGACACCTGAATTGGCTTGAATTTATTTTTTGCAGGAATGATCGCTTTCACAATGCGAGATATCTACCACTTCTTTAGTTCATCCAACCTTGTAATGAACAGGATTGCATTGTCTTTTTCCACTGTGCTTTATCTCACTAGAGACCACTCGTACATTAGAAATAAGAAAGCTGGTGTTTCGGTTCCCTGATGGCGCATCAAGATATTTTGATGGACTACTGCATAGCTGCTAATATTCCCTGACCAGCTCAGGCAATGGCATCATCTCCACTTTGTGGTCAGGGCTAGTGGGGTGTAAATGCACAGTTCAAGTGAACCCTTGAATTGATTGAAATAATGATACAACGCATTTGACTCCTGATGAAGTCTGATGTTTGGAGCTGCTCTCAGTCTTTTTTTGCTCTATCCTTAAATAGGTTTAATATTTCACCACAAACCAATATTTCCCCTTTTTTATTCTTCGCTAAAAGCTAGCGTAAGTGCAGGACCAATTCAGTGAGACGTCGACTCACAGAGACCGAGACTGGCTTGTTCCAAGGAACTGGGGTGGGCAAAGTACACAAACCAGGTATTTAAAATAGAGATACACTCAGTCAAATTAAAAGTACAAAAGTATTTGCTTTTAAATGTACTTAAGTATATAAAGTACTTATTATTATGGTTATGATGTTTCTATTATCACAAGACTCTTTGCTTAATCAACTCAGTTTATGTGGAAAGACTCTAATGTTGCTCTCAGCACCCCGATCTAATAATGAAATGATAATAATGAGTCAAACACTGAGTGATATCTATTGAAATTATCACAAACAAAATTATACCAGTTAAAAAATTTTTTTTTACAAATTAGATCATGGTTGTTGTGAAGAGTTCGAGTCAGGAGTTTCTTCCATCATTTATTCCTCTCAAAATGTTCTGCTTGCTGTTGAACTGATGCTGAACTGTATGTTAAGTTTTTATCCTCATAATTAAAAAAGAAAGACTGCTTTCTCAAAAGGTAATTGGGTGATAAGAAAGATATTTAACTTTGAAATGTAGTGAAGTTAAAATAAAAGTCTCACCAAAAAGAAATGCTTTAATAAAGTAAAGATACGTAAAAAAGCTACTTAAGTGCAGTAACAAATTTACTTTGTTACTGTCCACCACTGCCAATGAAGTAGATTTCATCTCTATTTTGCATCTTTGAGCCTATAATAAACAATTTACCCGACCAACCATACATGTATTTCACCATAGGCATAATTTATTACCATAGGTATTCCACCAAAGACATAATAGGCCTAGTGATAGTGGTTAAAGTGTTGGACTTCTGATCAGAAGGTCATAAGTTCAAATCCCAGCACCACCAAACTGGGCCCTTGAGCAAGACCCCTTTACCCTCAACAGCTCAAGTTGTATAAATTAGTTCATTATAAGTCTTTCTGGATAAAGGCGTCTGCCAAATGCCGTGAATGCGTTACTGCAGAATTACATATCGATACTTCCTTCTGTTTTCATTTAAAGGGCAACAGACACTTTATTTAACTCCTGCGCAAACTGAAGTCCATACACGAGACCTACTTGTGGAGTGTGATACCTAGAACTGCAATATAAAGCTGAAGATTGCTTGAATGAACACGAGGACACAGAAAGTAGTTTCTTCGAACAGGATATTATCCGAATGGAAAACGAATACGAGCTCTTATCTCAAAACTCACTAATCCCAGGAACAAATGTAGGCAGATTTGTCTGGGATTAGCCACATGTTCCACCCCACGGTACCTCTGTAACCCCTTGCTAAAGTGATCCCTAATCCGCACAATTTACAGCGGCCTTATTAAACAGCGATACAAGATGTGCTCAAGCTCGATGGGAATCAGGTCGGCATTTCAGCAGGTAGTAATCTCTGTCTCGCTCTCACTGATCTGACCACATGAACTTGTTTTTTTGTTGCTAAACCCCTTTGGAGCGGTTAGATGGGATGAGAAAACACACTCGCACAAAGGGATTATGATAATTTATGGGACGCGTGTATGTGGAACTGCCTGTGAAGCCTCAAGTCTGAATTCTCATTAAAACCTTCCGGGTGCCTTTTGAGACAAGGTGTAACAGCAGGTTGATTTTTTAAGTGCGATTGTCTCATCTGATCTGCGTTTGGGGGCTTTAATCGGGTGTACATAACTTAATTACATTTATGGAGAATGGAGATGTCATGTCATGTTGGCGGTACAGCTGATTAGCATCGCCCTAAACAATTAGCCCACCGTCTGGCAGTCATACAAGCAGCAGGAGTACAACACAAAGAACAGGGTCAGAACAAAAGCAATACCGCTTTGACCCGAGGAGCAGAAACAAACGTAGTGTTGCTACAGAAATGCAATAAAATCGATTCATTCATGTTTCCTTGAGCAACAGCTGCAAGAGTCAACTCTGTGTTGTGTTGACTAACCAATGGCTCCCAATTAGTAGTGTAAAGTATTTGTGCCTACTTTCTAGTAGCCAAAGATATAAGGAACTGTTCCTCTCGACTCAATTTTAAGTTATGATTCAACATCTGTGCTTTTTACTGCACTATATATTAAACTTATGAATTTGTTAACTGAAGATACCTTTTTAAAAAGATTGTTTTTCTACTTCCTCTTTTTTTTCACCGACTTAGAGAACTTTGCTTCATTCTGGCATGTTAAAGAGGCTGTTGTGTTGATGGTTAATGCGAGTATTGAGGTGTACAATTTGATTTGAATGTTAGGAAATAAAACATCAAAAAGTTTTTTCCAAGGACTGGAGTTAAATACTCAAAAACTGTTCAAATAGATTCTCTAAAAATTTTACTCAGGTCACATTCCATTTGGTTGAGTTTTTACTTGTAATGGTGTAAATATTCTCTTTTTTTCCAAGTATAAGTTTCAGGTACTATTTACATCTCTGCCCAATATGAATGGTGAATGATATAATTGTCATGAATTGTCATATTCTATAAAAGAAAAATACATGTGCTTTAAATAGGCCATAAAATACAGCATGGCATGCTGTTACAGGAAAACAATTAACATAGAGGTGATTATTTATTTATTTTATGAAACCATTTTTTATAAAATATCTATTTGATCATTTATATTAGAAGTACAATCATATAATATTCAAGTTAAGATACACTGCAAAGACAAAAGTTTGTGGACACCTGACCATAAGTTTGGTATGTGTTTTTGAACATCCCATTCCACATTTTGTCCCTATTTTCTTGTATAATAACCTCCACTCTTCTGGGAAGATGTTCCACTAGATTTTGGAGTGTATCTGTGGAGATTTGTGATGATTCAGCTACAATGGTTTTAGTAAAGTCAGGTATTGATGGAGGTGAGATGAGGAGGTCTGGGGTGCAATCAGTGTTCCAATTCACCCCAAAGGAGTTCAGTAGGGTTGCGGTCAGAACTCTATAGAAGGCCACACAGGATCTTTCACTCCAACCAATACAAAGCGTATCTTCATAGAGCCCAGTTTGTGCACATTGGGCCTACAAGTTCAAGTGAAGGGAAAATTTTATGCTATCACAACAAAAGACAAGGAAGAACCACATATAGTTGGAAAAAGTCAGGTGTCCCAAGTTATTTTTTTTCAGTAAACTAATAGTTTTATATTATAACAGCTTTCGTTCTCCAGAAGTACACTGCAGGATATTGTATGTTTTTTCACAGCAAAGTACTTTTACAGTATGGCCTCCTTCTGTCTCATAAGATTTAAAGGTATATATCGAGGCAATGTGCCATAGCATAATAAGGGGAATATGAAAAGTAAGTATGATTTATTGCACAGACCACACGTGTTTAAAACCGGCTGTAAATCCTGACCTGCCTCATTGCCTTCAATTCATCTTCAATTTATTAGAATTGCAGAAATATATATAAGTTTAATGAACCCTCTTTTTTTTTTATTCATTCATTTTAACTATGAACATTTTCCTGGACAGGATCAGAGTACATTATTTATTTATTTATTTATTTATTTATTTATTTATTTATTTATTTATTTATTTTTTTCTTTCTTTCTTTCTTTCTTTCTTTCTTTCTTTCTTTCTTTCTTTCTTTCTTTCTTTCTTTCTTTCTACCCATCATTTAATGCTGTTGAAACAGTTGTTTCACACACACACACACACACACACACACACACACACACACACACACACACACACACACACACACACACACACACAAAACCCTGCATGACCTGTTCAGCAGAAAAGAGTGAAGTTTGTAGGCTTAGAAATATTTACTTTTATATTTACTAAATCTGTATATTTGTAACAAAAAAAAAATATTAAGCGAAAGATCACTTACAACTTTAATATAACGAAGATCGAATTTATTGCTGGTCTTCTTATGTATGATTTATTTTTTTTTTTTACGTTTTTTTTTTTTTTTGTCTTTAGACCTTAGACCAGGGGTGCACACACAAATGACCAAGCCAATATGATCTACCTACTATAAAAATGCATAAATAAATATCTATTTTTTAATGTCATGTGATCTACCTTTGCAATTGACTGGTAGATCGCGATCGACGTATTGGGCACCCCTGCCCTAGACCTTGCTGTCTAAGAATTCTTTTCACTCATGCTCAGACCGAAGAATTGTTGTCATTGTCTGTCGCTTTCCAACTCATTGTGTAGTAATTAAGGGGTCATCTGGGCTGCTCCTAAAGCATTAGCGCAAACTGAAGATGTCAGATCCTGACTAAACATATGGATCAACACTGCACTGCAAGGAGACACTCAGTAATGTAGCTGTCTTAAATATTCATGAGAAATAGCAAGAAACATGCTTTTCTTTCTAATAGGATTCATATATTGCATGTTGTCTAATTATAAATATTTCTACTAATAATACTTGCTGATTATTATTCAGTATTTAAAAAAAAATGGTCTGTTTAAACCAGAGATTCCCAAACTAGAGCTCGAAGGTCACCATGGACCAAGGCCAACTTCCACAGTTTGGCAAAGCAATATATATACGAAGAGCTGCAAAAACTTAAGTAGAAGTACCTACCTTTGTGAGCAGCTATTCACTGGAATGAACTTGAAAGAAGCAAACTTTGTCAGAAAGTCAGCTGCAGCCCAATTTGTAAAAACCTTGAAGAATGAGGACCAGCTTCATGTCTATCATTAGAGGTATTTATTGTAGCTGTCTATAAATGGGAGTGTTTCTAGGTTTTCATATTACTACACCAACCAGGAATGACATTATGACCACCTGAATAATATTGTGTTGGTCCCCTTTTTGCTGCCAAAACAGTTCTGACCCATCAAGCATTAACAGCATTAACTTCTTCAGCAGTTTGAGCTACAGGAGCTCGTCTTTTGGATCGTTCCACACGGACCAGCCTTTGCTCCCCACTTGCATCAGTGAGTTTCGGCCATCCATGACCCTGTAGCTGGTTCACCACTGTTCTATCCTTGGACCACTTTTGATAGATACTGACCACTGCAGACTTGGAAACACCCCACAAGAGCTGCAGTTTTGGAGATGCTCAGACCCAGTCATCTAGCCATCTTGTCAAACTCGCTTAAATCCTTACCCTTGCCAATTTTTCCTGCTTCTAACACGTCAACCTTGACAACAACTTGCTGCCTAAATATAACAAAAAATACTAAACTAAAAATATAACATGTCATGTTATAAATAATCGGTGTACGTTTCAGTGATCTTAAAATATTTTGAAAATCATACTGCATTAGTGACTCATATTACAGAATCATGCTTTGTTATAATTTATTTATTTATTAATTATTTATTTTTCAATAGTAAAAAATCGAATGAGGGAAACCGTGGCACCTTAAATTTTAATATAATACAGTTTGCTATAATAATGATTTGGTATCATTTATTTTTCACAATCAAGTTTGATTTTTGGAAAAAGTTTGGGCATCTCTGAAGCAAACTATCATATCTACAATTTCCCGTTGTTTTTAATCTCAAAAGCCTGAGATGAGGCAATGCGTGGCACGAAGCGTGGTGTTCTTCTTTAATAAGAAGACTGCTCGAAGCTAAATGCGTGGGCTGCACACCGAAAGAGTTCTAATTGAAATGTAACACTCGCTGCTCTTTATATTGTCCCGTTGGACAGCCCCATCTTTCACAAGATTAACTATCTGCATCTGTAATCTTGTTGCCTCCTGGTGCATACACCAATCCTGGAAACACAACCTGGGGAAAAAGGAATGCTACCTTGCGTCATGTGTACTGTAGCTGCCACCAAATGAACTCATCAGCAGAAAAGGATGACGGCCGACTGCTATCTCGAGACACAGAGCGTAGCAGCACAAATAAAGCCTTAGTGCTCATTAGGGTTTCATAATAAACATTGCTTTGACCCCAGTAGGAAATAAATCACCTGTGCCGCTCACTGGCCCTGACCTCAGGGTCACGCTTTTATAGATGGATACTTCATCATTCAACAATCTGCTCTTTCTGAACACAAAAGGCACCCAACTGCTTGGGGTGACCTTGTTCCATGATCCTTGGAAACAACTTTCATTGATAAAACAAACAAGGAAAATTCATTTTTAACGAATTGTAAAAAAAAAAAAGTGCATTCCAAACCGCTGCTGTTCAATCCTTATAACACGTAATTGGTTCTCCTTCATCCCCAAGCATGCCCCTAATCATCATGCTTGGACTTGGAACCATTGATTGTCATGACAACATGCCTAAACCCAGTCGTCCTTTGAATTATGTCATAATGATCATTCTTTAGTGCAAACGGATGGTTTCAAGTACCAAAATATTTCTATTAAAAGAAAGATCACATATTGTAGCTTGTATCTCTCAGCTTGAATCATTCTCAAAATGCAATGACGTGTTCTTAAAATGTTATTTATAAACTACATATTACATCAAGGCATCACAAATAAAACGTAATATAATAGTAGAAAACCAATAAAATGCCCAGGTTGGTCTCTGGGTTTAAATAGCACATTTCTGTGCTATTAAGAAGTGGATACATGTGACCTTTTGACCCTGCTCTGGTCACATCTGTTCCCTGAGAATGGAAACCAAAGAATAAATCACATTGTACAGCAGGGTATTCAGCACCAGTGGCCATTCAGTGCATTATAGAGATTATATCAAAGATAATATACAATTATAAACATCATGCCTTAGACAGATAGAGGCAGTAAGTATTTAATATATATATATATATTTGTCATTAAGTCCCATGAAGGATGCCATTTCTTTTTAACAAAAAGCAGTGGAGTCTATAAACAGTAGATATTGATGATAACTGTATTTGTTTAAAATACACCACCTAAATACTGACATTTCACACACAGATATTTCATTCCTTTGACCCAATCAACCAACCAATCCAAACCAACCAATCCACCAACCAACCAAACAACTAATCCACCAACCAACCAAACAACCAACCAATCAACCAACCAACCCACAAACAAACAAACCAACCAACCAACAAACAAACCCACCAACCAACTAACCAACCAACCAACAAACCAACCACCAACCAACCAACCAACCAACCAACCAACCAACCAACCAACCAACCAACCCACCAACCAACCAACCAACCCACAGACAAATTCACCATCCAACCAACCGAACAAAAAACAAACATCTCCAATAGGTGTTAATAGGTTATAGTAGGTGTTAAGTCAATATTGTGGGTATCAATCAGTGGTGGATGAAATACAAAAAACATGTAGTTCAGTAAAAAAAAGAGAAACTCTGTAAAATATTACTACAGTAAAAGTAAAAGTTATTTCTTTAAACTTTTACTTGAGTAAAAGTACAAAAGTGTTTGCCTTCAAATGTACCTAAGAATCCAATATACTCTGATTTCTTATGGCTATAATGTTCCTATTGTTATTTTTTTTCAGAAGACTCTTGTTTAATCAACTCAGTTTATGTGAACATTTTACTTTTAGCACAACAGTCTATCAATAGAATTATATAAAAGAGTCAGATACTAATTAAAATTATAAATATCTATTAAAAGGATCGTTAGCCCAAACCTTCTTTTCAACTTCTTTAACAAAATTCGCTCAAATGAGGCCATGGGTGTTGAGGCAAGTTAGAATTTAGAGATTCTTCAATATGTTCTGAACTGTATGTTCGTGCTAAGTAGATACCACCAAGCAGCAACTGCATGCTGGACCAGTCAAGTTTTTATCCACTCATAAATAAAAAGGAACGATTGTTACATTACGACTAACAAGTTACATTTACTTTGTTACTGTCCACCATTGGTATTAATTTAGTAGTGTAGGTGTTCATTCAGTAGCGTGGCTATAAATTTAGTAGTGTAGGCGTTAATTGAGCATTTTTTTTGTGTTACTTTAGTGTAGATGTTAATTTAGTAGTGTGGGGGTTAATATAGTAGTTTAGATAATAGTTCAGTAGTATGTGTATGTGTCGGTAGTGTTACCTTTTAATTCAGTATTGTGCATATTTATTCAGAAGAGTAGCTGTTAATATAGTATTGTTTGTGTTAATTGAGTAGTGTGTGTGTTAATTAATAGCATACATATTTATTTAGCAATGTAGCTGTCGATTCAGTATTTTCTGTGTTTATTCACGATAGGTGTTAATTCCAATAACATTTCAATTCAGTAACATTTGTATTAATACAGTAGCATAGTTGTTAATTCAGTAGTGTGGGTATTAATTCAGTAGCGTTAGTGTTAATTCAGTAGCATGGGTAATATTTCAATAATGTTGGTGTTAATTCAGTAGTGTAGGTTTTAATTCAGTGTAGGTTTTTTAACCGTTTTTAACAGTTTATTCTCTTCATTTTGTAGCGTTTCTCTTGGCTGCGCTGCTTCCAGTACGTGTATGTGGATGTTAGATTTTTTGTCCAATCAGATTTCAGCCTCAATCAATCTAATCTGCCCAGGACCTTCAAAGTCAGTACTGCTGGCCTTTTTACCATAGAGAATATTATCAATGAGTCTGTTTCTTTAACCAATCAGATTTCATATTTGCCTCACAGGGCCAGAAAACTGGCCCAGAATAGCGGCAACAGTTTTCCAATCTCTGATTGGTTGGTCAGAGGGAAACTGTTACAGCCAAGTTCAACTGGCAAAACACATCTGTAGCGCGCTGCACACATTAATACATTAGAGTTAGACTTTTTATGCCTACAGAGGAAGAAAAATTAATTTGGTTTCGGACATACTTAAAAATCCATTTTCCAGAAAAGCTAGACATCGTGAAGACCCCAACCCTGAAGCTAGCTAGCTTGTCTCAGCCCGGTAAAGGGTTTGTCCACCACTTCCAGACCAGTAAATACGAGCGGTACCACTGGATTACAGCCTCTGAGGAGCGGTGCAAATTATGATTCTGCATCTCTGGTGAGTAGGTTGTATTTTATTTACATTTTGATGTTTTTGTCATGTTATTAGTCAAACATTGGTTCTGAACTGCTCCAGATGATGTTGGTGGCACAGTTGCAATTGTAGTGTGGAGGTTTGGAGCTTGCTTTAGTAAAATGTTATTCACCCTCCATATGTGAAATACCTCTCTCTCTGTAATACCACACGTTTTTGTACAGCATTGATGCTTTCTATAATTGCGACGTGATAGTGGTGGTATTAAGAGGTGGATTAAAGTTGGGTATGTCCCCACTGATGGCCCAGGTACCAGGTTCTGTAGATGTTAATTCAGTATTGTCGGTTTGAATGTATTATGTAGGTGTTAATACAGTATTGTACATATTAATTTATTCTGTAGGTGTTGGTTTAGTATTGTAGGTGTGTATTTGGTATTGGTGTTCAATACCATAGGTGTTAGCTTAGTATTTTATGTGTTAATTCAGTACTATGGGTGTTAGCTTAGTATTGTAGTTGTTAATTCTGTAATGTAGGTGTTAAAGTACTTCTGCACATGTTAATATAGTTGTGTAGGAGTTAGTTCAGTATTGTAGGTGTTGATTGAGTATTTATTATATATAAATTGGTATTTTACCTTTGTTAGTGTGTTCATTTCTTTTGTAGCTGTTAGTTTAGTATTGGTGTTAATTCAGAACTTTGCATGTTATTTCAGCTTTTTATGTCTTAACTTAGTTCTGTAGGTGTTATTTAGTTCTGCATGTGTTAAGTAGTTCTGTAGGTGCTAGTTTTGTATTGTAGGTGTTCATTCACTACTGTAGTTGTTGGTTCAGTACTGTTATTTGTGTAGGTGATAATTCAGTATTGTAAATGTAAATTTAGTTCTATAAGTGTTAATTGCAGTATTTTATGTGTCAACTTGTTATCTTGTAGGTGATAAATCATCACTGCAGGTGTTAGTTTAGTGTTGTAGGTGTTATTTCAGTGCTGTATGTATTAATTCAGTACCATATGTTTTCTGTGGGTGTTTTGATTTATGCTGTAGGTAATAATTGTATTCTGTAGATGATCATTCAGTACAGTGGGTGTTAGTTTAGTATTGTCCGTGTTTTTTCAGTACTGTAGGTGTTACTTCAGTATTTTATGTGTTAACTTAGTTCTGTAGGTGTTATTTAGTTCTGCAGGTGTTCATTCTGTATTGTCGGTGTTATTTCAGTACTGTAGGTGTTCATTCAGTACCGTAGGTGTATTTAGTTCGGCAGATGTTAAGTAGTTCTGTAGGTGCTAGTTTTGTATTGTAGGTGTTAATTCACTATTGTAGTTGTTGGTTCAGTACTGTTATTTGTGTAGGTGATAATTCAGTATTGTAAATGTTAAGTTAGTTCTATAAGTGTTAATTGCAGTATTTTATGTGTCAACTTGTTAACTTGTAGGTGATAATTCATTACTGCAGGTGTTAGTTTAGTGTTGTAGGTGTTATTTCAGTGCTGTATGTATTAATTTAGTACCGTAGGTGTTCTGTAGATGTTTTGATTTATGCTGTAGGTAATAATTGTTTTCTGTAGGTGATAATTCAGTACAGTGGGTGTTAGATTAGTATTGTCGGTGTTATTTCAGTACTATAGGTGTTAATTCAGAACTAATTTATATTCAAAACTGTACGTGTTATTTAAGTATTTTTGTGTTTACTTAGTTCTGCAGGTGTTCATTCTGTATTGTAGGTGTTCATTCACTACTGTAGTTGTTGGTTCAGTACTGTTATTTGTGTAGGTGATAATTCAGTATTGTGGATGTAAATTTAGTTCTATAAGTGTTAATTGCAGTATTTTGTGTTATCTTGTAGGTGATAATTCATTACTGCAGGTGTTAGTTTAGTATTGTAGGTGTTATTTCAGTACTGTATGTATTAATTCAGTACCATAAGTGTTTTGTGGGTGTTTTAATTTACGTTGTAGGTAATAATTGTATTGTGTAGGTGTTATTTCAGTACAGTGGGTGTTAGTTTAGTATTGTCGGTGTTATTTCAGTACTGTAGGTGTGTAATTCAGAACTATTCATATTCAGAACTGTATGAAGTTATTTCAGTGCTATAGGTTAAGTAATGTAGTAATCTTATTTCATATTCGGATCTTATTTTTGCTGTCCCACACCAGTTCTGAAAACATCTGATTTGTTGATATATTGTGTAAACAACAAACAAAGCTCAGGAAACAACATAAATCACTTTAATTGCATTCCCACCCTGGCTACATGACATTTCCCACACTCAGTGCTTTGGTAGTGAATGTTTGAGCAGAGCTACAGTGGGGATGAAACACGCCTTCAGCTGCGACCCTCCAATCACACGGAGCATCAAGATGCGCTCATGGAGAAGCAGTGCAGCACACGGAGAAGATCTTCCCCTGGGGAAAGTCACCGAGAGGAAGACAGAAACACGGAACATTTATTAGGAGCGCTGGATCTTTCATTTATTGTCATTTAGTCTGTTTTTAATGCAGTTTTTTTGACGCGTAGAGGTACAGACATGAACCTGGAGACTCGTCGCTCACTTTCTCGGCCCTTTAGATTGAACCCAGTAACTTCTTGAACACAATGGTGTCCTTCAGACTCCCTTTAGAGGGATGGCAGGTTCTCGGGAAGCTCCGCCGGAGCATTGGAGACTCGCACCCAGACTTGTAGGCATGCTGTGGCTCGGTGTGGCGTGCGCGTCCCTCCTGTGTCTCTTGCGCTGCTGCGGGTCAGAAGGGACGCAAAGTTTCGGCCTGAGTCGCGCCGAGGCGCCGCTCGGTGAGGGACGATACGGCGGGACGGAGGCGATGGGAGACGCAGACGGGAGGATGATGGTGAGAAGGAGGAGGAGGAAGAAGAGAAGCGCGGGGGACGGCGAGGACGCGGACGTGGACGCGGATGGCTCGGCCGAGGAAAAGGACTGGCGCGCCGCGCGCCGTCTGCCGCACGCGCTCATCATCGGCGTGAAGAAAGGCGGCACGCGCGCGCTGCTCGAGTTCCTGCGGCTTCACCCGGACGTGCGCGCGCTCGGATCCGAGCCGCACTTCTTCGACCGGCACTACGCGCGCGGCCTCACCTGGTACAGGTAAGTGTGTGGGTGTGTGTGTGTGTGTGTGTGCGCGCGCGCGCGCGCGCCCGTGCGTGGGTGTGAATATTGACATTTATGGTCCAACACTGTTAGATGAATAGATCAGATTTCAGACATGGGCAAAAAAGTTTTCGACATGGGCAGATAGAAAATATAAGACATGGGGTAGGTTTATAGACATTGGGAGGCAATATTTTAGTCACAAGAAGGGTAAAAAATGTTTGACATTGGGTAGTTAAAAGGGAAAGTAGAAGGTTTTAGACATGGGGCAGGTACAGTAGAAGGTTTGGGACATTGGGTAGGTAAAAGGGTTTTAGACATGGTGCAGGTAGATGTTTTAAATAGGGGTAGGTATAAGGTTTGGGATACGGGATTGGGTAGGTAGAAGGTTTGGGACATGGGGACATGGAAAGGGTAAAGGTTTTTAGACATGGGGTAGATAGAAATGTTTATTCATGGGTATAGACATGGGTTGGATAATGGGTTTTAGACAGTTTCAAACATGGGGTACGTAAACATTTTTTTACATTAGGTTGTTAAAAGAGAGAGTAGGAGGTTTGGGACATCGGGTAGGTAGAAGGTTTGTGAAATGGGGTAGGTTGGAATTTTTCATATGCAGAGGAGGGACATGAGTTATATCGGTAGGAGAATGCTGAGGATGGAGCCTACCAGGAAGGAGGAAAAGAGGAAGACCAAGGAGGAGGTTTATGGATGTGGTGATGGAAGACATGCAGGTTGGTGTGACAGAGGCAGATGTAGAGGACAGAGGGGTATGGAGACGGATTATCCGCTGTGGCGACCCCTTATGGAAGAAGCCGAAAGAAGAAGAAGAAGAAGAAGAAGGTTTAAATGGGGAGGAGAAGGTTTCAGATATGGGTTAAGTAGAAGTTTTAATTGGGGGAGTTAAAGATTTTAGATATGGGGTTGGTAGAAGATTTTAGACATGGAGAGGATAGAGCATTTGGTACATGAGCAAAAAGTTTTAGAAATGGGGTAGGTAGAAGTTTTTAGACAGGGATGGATAGAAAGTTTTATTCATGGGATAAGTAGAAAGTTTTAGATATGTGGTAGGTAAAAGTTTTTGACATGGGAAAGATAAAAAGTTTTAAATGGGGTATGTAGAGGGTTTTAGACATGGGCTTGGTAGAAGTTTTTTTAGACATAGGGTAGAAAAAAGGTCTTGGACAGGGCGTGGGTAGCATGTTTTATAGTTAATTTGAGTTTTATTTTCTCAATGTCAGGCAATTTTTAATGCTTGTATCAGTCACCTGTAAAATATTTACAAAATAAACCATTAAAAATCTTTGCTCGGTTGCAGGTTCACTGGCATAGACTTGTGTTTTCAGTGTCTTTGCTTCTTATTTAAAGGACAAAAGTTTGTACTAAATTGTACAAAGTCGCTCTGCGGTGCACAACCTAGTAATTGTGGTTACTATGGTTACCCATGTACTATAGCTAGAGCAATTAATTAAGATACAACAAAAAGTCTTGAAAACATTTTTTTGTTAGTTTCATTTCATATTAAAAGGTAAAATTTGGAGTGAATTGAAATTCAAATAAAGGGTTTATTTTTATTTTTTTGCATTAAAGAGAAAAAGGTGACATATAGATTTTAGTGTACACCGAACACTACAACTATTTCACTATGGGTTACTATGACAGTGTTAGTATTTATTCTTCACTGTAAGTGTTAATTAAACACTGCTGGGGGTTTTTCAGCATTATGGGTTCTCCTGTGCACAGCAGGCCTGCATGCAGGGCCAAGATCTGACCTTGCATTGGTTAAATAGGAAGACATGACCAGAGACTTGAGTGTGTAAGATAATCTCGGAGTCCAGCAGAGTTTGATAATAATCCTGCTCTTACACACCTGATTCTACTCGTCGTTTAAATGACCAGGTTTCGGAGGTGTGTACGAGCATGAATGTGCTGGATGTACAGAGTTGATCTCGACTGTTCCACAGTGCAGGATTGACGTGAAACAGGAAATAGCATTGCAGCAGTGTCGTTGAGGGAAAGGAACACTGTAATCTCTCCAGACTTAATTCTCATGACTGGATCATTTTTTTTGCACCAATCATCTTTGGGACAGATGTTAGATTAGACCAAGAGTCCGGCTTCTCTAAATCGCATAATACATGTGACAGTGAAATTCTAGTTGATAATGTTTGTAAGTCACATTTTTTAAATCTTATCAGAAAAGCTTTTTTATTCTGTATATTTTAGGTTGAGTAAATAAAAGGTTCATTTAAATGAAATAAAAAGCCATTGAATATTCAGTCGATAAGCCAAGCCAAAGAATTTTATAGCCTATTTAACACCATCAGTCTCTGGTTGTTCAGAGGTGACAAAACCCTATTATTTACCTTTTAGCTCTTTGACTAATTGCTTTGTCAATTCACACTTGATTAGAATTCAACCCTGGCCCCCATTAGACACACCCAGATGCACAAATCTTTACAATCTTTACACATCCAGTTTACACACCCTCTAATACAGAGCTGCAAACCACTTGTTAATCATTTTTAAGATTTTTTTTCTTTTCTTCATATTACAGAATCAAGACGCAACGAATGGTAAAACAAGACATTCCGATATACAGCATTACACTGAACAAAATTGATCTGGTAATGGACTTGCTGTTAGATTTTTTTTCCCTTTTGCTCCAATATTCATTATGGTCATAATAAGGGGTGGGGGGGGGGGGGGGGGGGGGGGTTGTGTAGGGGGTGTTTGATGTAGACACAGACACCCTGAGCTTCATACACAGAAGATGTATGAGCAGAGATGGGCCAGATTGTCATCTCCTCAGGAACAGATGGACCCCACAGCATGGCCACACCACTTGACATTCTAGTGAGTCCTGTCAATTGATCTTTAACCCAAGTCACTTTTTCCACTGGCGATGATGATGTGCGCCAGGCACTTCATAAGGTCAGGGGAGCTCGTGGACAAGTCAGCCTGCAATGCTCAAGCGTCGGAGCGAAAAGGTCGTTAATCATGAAACCAGGAGTAGATTGAAATCTATAGATCCAAAGGGGAAAAGGTCTTCTGCAAAAAAAAAAAGAAAAAACAAGTTAAATCTCCAAGAAAGTCTTAAACAAGACGGGGTGATAGATGAAGTTCCTGAGCTCATGGCCTGTTTCGGATCGATCACCCTCGGCGCTTGACCTTGAGCTCGATGCGAGCGGTGAGCTTTGGTCAGCGCAGATTCAGTTACAATTAGCAAGAAGCTCCATCCTGCTGAGGCATAAAACCCACACGCAGGCTACTAGCTCATGTTTCAACATGGTAACACTGTCACTTTCCTGTAAGGAAGCGATTTGCCATAACGCTTTTTTGATCTGTGCACCGCCTGGAAACCTGCAGGCAAATTTAGTTTTTGCTACATAGTCGTATTAGCGCTTTCCGTGAGCATGCTTGAGTGTGTTTTCCCCCCTTTAGCAACATGTTCATGGAATGTCCTGAGAGAGCGTTAAAACACCCATAGGTGTACATTTTCACTTTCCGGCCAATCAATATTATTGATTTTGGCACACCGGAGAGACAGGAGGGTTTAACCTGTAGGACTGGGGAACCTGGTAAGATAAGAGCACATTTATTTTGCAATTTTGCAATTTAAAAAAGAGGCTTTTACTTGTCATATGTACAGTGAAGTTCTTTTTTCGCATATCCCAGCAATAAGAAGCTGGTGTCAGAGAGCAAAGTCAGCCATGATACAGCACCCCTGGAGCATAGAGGAGTTAAGGGCCTCGCTCAAAGGCCCAAAAGTGTTAGCATAAAATTAATTCTCATCTGCATGCACATGTGGATTAATTATTTTCCTCAAAGTTCTACAAACTATACACCATACTGACAACAAAGCACCTCTGGCATCAATTACAGCCTCAAGCCTTTTTGAGTATGATGCTACGAGCTTGGTACACCTCCTGTATTTCTGGTCAGTTTCCCCCATTCTTCTTTGCAGAACCCCCATCCATCAGGTTGGATGGTGAATGACGGTGCGTGGCTATTTTTAGATTTCTCCAGAGATGTTCAATCGGGTTCAAGTCTGGGCTCTGGCTGGGCCACTCAAGGACATTCACAGAGTTGTCCAGTAGCCACTCCTTTTTTTGATCTTGGCTGTGTGCTTAGGGTCATTGTCCTGTTAAAAGATGAACTGTCGCCCTTGTATGAGGCCTAGTCTCTAAAGCAGGTTTTCATCAAGGATGCCTCTGTACATTGCTGCATTCATCTTTCCCTCAATCCTGACTAGTTTTCCAGTTCCTGGTGCTGAAAAACATCCCCACAGCATGATGCTGCCACCACCATGCTTCACTGCAGGGATGGAATTGGCCGGTGATGAGCGGTGCCTGGTTTCCTCCAGACATGACACTTGGCATTCAGGAGAAAGAGTAAAATTTTTGTTTCTCATAGTCTTAAAGTATATATGGCATATGCCTTTTACTGAGGAATGGCTTCTGTTTGGCCACTTTACCATACAGGCTTTATTGGTGGAAAGCTGCAGAGATGGCTCTTCTTCTGGAAGGTTCTTCTCTCTCCACAGAAAAACGCTGGAGCTCTTTCAGAGTGAACATCGGGTTCTTGATCACCTCCCTGTTTAAGGCCCTTCTCCCCCGATAGCTCAGTTTGACCGGGCAGCCAGCTCTAAGTAGAGTCCTGGTGGTTCCGAACATCTTCCATTTACGGATGATAGAGGCCTTTGTGCTCAATGGGACCTTCAATAGAGCAGACATTTTCTGTACCCTTCCCCAGATCTGTTCTTCGATACAATCCTGTCCTGGAGGTCTACACACAATTCATTGGACATCATAGCTTGGTTCTCTGACATGCAATGTTAACTGTGGGACTTTATTTAGACAGGTGTGTGCCTTTCCATATCATGTCCAATCAACTGATTTTACCACAGGTGGACTCCAAACAAGTTGTAGAAACATCTCAAGGATGATCAGTGTAAACATGATGCACCTATATGATAATTAATTTAATCCATTTTGGAATACATCTGTAACATGGAAAAAAGTGAATCGATGTAAATACTTTCCTGATGCGCTGTATATCAATAGTCATGATATTATGTACGAGGTCACATTTTTCACAGAAATAGAATAATAATCAGCCGGTAATTCGGCTTGCTCGGTAAAAGAGGACAAACTATGCAACGTTTCTCCATACAATAAGCGAGAGTTATCTCACTCTCCCGCCTCAATCTAGTTTAGTATTTCCTTCATGACTATTTGATAAGTCTGTGCTGGAGGCAAGGTGAATTGTTTGAGATTGCCATGAATTATTGATATTTTCTCCCGATATTACAGCTACAACACTTTTCTACATATTTACATCCAAATGGCTTCAGACCAGTCCTACAGTAAATGTAATGCATGTGATTTGCATTATGGAACCTTTTAAAGAAAATGTGTTTGTTGGGAAACTCATAGCTGAGCAAAAAAACCGAGTTCAGTTTTAAATGGCATCATTAGAACATGAAAATGAGATAATTCCTGGAATCTTTCATATCCCAGTTCAGCATTCAAACCTGGAATAAATGCGTCTTGCGTCAGGAAGGAGTTCGACTGCCGTGTGAAACGTTCACTATATTACTCCAAACAGATCGTTTAATGCAAGGAATAATATCTCCTAAGATGTGTCGCTTGTCTGTACGAGGGGAGCAGGTGTGATTGAAAGCAGGAATATGCGATAGTTCATGAAATCGCCATAAGGCCTTGACACTCAGTTTATAATTCATCTCTCATTAGTTTCCTCACAGTGAGTGTGGGGGATGAGTAGGGGGTTGGGACGGGTGTAATCTGCACCCCTCTATGATGATGGATGTGTATGGGAAGTGGAAAGGGCATAGTTACAATTGACTGGAACATTAATGACTGAATTGGCTGGCTGGACCAAGCACACACACACACACACACACACACACACACACACACACACACACACACACACACACACACACATAAAAAAACCCCTCATGAATAAATAAATAAATATATATATATATATATATATATATATATATATATATATATATATATATATATAGAGAGAGAGAGAGAGAGAGAGAGAGAGAGAGAGAGAGAGAGAGAGGGAGAGAGAGGGAGAGAGAGTGCTACAAAATAATAAACTCCACCAAAATGTTTTTTTTTCATCACTGATCATTTGTTTTACTGATGTGCCAAGTCTCAAATCAATCACAATAATCCACCGTGATGGACAACACCCGGCAATTACCACCGTCCGTGTGGAAACATGCAAAAGTTTTGTTTTGTGTCATGTTGATTTACTTATTTACTTTAAGACATTTGCAAGAACATTTTTGATTAAAATGGTTTCATTAATAACAAAGTATAATGTAAGAAAATATACATTCGCATAAAGCATCCATATTTGTCCATGCCCATGTTGATTAAAAAATATTAATTCGAGGTACATTTAGAACAGATAAAAATGTGCGATTTAGTTGCGATTAATAACTCATGAAAATCATGCAATTAATCACGATTTAAAATTGAAATATTACATATATGATTATATTAGGGCTGGTAAAATTCATTGGTGCATCGGTTTAAAAAAGTGGGCACCGGATACCATGCATTTGTATCATGATGCATCACTTTTAACATATTTGGATCTGTAAAAAACTATTAATTTAAATATATAATCATTAGTAGATGCGTTATACTTTTATTATTTAGATGTTGATTAATGTGTTACCAATATTTTCTATGTAGATTGTTTTCTTTTTACTAAACTTTAGTTTATTATGACGTATCACAACATTACGGAGATCGAGGCGTGTTCTGAGAGTCACATAGAACAGAGATTAACATGGCAGAGGTAGAGCTGCATCTTCCTGGTTCAGAACAGCAAAAGAAAGCTGGGTTTTATTTATTTATTCATTACTTTTTTTTGCACTACAAAGGCCTGTGTGTGTGAAAGGGCCATGCTTTGGAAGACAGAAATCACTTAAGTAAAATTATCATTTGCTGTCTGTTTGAAACAAAGAAATAAAAGTGAACTATCTGTACCATATTGAATTGCATATCGTGTTGAATTAAATGGAAATCAGATCGCACCGCATCGGTGGCTGCTTCAATTGTATCTTCAATGTATCGTATCGTTGGCTATGCATCGAGATGCGAATTACATCGTTATGGAGATGCACATCCCTAATATTCACGATATCCATGATACTATATTTCCTATTCCAAAGCTTTACTCAATACACTTTTCAATATTTTGAATAGATGTTTTTTTTTTTAACTGAAACTTTGTCTCATTGCATATATTATATAATTGGTTTGCATTTAGCTCAGAGATACAACACACAGTTCACAACTTAATGTACACGTGTAGGAGTTCCTTTGTGAGGAAAAAAACCCCAACAACAACAACAACATATAAAGTAACATATAATCCAATCTGTAAGAAGTAGGAAAATGTGACATGAAAAGAAGACAGCCTAATTGGCTTGTGTGTGTATGTGTGTGTGTGTGCACAGCAGGCAGCTGATGAGGCTGTGGAATGGCCCATCTACACACTCCACCTGCCCCCCTTTTACCAGCTGAGACCCACATTACCATATACCCCCATCCCGATCAATACCCACGGCACCATTTGGAGAACAGGCCAAAAATGCAGCCTCAATTAGGAGCAACCTATCTGCTCCTCTGAGCTGCTGGGACATCACACAGCATGAAGCTGTACTGCGGTAGACAACGAGGGGAAGCCACAGAGCTTCTAGTACAAACTGCTATGGGTGCCGTGAAGAATCATCAGCGTTTGTGGCAACGTTGTACAAACAACGCGTTATTAATCTTCTGAGATCAGGGTTTACTCTTAGCAGCTTGAGTGAGAGTGAACATGTCAGAACAAATGTATTTATTTTCAAAGACTTGTTACACAATACAAGAATTGACTGCACAGGGATGTACGTTACTACTGTGCAAAAGTTTGTGGACACCTTACAATAACATTGGTATGTGCCTTTTGAACATAAGATTTTGTCCTCTTTTGCTCTTATAATAACCTCCATTCTTCTGGAAAGATGCTTGAATTTGGAGTGTCTGTGTGGAAATTTTAAGGGTGTTACTCAAGTCAGGTACTGGTGTGGGTGAGGTGAAGAGACCTGGGGGGATCATCCCATGATGTTCAGTAGGGTTAAGCTCATCTTCCACTCAAACCCATTTAAACCATATCTTGATGGAGCTCACACTGAGGCATCGTCATACTGGAACAGGTTTGGGTCTCGTCTTCTTCAAGTGAAGAAATTCTGATGCTACTGCATCCAACTATGTGGTTTAGATAAGAACTAGATATAGCTTGAAAAATCAGCTGTCCCAATACTTTTGTCCAATTAGTCTACCATTGAGAGATTAAAAGGTCAGGTTTGTGTTCTTTCAAACTCGAGCTTTTAAACAGCAAAAGCCTCAGAAATCAGTGACTTTGTCTTTGGTTAATATTTGTATAGATAAAAGGCAGGTTCAGCTTTCGACTGGCAGCTCGGCTCTTATCTCAGTATTTTTTTCTCTGCTCAGCGTAAACGGATCCTCATGCGCTCCAGCGTTACGGACATGTCCGGTTCGTTCATGTACGCTCCTTTTTTTTTTTTACGCACGATCATTCGTGTTATCTACAGGAATTGTCAATATAAAGTAATCTGGTGGTACAGGTCAGCGAGTAAATAATTAATGGACTGCTCTAATAGACTTGCTGGCTCCATAATAAGTATAGGCGAAGCTACGAGTGTTTAGGCTAAGTGCTTTCTCAGATGAAGTCATTGATAATGCCGCGTGACTCGAGGCCTGCTGTATCGATAAGAACTCATGCTGCAGCGAGCAGGAACACAGAAAGCATTGTATTTCACATACTTAGGTATTTGACTAACCTTTTGCATGATTCTTGTTTTAATTGTTAGGGCTTTGTGTTTTTTTGTTATATACACCTATTAAATCATATCCCTCTGTTATAAAAAAGCGTATGTTAGCTGTAGTTACTTTCTGAAGCAGGTGGACTGCAGGAGGTGCATTAAACCCAGAGGGCCTTTAAGGCACTTCATTCAAATGAGTCCATCTGCTGCCCCAAGTGAGAGACCAAAGTAAGACACAAGCACATGAATGAGATTTTTTTTTGCCTTATCTGCTTGTAACCCTGAACCGATCGATCCATCAGCTTGTAGCACTTCGTATACACTTTATAGAAGTGAACTCAAAATGCAGTCGGGTTTTCGTTTTAGTTTGCAGCCAATAAGTGACACAAGAACCAGTGATCAGCTGCAGGACAATAAGCCTTGTCACATCATTACCTCTCGTTTCTCCACCTCGATCTCGCCGAGTAACGTAACGAATGCTTTAGGTGTGATGCGATTTATTTGATCAATATTGTTTGGGTTAAATTGAGTCAGGATGTAGAACAGTATAGAGGATCAGAGTAGTCGAGTCTGATGTCTCTGCATATGCTGTACACCCAAATGTACATCTACCTAAGTGGCATTGTGGATGTGTGTGGTATTTGTACCTTTTTTCTTTTCATTTGGGAGCATGGCAGATGCTAAAAAGCAAAGTATTTGTGTGAAATGACGTTTTTTTTCCTTTAATTACACTGCTGCTAAAGCAGTGATTAGGTTAGAACAAGCTTTTTAAGCCCACCGTGTCCTAATGAGTCTTCAACACCCCATCAGTTATATCTCCCATTAAGACAATTATGATTTTTTATACATTAACTGAATAATCTACAGAAAAAGTTTAGATGCCAAAGCATTTTGGTGTAAAATCGCTGATTAAAAGTCTGTCCAGGAGAGACAAACTCTCCAAACAGATCTTATGTTGAAAAAACACATTCGCTTTGTTCTTAATTTGAGATTTGACCTCGACGTTGTTTTTGTTTTTGTTTTGAAAAGATTGCTCTGGTCTGGAGTTTTATCAAGCAAAAATAAAAATCTAATTCACACCAATGCTATTGGTTTTTTAATGTCTGAAGTAAAAAAAAAAAGAAAAACCTTCTAATTCCTCACAAACTTAGAAAATGCAAGAACCAACATAAAGGATAAAATACCACACACATTAACAAAGTATGATCCCATACAGGACGCTGAAACAACTGTAAACATTTACTTCCTCAGGGTAAAACATGCATCCACATCGAGTGCGTGTGCCACATTCACATTCCAGGAATTCTTTTGGTCCCCTTCTACATTTATGGGACATATTTACATTTATGTGCTATGTAAACGCTATTCATGGAAATACTGTATATGGATAGAACCCCTTCCCATTCTTAGGGATCTACCTGATGGGTGATGTTTGGATCTCTATAGTTAGGGATTAGAAAAAGATTTTAGGAAGCTACATTAGAACACTCCTAGAAATCGAGGGCAGGACGGGGAAAATGTTTTTTTTTTTAGTATTGATTAATAACAAAAACAAATAATAACATTATTGAAATGAAAATCTCATGCTTATTAGAATCAATCTCATGCTTAATAAATCTTTGTGTGCTCTTCAGGAGCATGATGCCCAAAGCACTGGATGGCCAAATTGTGATGGAGAAAACACCACGCTACTTTGTGGCAGCGGAGACACCAGCTCGCGTCCATGCCATGTCAAGAGACGTAAAGTTGATCGTGGTGGTGCGTGACCCCGTGAACCGTGCCATCTCCGACTACACCCAGATCGCCTCCAAGACGCCGGGCATCGCCAGCTTCGAAAGCCTGGCTTTTAAGAACAGATCACTAGGTCTGGTGGACTCACTGTGGAGCCCATTGTACATCGGCTTATACGCACAGCACCTGGAGCGCTGGCTCGCTTATTTCCCGCTCTCTCAAATCCACTTTGTCAACGGCGAGCGGCTCGTCAGCGATCCGGCTTTTGAGCTGGGCCGCGTGCAGGACTTCCTGGGGCTCGAGCGCATTATTACGGACAAGCATTTCTACTTTAACAAGACCAAGGGCTTCCCGTGTCTGAAGAAGGCAGAGGGCAGCGCCGAGCCGCACTGCTTGGGCAAAACCAAAGGCAGGACACATGTACGCGTCGAACCTGAGGTCATTCGCAGCCTCAGGCTTTTTTACCACCCGCACAATCTGAGGTTCTACCAAATGACTGGAATGGACTTTGAGTGGAGGTGATTTTTTTTTTATTCACAGCCAAGACAGGAAACTGTGGAGGATATAATTGCATAGTATAAATCCGATACAGCTAGTACTCACAGTGAGAGTCGAAATACTTTATGTGTCAAGGTTTACACACTATCACCATCGAAAACAGTCCCCTTGCACAGCAATACATCGCTCCCCGCATTCCTGCCATTTCCAGAATGTTTCCTGGAAGTCTTCTTTTTGAAGCATGCCAAGCATGAGATTCACGCGAGTGTCAAAACGGCAAACTTTGAACTGGATCTTTATCTTTGGCAAGAGGGCGCAGTCAGGGGCCAATCTGGCGTCTAGGGTGGGTGCGGAAATAAGATTTTTTCTGGGAAGAAATTCACGTGTGAGGAGAGCTCGGTGACAGGGAGCGCACGTGGTCAGAATAGCAGACGTGGCACAGAATAGCACCAGCTGCCCACGTCATCTTTTGGCAAAATGACTTATGAAAGTCGGTGCTCCCTGTGACTGCGCGTGCAGCCTTGTGCTGCCATCGATTGGCGTGTCACAAAACTAGTCTCTCTTTTTGATACCACCTCGTATGTACAGTAAGTACGAGTTTCGAGACTAGTTTTGTGACACGCCAACCGATGGCAGCACAAGGCTGCACGCGCAGTCACAGGGAGCACCGACTTTCATAAGTCATTTTGCCAAAAGATGACGTCACATGGAGCACCGTGATCACATTATGATTATAGGACTGTGTGACATTCGAAATTAGGTTTTATATGATTGGAACCATCAAGTGTTACTACTTTCCAGAGGAACTCTACTTACTCCAAGCTGACTCCAAACTGCTAGCTGAGGTGACTTAAGGTTTTTTTAAACAAATAGGCAAAATAGGCCTTTTCTTTATACTGTTATTAATATAGTGCAGATTTGTGATATGGTGTATCATAAAGAACAGGGAAATACAAACAATCACTCTGTACTTTTTTTTTTCCTGCTATTTAAAAGTGTACGTTGTCACACACAGCTTGCAACATGGGACATTGTGTTCATAGATGATGCTAATAGAAAGTGTCATACATTATACATGCACACATTACACATGCGTTCATACATTATGCATCAATCCATAAGTAACGTCGCTCCCTTTGAAATCGGTGGAATCTCAAAAAGGAAGTGGCACGGGACATGATCTGTTCTTGCATAATGCTAAAGTTTTACGTCTGTAAATCCCTGTGATTGATGACACGGTAAACACTAGTGACACTTGTGTGTTGCTTGCATGAATTTGCACTAATTGTTGAAAAAGTCTGTTCAGTTATTATTATTATTATTATTAATTTTTTTTTTATTTCCAAATGGATGCTGGAACACAATTTCAGAATTGACGTGTGAAAAAATCATTTTTTTCTTTTTTTTTTGGTTATGAATAGTGTGTGAGGGTAAGCACATTAACACGATCATGATGAGACGAGGCGTCCTGTCATCATTTATTCTTATTCTCAACAAAACACGTGACTCGGAGTGAAAAAAGATATGTGTGATATATCAATCGGTGAGATTTAAGATCTAAATAAGAAGTAAATACTATGTCCAAATGGATTCTGTTTAATAATCTAGTGCATACAGTCAATAGCCAATGACTTTTTTTTTTTATCACAGTGCCTCCTTGTGGCCATTCAAGCAATTATTTTTGGTTTAAGGTTTTTCTCAGTTGCTTTGGAGCATTTCTCGAATCATTCTTGATATTTGCAAAAAAGTATATGCATTTCTCAAATCAATCTGTACAAATAGCACAACACGTTGGATTTCCTTCAAAAGCCTGTATTTTCCTCAAAATCCCTAAATAAGTATTTGTGTCAATAATCAAATCATTGCCATCAAGTCCTCATATCAAGTCCTTTTGTCATTGTTTACAAACAAAATGTTTAGTCATGTTGTCAGTATGATGGCACATGGTTTGGGAATTTCCTGATATAAACTACAGTTTGAATTACAATGATTTGAAGGCTGAATTTCTTCTGTTTGTCATCAATGAATTTCAACAGCACAAATGTACACATTACTGTACAGGTATTTTAATTGTATGAGACTGGACAGGATTCACACTTTTTACTGTACTGCGGCCCGGATTCGATCCCCGGTCAGGGAACCATCCCCAGCCACTCTTAGTGCCGGTCCCAAGCCCGGATAAATGGGGAGGGTTGCGTTAGGAAGGGCATCCAGCGTAAAAACATGTGCCAAATCAAACATGCGGAGGATCCACTGTGGCGACCCCTAATGGGAGAAGCCGAAAGTAAGTACTGTACTGTACTAGTGTTTGTTCGTTTCCTGGTTTTTCATCCATTTTTAGAAATTGTTATTCTCTGTTTTGTGCCGTCTGTATGCGCTCGAGGGTTAACGAGATTCACATTTGACCTATTTTAGAGAACTATAGTTGATCATTGGTTGATCTTGATGTCTACACTCTGATTCATTAGTGACGATCAAGATTCATCCACATCAATTAAAAAAGAAATTGACAGATTATCACAACCGGTTTAACCATATTGCATTCAATGACTTGTGCAACGAACTGATGCTGAGATGTTTTGGGGGTTGAGACCATTCAGGTGGGAACCAGTATAATATATTTTAATCAGCATGACATAAACAATTGATAAAGCTGGAAACAACAGACGATTGTACACAATCGATTAAATGATTTTCCCAAAGCATTCACCGTTTGATCAAAGCAACTGGAAATTGTTTTTATGATGTGTGACTCATGAGTTATATTGGTAGGAGAATGCTGAGGATGGAGCCACCAGGAAGGAGGAAAAGTGGAAGACCAAGAAAGAGGTTTATGGATGTGGTGAGGGAAGACATGCAGGTTTGAAAGAGGCAGATGAAGAGAACAGAGTAATATAGAGACGGATGATCTGATGTGGCGCCCCCTAATGATAGCAACCAAAGGAAGAAAAAGAAGAAGTAAATGTAATTATGCAGCGCTTGTTGCTTTTTATCTCATGTATTTCAGGTGTCTTTACATGGTCACCTAAACAGGATAACAGTGTTAGCACAGTGGAAAACCTCAAGTAAAGTCGGACTTAATGAACTAATTTTTTTCGTTAAATCCTTCTCACAAGCTCTTGAACCACACTTTCCATCAGGCCAAACATGTGCAAACTGTGATGCGTGAGCAATAAGTGACTTTTTTTGGCTCCAAAAAGGTTTTCATATGGTACATTTGACCACATTTTTATTCATCACATCAAGTTATTCATTTATCAGAAATCAAGCACATGACAGATCCTGACAGGAGAAGGTGAAGGCCTATACGTGCTTCCTGTGAGACCCAAGCTGGCCAAAGCATCTTTTTTGAACTGCTGCTCACACTCTTCATCATGCATGAGCTCACAGCTCCTTTACACACTCCTACACTCCTTTACACATTCCTCGACTCCCTTATACAGTACTCCACTCCCTGTCACAATCAAACGCTCTCTTATACATTGTTTTACTCTTGTATACATTCCCACATACTCTTATACAATCCTACACTTCCTTATACACTTACAGTCTTGCTTATACACTCATTATACTCTCATACACTTCCTTACATACTTGTACATTTATTTATACAGTCCTACACTGTCTTATACACACCTACGCTCTGTTATACACTCCTACACTGCCTTATAAACTACAACATTCCTTTGTACAGTCCTGCACTACACTATTACACCCCTATGCTCTCTTACACACTCATACAATCCCTTATACATTCTTGCAATCTCTTTTAAAATCCTACACTCATTTTACACTAATACATTTGTACATTTCATTCCTTAGTCCTACAACGTAATACACACCTACACTCCCTCAAACACTCCTACATTCCTTTATACAGTCCTACACTAACCTATACACTTCTACACTCCCTTATACACTCTTACAGTCTCTTATAAAATCCTACACTCCCAAATACACTGCCTTACACACTCATACACTGCCTTACATACTTGTACATTTCATCCATCTCTCTCTTATACACTCTTACAGTCTCTTATAAAATCCTACACTCCCTTATACATTTATACACTCACTCATTATACACTGAAAGTGTATACACTAACTTATACACTCCTACACTCCCTTGTTTACTCCCACGCTCTTTTACACACTCCCTATACACTCCTACACTCCCTTATACACTCTTACAGGCTCTTATAAAATCCTACACTCTCTAATACACTTATTATACACTCATACACTCCCTTACATGCTCATACATTTCATCCCTCTCTCTCTTATACACTCTTACAGTCTCTTTTAAAATCCTACACTCCATTATACATTTATACACTCATTATGCACTGAAACGCTCCCTTACATTCTCATGTATTTCTTTACTGACTTCTACACTGTCTTATACAGTCCTACACTTCCTTATACACTCTTACAGTCTGTCATTAAATCCTACACTCTGTTATACATTTATACACTCCTTATACAATCCATCTCTCTCTTCTACACTTCTACACTCCATTATACATTTATACACTCACTTATACACTCCTTATACAGTCCATCTCTCTCTTATACACTCTTACAGACTCTTTTAAAATCCTACACATTACACAATACTCAATACATTAATACACTCACATATACACTCATTATGCACTGAAACACATCCTTACATTCTCGTATATTTCTTTACAGTCCTACACTTCCTTATACTCTCTTACAGTCTGTCATAAAATCACTCCCCTATACATTTATACACTCGTTATACAGTCCATCTCTCTCTTATACACTCCTACACTCCATTATACATAAACACACTCTTACTTATACACTCATTATACACTCAAACACTCCTTTACATACTCATACATTTCTTTACTAAGTCCTACCCTGTCTTATACACTCCTACACTATCTTACACACTTACCCACTCTCTAATACACTTCCTTATACAGTCCATCTCTCTCTCATACACTTCTACACTCCCTAATACAACAGTACACTCTCTTATACACTCCCTTACACACTCCTTACTGTCCTACATTTTCCTGTACACTCCCTTAAACACCCATACACTTCTTTTTACACTCCAGCACTCACGTATACCCTTTTTTTAAGTTTCTCCAAACACAGAAAGCACGACTATGTAATATTCTTCTATAAAAACTTTGCAGACTCATACATTGAAACAGATGTACTAATATAAATACAAATATATATCTACAATCCACAGCCATTAAAAAAATTTGCCATAACACGCATATGATGCCCGTATTGCTGTAAAATGACCCACATTGGAGGAAAAAAACAGTCCTGTACATGTCTAGTCAGTTTGAAGCATGCTTTAGTGGAACCGAATAGTGATCAAGATGATTGTGATCAACAAATGTGTCTTTGTCTTTGTAGAGAATGCAAATCAGAGATAGGAAAATACAAGGAAAATATATACCAATAGACGACACAATACAGCCAATGGTGAACCTGTTTCACACAAAATGAGCCTTTTGTTGTCTTATTATACATGATACAGACGTAAACATATAGACTGGAAACAGTTAAAAGGAAAATTTGGAATGGAGTGAAGTGTGAGTGCAAATCAATACTCCAGACTCATCATCTTTGTCCTAGGGTGTAACATTTCTATCTAGTACAGGTGGTCTTTAGTTCATGATGACCTCGTCCCCATCTCCACATTACAATTTCTGACTAAATGATCTGATGAGTGTAAAAATCGCGGCTTAAACACTGAAGCGGCTAATATATAGATTTTTCCTGGGTTTTTCCCGGGTTGCCGAACGGGTTCAGGTGAACCAATGAAACTTTTTGTATTAAATCAGATGCGCTCCCACTGAATCAGGCCGCACCACATCATAAATATGGATGATGTTCCTCTGACGTTTGACCTGCCGCTCACTCGAACTGTCTACAGAAAATGCGATCATTCGTCACGCTGAAAACAACCGGGCATGAAAAAACACACTTCACCTGTGTTCTGAGCTGCACGGCATCGGGAGAAAAGCTTCACCGATGGTGATTTTTAAACGCACGACGATGCCAAAAGATAAACTCTCGAAAGAAATTGTTGTGAAAGGAAGGAGGAAGACAGTGAACAATGACTTTCTTGGTAGGCTACTGTTTAGATACAAGCCGTGTAACAGACACTGTCTTTCGTTAAAGCCTGTGTAAAGTTCATTAGTTTCAATGTAGTCAGGCTTATAGACAGGTGCGGCGTATTTATGTTCAAAATAAAAATCTTTGTAAAATTCAGTGGGTGCGGCTTATATTTAGGTACATTTAATAGTCCGGAAATTACGGTATATACGATCCTAAATCTCATTCTAAATAAACAGATTGACTGATATGCCCTAAAAAAAAAAAAAATCTAATCAGTCTCTACCACCGTTATCAAAAACCGCAGTTGAGGCTTTTTATCTCTTGAGAACTGTTCCAGAAAATATGTAGAATCAGAATCAAGTTTTCCGAGGCTTAACACGTTACTAAATCACTTTGACTTTATTTATTTCCTTGAATTTATCACTTATCGGTATACAACATCGATACATAAATATATAAAAATTAATAACCACGATACAACACTGGACATAAAAACCATTTATACAGTCATTGATGAAACTCTGTAGCAAAGCCAGATAATAGTCCATTCCTGGCTCGAAGACCTCACTGTAATCTGAGGCTAGATTTAGTCCATTAAGGGCACGTGGCAGTGCCAAGCAGCAGCGGGTAATACAATACACCAGGGGAGGTTTGCTTTGAAAACTCAAGGCCTGTCCCGGAGCCTCATTTATAAACAGCACTAGCGTACTAAATCACCAGAAGGCAAAAGATTCCTTAGCTGGAGGAGATTATATATTACTGAGGAGTGTCTGTGACTCTTGGCCTGGATTATGATTTGTACTGGAGAAAATGAAAGCTAAGAAATGGTGACACTGGCGAATAAGCTTTTTGTGCCCTACGTTAAGGCATTAAACCTTGCATGGAAGCTGCAGACAGATTGTATTGTATCATCCTCCTGTCAATGAGATTCACTGTGACGTACCGAGACGCTTTCTAATGAGATGCTAAGAAAAAAAAAGATCTATTTACAGTGTGGTCGACTATCAGATTTTGTAGCAGCTCGATAAAAAGAAAAATACCTACAATACCTCACAATATATCACAAGTTACGAGGAAACGAACCGAAAGATTTTTCAAAGCAGTACCGCTCTAAAGAGAGAAGTGGTAGCTCAGTGGATACGACTTTAGATCAGTAGGTCATGGGTTCAAGCTTGAGCATGAATCTTAATTGCTCAGCTGTACAACTGAGATAACTGAACGTCGCTCTAGATAAGGGCGTCTGCCATAGATGTAAATGTAATAACGATATGAATGTTGTCCCGCCAGCAGGACAGCAAACCAATACTGTGATCCTCAGTGCCATTTGCAAATGTATTGCCAACCAACATGACACATTTGCAAGAGCACTTAGCATTCAGCACAGTTTAGAAGACGAGGCCCCAGGCTAGCCTCAGCAGTACTCCTCTCCCTGCTGATCGCTCATGTCATGGTTGGAAATCTTACGGCTCGGACTGGACAGCTCCAACAGCTCCTCGGCTGTGCTGGGCACTGAGCTGATATACATGTCCCACATCTGCTCAGGGCAATCCAGCTCGAGGAGCTGCTGCTTGATCTTCAGGTTCTTCTCCATATTTCTCCGCTTGTGCTTGAACTCCAGGATGGTCTTTGTGTATTGGTTGATGGTGGTCACCGAGGACGCCATGCATGCTGTGAAAGATCCCCAGGCCAACCTGCAGAAAGGAACACACACACACACACACACACACACACACACACACACACACACACACACACACACACACACACACACACACTTTTGTGCAGCCGGGAAGCAAACAAGAGAGAAATCAGTGCAGATAAAAAACACTAAAGATGCTTACATGTAAGACCAGCTGTAATCCCAGCTTTGGGGTTTCCAGTCTTCAGGGCCCAGACTTACAGTGAGCTGAAAGGCTGTTGTGTACATCATGTGTGCTACCATGCCAAGAAGACCTGCAGGTACAACATCCAAAACACATTTTTCAGGGCACGAAAAAATAAATAAAAGCAGGTTATAGTTATATATAGCGCTAGAGTTAGCGCAGTGTCACTGTGGCCACTCACTTCGTACTGGAAATAAGATTTGTTTTGCGCATTCGTGAAGGCACTAAAAGATACATAGCACTAGCTTTAGCCGCTAACCAGGAAGTGGCTAGTGGCGTAGATGCTATGGATATCCAGTTTCAAGTTTTTTCTCTTGGAAATAAATAAATCTGGGGTACATGCTCTTGCAATGTATACAGTATGTATTCATTATTTGAATCTGTTATCACAAAATGGACAAAACCACACTGTACAGTTTTATATCTATGCCATGTTACAGTTACTGGAATTTGTCATAACATAATGCCATGACATGCGATCTGATGATAGCTTATGCCACATACTGATTTTGGCTAAGTGTATTCTATCGTTTTTTGACAAATCATAGGACGTGCGCCATGTTGCGTGATGCTTTTATATCACAGTCAAAGTCTTGTTGTGACAAAACATACAGCCTTTAAGGGTTCTAGCTGGCTGAACGTCTTCTACCTCTACCATCATTCGTTCTATCTTTCTGATAGAACCTTCTCTTTTATGGTTTTGATAAAACCTCAGAGGTTCACCCAGAAGAAGATCCAATCAACCTTTAGCTATTCATGATATGTACATGATAAAGCATTAAATATTATTAATGTAAAATAAAGGCAATTTGAATTGAGTATTTAGTCTAAGATGTAGATTTTATGAAGTACATATTGAATATATATTATTATTGCTGTCATAAATTCATGCTAACTATAGTAATGTAGCAAATAATGTTGAAGTTTTTGTTGGGACATGTAGGACATTTTGGAGACAAGATGAAGGAGGTAAGATTGAGATGGTTTGGACATGTGCAGAGGAGGGACATGGGGTATATCAGTAGGAGAATGCTGAGGATGGAGCCACCAGGAAGGAGGAAAAGAGGAAGGCCAAGGAGGAGGTTTATGGATGTGGTGAGTGAAGACATGCAGGTAGTTGGTTTGAAAGAGGCAGATGTTAAGGGCAGGGGGGTATGGAGATGGATGATCTGCTGTGGCGACCCCTAATGGGAGAAGCTAAAAGAAGAAGCAGAAGTATTGTAGTAAATACTAGCAACCACAAACATTTATAAAAGCCTATGAGTTTTCCTGTGACACATTTATGACCTGTTTGTTTTTCATTAGTAAACAGTTCTTCACGCTGTAGAAATACTTACACATAAAGACACATCAATACAGAAACACATATTTGGAGAAGGCCGTATAACCTTTTGTAGCTTGATGAAACACCTAATCTTGTATCTTTTTTTAGATGCAACAAATATGCAACACATATTTAATCCACGGTCCAGATGGAATCGCACATGAAATATTTGTTGCATATAACCAAACTGAAAATGCATGCATTTTAAAAATTATACAAGATTAGGCGTTTTCAAACTTTTGACAATCACTGTACATATTTTCAGACTAGGGTCTTCCATGTTGACATAACTGCATTATGCCATTAGGGGGCAGTGTTACACCACAAAAAGACAAACCCTATTTAAGGATACACTGATGTCATGGCTCTTCCAGAGTCCCCTGTCAATGAGACAGCTCTTCTCCTTTCCTTTAACTACATATTTAAACAATGTAGATGTTCACATAACTAAAAGTGCTCTAATGTTTATACCTGAACTTGAAGAGATTATTAAAAGCTCTTTCACTTAAAGGGCACTAGGGGACTATAAAGGTATAAAATTGTTTGCATGAAGAGAATTGTTTATTTCAGATGTCATTTGTGATAATACTAATATAGTACTTGTGATAGTACCGATGAGTATATCTAATAGTGATTTTGCTGACACTTATTATAAGGTCCACTATGTGGCCAAGTGTTTCTAGCTAACTGATAATCACACCCATATGTGGGCTTTTCCAAATTTCTTTTCCTTCGATTTTCCTTCACTTGAACTTGTGCACAAAGTGAGCTGCATATAGACATAGTTATCTCCTGCACCGAGCCCTGACTTCAACCGCCTCAATTTTTGAAAGGAGCTGGAACACTGACTGAACCCCAGGCTTCTTCACCCTTCATCAAGTGCACTAAATCTATTGTGTATGAATCAGCAAAAACCTAGTGAAATATCTCCTCAGGAGGTTGTTAGAACAGCCCTAATTTATATGTATATATATATATATATATATATGTGTGTGTATTAGGGCTGTCAATCGATTAAAATATTAAGCACGGTTAATTAACTTAATCTCACATTTTTATCTGTTCTAAATGTACCATAAATTAATACTTTTGCAGGTTTTTAATACACTAATTGTTACAGATGTTACAAATATATACATTTGACTCAAAATCTCTTCCTTTCTTATTAATTATTATTAATTTATTGATTGGTTTTGAGATGTCATGTTCTATAACTATATAATTAATTCTTTTTTGAATTCTTTTTTTTCTTAAGAATTATTTCCCGGCTCTGGTTGCTTTCCCTCAGTAAAGAGAGGACATTGTGAATTAACCTGTGTTGCGTTGAAGGTTTCATAGTCTTCTCTTTTTAAATTGATTTATTATTATTTTTTTCTACAATTTTTTAAAAAGCTAGCTGTAGTAATCAGACGTTAAATAAACGAGTGCCGTTAAAATAAATTTGCATTCATTTTGACAGCCCTAATATATTTAGACACTAGACCGTTTTCTATATGTTTTATGAACATCCCTTTCCACATTTAGTCCCCATTTTTTTATCTTTTATAGCTTATGCAGCCACAAAGGTGTTCGTAAAGTCAAACTGAGATGAGGAGGTCTGGAGTGCAGTCACTGTTCACATTCATTCCCAAGGCATTCAATCCGGGTTGAGGTCAGAGCTCTATAGCAGACTACTCAAGATCTTCCATTCTAACCCATGTAAAGCATATTCATAGAGATGGCTTTGCGCACAAGGGCATTGTCATGCTGGAACAGGTTTGGGTCTTCTAGTTTAAGTGAAGTCCTATACAATTGTGTGCCTCCAGCTTTTTTGCTAACAGATTGTGGAAGAACCACATATGGCTAAAAAAGTCAGGTGTCTCAATAATTTTTGTCCAGAAAGAGTATATTGTTTTATCTCTTTCACTTATATAGCTGTTATAACATAAGTGATAAGAGGAACTAAGTTCTTTTGCAGATATCCGATTGTTTTTTGATCATTTTACATTTGTAATGTATTTGTGTACAGTGTACCTGCAATATTTACATCCAACAATATATGTAATTAACAAGATATCAACAAGATGCTTGGAAAGAACAGCAACATTTGGAAAAAGGTAGATCCACTCAAGCACATGGTAAGAACTGTGGTTGTAAATATGTGATAATTATAATAATATTTAAGCCTTTTCACTCCGTTACATCTTTTTTGCTGCTGTGTGCTAGCTGGTGAAGATCAAGTGCAGCATTTCAGGCTGAAAAAAAATCAGATTCTGTTACCTAGTAATACACATTGCAAAGAAAACTCTAATTTCAAAAGCTCTTCCTGCAATATTTTCATCCATATGTATGAACCTTACTGTCTACTGTCCTCTTTTCAAGCTCTTTTATTTGCTTTCTCTCTTTCAGCCCAGAGTGTCTTATTGATTGATGTATAAATCTGTCCTTCTCGCATGGGTGTAAAATCTCGGCGGCGTGCATTTCATCACACCGGACCAATAAATAAAAAATGGATTCGACCGCCCGCTTAATTCATATAAGGGAAGTCAGCGAAACAGACCACATGCAGCTGAACAAAACATAATTGAACCTATTTGAACAGAAATGCAGTAACTGATACTGCCGTCATCACAAACAAATCGAAAAAGCAGTACTATTTTCATAGATCTACTGTAGCTGAACCAGCAATCCTGAATATAATATTGATCTTTATTGAATCATACTCATTCATTTTGAGCATGAAAAAACCTGTTTTCGGATCCAAAGAAGCAAATTCATAATTTATGTTGAACTGTCTGATGTCAGGATGCCAATAGTTTCGGAACAGATTGTATATCATATAATATATTTCATATATAATAATAAACAACAGTCAAGATATGGTTACTGTCAATATGTAAGGAGTAAAACATTACAGGGTGTGCTGTTAAAAGGAAAAATAATTCATGAAAGCCTGGTGAGATGTTTGGGGGTTTTTTGGGGATGTGGCGTATTTTTCAATTCGAAGCTTTTACTGTACCTTAAACAGACACAATTCAATTACATTTTATTTGTATAGCACTTTGAACAATGGACATTCTCCCAAAGCAGCTTTATAGAGATATGTAGGTTATAAAATCAAAATGTATATTTTAGTGCCTCTACTGTACGTTTCTCCCTACTGGGCAAGAAAAAACTCCCTGAGATGGTCTAAGGTATAAACATTGAGAGGAACCAGAGTCAGAAGAGAACTTATGCTCGTTTGTGTAACACAGAATGTCCATTTATTACAGTTTATCATTGTTTTTATGTATCACAATTGTTTCTTTAAACTAGTAGCTTTTATTCGAAAACATTTGGGCGGTTTGGGAACTTGGAAGTGTTTTGCCTCTGTCATAAAGCTGCTTCATTGGTGAGCAATAGTTAATCTGGAATACTGTTAAAAGTGTTAAAGCTATATATACACACTATATGGACATTTATTTGTGGACACCACCTTTTCGAACATTCCATTGCACATTTAGTCCTCATTTGCTGTTATAATAATTTCCACTCTTGTGTTCCACTAGATTTTGGAGTGTGCTTGTCCAGATTTTTACTCATTCAGAAGTCTACATTCTACGAGGTCTTTAGTAAAGCCAGGTATTGATGTTGGTGAGGTAAGGAGGCCTGGGATGCAGCCAGCATTCCAATTCATCCCAAAGGTGTTCAACAAGGCACCTGGCACCTGGGCCTTCAATGGGGACGTACCCGACTTAATTCACCACTTAATACCACCACTATCCTGTCACAATTATAGAAACCATCAATTCAATACAAAAACGCAATATAACAACGTGTGGCATTACAGAGAGAGAGGCATTTCACATATGGAGGGTAAATACCATTTTACTGAAGCAAGCTCCAAACACTACAACCGCAACTGTGCCACCAACATCATCTGGAGCAGTTTGGAATCAATATTTGTCTAATAACATGACAAAAACATAAAAATGTAAATAAATACAACCTACTCACCAGAGATGCAGAATCATAATTTGCACCGCCTCTCAGAGGCTGTGCGCCAGTGGTACCGCTCGTATTTACTGGTCTGGAGGTGGTGAACAAACCCTTTACCAGACTGAGACAAGCTAGCTAGATTCGGGGTTGGCTAACCTCCTCACAATGTCTAGCTTTTCTTCAAAATATATTTTAAAATATGGCTGAGACCAAATCAGCCTAACCAGTCTAATCAATGTGTAGAGCTACACACGTGTTTTACCAGTCAAACTTGGCTGTAACAGTTTCCCTCTGACCAACCAATCAAGGGGCTAGCTAGCTGGCCTTGTGAGGCGAATATGAAATCTGATTGGTTAAACAAACAGAGCAATTTATTAAGGAGACTATGTTTAAAAAATGCCAGCAGAACAGACTTTAAAGGCCCTGGGCAGATTAGATTGACATGGCAGCACATCAAGGCTGAAATCTGATTGGACAAAAAAAATCTAACATCCACATACACATACTGGAAGCAGTGCAGCCAAGAGAAATATTACGAAATGAAGAGAATAAACCGTTCGCAATTAACCGCACGCCACTGCAATAAGGTTAAGCTTTGTGCACAGGGGCATAGCCATGCTGGAACAGAATAAGGTCTTCAATTAAAATGTCATATGGTTGTGATCCTCCAAACCTTTTGTCGAATCTATCTGAAAGCATTTCAACCCAAAAAGGGAAGATGTGGACTTAGTATTTAGAAAATGTTCCCTGCAAAACTTTCCATTAAAAGGAACTGACTGCTGCACCAGTTATTATTCTTGTATATATATTATATACTATAAAATATATATATATAAGAATAAAACAGAAAGGGATGGATATGAATATGGCATAGATATTAATATTAGTCCAGATTTAAAGTGTCCCACTGTAATTGCCACTAAATTGTTAAAGTAGTATATCTAATAATAGAACTTACAGCTGACCTTATATTCACTATAAGGTCAAGTATACGGCTAAATGTTTGGAAAGATCGGAGCATTACGTCCATATGTAGGCCTAAAATAGTTGTATGCTATAGCAATACAATATCCCCTTCACTGCAACTAAGATGCCCAATCCTGTCCCAGCATGACAGTGCCCTGAGCTCTGTGAAGACATAGTTCACTCCTGCACAGAGCTCTGACCTCAACCCCCCTGAACACCTATGGAATGAATTGGAACACTGACTAAACCCCAGGACTCTTCACCTTGCGTCAGTACCTGACCTTTCGAAATCTGTTATGTCTGAATCAGCACAAATATGGTGGAAAGCCTTCCAAAAAGTGTGGAGGTTATCGAAACAGCAAAAGGTGTACTAAATTTAGGTTAAGATTGGTTCAAAAACACATCTGGACTGGTGTCCACATTAATACCAAATTTCAGTTTTTTTAATGTATATATAATAAGGTACTTTTTAAATATATACAGATGTGTACATGGCAAATAAAACTTGTAACTTAATGTTGATTAAATATGTAAATACAATCAATAAAAATGCTATATACTGTAAAAAATAACAATAACCAATCACCAATCAAGGATCATTACTTTTGGATGTGTGTAACACACCCTTTCTTGTTGGTTGCCAGTTCCATATGTATTAATCAAAAAAATATATAAAAATAAACATCCTCTATAATCAGGTGCATCCAGATTTGGACTGATAATGTATATATTTAAGGTAAAATATTTAATTTCTGAAGATGAACTGAGTATTTTTCCAAGCTGAATAGTACATTAGTACTAAAGAATATTATTAATTACATTAGTTTCATTTAATATCCTTTCATGTTCTTTTTTTTCTTTTTCTTTTTTATGTTTAACATGCCACTGTGACACAACACTGTTCTAATCTGTGTTCCGTATTTCAGTTCCGTCACTTCTTTGCATGATCTTCTGCTTATATCAATAAGAAATCTGTTTACGACTTGTAATTTGTGTACATTAAAAGTTTTCCTATCGAGCATTCATTCTGTTCAATAAAGCTTTAAACTGGCACGTTTCAAACACATAGAGATTGGCGAAGGATTGTATAACGTGAGTCTCGCCGAGATTCTTGACTCTTGTCATTGATATTCTCTGTGAATGCAGGATCACGAGTCAGATGACTGGTCTACAGGAAAAGCAAAGGCCAGCCTGCTGCGGCACGAACAGCTGAAACTGTCACTCTCATCACACCATAACCAACACCAACCTCTGAGAGAAGTGCCAGTGACGTGGCCGAAGTTTCGACATGACATCGGAACAGCCTTGCTGCTCCCACTCATGCGTGTCTATACACCCAACCACACCCATAGACGTCCGTGCGATCACAGATATGCAAAATGTGACATTGCGTTTAAATGGTGATGAGCGAAGTTCTGACACGTGATACGTGAGTGAAAAAGTGCTCTTGTGATCGCACCGATAAATCAACCAAATCAAAGCGGTGTACCTGACAAGACGGTGAATATGGCAGCGAAGGCATTGAGTTTCAGTCCGTCAATGACGTTTCCTAACTGGCAGACCTCGATAGACATGAGGATTCCACCGGTGGCCAGGAGGAGGATGTACAGACATTCTGCAACAATGCACAGCCACAAGACTCCTGGAGGAGAAAGGGTGATAAAACATTATTTTGACAAAACTCATTTTATAATGCAAGTGGTCCAAAATTTTGTCAGTTCCCCCAAACACAAGTTTACTTCTTACCAGACATCATATCCTATCCTGTCATACACGACCTTTTAAACCTAATACAAAACGGTTTAGAGACCAATCAATTTGTTTGAAAGGAAGTAGGAGTGCCTCTATTGAACATGCATAGCTAATGCTAGTTTGCTTGCTTTGCTGTCTGCCAAAGATGCTACTACAAATCCAAAACACGTCAATAAAACAACTCATTCTCAAACCGATAAGAGCCGATTACAGTATGTTTGTGTTCAAATATTTACCCTTGGAAGCAATTAAATTTCGGCTACTATTGTTTCCGTCCTGAATTAAATCAAATGCTTGTAAATGCCGGTCACTAAACATCCACAACAGACAGGGACGCACGCTGCTTGCAAATGGGAAGTATGTGCGTCTGCATAATTTTGTACTCCCCTAGAGGACTTCTCAATTTTTCCTTTAAACAAATGCTGAAAAAGATCAACAGAATGTTTTTCCAAGAGTTTAACATGCCACCGAGTTTAACAAAAACAACACTGTTTTAATCTTTTTGAATCTTTTTTCAGTTTTGTCACTTTGAATATTGTTCTGCTTGTAGGAATGAAGTACAGATTCTGTACTAAATAATCAAATGAACCAAGAGGAATGTGATCTTGTTATATGTTTTCTGAAAGCCATGCCACACAATACTTCATGTCATCAAGTCTAGTGTAACCAAATGCATTTCAAAATGCTAAAAAGGCTTGTACTACACACACACCCAAAGGTCAAATCAAGGACAACCGCTGCAATCTTATTCTGAATAATCAATTTACATGGAGTGTTGAATGAATTCTCTTAAACGTCATTTCAAAGGTGAGATCATATGAATTAATGGACTAAAAGTAAAAGCAATGATTACAGTCATAGACTAAAAAAATGGTTGTTGAATCACAAAGAGCTATAGAAAGTAAACATTCAGGACTCACCTCTCTCATTTGGAGGAGGAATATTTATGAAGCTTCTGCAGTTTTCACCTGTTAACAGAGACAGCACTGATTTAAGAGACAGTAATTATAAAATCATTAGTGCAGACATTTCACTACATTGCAGACTGCATGTGTTAACTTTGAATAATAGAGGGACGTCAATGATATTCAATTAGTAAAGAACACCCACCCACCCACCCAGAGATACAGCCCAAATCATTTTAGTATTGTGATTGATATTTGCACAGTGGCTTAATCAGTAATATGGAACTGCTAATGGTACTGAAACACCAAATTTATGTAAACTCTATTTTCTTGAGCCTACTGTTCACAACAACCAATCACTGATTGCCATTGTTCCTACTAACCAATCACTAATCACTAATGTTCCCAGCAACCAGTCACTAATCTTCATTTTACCTAACAAATATTCCCTGACCTACATTGTCCCAACAAGCAAAACTAATCTCCATTGTTCCTACCAACCAATAAATGATCGCCATTGTTCAAAACAACAAATCACTTATCTTTACTGTTCCTAACAACCAATCACTTATCTTTACTGCTCCTAACAACCAATCACTTATCTTCACTGCTTTTAACAACCAATCATATATCTTTACTGCTCCCAATAACCAATCACTGACATTTAGTACTCCCAACAACCAATCACTTATCTTTACTGCTCCCAACAACCAATCACTGACATTTAGTACTCCCAACAACCAATCACTTATCTTTACTGCTCCCAACAACCAATCACTGACATTTAGTACTCCCAACAACCAATCACTTATCTTTACTGCTCCTAACAACCAATCACTTATCTTCACTGCTTTTAATAACCAATCATTTATCTTTACTGCTCCCAACAACCAATCACTGACATTTAGTACTCCCAACAACCAATCACTTATCTTTACTGCTCAAAACAACCAATCACTGACATTTAGTGCTCCCAACAACCAATCACTTATCTTTACTGCTCCTAAGAACCAGTCATTGATCTTTATTGCTCCCAATAGTCAATCACTGATTTGTATTGCTCTAAACAATTAATCACTGATTTGTATTGCCCCAAAAAACAATCACTGATTTGTATTTTTCAAAACAGCCAATCACTGATTTTAATTGCTCCTCAAAGCAATTACTGATATCCTTGATTGCAAACAACCAATCACTAATATACAAATACACGAATATATTGTTCCCATTGATTTGTATTGTTCCCAACAACCAGTCACTGATCTCCATTGTTTTATTGAACCCATCTCTAATATCCATTGTTTCCAACAACCATTTCTAGAACTCTACTGTTCAAAACAAACTACTCATCTTTACTATTCACAACAACCAATAACTGTTCGTAATTGTTCCCAACAATCAATAATGTCCATTGTTCCCAACAAGCATTCATCTATCACTGTCGTTTCTAAACACCAAAGATTTTTTTCCATTTTTCACATTAATCATTGCTGTCTATTGTTCCCAAACAACCAATCACTGACCTTTATTGTCCCAAACATCAATCACTGTTCTCCATTGTCCTCAACAACCAATCACTGACCTTCATTGTCCTCAGAACTAATAACTAATTTCTATTGTTCCTAAAAACAAATCACTGATCTCTATTGCTCCTAACACCCAATAACTGATTAAAATTTTTCCTAACAACCAATCACTAATCACTACAGTTTATTATACCCACAAACTTCTCCTTAAAATGTTCTACTTGTTAAACGTTTTTTTCATGGCTATAACTGCAATTAATAAAAGCACATTATCCCATCCAAAACCTTTCATAGTTCCAAGTCTAGTTCTCGACAACCACTGTTTATTTTTTTATAAACTGTTTTTTTTTTTTTAACTTGTAGCTAAATTATTGCTCTGCCCCTATTTCCACTTGTGGTTTAATGACTATACAGTTGCTTTAATAAAAGCTTAATTTATCAATAGTAATTTAAAAAAATATCACAATGTGCAATGTTCATGGACAGTTTGAATGCAATACTACAAATAGCATTCCATTGTTGATCTTCTAGCTGCAGGGTTACATCTAATACTGTCCTCTGTGGAAAGGCTGTTCTATAAACCCCAGGTTTAATTTACTTGTCCATAAATGGTGTAGAAAAAAAGGGCGAAAAATATAAATAAATAAATAAATAAATAAATAAATAAATAAATAAATAAATAAATAAATGTGGTGTAATATCTGTCTGAGTGAAGTTGAGTCATTCACCAGAGGTGCTTCCAATGACAGATTTTTTTAAAAGGGTACTCAATGGTACCAGTCCTTGTCATTGGGGTGAACCTTTCTGTATCTTTTTATGGTACCTTTCTGGATCTTTCAAATCTGTATCTTGTGAATTTGGATTATATTGTACCATTAGAAATTAATTGAAGTAGACTTGGGCAAAGGAAATCCTACTCATGCTATAAAAAAATCTGAGGGCACCTGATAGGAGACAAGGTACTAATACGATACCCTGTAGCCTAGAAATCAACAAGCATGCATGCAAACAAACAACCAAATAAACAAATAAACAAAATGAGCTAAAAGAAGAAGTCAGAAGTGCAAAGATAAAAGTGTCTTGAATGCAATCAGAGATTGATGGAAGGTTTGGAAGATGTGGGACGAAGACAAGGACAAGCTCATTCTCACCGCTCAGGTCGATGTTCTGCTCGCAGGACAGCCAGATGCCGCTGTGGAACTTCCTGAGGACGAACTTGTCCTCTCCGGTCTCCCAGATGTACTGCACCTGGCGGCTGTGGTTGGCGTTCGAGCCGTTGTAGCGGATGCAGTGCGTGTCGCGGTGCGCGAGCGGCGGTTTCGGCGGCGGTTTCGGCGGCGGGCCAGTGCAGAACGGCTTCAGCACTTTCCGGCTTCCGGCGCACCAGTGGCTGGTGCCAAGCGCGCACGCGGCCAGCAGTAGCGCCGCCAAGTTCAGCGCGAGCGCGAAGGACGCCCGACGCCGCCGCTCCATAACGCGCACGGGGTCCCGGGGTCGAAGCCGAACGTGGGGGCAAAAAAAAGGAGGAGGAAGAGGTGGGCTAATAATTTTTGCAAGGTGGTACGAATATCAACCTGGATGGAAAAAAATTAGACCTTTTCTCCTAAACCGTGTCCTAGAGGTTATTGTGTGAGACGCGTGACAGCCTCCTGCTGTCCATGGTCCTGAAGTGAAGAAACGCTGTCAGGAGTGAGGGAGGGAGAAAAAGAGAGAAAGAGAGAGAGAGAGAGAGAGAGAGAGAGAGAGAGAGAGAGAGAGAGAGAGAGAGAACGAGAACGAGAGCGAGAGAGAGGGGGAGAGAGATAAAGACAGCTTCATGCACTTTCGGCTCCCTCCCATTTCACTCCAATGGCTGCGTTCTAAACCGTGCACTACCTCCACAAAACGCCCTTTTGACTTGTTCTTTCTGGTGCACTCATCTTACAAATGGTTTCACAAGGACACAACATCACAAACAAACAAACAAACAAACAAACAAACAAACAAACAAACAAACAAACAAACAGACAAATAATTCAACCCATAAGTTTGCTTGATCTAAGCCAAATACCCAACTTGCACTGGTGTCACTTTTTTGTCAACTAAAAAATACTTGGGAAAAAAAGGATGCTCGGGTAATAACAGATGGTGGAAAATGCACCAGGTGGCACAGTGGTGTAGTCAGTCGTGCTGCGGCTTGACGACTCCTGGGTCAGTCCTGAGCTGAGTTTTGTGCTAGTTTCTTTCCACCTGTCACAAACATGCAAGGAGGTGGTCTGGAGCTCTATATTGTTTCTACGTGTGTGTGAGAGTGAGTGTGTGTTTAAGAGATGCCCTTGTGTTTAGTCTTTCTTGGAAAGGCTCTGTAAAAAAAAAAAGCCCCATAATGTTGAAACATCACAGTACACATTATTTTCACTATATTACACCAGAAATCTCTTTTCTATCACAAATTATGCAGTGTAGTATTGGACCAGCAATGCAAAATTACCCTTAGTTGTGAACATAAGCATGCATGGTTCCCTGTGGTGCAGGTTTTCCTGGCATTGTTTCCATCTTGACTGCAACTTTGACCAGGATAAAATGCACGAATGTAGTGAATCAACCTTTTAGCTGTTTGGTATTATAAACTTAGAGGTAAAGAAGATGCTGCTGTTTAACCTATCTGTATGATGCCGCATGGGATGTAGGAAATCGCATGCAATATAAAACTAAAACAGTTCAGACACAATTACTTTTAACTATCATTTGGGTAGAGTTGTGAGTTCACATCCCCTGAACATGATACATGGTGGTTAAGAACCAGCAATAATTAATATTGGTAAAAATCATGTAAAAATATCATCAGGAGGCTCTGGTTATCGAAATTTGGCAACCTAGCAACCGGATAGTGATGGGGACGATGGACATTTGCAGCTTGAGTGAAAGGTGAGTTTCTTCGCCTTTCTCTCCTCATATCTTTTTCATTGTCTGATCCGGTAAATAATTCAGCATCCAGAATCCAGATGGAGCAAACTGAAACAAGCGAATGAAACAAATTGCCAATAAAATCAATGCAATTCAATCAATTAAAGCCATTATCGAGTCACTTAGTGCTAATATATAGTGGAACCAATGAATCAATTACTAATTTAAACCATTTTAACAGGATGCCCATCTTAACATTCCTGTCAGACAGTTAATACACTTAGATAAAGGACAATTACAATAAAAATAAAAAAAATTAATAAATGGATGTTTTTCCTTTAACATGTTGGTTTAAGATGAATAAAACAGAAAGCCTTTAGTGGTCTCAGCCTACTCCCGAGCCAGTCACAGCGCCGAATCAATCAAGACGTCCTCAAACTGTAAATCATTTCTGGCGTCAGTGGTATTGGACACTTCTGCTGGATAATTTATCTCTTGCTCCGGCATGTGGGTCAGCCTTGTCAATATCAACGACCCTGTTGTGTGTACTGGAATTTCAAAAGCCTTCGTCCTTGTGTAGGTACCTCAAAGTCAGCTTCACATCTCCTGGGTTTATGTGTCTATGTCTACCTGCCTGGGGATGGACATATTTCCTTTAAGGATTTCCATACATTTTAGACCGAAAGCAATTTGCACACATGCAACCATAAAACAAATTCAGAGGCATATAAAGCACACACAGGGATGTTGATTAAAGGCACACTTTCATTAGCCAAATATACCCACACAGAGGCATCTTCATTAGCCATGAAAATACACTCTTACACACAACAAGCAATTTTATTTGATGGTCCCAGCCTGGGTGTTAATGTCTGTAATGAATGCAAGCCTTCTCCACATCACATCTTTGCATTTCTATTAGCTAATTCGACTCCAAATTACAGTTTGCCATTGAAGTCCCAGGACAGACTGTATGACATTGTATATTGTATATTATTATATATACCATATATTATTACCTACTGCACCTCCTGTATATTAATCACCCTCATCCCTGTATATGTGGACCTCATACCTTATTTATCTACTGTAATTTATTGTAAATAAGCCACTTATGCACTTCTGGTTAGATGCTAACTGCATTTCATTGACTCTGTACATGAAACTTGCACAATGACAAAAAATTGAATCTAATCTAATCTAATCTAATCTAATCTAATCTAATCTAATCTAATTTTATAAAGTTTTCTTTTCCCTAAAGAACTCCCTCTAGGATTCAACTTTGTGACAATTGTTTAACAACAATCTTTTTAAAACTAAAATTTGCTGATTATAACCGTTAATTATAACTGGGATTTGCTGGTTTTCCTGCTCATCAATACCTTTTTCTATGGAATTCTATTCAAAATTCACATTTACTTATGCAAATGAGTAATAACAAATGATAATAACATTATCTATTTAAAAGGTCAAATTGTAATACCCTGAATATACACTACTTATATATACTAATATACAGACTTTAATGGGCATGTAGGGCATGTTGGTGAAGGGAACAGAGGTGATGAGGAGGTGATGGGTAGGTATGGCTTTAAGGAGAGGAATGTGGAAGGGCAGATGGTGGTAGATTTTGCTAAAAGGATGGAAATGGCAGTGGTGAACACTTTTTTTTTAAGAAAAAGAAGGATCACAGGGTGATGTATAAGAGTGGAGGAAGGTGCACACAGTTGGAGATAAAACCTGAAGGAGATTGGAGACTGTAAGGTGTTGGCAGGGGACAGTGTAGCTAGACAGCATCAGATGGTGGTCTGTAGGATGGTTTTGAAGGTGAAGAAGAAAAAGAGGAGGAGAGTGAGGACTGAAAGAAGAATAAGATGGTGGAAACTGAAGGAGGAAGACTGTAGTGTGAGATTCAGGGAAGAGGACAGACATGGGCTCGGTGGTGGTGAAGAGGTGCCGGATGATTGGACAACTACTGCAGAAGTAATAAGGGAGAACTAGAAAGGTACTTTGTGTGACATTTGGAAATAGAAAGGAAGACGAAGAGACGTAGAGGTAGAATGAGGAAGTGCAGGAAAGCATAAGGAGAAAGAGGTTGGCAAAACAGAATTGGGATCGACAGAGTGAAAAGTAGGCAGGAAAACAAGGAGATGTGGCAGCAGGTGAAGAGGGATGTGGCAAAAACCAAAGAAAAGGCATATGAGGAGCTTTATGAGAAGTTGGACACTGGAGGGAGTATGAAGGGAGTATTTTGAGCAGATGATGAGCGAGAAAGATAAGATAGAAAGAAGTTTGGATGGAGTGGAAATGGTGAAGCAGGAACTGGATAGGATTAGTAAGGAGGAAGTGAGAGCAGATTAAGAGGATGAATTGGAAAGTTGGTAGGACCAAATGACATACCGGTAGAAGCATGGAGATGTTTAGGAGAGATGGCACTGGAGTTTTTAACCAGTTTGTTTAACAAGATTTTTGAAGGTGAGAAGATGCCTAAGGAATGAAGAAGGAGTGTGCCAGTACCGATCTTCAAGAATAAAGGAGATGTGCAACCTGCAGTAACTACAAGGGAATAAAGTTCAGTCACACCATGAAGTTATGGGAAAGAGAAGGGGAAGCCAGGCTGAAGGAAGAGGTGACCATCTGTGAGCAACAGTATGGTTTCATGCTGACCAAAAGCACCACAGATGCATTATTTGCTTTGAGAATGTTGATAGAGAAGTATAGAGAAGGTCAAAAGGAGTTGCATTGTGTGTTTGTGGATTTAGAGAAAGCGTATAAAGGGCTATGTGCTAAGAGAGGAGTTTGTGTCAGGTGTGTCAGAGAAGTATGTGAGGGTGGTGCAGGACATGTATAAGGACAGTGTTACAGCAGTAAAGTTTGCAGTAGGAACGAAAGACTGGTTCAAGGTGGAGGTTGGACTGCATCAAGGATCGGCTCTGAGCCCCCTTTTTTTTTTTTTTTTTTTTTTTTTCTCCTGTTTGCAGTGGTGATGGACAGGCTGACGGACGAGGTCAGACAGAAGTCTCCATGGACTATGATGATGTTTGCAGATGATATTGTGATTTGTGGTGAGAGTAGGGAGCAGGTTGAAGAAAACAGTGCAGGCAGGGTGAAGTGGGTGGAGAAAAGTGGCAGGAGTGATTTGTGATAGAAGGGTATCTGCAAGAGTGACATGGGGACTAAATGTGGAATGGGATGTTCAAATATGCACATACAAATCTTATGGTGAGGTGTCCACAAACTTTAGTTTTTATAGCGTAAGTAAATTTTCATGTTTGTATTGAAATGTTTATTACATCGTGATGCCACTCTGTAGACAAAGTCTTTCGCAGATGAAAGCAGATGAGCATGCTGAACAATAACGGAAGACCACATCAGGTTTTCCTCCAGTCAACTGACAACTTAAATTTGATGATGAATTCTGTTAACATTAATTCATGGACTCGACCTGCATTGTCCAGGCTGGTGGAGGTGTTGTTATGGTGTGAGGAATGCAGAAATTGGCTCCATGACCATTACAATAAGTTTGGTTTACAGCAGTAGCCTTCACAGTCAACAGATCTAAATGGGATCGCTGTTGGGGTGTGGTACAACAGGAGATTCACAGCATGAAGGTAAAGTTGCAGGATTCTTTTTATGTGATGCAACATGGAGCTCTCAGCATGGCTCTAAGAGCAAAGAGGTCTGTGTGTGTGTGTGTGTGTGTGTGTGTTTGTGTGTGTGTGTGTAAGTGTGTGTGTAGATGTGGAGTATATATATATATATATATATATATATATATATATATATATATATATATATATATATATATATATATTTATTATCATAACATATTTCATAACTTGTTTTTAACATTTGACCTATGTGCGATCTCTGGACTATACATAATATGTTTATGTGTAGACTTCATGCTCTGCCCACTTTGCACAATTTAATGTATATATTAATAGAAATGTAGGCTTTTATATATATATATATATATATATATATATATATATATATATATATATATATATATATATATATATATATATATATACATACACACACAGTGGATCCTCGATACTCGCGACTATGACACCAGTGACTTCGATTAGTTTGTACTAATAAATTACATAAAAATGTTTAAAAAACTATTTTATTATTGAATCATTAATTTAAAGTAGAAAATAAAACATTTATGACAAGTAATTCACAATTTTTGTTGAGTTTACCGTACATGTACAATTCCCCTTAAAAAAGTAACCATCAGTAGGTGAGACTTCAAAAACTTTTTTCTACTCACTAGGGGTCATAGGACGTAACCCCCACGAGTATCGAGGTTGCAATGTATATATATACATTTATATTTATTTATCATAATATACATGCAGAAATCTCAAAAGCTAAATTGTTGTTACTGTATTTAGTGTCTTAGGAGTAAGGAGACTGACATCCTTTCTGGATCCTTAATTACATAATATTTAAATCATAGTATGATCTTCACAGTGTATCAGAGAGTTTGCCCGATCTCTACACTTGGCTTATATTGCATCACTTGTTTTTAACTTTTGGCCTTTGTGCTATCTCTGGACTATATTTTTTTTTTTCTGAGAAGACCTAAGAGAAAATATTAGTAATTTTCTCCCTAATATGTTACCTTGCAGCATTCAGTGTGCATAGTGGCACCAAAGCTTGTGAAAATAGGTGCAAAAATTAGTGACATTGAAGTTAATGTTTTTCTTGCATACTGTGCTCTGGGGAAGGTGAGCTGAGTTTGAGTGGCATGCTCTGTATCAATGAATGCTGGAGTTAAGATTAGCATTTGTCTCTTTGCAGAACACAGAGGACAGTTTTAAATGGTTAGTGATAACTGTTGAATAATTCACAAAAAAAAAAAAATGCTATTGGTAAAATTTTTCAGAAAAAATAAAATAATCTTTTGGTACCGGTTCAACGCCTTGATGGTTGGTTCAAATACTCTAATCATGTACGAGTGCTGATGTGATGGAAGTATTAATAAGTTCTCACATTGTTAGATTTAATTAAGTTTACACTTAGCTGGGTTCTTTATTTTTTAAATAAACAATGTTTTTTTTTTATAATTGACCTGCACAAAAACAGCCCCAGGACCTGCTAACAGTTATTCAAAGTTCCCTTTCAGGAACTTAAGCTGCGTCTAAAACGCTTTGGGAACGTCTCACGATGTTCAAGCTCTGAATCACGTGTAAAATCTGGCCAATAAGCAGTTGTGACGTCACTGGCGGGCGACGTCGCGCAAACCTGAAGAGAAAACCCTGGAGGATATTGGGTCCTCCCATTCGGCCTAGCACTCTCACCCCGCACCTTTACCTAGTGCATAAATGCGTCTCTAGCCCTGATACGGCTTCAGGGCATCCGCATTCTAAACTATACAGACAATTGGTTGGTATTTGCTTGATCAGAGCTTCAGGCGGCCTGGCATCTAGATGTCATTCTCGCCCACATGAAGGAGTTGGGGTTAAGACTAAACGCAAAGAAGAGTGTGCTTTCTCCAGTACAGAGAACCACCTTCTTGAGCGTAGTGTGGGACATGACCGTGTCGCGGGCACAATTGTCTCCTGCCCGGATGTCATCTTTACTGCAGTAAAGAGAGTAAAATTAGGCCAGTCAGTGACTGTGAGGCAGTTCCAGAGGCTGCATGGTCTCATGGCAGCAGCAGCCGGTGTGATCCCACTTGGCCTTTCCATTTGAGACCCCTCCAGTGGTGGCTCAGAGGCAGGGGGTTTTCCCGAAAGAGCAATCCGTTCTGTACTATCAAGGTCTCACGGCGAGCCCTTAGAAGTATGGAGAGAACCTACCTTCCTGTCTCAAGGCCCCAACTTGGGAGCTCCTTGTCATCGCGTAACGCTAATGACAGATGCATCCCTCACAGGGTGGGGAGCGGTCATAAGTGACAAGTCACATTTTTTCATGGCACATAAACTGCCTGAAGATGATAGCCGTGTTCTTGGCACTTGGTGGTCTCATACATCAACCGCCAGGGGGGTCTCTGGTCTCACCCCCTGTAAAGGCTGGCATGGCAGATCCTCCTATGGTCCCAGGGGAAGTTCTCCTCATTAAGAGCAGTTTACATCCCGGGCCGGTTGAACTGGAGAGCAGGCGCTCTTTCTAGGCAAGGTCCGAGGCCCTTTCTCCTGGCAATCTCCTCCCTTAAGAGGATTGGGGACCTACAGGCTCTTTCCGGGGCCCTGTCTCTCCTGGAGTTTGCCCCTGGCATGGCCAGTGCTATTCTTTACCCCAAACCGGGGTATGTGCCTAAGGTGCCTGCAGCTCCCTCGTGACCCGTCGTTTTGCAGGCATTCTGCCATCTTCCTTTCCTAGTCCCCAACTAGGAAAAGCAAAATGCGAGCACTGGACACATACCTCCACAGGACGAGTCCGTGAAGGAAATCCGAGCAGCTGTTTGTCTGCTTTGGCCCTTACAGGAAAGGTTTCCCGGCTAATAAGCAGACGTCAGTAGATGGATTGCGTATGTCATTTGTCTGTGTTATGAGTCTTCTGGTCTTTCCACTACTTTTGGAGTTAAGGCTCATTCCACCTGGGGTATGACGGTCTCTACGACCTAGTCCGCCGGAGTGTTGCTCCAGGACATTCGTAACGCTGCGGGTTGGTCCACCCTGTCCTGCATGCAGGTTGTGCTCAGACACACTAGGCAGGGACTGGTCAGTATGGCATGATTAGACATTAATTCGCCGCAGAGAAACAGAGAAAGAGAACGTCACTAGGCTACATAGGTAACTCTAGGTTCCTGAGGGAAAGAGAGCAGCATCAACGGGCCATACTCCCTGCATCCCTGTATCCATACCTTCTCCTTTTCCAGAAGCTGATGTCGTTCCCATCGCGCTGCCATTTTGTAGCTTCCTGGTTTGCTTGACGTCGCCTGCCAATGATGCCATGACTGCCTATTGGCCAGATTTTACACGTGATTCAGAGCGTAAACAACGCGAGGCGTTCCCAAACCGTTTTCAATGCAGCTCTATATTCCCTCAGGGAACTAGAGTTACCTACGTTACCTAGTGACTTTATACCCGGTCATGATGAGAAGAATTTTTATCCAAACATATAAACATGCATTAAATGAATAAAAGTCAAATCGGGCCAGATATGTATGCTACATGTAATCTGTCATTCTGTAACATATATGGGTAAAAAAACTGATATACAAATGATCTCGATGTGTGATCTTTTTATCCAGGCCTCTTGATCTTCCTCTCTTTTCCCCCCAAAGCCGATTTCATGTTATTGCATGCTCACATGAAAGGGAAATAGTGCTGAGACTTGGGAGGATGACAGAAAAACAGCCGTTGTCAGATCCTACGTTTCTGTATGCAATATGCCGTTAATTAACTTATACATTTTTGGTGAATGTTGCAATACACGCAGAGGCTTATTAGAATTAAATAATGAATTACCAGATAAGCATATCAAGCCCTGCTATCCATGCATGGTTTTTCACTGAGAGATCCTTAATGATTCTTGTTGAAGCCAGGAAAAAAAAGGAAAAAAAAACATGGTGAAAGCATGGCGATGCATTGCTGCCTCACAGCTCCAGGGTCTTCAGTTGGATCTTGATCTACTTGAGATACTGTCTATATAAAGTTACCCTTGTTCTCCTTCTGGCAGCCTGGGTTTTCTTTGGGTTCTCCAGTGTTTTTTAAACTTCCCTTAACATGCTAGTAGGTGGAATAGCCCTAGCTATAAATGTGTGTCAACTTTCTATTTGTATCTTTATTCAGAATCCTTAAAGTGGGCATGACCTAAACATATTTACTTTCAGAAACACGGGAAATCACCCCTAGAATTTGAAATGCCAGCAACGTCAGCCTGTTGTAAATAAATGTCGTGAATCTATCATGCACTGTGGTTTTTATGTGTCCCACAGGCATCTTATCTGTGTGCTCCCATATGCCCTCACATGAAAGTAAACACCTTTGTCATATTCTGCATGAATCTCATGTACACACTCTTTAGTCTTATATAAATACCTTTCGAACACCTCTGGCAAGCTAAAACCCCCGAAAAACATACCGTGTACCCCCATTCGTATCTGCATGTCTGAATTTAACATATCAGCTTTATCGTTCAAATAATTAAATTAAATTTATTTATATTGGTATAGGACCTTTAAACAATGGACATTGTTTAAAATGTAGCTGTTGTAGCATTGTTTAAAAAGCAGCTTTACAGAGATTGTTTTTAAGTGATTATAAAAGTATGTATACGTTTGTTTCTTGTAATTGTGAAGCCAGTAATGACTGGCATACTGAGATGACATAAAGAAGAAATCATTAAAGAGGAACCACACACAAAAGGAAACCCATCCTCAACATCGAATGTCCATTCATTATAGTTTTATAGTTGATTATAGGCAAATAATTGTCATTATAGTAGACTGTTGATATTAATTACAGTCTAAATCCATCCTCAAAGGATCTTTAGGATGTTGTTATGGAACCATCCCTAGAAGGGAATGGTCCCCAGATGAGAATTACATCCAGATGTATGAAACAGACAGCTCTGAAGAGAAGAAAGAGACTGGTCACTGGAACCTCAGGAGCATAACTTAAAAGGGAGAGAGAGAGAAAAAGAGAAGAGGGGTTACATGGAGAGAGAAAAAAGGATTTTTTTGCATGCTCAGTGTTTGATAAATGTTTAAAGGCACTGTACGGTGTTATTAGAGTTCAGTTAGGGACTCTGGCAAATACTTGCTATGGCAGGTTAACTAAACTGGAATAATACATCTATATTTGGTTAGATCCATTGTCAGTGTGCTACCCAGAGGTGGACTGTTTTACCATCCAGGCTTTATACCTCCCTCGTGCCCAGTTTTTCTGGACTAGGCTGTATTGCAGCATTTGCTGCAAATGTATTAATGAATATCATGACTATGTTCTGTCTCCAATATATCAACAGTGTTTCTTATAGGAAAGCTATAAGAGATGAACAGAATAAACGTATAAATGTTTTGCTTGTTTCGTGTGTTGGTGCAGTAAATTTTTTGGACATGGCACCTCCATTAGGTCGCTCACGTCCGCACTAATGGTGCACGACAGGAAGCATAGATTATGCTCAGGCTACAGAGCCGAGGCAGATTTACAGCGTAGGGGTACTGAGTCATGAGCTCTTTTTTTTCCAGAGTGAAAAGATGACCCCAAAGCTGTTCAGTGTGTGTGTGTGTGAGTCTCTCTCTCTAGCCATTTCTATTATCCCGACTGGACTGATAAACAACCAATTACCGAAGATGATCACCATTTCCCATTAATGGAATACGCCTCCTGTAATGGCTTCATGTTTGTCAAATTAATTTCACCATACTTCCTTCGCACAAGGGCAAAGTTAACATTTGGTCGATTTCCTCAAGAGGGATATTTTGCGCATGAAATATCGGCCGTCACAAAACAGAAATTGCTGATTAAGCTCTTCTGGAAGAACGGCATGTGCTAGCTGTGATAAACCAGCTCCCGTAATGGCCGATCTACTCGTTAGTTTCGACAATAACAGAGAAATTTTCTGCCTTTTTTTCATCTTGTTTCACTGGGTGGTGTGAAACTCATTATCATGTACTGTGGGCTATGCAAACCCAGCACCACATTATTATGAATTCCATTTATTAGTCTTCAAGGAATAGTTAGTTACTGCTAGCTTACGGCCTCGGGGAATTACACAAAACAGAAACCGCAAGAATGCCCCTTTTGATGGCTCTGTTATTGCGTTTGCAGGCGAGGAGAAATTACGGCTGCTTTGGATATGATTTATGATTCGGAACAGGGTGGAAATTATTATAAAAACGTGCTTCATATTATTTCATGCCTCTCAAAAGAGATACTAAGGAATTACAAAGTATTAATGGGATGTCTTAATGGGAACCTAGAAGGATTTTTACAATACTGAGGGGCCACAGGTGGCTGCATGGACTCCTCTATCACTTCACACATAATACTCCAAAAGGAATAAAGAAATCTCCAATTTTAGGGTGCAGCTGAAATGCTAGACATGATCAAAATTATTTAAAAAAAAGAATGTGTAAGAATGTGTGGGACAAATTTCGACACATGTATGTGGATTCCATATGCAACGATTTAATTCATCACTAGCAAAATCTTCCTCCCTCTTTTTTTTTAACTAAAACACAATTTACTAAAGAACCAACTATTAAGTCACTGTAATTATGTGACATTTGTGAATCACACAAAGAAATGAGTGTACTCGGGCAAATAGATTCACCCAAAATGCATTCAAAGAAATTGAGATTACTTTAGCCAGGCCTAAAGCGCATTAGAAAAACATGCTTCAGCAGCTGGAGCAAAGTCGCAATGCAAGGTGTGGAAAGTCAGCCTGACATGAATGAGGATTGAGGTCTGACTTGCAGAATGGCTGACCAGTTTTACCCTGTTTCAGTTTTTCTCAGTTGCTTTGGAGCACTTCTCAAATCATTCTTAATATTTAAAAAGCAGTAGGTGTACCTTAAAATCCTTAGTTCATCTCTCAAATGTAAGTATTTGAGTCAATGAAAAGAATAACCATTAGAATAACAAGTCCTTTTGTCATTTTTCACAAATAAGATCGTCACAATGTTTGGTCATGTTGTCAGTATGACGCTGCACAGTTTGAGTATTTCCTGATATAAACTACGGTTTGGGTTACATTGATTGAAAATGCACGATGCTGAATTTCATCTGTATAGCATCTATGAATTTCAGCAACACAAATTTTGCTTGTTCAATTGTATATTTGTTATACATTGATGCATGAGACCGGACAGGATTCACTCTTTTACTGTACTGTACTAGTGTTTGTTAATTTCTTGGTTATTCAACAATTTTCAAAAAAAATTTTTTTTGCTCTGTCACCAATTGAAGGTTAAGCTCATGAACCTTGACCTGTTTTAAAGAACTAGTTGATTATTGGTTGATCTGATGCCGTTCACTCGCCTTCATTAGTGACATTCAAGATCTGCACAATTGAGCAATTCAACACATTTACAAAAAAAAGTTTAATAGAATTTAAGCTTGACAAATCTTGACAACTGGTTTAACCATTTTGCATTCAATGACTTATACAATGTACATGGCATAAACAAATAGTTTTGAGAATTTTATGTCTGATCTGAGAAATGTTTCAAAGCAACTGAGAAAAACTGTTGACTATTCAGTTGTATATAGAAATTTAAGGTTCACAGATCCTGACAACTGGTTTAACCATTTGCATTGAATGACATGCAATGAACTGATGCTGAAATGTTTTGGGGGGTTAAGACTATTCAGATAAAACCAGTATAACATATTTTATCAACATGACATAAACAACTAGATAACGTAGGAAACACCCCACAATTGTACACAATCGATTAAATGAATGTACCAAAGCATTCGCAATTCGCAACAAGAAATGTTTTTTATGATCTAACTAAATGATGTGGAGGTTGAACAAGGAGTTTTAAGAATTTCATTTCTGATCTGAGAAACTCTCCAAAGCAACTGAGAAAAACTGTAAAGCTACTTATAACAAAAAAAAAGCAAATATCAAACAACAACTACAAAAAAAGATTGCGGAAACAGTTTCCTGCAAGCAAAGTGATGCTTTGACCCGCTAAGAGGTGCCATGCTGAAGAGATAATCAGTGTTATTCACTTCACCAATCATAATGTTATATGTCATAATGTTATGCCTGCACGGCATATATAATATTAGAAATGAATTAAGTCAATGACCAGTTCATTAATGCCATTTCTTAGAAGCTTTTATCCAGAATGACATACAATTATTCCATTTACACAACTGGGCAGTGGAGGGTTAAGGGTGCTGGGATTTTAAATCATAAACTTCTGATCAGAAGTCTAACATCCCAAACAACAAGCTACCACCTCCAATTCAATATAAACTGATTGCAATAGTCTTTTTCTCCATCTTTATCATTATTTGCAAATAAATGGTAGGATTACCCCAAGTTTGGTCACGTACATTATCATAACCGTATGTTGTTGAAGCAGATTCAGTGATATCGGTGCCTTGAGTATAGAAATCACACTAGATCGTGTGGAAGACAATTTTTTTTTAAAACTCCTGAATATTCTGAAATCAGTGAGTCGTGTGTGGTAGTGTGGTACTTTTCGTTTCACTCTCTGCCTATGCACTGCAGTGTTTAATTTGACTGCGATTTTATTTTCTCAGGCAATTAAGTTAACGCTGGTTTGATGGAAATTTGGTCCTGAACGTAATGCTGGTTTGAAGTAAAGCATAATCATTAAAAAGATACGTTTCATGGGAAGCGCCATTGCTTTTTGCCCTGTTAAACTGCTCTCATTTGGGGATGAAATTCCAATTAAAAAAGCAGCCGAATTTCCGCCTCTAATGGGCGGCAATACAAATGAATATGAACTGCAATGAACCAAATAATCCTTTTTGACTGCTTGAATTGAGATTTAACACAAAATAAATGTGCTTTTGATCAGTTAGATTTGTACATGAATTTATTTGGAAAAATGACAACAAATTTGTTTGCACAACTGAGCACAAACTTTTGTGGAGATCTGGGCATTGTTGTGACAGAGCACAATGCATTGACATGCATTCATATATTTCTAGAGCCCAGTCATTCTATGGGTATGTTTATAAGATGTGAAAGGAAACCGAAGAACCCATAGGAAAACCATATGGACACAAGGAGAAAATGTGAAACTTCATACAAACAGTATGGCAAATCTGAGGATTGGATAGGAGCTTCAGCACAAGCCATCCTTAATTCATCTCATTCTACATGACATTCACTGCTAGATAACACCGTTTTGCATTTAGAATATGAATTATACAAGAAATCACTTACACTGAGTCAGTAGGGACAAAGCAGGCTCAACTCAACACTGACTGGCGTAACACCGACATAAGTTTCTCAGACATGGATTATAGCCAGAAGCTGTGGGAATGCTTAATGATGCAGAACAAAAAAACTCTAATCCATGAAAAGATTTCAGTTTTTAGATGGGATTAGTAATTGTTTATTTTTTTTTCTCTGCCTATACAACCTATCATGAATGCCTGGCAGTAATACATATTTATCAGAGACACTATCGCTTGCACCTTGATACAACCATATAAAAAGTGAGATGCTGAAGAAGCCCGATGCCTTAACTAAGCTACAACCTCATTAAAATCAAGGAGGGAAAAGCAATCTTTACTGTGACACTAAATAATTTTTTTTTTACCACACACCAAACAAATAGAGACAATACGAATATACAGATTACATCACACAATATAACCTCGACATCCTACAGCAAAATGAACAGATATTTCATCAATTGATTTCATTGATCAGAAAAAAAAATATTAAACAACTGCCAGTGTGTGAAAAGGTATTTGTGCATAGTAGTACATATTTATTCATGCAATCAATCCATGACATTCAATTGATAAAAGGATTAAGTTAGATTAGACACGTCTATTGTCATTTAACACTAGTAGTAGCAGATGCAAGGCAGTTAATTTTCTGATAAACATGTTAGAAACACAGTATGCAAAACACATAACTAACAGAAACAGGAAGACGATAATTTGAGCATGAGAATGAAGACCGTGGCAAAACAACCGTGTGAAAAGTGTGAGGTACATGGTGAGTCTATATACAAGTGCTAATGAGCAATGAATATGATTCAGATGCAGAAAGTCAAGTGACATAAGATGTGACATGAAACAAGGAGGTGGGGTGGCTGATGGGTTCTGTGGCATTATGTTTTATTATTTAGGGATGTGATACAGTAACTTAGTGGTTAAATAATTAGAGTTAATCCAAAGGTCATGAATTCTGATCCTAGCCACACCAAGCTGCCACTCCTGGGCCCCTGAGCAAGACCCTTAACCCCCTTGCTGCTCAGTTGTCTAAATGAGATAAATGTAGGTCATTCTGGATAAAAGAGGCTGTCAAATTCTGTAAATGTGACATGAACATGACTTGCCATCCAACTGAAATTCAAAAAATAACTCAAATCTAAAATAAAAAATCTAAATAAACAGCAAAGAAAAACTAAATCCAGGCTTTATTTAGTGAACAACTCTGTCTCAAAGTGTTAGAAAGCCATATCTACGGCTCTATGACTCTCCAAATAGAGAAAAAGTCCAACAATACTATTCCTCATTAGAAAGACTGAGCACAAATGTGGTCCATCAAGATTTGTTACAGCTTTACTTCTATAGGACCATAAATTGTACTTTGGCTAAATTTCTATTTGACATTACAAAAAAACCCCCCAAAAAACTATACATTCTGTAACAACCAATTCAACATTTCAACACCATTATTTAGTATTTACTAATCAGGAAATGTCCCCGGATTCCTTTCTGCTTCTTTCAATAATTTTTTTGTGGAAGCATATAAAAGCATTCAACAAGGAAACATGAAGAGAAGTGTTTGTGTAAATCTTATACAAGCAAATTGACCAAAAGATATGCTTATATCACTGCCAAACATTGTTTTCTATAATAATGCATTTTAATTTAATTAAACGCTCCAGACCTCGGTCAATAGTGTCAGTTGTAAATCCCACATCAGGGGTAAATAAATATGTTATCATAATTATAGCAGTGGTGGGCGGTCAGGGCCAGCAAGGCCTTCTCTGCTGGAATAAACCCTATCAGAAGCACTGACCTACAATTACAACCTAAATTCTAATATTTGTTTAATTAAATTGTATTAATTTATTGCCAGCAGTTTATTCACTTCTTTTCGTAGTGTTTCTCTTGGCTGCACTGCTTCCAGTACGTGTATGTACATTTTTTGTCCAATCAGATTTCAGCCTCTATGTGCTGCCATGTCAGATACTGCTTCAAAGTCAATACTGCTGTCTCTATAAGAAATTATTCTGTTTCTTTAACCAATCATATTTTAAATTTGCTAGTTACCCTAAAATAGCGTCAGCATTTTGTCTTCCTCTGATTGGTTGGTCAGAGGTAAACTGTTACAGCTAAGTTTAAGTGGCAAAACACCTCTGTAGCTCTGCACACATTAATACATCTGAGTTAAACTTTTCATGCGAACGTAGGAAGAGAAATTTATTTGGTCTCGGACATACTTAAAAATCCATTTTCAAGAAAAGCTAGACATTGTGAGGAGAGCTAGCTAGCATGTCTTAGCCTGGGAAAGGGTTTGTTCGCAGGGTTTTTTTTCCCCCTCACTTTGCAGTCTTCCTCAACATGCTCTCATATAACGAAGCTTCAATTATCCCCTCGATTTAATGATTCTAAAAATATTACATTAACCGCGATTAGTTGATGGACTAATGAGCAAACGTGATCATTTGAGAGGGAGGATTATCAACCGACACATCTCCACAATTCCACAAAATAAAACTATACTCTCTCACTCTATTTATTCTGTGTGCATTAATGTAATTATGACCTAAATTAGCTAGAGCCCTAAAATTGGAAGCAAAACAAGAAAAGGCTTTTTCAAGCACCATTTTCCATTAGTGCCCAGTATAGTCATCGGCACACTTCCCTTTCTGACACCCATGTGTGAACATCTCAACACATCCCTGACCAATTTCAGCCATTTTCTGATAAGTGGGTGGGTGTTTGGATAATTAACGACATTCACATGTTCCAGCAAATAAAAATGGTTTTAGTCAAGTGCTACCTTCCACGGCTTGAACACAAAACGAGCACAAGAGTATTAATAATCCGTTTATAACTAGCAAGTTTCAAGTAATAAGTTTCAAGTTATATTTGTCATATGCCATATATATATATATATATATATATATATATATATATATATATATATATATGTGTATCTATATATGAATGACATTTAAGCATGAGGTACTTTTTTTTATAAAATCATAGAGAAAATAGGTGCAAAAATATGCAAAAACACGTAGTGTGGAAAAAAGATGGAGTAGTACTGAGTGAAATGGTATTAATAGTTATGAGAAGTGAGAATTGTTCAGTCTTCAGCCCCTTGGCGTGCTTGGAAAACAGAAGCACTGTAGATCAGTTAAGATGACTAAACAAAATCTTGGTATGTATGGTTAATAGCAGAGTGAACTATTAATGACAAATAGGTGCTCAATAATCGGGAAAGACAGAGCATAGAGTATAGAGGAGATGGCCATGACAAGCACAAGTCCCTAATGGGATTACAGCATTAAGTAGAACACTTAGGAATGGTCCTGGCTGAATGAATTGCATTTTTTTGCATTGAAGCCGTGTCCTTCATTCGTCAGCTGAAGCATTTTATTCCGGCCTTGGATAAGAAGCATTTTTTTTATATTGTGCTCGTCAATATGCTCATTGACTGTGGAGGACAAATCTTGACAGAAACAAAAAGAATGGCACTATGGCGATTGCTCCTATTGATCTGAATGAAGCTAGACATCTCTCAAACAAAACAAGTGATAGGGCAAAGCGTCATGAACCTTCACCTCAAGGGTGACGGCAGGCGACAGTGAGGCCGGTGAAAAATATTCCATCACGCTCGTGAATCCGCACGGCTTGCTGTATGTGCACTCCATCACAGGAACGTAATGGAATCAGGAGTCCGGTGGCAGCGCGTGGAGGCAACCTGATTGCCTGAGACCTTTAATTTACCGCTCCCCAGCCTCCAACCACCCAGTGTGCCAGACCAGACACACTCCCAATCAGGTCTTACTAATATATTCAATACCAAGTAGCAAAGAACTACAAATAATTAAGAGGTATTTAAAACTTCACTTGTGCTAATCACTACTTCAAATAAGTAAGGAAATCGAATATGGTCGAGGAATTTAGTTTATAGCTTATGAAATCATAATTCCCAAACATAACCTAACCATGTACCTAAGATTAGTTTAATTAATGAAATGTCACCATTAATAATAAAAAAACCAAAACATTGCACCCTTAGAAAATCAAATTAAACCTAGAAGTAATAAAACTCCCAACATTATGTCCATATAAATCTTTAATCAGCTCTTTGTATTTGAAATATTTTTTTAAGTTTTGCAGTCTTTTCAAAAAGCAATTTTAAAACTTTCAGCAGTGGAGGACAGTAAGTAAGTAAATGTAATGCTTTACTGTATATAAGTAGCTTTTTCGCGTGTATGCACTTTACTGGAGTATTTCCGTTTAGGGAGACTTTCAATTTAATTTCACTACATTTCAAAGTCAAATATCTTTTTGCTTAACTGCATTTTGCACCTTATTTTTTTTTTGACATGTGCAGAGGAGGGACATGGGGTATACCGGTGGGATGATGCTGAGGATGGAACCACCAGGAAGGAGGAAAAGAGGAAGACCAAGGAGGGGGTTTATGTATGTGCTGAGGGAAGACATGCAGGTAGTTGGTTTGAAAGAGGCAGATGTAGAGGACATGGGGGTATGGAGATGGATGATCCGCTGTGGCCCCTAATGGGAGAAGCTGAAAGAAGAAGAAGAAGACATTTTGCCACTCATTATTTATGAGTGGATAAAAAACTTAAACAGACAAGCCACCAATAAAAGTAGAGCACATGCTCTGTTTTGACCCTGTTGTGATTGCTGCTTGGTGGTATCTACTTAGCACGAATATACAGTTAAGCATCAGTTCAACAGCAAGCAGAACATTTTAAGAGGAATAAATGATAGAAGAAACTCCTGACATAAACTCCCCACAACACCTGTTTTCTGGAAATGAATTTGTATGACTTCATTTAAACCTTTTCATTACCCCGGCCAAGTCTTCCAAATAATACAACAACTACCAACAGAAAGGCTGTGGGCAATCACATGGATCCTCCAAGGCACCACCCAATTACAGCTTTCCAAATGAGCTCACAAACACCTATATATCAATCTAAGTGGCAGCGGAGAGATTAATGCCATCTATTCCATTCTAAGAGCGTCGCCACATGTAGCGTAACCGAGTTTCCCCACTGACTCTTGACTGGATTTGTCCAGCTGGATTTCATCATCAGTTGATGCTACAAGATGCAAGTATTCTTAGAATCTTTACATGAGTCAGAATATTTTATCATTCTGGACTGACAGCGTAAGGTCCAACATTAGCCCATGCTTCCTATTCGCACCAGGTGAACTCATCCATGACTCCATCTTTAAAAAGTCTTGATGATTCTTTTTGCCCACACCTGGCCAACTGATGATTGAAATGCAGCATGACTGTGTTTCAAAAACCATTAAAAACCATGAATATTGCCTACAATTGAACTGCAATCGCTATAAAAGGACATTATGTGCCTGAGCTCAAACATGTACAGTATAGCCTGAAATCCTTTACTATATGTGGTTCTTCCCCAAACTGTTAGCTCTGACCTCAACAGTATTTAACACCTTTGTGATGAATTGGAACACTGCACACCAGACCTGGGAAAGTTATTATAACAGAAAATGGTATAAATTGGATGAAATAGGATGTTCAAAAAGCACATACGAATCTTATGGTCAGATGTCCACAACCCTTTTGTAAAATTCTATGTTCCCCAACTGGAGGTACCAGCATGTTTTCTGAAGCCTCTCAACTCAACATGTAAGTAACTTGTCGTTGTTATAGTTTTCAAATTACTTGCATAAATGATTTTTTAAATATATTTGACATTGTATATATGGTTTTATGTTGAAACTTTTATATGGTAGTATACCAAAGTACCATGACAGAAATATGTGCTTAAGCCAACAGATATATTTTTATACTTTTATATTTTTTATATTTTATGTTTGGATTTTTCAGTGACCGATGAGGAAATTAGAAGTTTCATTTTGTTGGTGAAAAATGCCAATGGTGAAAATTTAGAACATGGCTACTTAGCCAATCAACATGAACTCCAGTCATCGGTGTCATCAATGTGTCCAGGATCCTTACCAATTCCCAGACTCATGTACACAACACACTGAGTCACAACCGAGAGAGCTGATTTAGATGCACTATTACAGCGTACAACTAGTATTAGAGATCTATCCTGCAATGACTTTACACTATAATAGAGCTGGCATGACCTAAAAATTCACAGATTAAGATTTACTAATAATTGGATTATATATTTATGTAAGATCAGCTTTGTAGGAAGGATATGATACAACCTCTAAACCAATTCTACAATTTAAAAATGCAAAATGCACTAATTTTCCATTGTATAAAATCATACTGCAGTCGCATTCAAATTTATAGTGAAATTCCAGAAATACATGTTGATTATGTGTGTAGTATTTTATATTTCAGACTCAAGGAGGTCCACATTGTGGCTCTATTTTGGCAGCCAGATTCAGGAAAGTACATTACATGGAGGCATGTTGGTTAGAAAAAAAGTGGTTAAGTGTAGGCTGAGGACTTGTCTGAAGCATTGAATGAAACAGTCTGAAACTCAAAAAATAATTTGCCATAATAATTGTTCTAATTTGCTCTCTGATAAAAAAGAATAAAAAAAAAATGATTGTTTAGAATTGCAGTTAGAACTGCTATACTGCCTAACTCTAACCACTGAAGACTTTTCACATAAGACATAAATATATGTATAAAAATAGGGTGAAATCACATGGTCTATATGTTTCCAGATTACCCATCAAGAAAAAAGCTTTTAAACACAGATGTGGTGAACTTTTGCTCCATCATTACTATTCCACAAAATGACCCACATTTATCATGATAAAACTGGGCATAAATATAGCTCGGAGGCTTTGTTTGAGCTAGATCTCTGAGTAGGCATGACAAAAAAGACAAAGACAAAGAGGATCCCTCCCCCAAATTCAATTTCCAGAGTTCAACTTTAAGGCTCTTTTTTTTTTGCATTTTTATTAAGGAGATGGGTGATGGCCACATTGATGTCTATTTACTAATAAGTTGAAGAATACAGATGATGCAGAGCTTTAATCAAACTGATAAATGATCTCTCTAATGTCATATGACCGGATGGGAAGCTTGCTTGTGGATTAGACCAGCTTAGGCAGAGCAAGAATATCCTTGTATATATATATACTACATATATACTGTATACATATATATATATATATATATATATATATATATATATATATATATATATATATATTATCAATATAATATCTTCTCTAGGGACAATAGCATAAAAATGAAACTTTGCTATATTTTAGAGTAGTCAATGTGTAGCTTGTAAAGAAGTACAGATTGAAAAATATCTTAACATACAGCCATTATTGTCAATCATCTGGCAACAAAAGTGAGTACAAACTAAGTGATAACGGCTATATTTCGTGTAACCACGCAAAGCCACATGTCCTATTCATCATGTTCATGTTTTTGTCTGCTTGACAGGACCATACAAATTTGTGTGTCTTGTATTGTTAAAATCTTGTGCTTTGAGTACAATTCTCTCATACTGACCACCGGATGTTTAACATGGCACCTCATAGCAAAGACTCTCTAAGGATTTGAGAATTAGAATTGTTGCTCTCCACAAAGATGCCGATAAGGCTATAAGAAGATCTGTAACATCCTGAAACCGAGTAACAGTACAGTGGCCAGGGTCATACAGAGGTTTGCAAGACCGGTAATGCAAGATTTGCAATTGGATTTGGACTATGTCACAATTTATGCATCCACATATGGAAAACACCATTTCCTTTCAAATATTGTCTGGAATATTCTTCCATAGTATATATTGTATATATTGTATTATTTATTTTTTTACACATGATGTACAAACCCAATTCCAAAAAAGGTGGGACACTGTAAAACTGAGAAAATGTATACTTTTAAGAGAAAAATCAGTTAATATTAAATTTCATGTCATCAACACATCTCAAAAAAGTTGGGACAAGGCCATGTTTACCACTGTGTGGCATCCCCTCTCCTTTTTATAACAGTCTGCAAACATCTGGGGACTGAGGAGACAAGTTGCTCAAGTTTAGGAATAGGAATGTTGTCCCATTCTTGTCTAATACAGGCTTCTAGTTGTTCAACTGTCTTAGGTCTTCTTTGTTGCATCTTCCTCTTTATGATGCACCAAATCTTTTCTATAGGTGAAATATCTTGACTGCAAGCTGGCCATTTCAGTACCCAAAACCTTCTTCTACACAGCCATGATGTTGTAATTGATGCAGTATGTGGTCTTGCATTGTCATGTTGGAAAATGCAAGGTCTTCCCTGAAAGAGACGACGTCTGGATGGGAGCATATGTTGTTCTAGAACTTGTATATACCTTTCAGCATTGATGGTGCCTTTCCAGATGTGTAAGCTGCCCATGCCACACGCACTCATGCAACCCCATACCATCAGAGATGCAGGCTTCTGAACTGAGCGCTGATAACAACTTGGGTTGTCCTTATCCTCTTTAGTCCGGATGACATGGCGTCCCAGGTTTCCAAAAATAACTTCAAATTTTGATTCGTCTGACCACAGAACAGTTTCCCCTTTGCCACAGTACATTTTAAATAAGCCTTGGCCCAGAGAAAACGCCTCTGGATCATGTTTAGATATGGCTTCTTTTTTGACCTATAGAGTTTTAGCCGGCAACGGCAAATGGCACAGTGAATTGTGTTCACCGCCAATGTTACTGGAAGTATTCCTGAGCCCATGTTGTGATTTCCATTACAGTAGATCGGTTGTGTAGGACTTGATGTTGATATCCCTTAATGCATAATTGAGGCACCGATGAGACTCCGTGGGATGGTCAACTGAGTGATGGCACCCTTTGGGTTGTCAAGTGGGCGCCTTCCTTCCTGGGTGTTTCGCTGATAGACCACAACACCTCCAAAAGGGTTCAGCAGTGAATCCCAGCATCCCAGGTTCACTCCCTAGGTGCCAATAAACTCACTTAAAGACCCAGGCGGAGTCTTTTCTCTTCACCCACAGCCACTGGCTTTCCTTTTCCGCAGCCGCAGAGAGGTCTTTGACTGCCTGCTGATGGGCATTTCCTCGTACTCCCATCTTCCTGAGTAGCCTGGATGTTGTGGTGGCTACAAACCCTCTGCAACCTACTTCCACTGTGCACACCTTTACATTCCAGCCTTGTTGTTGTGCATCGGCTGCAAGTTCAGCGTACCTCAGCCTTTTCCGTTCATAGGCCTCCTCCACTGCACCCTCCCAGAGCTCGATGATGTAGACAAGCTTGAGCGAGGCTGACCACAGAACAAGGTCTGGTCGCAGTTTGGTGGCTGCAATTTCAGCTGGGAAGCAGAGTTTCTTATTCAAGTCTGCCAGCAGCTTCCAGTCCTGTGCTCTGCCTAGCTGACCAGAGTCTGATCTTATGGTGGTGAGGTTGGCTTGACCCTCACCCTCCCGACCCAAATGGTGTTGGCTGCCACTGGGATGATGGGGGAGGAAGGGCATTCACACTTGTCCGTCGACTTTCCAACACTGCAGCAAGACACTTCAGCACCTGGTTGTGCCGCCAAGTGTAGCGGCCTTGGGTGGGGCTGCTCTTGCATCCCACTAAGATGTGCTTCAGTGTTGCTAGACTTGGGCATAGAGAGCACGTGGGGTCCTCGGCATACCATTGGCTTAGGTTTGTGGGAGAAGGCAGGACATCGTATGCTGCCCTTAAGGTAAAGCTCGCCCTGAATGTCTCCATTTCCCACAGCTCTTTCCAGGAGATCTTCCTCTTCTCCACTCCTTCCCATGCCATCCACTGCCCTTGCTTTGCCTGTGCCACAGCTTGGGCGCACCTTCTTTCTTCCTCCTCCCGACGTAACTCCTCGACCACCATCTTGCGTCTCTGAGATGGAGAGGCCTTGTTCCACACTGGTGTACTGGCCCCAAGTCCAAGACCACTCCACCCCTCCTGCACTCGGCACACGATGTCCTTGTGTCCGAGTGCTGCCTTTGCCTGTTTGGTTGCAGCCAACGGGGTCCACTTCCTTCCGGTGGCCAAGATGGGGGCGGCCTGGGCTACAAATGGATTGTTTGAATCCAGTAGCATCATCTCCAGTCTGACTTTGGTACACTTGTACTCCTCTACCAGACTGGCAATGGGCAGGTGTAGCATCCCATTGCCGTAAAGTCCAATACTGCTGAGGCACCTGGGAAGGCCAAGCCACTTCCTTACGTATGAGCCGACCAGTCTTTCCAGCTTTTCTACCTTTGAGAGCGGGACTTTATAGAGGGTTAGTGGCCACAGGAGACCTGGAAGTAGTCCATCTGCATGCACCAGAGCTTCAGCTTGCCAGGAAGCAGGGTTCTGGCCAATGGCTACCTCCATTCTAAGCTGTTCTACTTGCTCTATGTCTTTAAGGGAGGCATCATACCAACGACCTAGGCTCTTCACTGTCTTCTTGGAGACAGTTGGGATGGGTTCCTTGCCGATTTGGAACCGGTGGTCTGACAGCTTCCCCTTGATGATGGAGATGCTTCTGGACTTGCTCGGCTTGATCTTTATGCGAGCCCGTTTAATGTAGCATGTGATGCAGTGCCGTCTAACGGCCCGAAGGTCACGGGCATTCAGTATGGTTTTCCGGCCTTGACCCTCACGCACAGATTGTTCCAGATTTTCTGAATCTTTGGATGATATTATGCACTGTAGATGATGATAACTTCTAACTCTTTGCAATTTTTTTCTGAGAAACTACATTGATATTGCTCCACTATTTTTTCGTGCAGCATTGAGGGAATTGGTGATCCTCTGCCCATCTTGACTTCTGATAGACACTGCCATTCTGAAAGGCTCTTTTTATACCCAATCATGTTGCCAATTGACCTAATAGGTTGCAAATTGGTCCTCCAGCTGTTCCTTATATGTACATTAAACTTTTCCGGCCTCTTATTGCTACCTGTCCCAACCTTTTTGGAATGTGTAGCTCTCATGAAATCCAAAATGAGCCAATATTTGGCATAACATTTCAAAATGTCTCACTTTCAACATTTGATATTTTATCTATATTCTATTGTGAAGTTTATGAGATTTGTAAATTATTGCATTCCTTTTATATTCACAATTTGTTTAGTGTCCCAACTTATTTGGAATCGGGTTTGTATGTCATTTGTATTTGACAAATAAAGAACATTTATGTTTTAGCTTGCAGCAATCAGAATCAGAGCTGACCAATGAAAGAAGAAATTAACAGCACTGTGTTATAAATGTTTAAACCTTTTTTTTTGTGTGCACAACGAAAAGGTGTTCATAAAAGTGGAAATATGATAGCATGGACCACTGTGTGATTTCCCAGTCATGAAATTAAACTCTGCATAAGATAAGAAACATCAGGTCTAGCCTGTTAAAGGATGCTAACTTCTACTCTGCATTCTTGTCAACTAACGGCTGATTTACTATATACAATAATAATAGCTCCAAATAAATAAGCTTCAGCTATTATGGATGGCTTCCTACTGTAATTTGCATTCACATTTCTACACATCTGCACAGTTGTAGGCTTCTTTGGTTCCTGTTGATTGCCGCTCATTTTCTGCACGGTGACTGGAACATGATCCTTGCCTACATTTAGTAACACACTTTAATATATTCCTTCTCTCAGTTTCAGGAAATGTGGAGTTGTTTACTGAGATAATTGTTTTGCATAAATTTCAGTTATATATATATATATATATATATATATATATATATATATATATATATATATATATATATATATATATATATATAAAATAGAAATAATCTCCAAATCACTTGAGAGCACTGAATGTAAACTTTTCTAGTTTTGTCCAATTATTTGTCAATCAGTTTTTATCTTAAAAATATCCTAAATTTTTTTTAAAAAATGTATTGTTATATTTTAGAACGTAATGTTTTTATTTAAATTCATTTAAACTTATTGTTTTAGCCTTTTCTACTCAGAAACAATCCATTTACATTGTAATATTTTGATATTTTAATTCTTCATGCCATTTTTAAGAAATCATGAATAATTTAAGCAGAAAAAGTTTATGTCCATCTTTTACAGACCATGCAATCTTAATTTCAAGTATCTAGGTATTTTCTCTTATAGCAAACACATTAGTCTACACTACTAACAAATATACTATAAGGACAAAAGTATTGAGACTCCTGTCTTTTCCATCCATATTTGATTCTTACTGAAACTGTTCCCAAAAAATGTGGAGACACACAATTGTTTAGATTGTTTTTGGAGGCGGATTAAACGTTTACTGTTTCAGCATGACAATGCCCATGTGTACAAAGGCTGATAGAGCTCTGACTCCCAACCCTACTGAACATCTTTGGGAAGCCTGCACTTGTTGACTGAACCCCAGGAATCCTCGCCTCAGCTAAATTTACTTTACTAAAACCCTTGTAACTGAATAACCACAAATCTCCACAAACACACAACAAAATCTAGTGTGACATCTTTCCAGAAGACTGGAGGTGATTATAACAGCAAATGGAGGAATGTGTGGAATGGGATGTTCAAAAAGCACATACGAATCTAATGTTCAGGTGTCTACAAATTTTGTCCATACAGTGTATACTGTTTATATACATAAAAAACTGTTTCATTCTGTTTGACAGCACTTACCTCTGAAACTTCCCCAGGATCGTACGGCACGTTTCGACTTTTTTATGCTGCACATCACAATCAATCTATTCCACTTTCCTGTGGAGAGCAGAAGAATTGTCCTCTTTTTAATACACTGCACTTTAACGGTCACGTCGAGATTTCGGCGCTCGAAAAGAAGAATCCCAAACTATGGGGAAGAATGAATGAATGTTCTTGAACAACCTTGTTCAAGTCTATTATTCAAGTGTCTGCTCACTGTTTCTATGAGACCTTGTGAAATTGTGAAAGAGTCCAGACATCCTGTACTGGCATTCATAACTGCTTTTTTTCTGTCTTAGTCTCTAAATCGTCAACAATAATAATTTTAGTTCCACCCAGTACATTTTCCAAACGCGAAAAAACTTTCCTTACAATGTGCTGTTTTTTTTGTGTGCAAAATATTCATGTTAAAAGTATTGGCACCCTCACAAATAATACTGAAATAACAGGAAGAATTTTTAAGAGAAAAACAGCATGGATGTCTAAAGATTGCTTGTAGAAAACATCTACAAAGGAATTTTTTGGTGCTACCTCATGCAGAACATTTCCAACTCCTTTATATTCTGTTAGTGTGAGTGCCTGAACAGTTTGCTGTAATTCAGATCACAAATTTTCACAACAATGCAAAACTGCACTTTGCTCATGCCTCTTGTTCCTTATAAATGTTTTTATTGTGGCTATAATTCGGCTTAATGGCATTTGTAACTGTTTGAATTTTTTTTTTTAATATATATATTTCTAGAAGCAGACGTGACCTTGTGTTAAAAGCCTTTTCCTTGGAGTAAAAGCAAAATGGTTTTTACACACGCAATATCAAACTTGTCCAAAAACAAACAAGTTTCTAGAGTTTATGAGCTACTATTAGTATTAGTGTTTGCATTATATGAGTAGTGCAGAAAGCTATGGTTTAAAAAGAGATGAAATAAATGACATTTATATTTAGATTGTAAAAAATAAAAAAAAACTACACACATCATTGTGTGTAATGTTCTATGCAGTGTCTCATGTTTACTAATTGTGATTCTGTAGAGAAGCAATAATTCTAAAATTTACTGTACATCATACTATCATAACCAGTCTTGGGCAGTAACACGTTACTAGTAACACATTTAACACGTTACTTTTTACAGTAACTAATACTGTAACGCGTTACTTTTAAAATAAAGTAACTTCGTTACCGTTACCGTATGGTGCGTTACCCGTTTAAGATGAATTAATTTCGGCTGAAGTGTAGACTACCCGCATTACCCGTTTAAAATGAATTAATTTCGGCAGAAGTGTAGACTACAGTCTAACCTGTTTACAGCAGAGACGCATCGTAGGATTGGTGGATGAACCACTGTAAACACGAAGAAGACGCACTGTGGGCGTGTCTCCGTTTATTCAGGTCTGCGCGGCAGTAATGGAGAGTCGAGGCGAGAGCAAGACGAGTTTCTCAAAGTGGAAATATGCTCATTATTTCACTTTAGTTAAGTATAAATACAAAAACTTTTTAGTCAAATGTAAGCTGTGTCTTTCTGGTTCGAAGCTCGTATCTACTGCGATAAACAGCAACTCCAATCTGTTGAAGCTCCACCAGGAACTCCATGCCTGAGAAGCTAGTAGCTAGAAGCTAACCCGGTGTTCTGTTCTACATTGTTGATAGTTTTCATACTTCAGCTGTGAAAGGAACATTTTTAAGAGCTCAACACAACAGCTTTTATGATGCAGAAGCCATTTTAGTTTTTGATTGTGAATATATTATTCAGCTTGTTTTGTTATTTATTTCAGAAATCCTTGTGATATATTCAGTTTGTGCTGGTCTGACTTAAATAAAATAGTGTTTAAAAATTACTTTGTGTTTAAGTCAGTTTTGTGTTTGTATAGACCATAACGCATAAAAAAGTAACTAAAAAGTTTCTTTTAACAGTAACGCATTACTTTTTGGTGTAAGTAATCAACAAAGTAACTAACTTTTTGAATGAAGTAACGAGTAACTGTAACTAGTTAGTATTTTTTTGTAACTAGCACAACACTGATCATAACATATGTTTGAAGAGTTTCCAAAATGCATCATTTGCCCATCTACATTTTATGTACATAATTGAGTGGACTGAAGCTGGAGTTTCATCAAGTGCATCAAGAGCTAGCACAAACAGATGTCTTTGGGAAAAGAACTACACCTGTCACATTCCAAGTACCAAACCAGAGACAATGTCAGAAGCATCTTACCTGGGCTTAGAAGAAATTATGCTGAACTGTTGCCCAGTGGTTTAAAGTAATAATTTCTGTTGAAAATAAAATTTGGCATTAATTATGAAACTCAGGGTTCCAGAGTCTGGAAGAAGACCAGAGAGGCACATAATCCAAGTTGCTTTACATATAAAAAGACATTTGCATGATATATATGGTTTCTCACAGGAACGTTGTCCCATATGTATCTGATACAGGATTCTAGCTGCTCAACAGTTCTGGGTGTTTGTTGTATTTTTTGTTTCATGATGATTGTTCACAATGAACAATTAAACAATCATGAACATTTCTGGATCAGCCGAGGTTTGGTGCCACCCCTTGAATTGACCTCTGACCTCATCCAGTGTGACCTGGCACTCTGGTGATAGCTGGCAGTGAAGAATGTCATTGAAGGGGCAAGACTGTGGAACAATTGGATGTGACAGCTCATTCATCATTTGCTGAGCTATCCGTTCCAGTGAATAGCTCACATTTCCCTGCAACATGCCATGCATTGTTAATTAAAAAGCAAAACGGTTGTTCACAACCTAAGGAGTTTGCTGGAAATCATTCTAGACTTTCTAAATTGTTTACAAGTACAAAAAAAATGGTGGAAATTCACAGTTCACATAGTTCAGTGGTGCAGATTTTTCATCTCAATAATGCAAAAGGTACCAATTAATATTGCTTGCCAGGGATCATATCTTTGGTGCGGATCAAAATGTCCTTGTATCTATAATAAAGGTACATCACTTATCTGTCACTGTTGTCTGATGAGCTCCATCTCCTTCTGTCCTGCTGCCAGCTTCTTTGATTACACTTTATGAACAATGTGTATAAATAACAGCATTCTTTTTCTTCTTCTTCTTTCGGCTTCTCCCATTAGGGGTTGCCACAGCGGATCATCCGTCTCCATACCCCCCTGTCCTCTACATCTGCCTTTTTCAAACCAACTACCTGCATGTCTTCCCTCACCACATTGATGAAACCTCCTACTTGGGCTTCCTCTTTTCCTTCTTCCTGGTAGCTCCATCTTTAGCATTCTCTTACCGATATACCCCATGTCAGTCCTCTGCACACGTCCAAACCATCTCAATCTCACCTCCCTAACCTTGTCTCCAAAACGTCCTACATGTGTGATCCCTCTAATACACTCGTTTCTAATCCTGTCCATCCTTGTTACTCCAAATGAAAATCTCAACATCTTCAGCTCTGCTACCTCCAGCTCCACTTCCAGTCTTTTACTCAATGTCACTATCTTTAAACCATACAACATCTCAGGTCTCACCACAGTCCTATAAACTTTCTCTTTCACTCTTGCAAATACTCTTCTATCACAAATGACTGCCCTCCCTCTCATTCACACACATGCACTCTGACTTACTCCTACTGACTTTCATTTCCCTTCTCTCCAGCTCATATCTCCACCTCTCCAGGATTTTCTCAACCTGCTCCCTACTCTCACCACAAATCACAATATCATCCCCAAACATCATAGTCCACAAAGTCTCCTGTCTGACCTCATCTGTCAACCTGTCCATCACCACTGCAAACAGGAAAGGGCTCAGAGCCGATCCTTGATGCAGTCCAACCTCCACCTTGAACCAGTCTGTCGTTCCTACTGCACACTTCACTGCTGTCAAACTGTTCTCATACATGTCCTGCACCACCCTCACATACTTCTTTGTCACACCTGACTTCCTCATACAATACCACAACTCCTCTATTGGCACCCTGTCATACGCTTCCTCCAAATCCACAAACACACAATGCAACTTCTTCTGACCTTCTCTATACTTTGCCATCAACATTCTCAAAGCAAATAATGCGTCTGTGGTTCTCTTCCTCAGCATAAAACCAGCATAAATACAATTGCTCACAGATGGTCACCTCTTCTCTCAGTCTGGATTGCACTGCTCTTTCTCATAGCTTCATTGCGTGACTGATCAACTTTATTCCCCTGTAGTTACTGCAGGTCTGTACATCTCCCTTATTCTTAAAGATCAGTACCAGTACACTCCTTCTCCATTCCTTAGGCATCTTCTCACCTTCCAAAATTTTGTTAAACAATCTGGTTAAAAACTCCATCTGCCATCTCTCCTAAACATCTTCACGCTTATACAGTATGTCATCTGGTCCAACCGACTTTCCACTCTTCATCCTCTCAATCGATGCTCTCACTTCCTCCTTACTAATCCTATCCACTTTCTGTTTCACCATCTCCTCATCATCCAACCTTCTATCTGTCTCAAATTTTCCTCATTCATCAGCTGCTCAAAATACTCCCTTCATCTTCTCAACATACTCTCCTCAACACATATCCATCTCCACCCTTTATTGCTCTAAATTGTAGCACATCCCTCCCTGCTCGGTCCCTCTGCCTGGCCAATCAGTATAAATCATTTTCTCCTTTCTTAGATTTTGCAGTGTGTTTCTGGAGATTTGTGATCAGCCATAAGGGGGTTAGTAAGGTCAGTCAGGTACTGATGTAGGTGAGATGATGAAACCTGGGTTGCATTCAGCGGTCCAATTTATCCCAAAGGTGTTCAATAGGTTGGAGGTCAGTAACTCATGTAACCGATATCTTCAGGAGCTTGATTTGTGCACAGGGGCATTGTCATGCTGGAACAGGCTTGGGTCTCCTATTTAAATGATGGGAAAATTTAATAATACTACATTCAAAGACATCATATACAGTCATACGACCCCAACTTTGTGGTAACGGTTTGGGGAAAACCCACATATGGCTGAAAAAGTCACTTCTAGAAAGTATAAAGGGTGACTGAATGTTGTTGACTTTAAAGCATTGAACTCTGGATCAGAAAGTCACATATTTAAATGCCTGCACCATCATGCTGTCACCGCATGGCCCTTGAGCAATGCCCTTAACACTCTACTGCTTGGTTAATCGCTCTGGATAATGGCGTCTGTCAAATGCTGTACAATAAATGTATTTAGTAAACAGTAACATATAGCAAAGGTTACGTGTGACAACCTGTCTTTTGAATAGAGATAAGACTACAAGGAAAAAACACCATTACAGGATGGGCTTCCTTTAGAGTCTGGTTCTTCTTAAGATTTTTTTATATTATCTCAGGGAGATTTCTTTGCCAACTTCACAACTGGCTTGCTCATTAGGGATAAACCTATAAGGACTAATTTATCAATTTAAAACTAAAATTCTTAATATATTTATTTCTGTAAAGCCGCTTTGCGACAGTTTTTATGTTCAAAAGGGCTATACAAATAAAACTAAATGAAAATGAATTGAATTTGGTTTGAGAGCTCACCCTGGCCCACCTTGACATTTTTAAATCTGGCTTGCTCATTAGACATCGAGATCTACTGTATATCAGATTTCCTACAGCTGCTTTGTGGCAGTATACTGTATACTGAATAAGATGAGTTTGGAGAGAATCAGACATAATAGATCACTGAGCGAAGATCCATTATTTTACCCACCTACAGCACATAAAATACATTTTATATATGTTTGGTGGCCTATACAGTATTTTAGCCCAGACCTAGGGCTTGTAAACTCCTGGATTTGCCAATGTAATTTCCTGACACAAAACCATACATGTAATTCTACATCATGGTGACTGAACAAATACCGAAGCATTCCCCTACAAAATAAAACAGTGTGTGTGTGTGTGTGTGTGTGTGTGTGTTTGTGTGTGTGTGTGTGATTGGCTCTACTTGCTCATTAGTGCTGTTTTGTACTGTTTGGCTGGTGTCTAATGTGCTCTACTCATGGCACACTGCCTTTTTTATGTGTTCATACTCCTGCGAGGTTTCCTGCATCCAGCCCATTAAAAAACACAGACCTGACTTACCAGCAATTAACTCCCATCAGACCGTAAACAAACAATCCCTCACGGTGGTGGGATTTGCACACCCTGTCTTCATGCTGTGTGCACACGAAGCAATTTGAGCAGAGATTATCCTGTCGTCGCGAATTTTCTTAGGGGAGGGGGGATTCGTGACAGCGAATCTGTGACTAATCACTGCGTATGCCTGTCACGAATACTCACGAAGCAGTTTAGCCAATTTGTAATGATTTGCGGGTATTCTGACGTTTTTCCAGAATGTTTAAATGATCGGAAAAAATTGTGTGCAGTAAGAGCGCATGCAGAGAAGCATTGAGAATGTAAAAGGATGCGATCTGGTGAACAACCAGAACATAAAACAAACTAAGTATTGTTCATGGAAAAAGAGTGGAGGCTAATAAGCCTCTGATAAGACGAACACCGGCATAAATGTTTACCTGTTTAAAAAATCCACCATCGCTCCTTCCTATTCTGTCTACAGCAAGTCTCTCTTTGAATTCTGGGAGACAGTGGGATTACCAGATCAAGCTCTATTTATTTTAAAGATCCCCAAAGACGCATATGTAATGCACAAGTTCCTATCCTTAGATGCAAATGGAGTCACAAGAGATGTGTTTTTCTTTACAATGTACACTTTCAACTACATCTCCTTCGATAAGCTGTAGTGCGCTGTATAATCCAACCATTAGTGTGTAAATATAAAGAGCCCACGTGCCATCTTTCACTCTTTAATGTGTAACAATCGAATAAGCTATATGGACAAAAGGTTGTGGACACCTGACCAAAAGATTTAGTCCCCATTTACTGTTAAAATAACCTCCACTCATCTGGAAGCTTATAGAGATTTAAAAATTTAGGTAGATGAGGTGAGGAGGCCCGGGGTGCAGTCAGCTTTCCAAATCATCCCAAAGGTGATTAATAGGCTTGAGATCAGACCTCTATAGCAGCTGTATAGCACTCAAGATCTTCCACTCCACACCATATATTCATGGAGTTGGATTTATGCACATTTAACAGAAATGTAATGCTGGAACAGGTTTGGGTCCACTAGGTCAAGTGAAGGGAAAGTTTTGTGCTCTCGCTTCCACAGACATCTTACATAATTGTGTGCTTTCAACTTTGATGTAACAGTTTGGGAAAGAACCACATATGGCTGGAAAAGTCAGGTGCCCTAATACTTTTGTCCATAAAGTGTATGTAAGATGTGTGTTTTATGTGTGTTTTTATGTGTATTTTAAGTGTGAGTCGGTGTTTGGGCCTTTAAAAATGAAGTCACTGGCCAAACATTTGAACAACACAAATTAGCATGACTTTTTTTAGCATGGCTAAAAAGCCATTTAGCATTAGCATGGCTCCGTACTGTAGATAAATCATTAAAATGTGTATCTGCTAATAATGGCTGGTGTATTTTGCTTTTCTTTGTGATTGTGTGCAAAATAAGAGCATTTTATTTTGCCAAAAGTGTGCTTAACTCCTTTTGTTGCATTCGTCGCTATCATTTCTTTAGTGTCCTTAAAAATGTAAAACGTTTTCAGTCGTATTTCACGATTGAGTGTTTTACCTCAGGAATTCATTAAATATCCAATTTCTCTGGTTAAGACCCTTTTAAGATCTTTTCACATCGGATTTATGGCTTAAATGAGAAAAAAAAAGGCACTAAAGCCTTTATTGCGTATTTATCGTCCATGGTATTTATAATGATCTCTTTCTGGCCAGCACCTGGCTCGTCCTATCAAAGACACCTGGCAAGGATGTGCCAAAAGGATGAACTGAATAATTAATTGAAACATCTGGGCTCATTTCCACACATAGAACTGTCATCCATAACAGAAATTAATCACTCTGTACTCCTTCTCACTATTGTGAGATCTTCTTTCCCTCTTCATCTGTAAATACAGCAAACCAAGTGCGTGCCATGCGGTCCGACTATTTAAATCATCATTAAAAAAAGCAGCAAATATGAAAGAAAACAGGAGATATTCGAAAGGATGGTACATTAGAGCACTAATAGACCCCAAAAGTCATAGGAGTGTATTTTCTAGCACAGTCTGGGCTTTCATTAGCTTGGCACTTAATTTTACCATTGATCGGTAGCTGCTGTTTGCTATTACCGCACGGGGTATATAGAAACGTGTGGGGTGATCGCGGGTCACTCGCAGATTGCTAATGGTGTGTTCAGCCCAAAGGAGAACCAGGTCAAAACCCAGCCACCTCATTCCACTTAGCGCCCTGATCACACTTCCAGCTATCTGCAGTAGGCTCGCTGAGCATTACAACATATTTATTTCCTAATGGCCGGAGATCTGCCTGCTAGAACCCTACATTTTCATTACAGCTTACAGCTCGCTAATGACTGCGCACACAGATGTCCATTAACGCTATATAGCTGGGAGGTTTTGTTTTGTTGGAGACAGAGGTTAGTCTTTTTCTCCCCCGCAAGCATGGGCTAATAAGAATGATTTAGAGCACGGCTGCAAAACACTGTGTCAATTAAAGTATTTGGGACTCTTTAACCCTGCAGTTTTTTTCTGGCTTAAAGTTCAAAAACTGTTGCAGTGGAACTGCCAGATAGAAACAACATGAACTTTATATTACATGGCCTCAAATCAAAGTGATCACCATATATCTGAACACAATAGTCGGACAAATCCGTGATACGAATATGCACCCGAATCACAACTGTAGCTTCATTTTTGCTGTAATAATAACCTTCACTCTTCTTAGAAGTTGTTCCACTAGATTTTGGAGTGCAAGTCAGGTACTGTTGTATATGAGGTGAGGAGGCCTGGGGTGCATTCAGCATTCCAGTTCATCCCAAAGGTACTTAATACTGTTAAGTTGAGAGCTCTATAGCAGGTCACTCATGTTCTTCCACTCCAAGCCTTGTAAAGCATATCTTCAGGGGCAGGTTCGGGTCTCCTAGTTCAAGTGAAGGAAAAAATTCAAGCTAACTTATTCAAAGACATGTAACTTTGCAATTTATGGGAATCCATCTTCTACTTTTTACAGCTACTCCTGTTAGAAGTCGCCACAGCGTGTCATCCGTCTCCATACTACTCTGTCCTCTACATCTTCCTCTTTCAAATTAACCACCTGCATGTCTTTCCTCTGCGCTGTTCCTCTAATAAACTCGTTTCTAATCCTGTCCATCCTCATTACTCCCAATGAAAATCTCAGCATCATCAGCTCTGCTATCTCCAGCTCCCCCTCTTGTCTTTTAGTCAATGGGGAATAACCACATAAGGCTGGATATTTAGGTGTCCATATAGTTTTTCTATATAGTTTATATGTTTTACCCAAACACTTAACATTTTCCTGACCCGTCTATTGCTGTAAATTCTAGTTCATAAAAATAAAGATTTAATTAGTTGGGGAAAAGACCCTTCTTTCAATGAACCACCATACAATCCCTTTGTCTATACAGAGACTCTGATCTTACTTATCATCTGGAATGATGAGTCAAAATATTAAAATCTCATTACACTTTCTCATTTATCTACCAGCTGTCCTCTTCTGATGTTTACTGATGCCCTGATGCAATTACAAACTCATCCTCTAGAGGCGTTATTTGGCATCGTGCAACCAGCAGTGTGTAGTACAGGATAGGATTAAGCAAAAATGTGATTGTCAATGAAACTTACAAGGTATTTCTGAGCGCTGTGTGTGTGTTTTAAAAGAAATATGTGTTTTTATGTGAAATAAACCAGAAATCCAGCAAATGGTTTAAACAAAGAATAGAACATATTTGAAAGCATTATGAAAGAAACAAATATGTCTAGTACAATGGACAGTCCAGGTTAATGAGTTGATTGCAACTGTTTGAAAAGCAAATAGTTGACCAGTTATAATTTAAAAGATAGCGTGAACAATGGCTCAGAGCAATTTATTAATTGCTAGAAAGTTACTGTACAACTGTACTGTTACAACAAACGGGGAGATTGTAGCTTAGTGGTTACAATATTGGACTTGAGAGCCAAAGATTGTGAGTTCAAATCCCAGTCACACCAAGCTGCCACTCCTGGGCCCCTGAGCAAGGCCCTTAACCATGCAGCTACTCAGTTGTATGAATAAGATAAATGTAAATTACTTTAAGAGCGTTTGCCAAATGCTGTAAATGATAACTAACCTTTATTATGTGTTGTAGTTACATGAGTAAGGTAAACCGATAAACCGGATAAAATGAATAAAGCACATGCAGTGTTATTCATGACACAAATTTGCATGTATTATGATCCCTGCATTCGGCGAAATTTCAAGCAACCTGGAATGAGATTACATTGGCTCTCTGAGCATCAGCATTAACCCTACAGGATCTAATAATATTCAGCCTAAAACTAATGACTGTTTTTGCCAGGATACATCACTCAGCCAGTTAAAGAAAAAGGCAGGCCATGCATTCATGTGTGACGTTGTTCATTCAGAGCTCCAGAGTCATAATACAGGGTGTAAGCTTAGCACTGGCATTGTTGTCACCACGCACGACATTCGTTCCTCAAGGAGAGTCTATTGTTTTGTTTGTAAGAACTCGAGCTGAGTTACATGATGGATAATGGCAGGGACTTAAGCACCACAGACAACTGAAACAGAAAATCAATTCAGTGCCATTTCCGAGGTCCTGCAGGGCAGCTGTGTCAAGGGAATGATCCATGCTGGTTAGCAGCTATAAATCATCATTCACTGTTAAACTTTTTTCTTAAAAAAACGAAAGAAAACCCTATTTTCTCTGCCTGAGCACATGTATTTCACAACCTATACATAGTCAGGCAAAAAGTGTAGTCAGGCAAAAATTATTTGCCACTGAAGGGCCCTTGAGCAAGGCCCTTACTCCTTTATTCTACAGCTGTATAACTGAGATAACTGTAATTTGCTCTGGATAAAGGATTCTGTCAAAATGCCATAAATGTAAATCTATAGCAAGAAAAAGGAACAAAACTGAGTAAAAATGCTTTACACTTTATACACAAGTGGCTTCATATGAAATCCCACCAAATCATATTTTTCCCAAATGGTTTTTGCGATCAGTTTTCGATGAGTTCAATAGTACATTAAATTTGCATGATTTCCCTGCATGTTTTTGCATGTTCTTTCCCAAATAGCTTGACAAAATGGTGGCTCATTACTTAGCAAGCTACTGTAGATAGTAAATCTACTGATGCTTTATCTTAGAAACAGCTAGCTTGTATCTATACTTTCTCAAGATTTTATTAAGCAAACCCAAAATACATGGTAGTTATTCACTTACTGTAACCAATCCGCTCTATTTACCACTTGTATTCCTGAATATCTAATAGAAAGGGAGCACCGTGAGGCCACTACTGCGAAGATATTCCTTTGGAGCATTTTTAGCATAACATATAAGTCTATCATGATTTAAATAGAATATAACTTTGAAATTAATATGGGAGAGTAAATCTTGACCCAAAATTAAAATGTCAAACATTAGCTAATTTAACTGATGTGTTTGACTAGGGAATTAGATGAAGTCCCCCCATGTTGTCAGGAGGTCGATTAATCATGGTTCAAAAGGTTGCTTTCGCAGTCTCAACTCTACATGAACAGAATAATCTGCTATATGCACAGATCAGGCATAATATTATGACATTATAACATTATGAGTGGTGAAGTGAATAACATGTACTGTAACATAATTATATCTTCATTGTGGTACCTGTTAAGGGGGGGAGATAGCAAGTGAATATTTTGTCCTCAAAGTTGATGTGTAAGAAGCAGAAAAAATGGGCAAGTGAAAGGATATAAGCGAGTTTGACAAGGGCCAGATTTTGATGGCTAGACGATTGGGTCAGTGCATCTCCAAAACTGCAGATCTTGTGGGCTGTTTCCAGTCTGCAGTGCTCAGTATCTATCAAAAGTGGTCCAAGAAAGAAACAGTGGTGAACTGGTGGCAGGGTCATGGGTGGCCTAGGCTCATTGATGCACATGGGGAGCAAAGGCTGGTCCATGTGGACGAGCTGTTATACCTGTTCAAAGTATTTAAGTCTATCATCATTTAAATAGAATATAATTTTGCTTTTAATACAGGAGAATAAATCTTGTGAATGGAACGCAGTCATCAAAACAAAATGTCAAACATTAGCCAACTCAACTGATGGGTTTGACCAGGGAATTAGATAAAGTCCATTATGTCCTTGATGTCCATGATTAATCATGGTTTAAGAGGTTGTGTTTACAGTTTCTACCATAGATCGAGTTCATTCAGTAGACAGCAAACAAAAGATTTTATATATAGTGTCAATCAAGGAATAAAAGCAATATATTGACTGTTTGGAGAAGCATTATTGCATTCAGGATAGTTGTCCTGCCTTTTCAATATGGCATGATTATCAGGGAATACAAAACAATGAGGACAAAATAAAAACATTGAAGTCTGCAAAAACAATACTTGTATTTTTGTGATTGAGTAGTCTTAAGTTTTAATCCACTTTGCATTTCATATTTTTATTTGTATAGCACTTTTAACAGTGGATATTGTCACAAAGCAGCTTTCCATAAATAAAACAAGAATATTAAGAATATAAATGTTCAATTAATAAACTTGTCCAAATAAGTTTTCCACCGATAATAGTAATGTGTCATGGATATACTTCCTGCGATGATGTTAGGATGAAGCCTTGAGAGAAACGAAACTCTAAAAGAAACCTCATTCTCATCATTGTGAAGCAAAGACAAATGCAAAATATGCATTATCTGCAAATACAAAGGAACGGGGTCAATACTTCTAAATCCAGTTGTTCCACAGTGCCTCAATTCGACTGCTAAAAAGCATTACAGCCTTTGGCGCTGTGCCTTCATGCTGAGTGTAAACACAGCATCACACGAAAACCCAGCTCCCCATACGCACTCAGTCACATGTTCCCATCACACACCTGGGCATACAAGCTGGTAGATTTCATTATTTCCTGCTCAGACCAAAGAACGCCAGAGAACAGTTCCAACTGAACTAATCCAATCAGCATTTTCAATCCCCTGAAAGCCTGAACTCGAATGATGCAGACGTACCCAGAACCTAGGCATATGGTAGCTTTGTCATATCAATAATATAACATGTCCTTAAGCTGCACCATTTTCACCTCGGCTGCTCCATGAGAGGAACATACAGTGCTGCAGGAAACGTGCATGCTTAAAAAAAGGTTTCTGCTTTTAGATTTCTCTCTCAACGAATAATAAGAATAGCTTAATTTCACGTGTCCAGCGGGCAGGAAAATAAGTCCTGAATATCCAGCATCCTGTTTCTGTGTGAAGTCAATCACTATTGCTAAAGAGCACTTAAATATTCTCCTTGTTAGAACATGGGTTCTTGTACAAGTACGCTGTTAAATTTTGGTAAACAGGGTTAGAATGCTGTCACACACCCACTCAGGTCACTGGTTCAAGCCATGGTATTGCCAAGCTCTAACATTAAATCGCGGCCACACCAATCTGCCAGTCCTGGGCCCCTAAACAAGGACTTTAACCCCACAGCTGCTCAGATGTATAAATGTGATAAATGCAAGTTGCCCTGGATGAGAGTGTTTCCCAAATACATTACATTTATTTCCAATAATATATATATATACTCCGATCAGGCATAACATTATGACCTATGGTCCCCCTTTTGCTACCAAACAGTCCTGAGCCGTCGAGCATTAACTTCATTAACTTCTTTAGCAATTTAAGCTACAGTAATTAGTCTGTTGTATCGGACCACACGTGCCAACGTTCACTCTCGAAACGCATCAATGAGCCACTGTTCCTTCATTGAACCACCTTTGATAGATACTGACCACTGAAAACCAGGAATAGCCCATAAGAGCTGCAGTTTTGGAGATTCTTGGGATCAGTTGAGTGGGTCAAATTAAGCAGAATGTCAGTCTAGAATTCAATAAAATACATTCAATCTTCACACATGCTGTATACTACAGACAGTTAAACTACAAAGTCAAAAAGTACATCCCTGGAAATGCTGCACTAATATTAAATGCTCACTGCAACCAAGCACTAAAAGTGTAAATTCTGTTATAAACTCTAGTATTGATACAGCTCTAGGTAGTCCCTGTCTGTGTGTTGCTCCTCTAATGCTAATGCTAGCAAATAGATCTAATCGAAGCGGATTTATAAGCACGTAGAGTCCTAAGAGGACTCTATGCCGGTCCTCTTAGGACTTCCTTGACATGCAAATCTGTGCATGCTTTGATATAAAATACAATATTTAATTAATACGTTCCTAATGATGCATAATTCAGAATCCTCAACCAGATCCCAAAGCAAAAAATGAAAAAAAAAAATTGTGAAAACAAGATTACATCCATAGTTGGATTTATTTTTCTTCACAAGACCTGAATAAAAGATTTGTAACCCTCCTTGAGTGCCCTGGTAGACTCTGTGGTAATTTCTTTCCGAAATAAAAAAGCTTGCTTGTTAGCCACGCAGAGTAGACTCTCATCAATTCCATGCTGGAAGGTAATTGTGGAACTTTCCAGCAGGCAGCTGATGTACATACTGAATCCTAAGTGAGTAAATAAATCAAAGGAAGGAGGTTTGGTGCTTCTGTTCGGATTTAATCCGTCTCAGGGACACTTTTGTGCCAGTAAGTCAGCCGCTACATTATACCGCCATGCATTTCATTAGAAAACAGCACCTGGAAAAAAAAAACAAATAGAAAAAACAGAGCACACACTGTGAAGAATGAGCCCCATGTCGACTCTAAGTTATTATTTAATAGATGGATTATTTTTACTTCTCTGTAAGTGAAGGGTTAAGATAGCGGGGAAAGGGGACAAAGGAAACAAGTCCCATAGTTATTATGGTCAGACAGCATTGTCATTATGCAATCCGATTGTTACAACTGTTTAATTCCCCCATGAAGCTGCATTTAGAATAGAAACAAGTCTATTATGCACACATTTACACATGCATGCAAGATTCATGTTCCTGTGAAAAGAAAAAAAACATGCATTTATGGATCAGAATGTAAATTAACCTGAGAAAGACAGGTGTCAGTGTTTAAACTGGAACCTTAGAGCAGTGTGTGTGAACACTCATGCATCAATTTCACATTCACAAAGATGCTGACTGTAATTACTTTTACGTCTGCAGCCGAAAAGAAAAAAGGAGGCAAAACGAGTAAATTCGTAGGTGTAATTTCCAGATTTGGCACAGGAGTGAAAGCAAAGAAGCTGAGCTCTTAGGGCTTTTCTGGCTGGTTCAGCTTTAAAGGATAGTCATATAACTTTGAAATAGTTTTCTCTTGTGTTGTAAGGTTACTTCAACCTTGTACATCCTTGAAAATTGACACTTAAGGGTTTTTTCGGTTGTGGCAACTGATATTGCTTAATAGTATAAAATATGCCTCAATTTGAAGGTTTTGTCCAGAATATTGCACTAAGTATGTGCCAATAATTCAGTATGCTAACTGCGGTTTTAACATCATTCCTGTACTAAGAGTCATCACACTCATTACAGCAATATCTGTACTTGACCAATATCCACTATGCATAATCATACTGTACACACTGCCACTTTAATGCCATTCACTCTTCTGCTATTACACTGGTGATAAAGTTCATTTTGGCAATTACATTGTTTACTTTGACAGTGTTTATACTGCAGTGCACTTTAATTGACCTCAAGTATAAGTGCCATTGCATCAGCAGTTTTTACAATGTTTCGATAAAAATGTTCTATTGCACTACCACATCTCATCCTCACACTGTATCTGCACACACTTTAACTTCTCTTCATGCTCTCTCTCTCTCTCTCTCTCTCTCTCTCTCTCTCTCTCTCTCTCTCTCTCTCTCTCTCTCTACATACAGCGGGGAAAATAAGTATTTGACACATCAGCATTTTTATCAGTAAGGGGATTTCTAATTTCCACCAGATGTTGCCATCAAGCCAAATATTGAATTCATATGAAGAAATCAGAACATTTAAGTATACAAGTTGAGTCATAATAAATAAAGTGAAATGACACAGGGAATAAGTATTGAACACATGAAGATAACAAGGTGCAAAATGGCATAGAGAGCCAGGAGATCACCTGAAATCTGTCAGTATTGAGAGAGAAACCCTGCCCCCTATCAGTACTAATTGATATCAGCTGCTTTAGTCCAGATTGATGGCCTATAAAGGCTTTTCATTACCCAGGAGGCACACAGGCAAGACTTCATGATAGGTGAAAGCAAAGAACTCTCTAAAGATCTTCATAGTCTTATCATTGAAAAGCATTTTGATGGGAATGGTTATAGGCGCATTTCCCGAATGCTGAATGTTCCTGTGAGCACTGTGGGGGCAATTATCCGGAAATGGAAAGAGCATCAGTTCACCATAAACCGGCCACAATCAGGTGCTCCACGTAAGATCACTGTCCAAAGGGGTCCAAAGAATAATCAGAAGAGTTCGCCAAGAGCCAAGAACCACTCGGGCAGAACTTCAGGAAGACCTTGCATCAGCAAGTACTGTTGTTTTAAAGAAAACTATAAGCAATGCACTGAACCTTCAGTAGTGAACTTCAAGATTCATCTGCACAATTTAAAAAAATTCTTCCACCTTAGAAATATTGCTAAGCTAAGAAACATGTCTATATCTGATGCAGAGAAGCTTGTCCATGCATTCATGACCTCCAGACTGGACTATTGTAATGCATAACTAGGTGGATCTCAAGGAGCGTGATGGATTGTAGCATGTTAGAAGACTAGATAGAGAAGGAGCCAAACCATTTAGTGTTTTGTAGGTAAGTAGCAGTAGTTTGTATTTGATTTTAAACTTAACAGGTAGCCAGTGTAGGAATGATAAGATTGGGATTACATGATCATATTTTCTTGACCTTGTGAGAACTCTGGCTGATGCATTCTGGACTAACTATAGCTTGTTTATTAATGATGCAGGACAACTCAAAACTCCTGACTTGCAGTAGTTCCTAGAATAACAAAGTCCGCTAAAGGTGGTAGAGTATTCTCACGTTTAGCTCCTAAAGTTTGGAATACTCTTCCTGACAGTGTTTGAGGCTCAGACACACTCTCCCAGTTGAAGTGCAGATTAAAAACGTATCTTTTTACAATGCCTACACAACACATTACACATCATAGCCTTGTGCTCCAGTACATCTGATCACATGCACATTATCAACGTGTGCTTGTTAATATCATGAACAGCTGCTACGCTAATTAATCTCCACTGCTTCTCTTTCTCTACCCATCCCGAGGTATTCTGAGGTTGGGCCACCTCCAGTCACGTCCCACCTCATGAAGATTATGGACCTTTAAAGAAGTAGATGCCCGCAAACATCCCGAACCATCTAGAGACGTACCAGCGCCTTTTGGATTCCACTTCATGTATAGTTTGGACCTATTTGAGTGTTTAAAGGCTCTGGCATGGAAAAGCTGGTGTTGGATCTATGATGATCGCAAATGCTATTTTGCTATAATGCTATTTTATGAGTTGCTTAGTAGCTCCTGGTTCCATAACCTCAAATGACTGTATTAGACTGTGAAAAGGACATTACTCATAATCTTACATTCTGGTGCTCATGTTATTTCTCACTCTCCAGTGTACTGTATTGTTTAAAGACTATAATCACACTCTTAAATGTAACCCAAATGAGGATGGGTTCCCCTTTTGAGTCTGGTTCCCCTCAAGGTTTCTTCCTCATAGCATCTAAAGGATTTTTTCCTTGCCACAGTCGCCATGGCTGCTCATCAGGGATAGATACACATCGTTCACCTTAGGTTTTAAATTCTGTAAAGCTGCTTTGAGACAATGTCTGTTGTAAAAAGTGCTATAGAAATAAACTTGACTTGACTTGATTTGACAATTCATCAATTCACGTGACATTTTCAAAAAAAAGTTTCATATAAATTTTAGATGACAGATGATGACAACTGGTTTAACCAGTTTGCATTTAATGACTTATGTAATGAACTGATGCTGAGATGTTTGGGGGATTAAGATTATTCAGGTAAAACCAGTATAATATATTTCGATCAAAATGTACATAAACAACTAATAATGTCCTGTGATTTGATGTGACAAAGATAAACTTGTTTGGCTTAGATGGTGTTTAGCATGTGTGGCAAAGCTTTGTTGAGAAGTACCAAGAAAATTGTGTCTTGCCTACAGAAAAGCATGGTGGTGGTAGCATGATGATCTGGGGCTGCATAAGTGCTGCTTGTACTGGGGAGCCGTGGTTTATTGAGGGAAAAATGGATTCCAACATGTACAGTACTGGGACATTTCTGAAGCAGAACATCCCTTCAGAAACTGGGATGAACTGCAGTTCTCCTACAGGAAAATGACCCCAAACACACCGCCATGATGACAAGTGCCTTGCTGAGGAAGCTGAAAGTGAAGGTGATGGAGTTGCTAAGTCAGTCTCCAGACCTGAGCCTTATTGAGCACCTGTGGGGTATTCTCAAGGGGAAGGTGGAGAAACGCCATGTGTCTAACGTCCAGCAGCTGATGTCATTATGGAGGAGTGAAAGTGGACCCCAGTAACAACCTATGCAGCTCTGGTGAATTCCATACCCAGGAGGATTAAGGCAGTACTGGATAACAATGGTGCACACAGTTTTAACATGTTCACTTTTGTTGCCAGTTATTTTGACAATAATGGCTGTATGTTGAGTTTGTAGACGACAGTAAATATGTACTGCTATACAAACTGCACATTGACTATTTTAAAGTTTATCCAATTGTTATTTCTATAGTATTGTCCCTTGAGAACATACTATAATAAAATGGTAGCTGAAATCTAAATGGTGAACTCACTTTTGTGAGATACTGTATATTCAATTATTAAACTGACTACAAAATGATAGTCTTACTAAGTTCAGCTATTCAGTTTGTCCTCAAATCTTATTTCAATATTAACCATCTATAATACATTTGTCCTTTAGAGAATGTAATTTTTTTTATTTGCTTTATTTTGCAGATAAATAATTATCTTCTGACTTCTGTCTTCCTGTTTCTTTTGGCTGAACTCGAAAGTCAAAACGATGCTTTAGTGTGAAATCCTACTGTATGAATATTTAGAATCTTTCACTCAAGTTCAAACACTCGCGCTTTGGAAAGTGCCAAGTCCCTAGACAAACAGAATCGCTACTTAGCCTTTAATGAGCGCTCTTTCTTTCTGTTTTTCTTTTTTTCTTTTGTCTGTAGACTTCAGAAACTTCTTTAAAAAAAAGAATCTGTTTAGAAGAACTTTTTCTTCCCAGAAATGTTTCCTGTGGTGGATCGCAGATGGGTATAATATTCAGTATAACTTCAGCATTATCTTTGTAATACAATTTCAAGTCTATTGCAGTTTTCAGTAACTCTCTGACGAGAAGGCCATTAGGCATGGCAGGCAAGATTTGCTAACAGAGCTAATTGGCATTTGCAAACTAGTGAAACATTACACTAAAATCTTAGCCAGAATATAATGCTAACATTAAATCCAGTGTGAAATGTTCATATTTTTATTTTAAATCTGGAGGCAATTATCATCAGACTTTAAATGGAATATTTCTATATATATATATATATATATATATATATATATATATATATATATATATATATATATATATATATATATATATATATATTTCACATTTAGATTAATATACACAGCTGCAATGTTTTCATGCATAGGACCACAAAGACAATAATGTGACAGATAATAGATATAGTGATGTATAGTATATGGAGCCTGTCAAAGTATGTAAACACCTAGTTTTTTTTATTATTTTTAAAACAGATGCATGTTGCTTTTGATTCCACAAGGTTAAAAGAAAAAATTCACAGGAATTGGAGATTGCAAGAAAGTTCTGTGGACAGATTTTTGTCTCTTACAGAGGAAATCTCCAAATGGGGAAGACATTTGGATAGTTTTAACACAGACATGGCAAAGTATTTCAGCTGAACATTTGAAGAAACGAACTGTCCACGTGCCAAGAATTTGTAAAGCTGGTATTCATGAGAAAAAGTTTCACTGAAAATAAACTTACATTTCTTAGAATGTATCTGTTTTTTTTTGGACATTAAATTTTTACACCCTTAAATGAGCTTGTTTGTTGCATAAAAATAAAATGAACATGCAAGTGTCCTCATCCTTTCAATAAGTGCACATTTTATCTGTCGTTAAAAAAATCTACCTTGCTACCTTGTTTACATTATTCTTAAAAATGCATCTGCTATTAAAATATATGTAAAATACCATAAATTTTTTGTCATGTTAAAGTAAAGTGTGTATGTGAAGAAAGCCTGTGTTGATTATATAACCCTGTGTTGTCAAGTTGTCTGTGAAGTTTCTTTTTGATGATAGTTGTTATTAGCTAGCAAACACTGACTAGCTGGCTAACATTGTGTGCACTCCAAATGATTTATATTTCAAACCAGAATTTCATCGTGATGTCATGATTTATATTTCAATCCAGAATTTTATGCTGATGTCTATAAATCTTATTCTATCGCATATAAACTTTCTTTCGGCTTCTCCCATTATGGGTTGCCAAAGCGGATCATCTGTATTCATGAGCCGCATGGTTGATTTAGCACATGTTTTTACACTCTTCCTAATGCAACCCTCCCCATTTATCCAGGCTTGGGATCAGCACTAAGAATGCACTGGCTTGTGCAACCCTAATGGCTGGGTTTGGTTCCCTGACCAGGGATCGAACCCAGGCCGTGGCAGTGAGAGCGCCGAATCCTAACCATTAGATCACCAAGGAACCTCTAGGTCAGAATTGAAGTAAATGCTGTTAGAGAGGAGTTAGTACAAACAAAGTACCAGTCCTTATTAAACACATATTTAATGTTCATTTTAGTGTTTAATAAAGAGGTAAATGTTTAATCTTTGTTTGATGACAGCCAGTTGCTTATATTACAAGAACCGGTTCTTGGACAAGTTCTTGAGTACCAGCAGTCCTGAGGCATATTGTACTTGTACCTTGAGGTGCATCAGTGTTTTAAAGCTGATTCAAGCCATTCCAGGAAGCCAGTGAACAGAATGCCGAAATGACTTGCCTTGACATGACATGACAGAACTTGGGGAGATTAAGAACAAGGCGTGCAGAAAATTCCGGATTAGTTGGATGTCACACAAAAGAAAACCTGCCAAGACTGATTTACAATTGTCCCATTCTTAATATGACAAGAGACTAAAGAAGTTGCCTCTTCATTTTTAAAGGAGACAGCTGTGAAACCTGTATGAAAAGGGTGTAGATAGCAATATGAGGCTAGAGAGTGAAAGTTGTGTGTCTGGAACTACATTAAAGATGATTCTGTTGTAAAACTTTGCCCACCTTTCAGTCCTCCAGCATGACTGCTTGACTGGTCCCAGCATCTCTCAGGGTACATGGAAAACATTAATCAATACTCTTCTCTGTTCTGGCAGCAACTTCACCCTGATTTCCAAACAGTTGTCACTTAAAATGGTGTCAAAAAACCCTATTCTTGAAGAAAAAATAAAAGAAGATATATTTTATATATCTTAGATAATATATATATATAAAATAGATAAAATCAGAAAAATATTAGTGAGCCATCAGTGTAGTAGTATATCAGTAGTAGTAGTATCAGTAGTATATTAAAATGAGTAATAATATGTTGAATGCAAACATAAAAACAGTCAGTATATTTTGCCAAATGCTTTTTATTCAACACTTGTGTTTTAAAAATGTTCATTTATTCACTCATCTTGTGGTCATTTGGAGCTAACTGTGGAGTTATAATGCGGCTCTGACTTATTGTTATACTGCTACATTCTTTTAGCTGATGTTAATTGGCCATGATATTAATTGATTACACCATGCTCCATTATCCAGTGACCCTCAGAGACACTGAATGCACTCTCTTTTCCAGGAGTGTGCACAGAATATAATATAAAAGGTCAACTTAATTTCAACTCTTCAACTCCAAGCTTGTTTATTGAGTTAACTTTGCAGTTCAACAGTTACTAATAACGTGTTTAATGGTTTTTAAAGAGAATATAAAACATTGGTGAATATCTACACTAGATGGAAAAAGGTTTGTAGATGCCTGACCAAGATTTGTTTTTTTACTCTCCACTTGTTATAATAATCTCAACTCTTCTGGGATGATGTTCCACTAGATTTGGGGTATGCTTGTGGAGATTTGGGCTCATTCAGCCACAAGGGTGTTAGCAATGTCAGGTACGGATGTAGGTGAGGTCAGAAGGCCTGGGGTGCTACTAACTTTGAGTTAAATGTTTGGGGAAGAACCACTTATGGCAGGACTCTTAACACTTTATTATTGAGACTCTACATCAGTAGAGGTTCCTGACCCTACAACAGTACTTGACTTTATTAACGCCCTTGTTGTTGAATGAGCATAAATCTTTGATGGGAATAAGCACAGTTTGTGTGTTGTTTGCTTAGAAGTGGAGCATGCTCAGTTGGTTCTCAAGGGAGCCATCTGCTGTCATTGCCGCCACATGCCCATGAGAATGCTCCGCTCCCATCGGGTGCTCTTCGAGGATGGCGGCTGCGCTCTGCGCGACAGGGATCATGGGGATTGCAGTTGCATCTGGCAGAGGGTTAAGAGATGGGGAAAGGGTATGGATGCCAGCGATGCGGTGAGGACAAGCTCCCACAGCCAGTTCAGTTTGAGAAGGTAGTAACTCGTGCTGTAGCCAAGGTGGATATCTCCTGGCCAGCTGATATGCAAAAACAACATCCCATAAGTAAGCTGGATGGGCATTTCTTTCAACCGACATAGCCCCATGATGGCCTGGCCGGCCATGGTTTGCCAACCTGCTAAACCTTCACGAACACCCTCCCTTTGAGATTCCTCCCAGGAGGGACCTTCTCTCAGGCTGGGGGCCCTTCGCTTCACCCCCGCCCTGAGCTGTGCAGGCTAAGGGGGAACAGCTCTTAGCCACTGTTCTCTCGGCCGAGATTGTAAAGACCATTCTCCAAATACAGTGTTCCCTCCACGAGAGGGTAATATGCTTTAATGTGGTGCCTGTTCACTACATGGGGCATAGGTCACAATTTAGACCCAATTAACTGCCCGGTTGGTCCATTGCTGGGATTTTTTTAAGAACAGTTCCCCAAAGGTTTGTCTCTTTCTACCCTAAAGGTTTACATGCCTGCCACTATTGAAAAAGAATGCCTGGCAATCAAATAAGCCCTGGAAAGCCTGAAGTATTATCTGCTAGAAAGAGAATTTACCCTGGAAACAGACCACAGAGCATTAACCTGGATCCATACCATAAAGGACCACAATGCTCGGGTGACCAGGTGGTACCTCTCCTTGCAGCCGTACAACTTCAGAATCAGACATCGTCCAGGGAAACAGAACCTGACTGCTGACTACCTGTCTCGCCACCCGGCAAGCTCGTGGCTTGGAGAGGGGGAAGGTGATGTGACAGAGTGAACTGTCCCTATGGTCAGCACGACGCTACACACACACACTACACTTTCACTTCTCCTCCGTTTCTCGCTACAGCGCTGTGGGTGCACACACACACAACAGGTAGCACACCGCTCACACCGCTCACACATGCACACTCACTTCATTCTCTCATCTCTCATCCCGGACAATAAGCACGCGCACACACACACACACACACACACACACACACACACACACACACACACAAACGGAAGGACTTCCTAAAACTTTGTGTACATGTTCTTTGTCTCCTTTTGTTTGTTGTTTATGTTTCATGTACTCACCTGTTTGTTGCGTCGGTCTTCCGGGTTGGGTTTGGATAGCGGCTGGCTTTAAAGCGCCAGCGTTGCGTCGTGCATGCGCGGCAAAACCGGAAGTCGGCAAGTTTATGTTGATGGGACATTTTTTTTGGGTGATTATTATTATTATTGGATTTGGTATAATTTTTGTTATCATCATTAATATTGTTATTATTAGTATTGTTATTTATATTATGTTTATTATTCATTATAATATATATAATGTTATTACGCCATTCTATGACTGGCTACCAATTACCAAACCCCTTTGGATAAGATGGTTAAGTCCAAGGGGAGGGGCTTACACTTTATAAACCAGTCTCCCACTTCAATTCGGGGTTGGAGTTGTGGGAGTTGTAGGAGTGTTGTATTGTGGAGATAGTGGAGTTGGAGCGCTAATGTAGTGAATGCACATGAGCAGGTGCGCCTACTTTGTATATAGGTTTCTTTACTTTCCTCGTAATTGTCTTTGTTTTATTATTTTTCCACTTGTTCTTTTCTGTGGAGTTGTATATACTTTGCACTTGAGCACGCTGTAAATAAACACCACTTTACACGGAACATCACAGCGAGTATTGCCATCATTTGGGTAGAACGCGAACCCGTAAGGCTGCTCTACCAGAGACTGTTTTTCGACTGGCCATCTTCTTTCTAAATAGGGTTTCGGACCATCACGCTCTTTCCGTGAGCCCCTCCTGTCTGAAATTTACCCCAGGCATGGCTAGTGCCTTTCTCTACCCCAGACCAGGGTACGTTCCCAAGGTGCCCTCGGTCGTCCCGTTAATGCTCTTTTAAGGCCCTGAATGCTCTTTTAGGGCCCTGATTTATTTAGGTGTGCCTAGTGTGAGCACTGGACACATATGTCAACAGAACTGCGGTGAGAAGTAAGTCAGACCAGCTGTTTGTCTGCTTAGGTCCATATATATTTTTATCATATGAAAACCTTATAACATCACCTTGATGGCCTTATACGACACATACAAATGGAGTTCTGTAGAGAGTTCACCAGCCCGTCTCCTCCTGGTGACACCCTAATGGCCAGGCAGACCATGGTTCACGGACCTGGTGTCCCTCCTCGAGGGACTTCATTGGGAAATTTCTTCCAGGAGGGATCCTCCAATCCAGAGCTCCCTCTACGAGAAGTTCGTACGCCACTAAATGGCGCTTGTTCGCTGCATGGTGTGAGCACCACCAATTGGACCCAGTTAACTGCCCAGTTGGTTCAGTGCTGTTTAAGCCCCCCTTCAAGCCATTTGCATTCAAGCCTGTCTATTAAGACTCGTTTCCTTTTGGCTATATCCTACCTGAAGAGGGTTAGGGACCTACAGGCTCTTTCTTTGGCCCCGTCTCTTCTGGAGTCCTTCCTTTACCCTAACCCTAATAAAAGATGCCACAGCTCCCCAAGGACCTGTCATGCTGCAGGCATTCTACCCTCCTCCTTACCATGCCCCTGACCAGGAGAAGCAAAATCGACTGTGTCCGGTGCAAGCACTTGACGAGTCCGTGGATGAAGTCGAAGCATGACTTCTGCTGTCTGATGTCTGCTATGCCCCTATAGGAAAGGGTTTTTTTGCAGACTCTCAGTATATGGATTGTGGATGCTACTTGATTTTCATATGAGTCCTCTGGTCTTCCCGCTCCTTTCATGGTCAAGGCTCCACTTGGATTGTGGCGGCCTCTACAGCCTGGTCCACTGGAGTCCCATTCCAGGATATTTTCAACCCCGCAGGTTCTATGACCTCGACCTTAGAGCCACTCCTGGCTCTTCTGTCCTGCGCTCTTACACACTAGGCAAGGCCTGGTCAGCGTGGCATGATTGGACACTCGTTCCCAAGGCGTTGTGATGCAGCTCGAGATCTCTAGATTACGTATATAACCTTAGTTCCTTGAGGGAGCGAGACGGTGTGTCTCCGAGCCACACTCCCTGCATCCCTGACGCACTTTCCTTCTCATTTTCAGAAGCTGGCGTCGGCTCTACTGCATGAGCATTTTGTAGCTTTCTGGTCGTGATGTCACCTTGCCGGTGACCGTTGGCCGGATTTTACACGTGATTCAGAGCGTGAGCAATGCAGAAGTGTTCTCAAAGCATTGTGATGCAGCATCTCATTTCCTCATTGAACTAAGGTTACATAAGTAACCTAGAGACATTCTCTCGGCTTTGCACCAGCTTAGCAAACACTCAGGTGATACTGTATAATTTTCATTAGAAAAACTTGGGGTCACCGTTATGTCTGCCTGTGCTCGCTAATTATTTGAATCATAAAAATAAATGATTAATGTGTAAAAAGAACATTTCAACACATGAACACCATGTACGTTAGAACGTGTCTAAAATTACAAGTAAAAATATGATAACCACATATGATGTGACAACATAACAAATAAAGCAAAAAACATTTTTTGTTTTCGGTGCTTAAGTTCTTTCCACTATACAATTCAGCAAATGAAATGTAATAGAGTAAATGAAAAGCAAAACTGTGAGCCTTTACAACTCCATCTATCGACTTAATTTTCAGCAGGGTTTTAGAGAGCAGCTGTTTCTACGCAGTTGCATCATGATATAGAGGGCAGCGAAGACAAAAAATTCTCTCTCTGTATGCCTCGTCATTTGTAATGGTATTGTCAAGAAAGATGCAGTGGTGTCACGATAAACCGCATTACTCAAACTGAGTATAAAAACCCGCAATTGCTTCAGACGTAAAAGAGAGTGTACCGTTGTTGAGTTTGGGGATTTTAGCTTGCACAGCGAAGAAATCAATTCACCCATGTACATGTATATTTTCTCTATTGACACTGGCACACATTCTGGTGCAGAAAGTCGATACCTGAGAAAAAGAAACATTTTGATAGAACCTAAGGGTGAATGAATAAAATAAAGGAATGATGAAGTGGCTAAATAAAGAGTCGGCCATAAAAAAGAAAAAAAAGCAAATAACAAACATAAGCATAGAGCATCCCATAAATTGCAGGAAACACATACCATAATAATGACCAGTTGTCCACAAATATCTATCTATCTATCTATCTATCTATCTATCTATCTATCTATCTATCTATCTATCTATCTATCTAGCTATCTATCTAGCTATCTATCATATATATATATATATTATATTTTATATATATATATATATATTATATATTTTTTTTATATATATATATATTATATATATATATATATATATATATATATTATATATATATATATATATATATTTTATATTATATATATATATATATATTATTTATATATATATATATATATATATTATATATATATATATTTATATATATATATATATATATATATATATATATATAGTGGAACCCACTTACCTCGACCTCGGTTAACTCGACAACCCTATTAAGTCGACGTTTTTGAAGTGGAACCGCCAAATTCTCGCTTTATCTAAGCATTTTTTTATCGGTTATGTCGATTTTTATGTCGTTTTTATGTCGCCAAACCCTAATATCTCAAGCACAAGGGGGGGAAAATTTGCCATTTAACGTCGGTTATCTAAGTCGTGGAAAAATCAAGCCTTACAGATGCTACAGGTGTTATTATTACCTTTATTTAACCAGGTAAAAACTCACTGAGATTAAAAATCTCATTCACAGGAGTGACCTGGCCAAGATGAGCAGCAATACATTCAGTTACAGACTTACACATCACAAACACAGTTAAAACAATTACATTTCACAAACAAAGTTTAAAAACAGTTACATTTCACAGAGTCGTCTTCCAGTTGCCAAATAGCTACTTTGAACTGGTCCATGGAGAGAAGATTTTGCAACTTCAATTTCGATTGGATAAGATTCCAGTCAAATGGTGCTGCGTACGCAAAAGATTTCTTACCCAGTTAAGTTCTAGCAAAAGGAACTGACAGCGTATAGCAGTTTTGAGAGCGTAAAGAGTATTTCGTAACAGATTTCTGTTGCGTTAAACTGCAAAGGTATGAAGGTAACATCCCCAAGATAGCTTTATAAATAATTATGTACCAGTGAATTTTTCTCCTACTGAACAGAGAGGGCCAGCCCACGCTTTTATACAAGGTACAATGATGCACAGAAGATTTACAATTTAATATAAACCTTAGGGCACCATGATAAACAGCATCTAAGGTAGAGAGAATAGAGATTGGAGCAAACTGATATACTACATCACCATAATCAAGTACAGATAAAAAAGTAGCAGAAATCAATTTCTTTCGCGCATTAAATGACAAACAAAACTTGTTCCTAAAATAAAACCCAAGCCTAATTTTCAATTTTTTCTTCAGTTGAGTAATATGAGAGCCAAATGATAAAGCATCATCGACAATGATGCCAAGGTATTTGTACTCTTTGACTAATTTAATCATTGAACCTTGTAGTGTCTGAAGAGAAATCAAATTACCTTCGAGTTTCTTTGAACCCGAGAAACCCAATTATTCAGTTTTATCACTATTCAAAACCAGCTTTAAATTAGAAAGCCGTGACTGAATGACATTAAAAGCTAACTGAAGTTTACACAGAGCTTGCTGCACAGAGGAAGCACTACAGTACAGGACAGTGTCGTCTGCATAAAAATGGAGATTAACATCTTGTATTGCATGATCAAGACTGTTCATATAAATAGTGAATAAAAAGGGCCCAACACAGATCCTTGGGGAACACCTTTAGCAGTAACTAATGAACCAGATAAACATCTTTCAATTTGGACACATTGAGTTCTTTCACTTAAATAATTTTTAAACCAGGAAATTACGTAACTTGATAAACCAACACTTTTCAATCTATGCAACAGTATGTCATGGTCCACCGTGTCAAAAGCCTTAGATAAATCAATAAAAAGAGAGGCACAGAAATTACCTTTATCAATTGACCCCACTATGTCATTTAAAACTTTCCAAACAGCTGTAGTGGTATTATGATTTTTGCGGAATCCAGATTATTTGAGTTGTATTGTACACTGGTGAATCTCTGCTGTTAGTTAGTGCACATATGCCTTTTGTTGTTAAATGTTATGCGATGAACGGGAGGCGAAAGTAGAAGCGTGGCGATGAACAGCACATGGGAGAACGTGGGATGAGCAGCAAAAGCATAGAATTAACAACGGCAGGATCAGGGGAATCCGCGATGCGCTTTGGGAAGAAAAGCGCAGCCGTTGAGAGAGTGCCGGTGGAAAGGCACGTACCGGGATACGCATGCGCGATAACAACGACCGCCGTGAACCAACATATACCAACAATAACGGACAGTGAGAGTGTGGAAGTTTAAATAGGAGCAGGTGATGATGCTAAACGAGCACCATATGTGCACGATTGAAGCCGGGAGCTTCAGAGAAAGCGGCGGAGAAAGCACCTGCTACGCCGAAGGGGGTGCCGAAGGGGGCGTGGCAGGTGGATTCCTGACAATTAACAAACATGTACTGTATGTATTTTTATAGCATGCCTTCATCAAACAAATCGTGGCAATGCTGTTGTGTAAAAAAAACCCTCCAAAAACACATGCATGCACATTCTCATTTATTAATGCACATCGTGTATATAAAGAAATTTCAAGCACGTTAATATATTGCCGCCATTTTGTTTTTTGTTTATCTCGATCATCAGTTATCTCGATGCTTTTTGGCAACCCCCTAGGACATCGACATAACCAGGTTCCACTGTATAGAGTGAGACCCCGCTTATCGACCGGCTCGTACATCGACCTTTTCGCTTAGCGAACAGTTTTTCAACCGAAATTTGCGCCCGCTGAACGACCAAATGCCCGCTTATCTACCTTTTTTTTTAACCCAACCCACGTGGAGCAAGGGAAAGGATCTTCCCAGTCTCGCCTCAGCCTTCGTGGAAAGAGCATCTATCGTAAATTTAACTTCGGATTGTGAACAATAAAGTGTTATTTAGCGGTCAATATAACAATTTAGTGCGTGTATATTGTATATTGCATGTACATTCGACCTTTATAATAATATATATGTATAAAAGATACACTGCAGCATATAACAGAAACTTATTGAAAATAGAAGCAATAAAACCATAAAAAAACAAATAGACCTCAAACGCAACATATTACATCAAATATGCTGCACCACATGGAACACAAGAAACATGCAATTATATCAGAAATACAAAACCAGCTGTCATACACGTTAGTAAACCTCTTAACAGCAACATATTTCTTTTAATAACATGGATAGCTAATATAACTAGATACATTAAAAAGATATTATGGAGTGATTAAAGTGATAACCATCCTTAGAACTAAGGGGTAAATAGCTACAGCCTTGCAAAGAAGGGCTCACTACCCTAATGAGACATAACACATAGTGTAGGTCCCCCAAAAACAGTGAAAGCACATTACACTTTATTAGTGTGACCGAACGAATGAGGTACGGTGGTGATTGACACTCCTGACCACCAATCAGTAGCGAGCAGGCACTATTTGGAGCGGGTTGGTTTGAGCCCCCCCCTCTCGCCACATTCTGGCGCAGTCGGCAGGATCTCTTGTGTAGTGCAGAAGACGTGGGTATTGTTTTTGTATTATTTGTGTTTTGTATATTTTGTATTCTTGCAGAAGCTGGGCAGCAGCAGTTCTTGTTTTCTCCATTTTTGTGAGTAGATCCTGAGCTTTGTATTTTTCCTCAGTAGTGGTAAGTGATTGCAGGGTTTGCAATTATGGACGATAAACTACACGAATTGAGAGAATTGGTAGCCCAATTAAGGGCAGATAATGAAAGATTGCAACAGGAGCAAGTGCCAATTGCGCAACCTGGCCCATTTAATGCTCCTATGTCTCACTTGGAGATCCACCACTCACTGGTGCTTGTTTCGTTTTTGTTTCTCGGGATCGTAAGTGTCCGAAATGTAATGGTAGGTCCGGCGTTATGATTGAGGAATGGGTGGAGGAGGCTCAGGCCTGCATGCGTCTTCGCCATCTCTCTTCGGTTGATCAAGCATTCTTTTTGGTTGATCATTTAGAGGGAGAGGCGAGGGAGGAAATTCGATATCGGCCAAGGGACGAGAGGGAGGATCGAAACAAAATTATTCAGGTGTTGCGCGAATTGTATGGTTGCACAAGTTTGTACGTAGCTCTTCAAGAGTCCTTTTTTTCCAGAAAACAACAGGGTGGGGAGACCTTGTTAGAGCTCTTTCTAGCCCTGTTAAATCTTCTGGAAAAGGTGAAACGTCAATCACCCCATGGTATGCCTAATGCAGATATTTTATTGCGAGATCAATTTGTTGAACATGTGAGCAACGGTGCGCTTCCACGTGAATTGAAACAGTTGGTCCGCCGCCAACCCACTGCTATTTTGTTGGATGTTCGCGGCGAAGCTATTCGCTGGGAACGTGAGGAAATGCCTGGGGGGGCGCGTGGTCGAAGCCAATCAGTTTCTTCCGCTCAGGGTATTCAGTACGGGGTACAGGGACATCAGCACACAGGGGGAAGTAGTAACTCGGCGACTTCCGAATTGGGCGAGTTGTGAGAAATGCTGGAAAAGCAACAACAACAATTGAATCAACTTACTCAAAGTGTGGCTCAAATTCAAAATCCTCAGCGTTCGCAATTATCCCGATCTAATCAGATAATTTGTAGAAGGTGTCAGCAGCCTGGTCACTTTGCTAGGGATTGTGATGGGGAACGGAGACCTTTTTCGCTTTCCACCAGTTTTAGGTCAACATGTCCACAACCTGACGTGTGTATGGGTGGGGTTATGGTACCTTGCCTGGTGGACACTGGTTCTATGGTGTCCACCATTATGGAAAAGTGTTTCTTGGCGAATTTTGTGTCGTGGGGTAAGGAACAGCTTAGGCCGTGCCATTGGTTACAGCTCCGGGTTGCGAATGGCCTCTCAATTCCTTATATTGGCTATTTAGAACTAGATGTACAACTTTGTGGGCTTGTGGTTTTAGGGTGTGGAGTGCTGGTGGTCAGAGATTCTCCCGGTGGTTTGGGTGCTCAGGTTCCTGGTGTTCTGGGAATGAACGTCCTAAGCCGCTGCTACCGGGAGCTCTTTGGTCAGCATGGCACCAGTCTTTTTGATTTACCTGTTGTGTCACAGGCCCCTATTTCTTTTTTTTCCAGGCTTTACAGCATTGCCATCACATCAACATCCAGCTAGTTTCAGATCAGGGGGGTCAAGTCAAGGTGCGTGGATTTTGGGCGTGTTGCATCCCAGGGGGCACCATGAAATTGGTTGCCGTAACGTGCTCTGCCCAGTACTCAAGTGGTACAGTATTGTTTGAGCCTCCAGATTCTGGTCTCCCAGCAGGTTTGTTGGCATCTCCTGCTCTGGTCCACGTGCACCATGGCACAGCTTATAGATCATGATACCTACTGTGAAACATGGAGGAGGCTTGATTCTGGTTTGGGGATGCTTTTCTGCATCTGGAATAGGGAATACATACCAAGCCTTCCTGAAGTGAAATGTACTGCTCCAGGATAATGATTTGTACATACAGCTAAAAGAAACCCCAAGAATGGCTAAGAACAAAACACTGGAATATTCTAGAGTGGCCTTTCATTGAGCAACTATAGAAAGAGTTGAAAAATGTAATCTGGAGAAAGAACTCTTCAACCATGAGACTGCTTTAGCAATTTGCTCATGAAGAGAGAGTCAAAATATAGCAGAAGTAAAAGTCTCATTCACAGCTACAAATTGCATGTAATATTCTGTGGAATCGTAAATTAAAAGCTAAATCTGTTTTTTTCCCAATATGGATTACACAGTAATGGTCTCTGTTTTTTTGCTCTATTTTGTGTATTTGTCCTACACTGTCTTGTGTTGTCTTTTGCACTGTTTTGTCTTAAACTGTTTAAGGCAGGTTGCACATGATATACTTTTTGTGGCTAGGACAACTTACTTTAGTCCTTAGCTTTGTGTTCTAGTATGTAGCTCTTTGTTGTTTTATGTAGCACCAACTTTCTGGAAAAACGTTGTCTCATTTTACTGTGTACTGTGTCAGCTGTATAGGGTTAAAATGACAATAAAAGCTTCTCGACTCTCTTTCTCTCTCTTTCTCTCTCTCTCTCTCTCTCTCTCTCTCTCTCTCTCTCTCTCTCTATATATATATATATATATATATATATATATATATATATATATACAGTGAGGAAAAATAAGTATTTGAACACCCTGCTATTTTGCAAGTTCTCCCACTTAGAGAACTTGCAAGATCTTCTCTAGATCAGTCAGGTTTCTGGCCTGTCGCGGAGAAACACAGAGTTTGAGCTCCCTTCAAAGATTCTCTATTGGGTTTAGGTCTGGAGACTGGCTAGGCCACGCCAGAACCTTGATATGCTTCTTACAGAGGCTGTGTGCTTCGGGTCATTGTCATGTTGGAAGACCCAGCCTTGACCCATCTTCAATGCTCTAACTGAGGGAAGGAGGTTGTTCCCCAAAATCTCGCAATACATGGCCCCGGTCATCCTCTCCTTAATACAGTGCAGTCGCCCTGTCCCATGTGCAGAAAAACACCTCCAAAGCATAATGCTACCACCCCCATGCTTCACAGTAGGGATGGTGTTCTTGGGATGGTACTCATCATTCTTCTTCCTCCAAACACGTTTAATGGAATTATGACCCAAAAGTTCTATTTTGGTCTCATCTGACCACATGACTTTCTCCCATGACTCATCCAAATGGTCATTGGCAAACTTAAGACGTGCCTGGACATGTGCTGGTTTAAGCAGGGGAACCTTCCGTGCCATGCATGATTTTAAACCATGATGTCTTAGTGTATTACCAACAGTAACCTTGGAAACCGTGGTCCCAGCTCTTTTCAGGTCATTGACCAGCTCCTCCCGTGTAGTTCTGGGTTGATTTCTCACCTTCCTTAGGATCATTGAGACCCCACGAGGTGAGATCTGGTATGGAGCTCCAGTGCGAGGGAGATTGACAGTCATGTTTAGCTTCTTCCATTTTCTAATGATTGCTCCAACAGTGGACCTTTTTTCACCAAGCTGCTTGCCAATTTCCCTGTAGCCCTTTCCAGCCTTGAGGAGGTGTACAATTTTGTCTCTAGTGTCTTTGGACAGCTCTTTGGTCTTGGTCTTGGCCAGTAGTCGGATTCTTACTGATTGTATAGGGTGGACAGGTGTCTTTATGCAGCTAACGACCTCAAACAGGTGCATCTAATTTAGGAAAATAAATGTAGTGGAGGTGGACATTTTAAAGGCAGACTAACAGGTCTTTGAGGGTCAGAATTCTATCTGATAGACAGGTGTTCAAATACTTATTTGCAGCTGTATCATACAAATAAATAGTTAACAAATCATACATTGTGATTTCTGGATTTTTTTTTTTTTTGATTATGTCTCTCACAGTGGACATGCACCTACGATGACAATTTCAAACCCCTCTATGATTTCTAAGTGGGAGAACTTGCAAAATAGCAGGGTGTTCAAATACTTATTTTCCTCACTGTGTGTGTATATATATATATATATATATATATATAGAGAGAGAGAGAGAGAGAGAGAGAGAGAGAGAGAGAGAGAGAGAGAGAGAGAGAGTCAAGTCAAGAAGCTTTTATTGTCATTTCAACCCTATACAGCTGACACAGTACACAGTAAAATGAGACAACGTTTTTCCAGAACGTCGGTGCTACATAAAACAACATAGAGCTCCATACTAGAACACAAAGCTAAGGACTAAAGTAAGTTGTCCTAGCCACAAAAAGTATATCATGTGCAACCTGGCTTAAACAGTTTAAGACAAAACAGTGCAAAAGACAACACAAGACAGTGTAGGACAAATACACAAAATAGAGCAAAAAAACAGAGACCATTACTGTGTAATCCATATTGGGGGAAAAAAAAAAACAGATTTAGCTTTTAATTTACGATTCCACAAAATATTACATGCAATTTGTAGCTGTGAATGAGACTTTTACTTCTGCTATATTTTGACTCTCTCTTCATGAGCAAATTGCTAAAGCAGTCTCATGGTTGAAGAGTTCTTTCTCCAGATTACATTTTTCAACTCTTTCTATAGTTGCTCAATGAAAGGCCACTCTAGAATATTCCAGTGTTTTGTTCTTAGCCATTCTTGGGGTTTCTTTTAGCTGTATGTACAAATCATTATCCTGGAGCAGTCCATTTCACTTCAGGAAGGCTTGGTATGTATTCCCCATGCCAGATGCAGAAAAGCATCCCCAAACCAGAATCAAGCCTCCTCCATGTTTCACAGTAGGTATCATGATCTATTCTTTGAAAGCTTAATTTCTTTTAGTTTATGAACATACAGCCAATGTGCGAATGTGGCGAGAGGGGGGGTGTCTAGGGGGGAGAGCTAAACAGCTCATCACACCCAAGCTCAAATTTATATACTTAACCAATTTGTCTACACCACCTGGGAGGGTTACACCCAGGAAATAGAAGTAAACCCCAGAGTTTTTAGAACACACAAGTTCGATTCCCTTATCAATAAGTGTAGGCAGGAAACGAGGGCATCGTATAAATATACAAGGTTTATTGAAAACTTGAATTAAAAATAGAACGAAAAGAAAATGTTCACTGGTAAAAAGGTCCAGTGATAATTACACAAATAACAAAAATAAACAATCAGACACGTAATATTAAACAACCAAGCCTTGTGGAGGTGTACAATTTTGTCTTAAGTGTCTTTGGACAGCTCTTTGGTCTTGGCCATGTTAGTAGTTGGATTCTTACTGATTGTATGGGGTGGACAGGTGTCTTTATGCAGCTAACGACCTCAAACAGGTGCATCTAATTTAGGATAATAAATGTAGTGGAGGTGGACATTTTAAAGTCTCTTCAGAGTAGATGTTTGTGCCACAGCTTAGAAAGAAACCCTATCTATCTCTAAATTATGCCTTAAAACCAGATTTTAATGATGCAAAAATGATCTGATTAAACACTCCAGTGCTCCAGCTTCCAACTCATGAATTATGCTCTTAAAATTAAGACACTAAATGACTGAACTTCCAAATTTTTTCCAACAATAAGAACTTATGAAATCATCTGTTATGCTGAAATAAATTAAGATGCATAGTTTGTAAAGGTATTTATTAACAGTTGATATAGCCCAGAGGAGACATTGTGAATGTTTTAAGGCCAATGTCTCACTCCGTCTCCCATCTCAGCCTGCCTTGGAACACAGCAAATTCACTGTGACGGGAAGATGATGTGTACACTCCATCACTTAGTATTTTCATAGTTTAGCTTGGCTTTGTGCTATTACCTGAGCAATGTGCCCTAGTATTTGTGGCTTTGATATAACACCAGCACATGTGGCTGTAGTATTAAACTTTTACAACCAGCATTTGCTTTGTATATGATATGGATGTACTTGATTATGAACAGAAATGGAACAGATCATGTGTTATAAACAAAACTAAGTACAGATCGATGAAGAGGAGGTACACTATTAGGTTCAATTGCTGTTCTTTTGTTTTAAAGAAAACTTGACAGGAAGATTCACAGGTCATTTGGTCAAGGCTAGAGTTATAATCTAAAGGTAGAGGACAAGCAAAAACCATGTTCATTCATCTTTACTAACTGCCTGCTTGATGTAATCGGGATTTAAACAGGCAAACTGCTTTGTTGCATGGTTAAGTGTTTTACTCGAACTGAAGTGCGGATTCATACTGCTGGGGTGCGAGCAATTAACCTTTTGAACAGTAACTCACAGCTATATTAATCCACCCTTTTACAAACTAAAGCCAATTAAATTTGTTGAAAATATTATAGGTAGTAACAAACAAAAATATCAACTAAGTGTTAAGGCCAGAAATAACAAACCACTGTAAATGTCTCTCTAGTGATTTTGAAGGCAAGGTTTGGATAGTGATAAGGATTTAATAATGAGGCCAAAAAGACAAATTTGTTTTAAATACATATTTGGACAATTAGCAAATTTAACTAAATTTGTATCTACATCATTTTATAATGTAGACTGCACACTACAACACAAATCGCATCTTTGAAAAGTCAATTACTGATGCAAATCATTCCATACTTGTTAAACCTAATCATGCTCCTGTAGATTTAAATCATTGTTGCTGTTTGTAGATATTTTTTCCCTTTTAGTATTAGAAACTATTGAGCTATAAAATCAGTGCAATAAACAAATATGTAAAACAAAAGGCATGTAGTTAAATCGTTCAATTTGCTATTAAAAAGTCAATGATGGTTATCCTTTCTTAATCACAACAATTATTTTTACATATTTTCTGTCATCCAATGTGTGTGAGTTTGCAATCTTTACCATTAGTTTAAAATGGTAACAGTTCATCTTAAAACTTTATTTACTTGCTGCCCAACCCGTTATTTAAGTTGCTGGAATGAATGCTAGTCTACCCTGTATGCTCAGTGGATGGATGACAGACAGACAGACAGACAGACAGACAGACAGACAGACAGACAGACAGACAGACAGATAGATAGATAGATAGATAGATAGATAGATAGATAGATAGATAGATAGATCAACACTGTATAGACAAAGGTTTGTAGACACCTGACCATAAGATTGAAATTCCACATTCCTAAAGCAAGCCACTCATGATCTTTTATTCCAACCCATGTAAAGCATCTCTATGAAGCTGACTTTCTGCACAGGGCAATGAACCTCCTTATATTCCACTCGAGGATGCCCCACATGTGCTCAATAGGGTTTAGGTCTAGAGACATACTTAGCCACTCCATCACCTTCAGCTTTATCAGCAAGGCAGTGTGTTTAGGGTTGTTATTATGTTGGAAAACTGCAGTTCAGCCCAGTTTCTAAAGGGAGGGCATCATGTTCTGCTTCAGAATGTCACAATACATGTGGGAATCCAAGTTTCCCTCACTGAACCACAGCTCCCTAGTACCAGCAGCACTCATGCAGCCCCAGATTATGATGCTACCACCACCATGCTTGACTGTGGTACTTGGTACCACCACCATGCTTGACTGTGGTACTTGGTACTCCTCACCAGGGCATCACCACACATGCTGGACACCATCTGAGCCAAACAAGTTTATTTTAGTTTTATCAGGCCACAGTACATGTTTCCAGTATTTCATGCTTTTGGACAGGTTGTCTTTAGCAAAGACAAATTTCTTCAGATTTCAGTTTGCAGGCTTTCTTGTGAGCCAGCTTCAGAAGAGGCTTCCTTCTGGGACTACAGCCATGCAAACTGACTTGTAGTGTGTGGCGTATGGTCTGAGCACAGACAAAATGGACCTTATGCTTTTGCAACCCCTAAAGCAATGCTTCTGCACCTGTACCAAAGCTTCTGTACCTGACGCACAACCCGAGTACTCAACCTCCTTGATGGCCCATTGCAAGGCCTGTTATGAGGGGAACCCATCTTGGAAAACCTCTGAAAGACCCTGGCCACTGTTCTGTAACTCAGTTTCAGGGTGTTACTGATCTTTTTACAGCCTCAACATCTTTGTGGAGAGCAATAAAACTAATTCTCAAATCCTCTCTTTAAGACTTTGTTATAAGGTGCTTAACATGTGGCTTTGCATAGTTACACAATGTTCAGCTGCTATCGATTAGGTTGTACTCACTTTTGTTGCCAGCTTTGACAATACTGGCTGTATGTTGAGTTATTTTTAGAGGACAGTAAATCTGTACTGCTATACAAGCTGCGCACTGACTACTCTAAAACACAAGAAGTTTCATTTCTATAGTATTGTCCCTTTAGAAAATATACTACAATGTTAAAATGAAATCTGAGTGGTGACCCCACTGTTGTAAGATACCGTAGGACTAACATCTTTGTATAACATAAGGATGTCACCACATTTTTTATTCACTGAAGATCATCCTTTATATTTGCAAACCAGTAAGTACAATCCCAAAACAATTCTTACAAACAGCACAATACATTGGATTTCTTGCCTCAAAAGCCTGAACTGTTCTCAAAATCCTTAGTTCATCTCTCAAAAGTAAGTATTTGTTTTAATGAACAGATCATTATCATCAAAATGACAAGTCCTTTTGTCATTTTTTACTATTTCCTGATATAAACTACAGTTGGGATTAAAATGATTGAAATGCGCCAAATTTGAATTTCATCTAGTTCAGCAGCACAAATGTATTTATTTGATTGCATATATGATTTATATTGATTGATTTTACTGTACTGTTGTCAGAGAACCACCAGCCAAGCCCCCCTTAAACTCTCAACACTCTCACTCAGCCTCTCCCTTCTATTAATCACCTGCACCTGTTTCTCCTTAATCAGTCCCATTTAAAAGAACTCTCTCTCCATTCACTCACCATCCAATCTACCATACACTTGCCCTAGATCACATTTCCTCCTTATTGATCCTGTGATCCTGTGCTTCCCTGTGATCCTGTGCTCCTCGTTACGCTTGCTCCAATTTAGTTTGTTATTTCCTGCACTCTAGTTTCTGATTTTCCTTTGTCTCTTGAAGATCAATATACCTACATCTTGTTTTACTTCCAGGTTCTGCCGTCTGGTGCTCCATGACAACTTTACTAGTGTTCTCTCATTTCTTGATTGTTCGTCCATTTTCCGAAATTGCAATTCTGTGTTTCTGAGATTCCGATTTGACCTGTTTTAGAGAACTAGTTAATCATTGGTTGATCTGATGCCGTTTACTCCCCTACATTCGTAAAATTTAAGATTCATCTGCACAGTTCATCAATACAAGACACATTTACAAACAAAAATTAAATAGAAGTTTAAGCTTAACAGATGACACCCTTAAATGCTCCAACAGATGGTGTACTGATTGTGATGGTTGTATCTGAACACTACAAACTGTACATACTCATTTGTCCAGGATGACTGGAATGCAGACAGTGGATATGAATTCATTCAATTCGGTTCTCAGCTTTCTATGCTTTTCAAACAAGCTCTGCTCTCAAGGCCACTTTACCTTCCCTCGTCCACCTTGAACGTTATTCGTTCTTTTAGCATCACACATTATTGTTTTTTTCCCTCATCGATGGAAATCAGTCATTCAAATTGGATAAGAAAACAACTCTTTTTCTATATGGCTGCCTAACTCTTTCTGTCACTGTCTCTCTCTCTTTATCTCTTTCTATCTTTATTTCTCTCTCTCTCTCTCTTTTTTTTACAGGGTTTTATGGTGCTCTCATGCCTAAAACCTGTCACAGCATGATCCTGAGACCAGCTTCCCCAGAGAATATCCTCTGTAAGAAGATAAGCCAGCGCGAACACAAATCAGTGTAATTGCTTAAAAAAAACCACCTCCTCACAGACAGCTTAAAAGTGCTTCTGGAAACCTCACTGCTCTTGAATCATTCTGAACATTATATCCCACGGCAACAGATCTAAATTACGGAGAGTGTATGACGATAATGCCCTTACTGATGGTCAAAGCAAAGTCTGTCTGTCTGCATGTCTGTCACTATGTCTGTCTGTCTGTCACTGTCTGCCTGTCTGTCACTATGTCTGTCTATCTGTCTTCTGTCCTGAGAATTAAATACAGTGGCTGTGATTAAACGATTAAAATCACATCTTTCCAGTCATAAAAAAATTAATATCTATGATGTGTCACTCAAACATGTTTACTTCTTTACAATAAAAGTTTACTGAAAAAAAGAAATCCCAGCAGAAAAGCAAATATGCAGTTAATTATTCAGTAAGGAAGTCTTACATCTTTTACCAATGCAACTCTTTTTTCATTCACCTGTACCAATGATGCTGCTCCCTTAATGATCCATGATTCATGAATTATAGTTTCATTTCACCGCCTGTCTCGAAACAGCGGATCAGCTAATTACAAGGTGAGGCCTTAAGGTTAATCGAAGGAAGCATATTTTAGCTGCGCTTTGATGAATCATTCCTGAGCCTGCTTTTTATCTGAATTTATGACAGCATGCTTCTCAAAAGCTCTTGCAGACTGATATTGCATGGCCATGGCTATCAACTGTGGCAATTTTCATGATTTTACTGCCTTCATGCTTTTATACCATCTTGTTTTTTGGATTGTGTAAGATCTGTGTATAACCTGCAATTATTGCAAAGCTTCTGGTACAATATCAACATTTTACCACAGTTTCTGGGGTTTGTCTTTGGTTCTGTACTGCCCTCTGGTGATTATTATAGAATGATACATATTTTTTGACAAAATATAACTACTAAATAGTTTTAGACAAAATCTTTTTTGTTTGTTTTTATGTTGGCTAATATCCATTTATCCATCCATCCATCCATCCATCCATCCATCCATCCATCCGTCTATCCATCCAAATCTATCTATCTATCTATCTATCTATCTATCTATCTATCTATCTATCTATCTATCTATCTATCTATCTATCTATCTATCTATCTGTCTGTCTGTCTGTCTGTCTGTCTGTCTGTCTGTCTAATCAAGCGTCCACTCCAGTGTGTTCAGAGTCCAGAATTTGAAGAAAAAAATATTGAGCCAAAATACAGAATACATAAAATCAAAATATTAAATTATTGCAATGGCAATTAAAAATTAATAAAAAAATACAGATCACTACAATTTTTCTGTAGAATATGCACTGATGTGAATGTCAGAAGAAATTTTCTCAGTTGCTTTGAAGCATTATTCGAATCATCCTTGATATTTGCAAAGCAGTAAATTCTGAAAACATTTTGTACAAACAACACAACACATTGGATTTCTTGCAAATGTCTGTACTTTTCTCAAAATCCTTAGTTTATCTCTCAAAAGTAAGTATTTGTGTCAATGAACATCTCATTGCCTTCAGAATAACAAGCCCTTTTTTTCTGGGTTGTTCATCCATTTTCAGAAATTGTAATTCTGTGTTTGCTCTGTTTGTATCTGCTTGCCAATTGAAGGCTCACGAGATTCACCACTGAGCACTGATTTTATAGATCTAGATGATCATTGGTTGGTCTGAAGCCGTACACGTCCCTTGATTAGTGAAATTTAAGATTCATCTACAAGACATATTTACAAAAAAGGTTTATTAGACATTTTAGCATGACAGATTCTGACAACTGGTTTAACCATTTTGCATTCAATGACATGCAATGAACTGATGCCTAAATGTTTTGAGTGTTAAGACGATTCAGGTGAAACGAGCATAATATATTTTGATCAGCATGACATAATTCATTTCTGATCTGAGAAATGCTCCAAAGCAACTGAGAAAAACAGTGTAATAGTGAAATCTCACTACGTTATATTTTTTATTTAATTCCATTTCTTTCAAAAACAAAAAGAAAAAAAGATACATTTTACCTACAGCTTTAGATGCACTTTGTTTGCTCAGCTGCTTAAGTTTTAACAAATATTTTAGACAAATCTATCCTTTATGTCTGGAAACTTTATAGAAAGTATATGCACAATATACATATGCAGCTGAGTAGTTATAGTGCAGCTATGCAGATGAATTGATAGTACAGTTGAACGCATTAAAAATTAAACAATATTTATTAAAATCTTTGTGCAATACAGTGACAGAACATAATCGAGGACTGTTCCTGTATACCATTCAACTAATATCGGGTTTTAATCTAGAAAAAAATCTTAAAGGTGTCAAAAGAACAGCTGCGAAAAACAGTTTTGCAACTCTGATCAACAAAACAATCCAGGGTAAAAGTTACCAGGGCATCTGTAATAGATGTTGGGAAATGTCAGTGTAGGGAGTTGTCCTGCATATGCTAAGCACTACTTGCGCTAGTCGCTATGTGGCGTTATTTCAGCATGCTAGGAGGTGGATGCATTGTGTGAAATAGTGACGCAACATACCGGTCGTATGCCTGCAGGTGTTAAAAGTAGGTGGATGGTGTCTGTGGATGGTTTGGTAATGTGATTGGAGCGCTCTGTGTTTGTGTGTGTGTGTTTGTGTGTGTGTGTGTGTGGTGGTCAGGAGTTCAATGCTGCTCACATCTGCACTTCATCATATTACAAGCATGAATGCATTTTCCCTCGGCGGCCTTTAACTTTCCCTCATGCAGCTCACGTCACATTTGTTCCTTGATCTTTTCTCTGCCATGACATAATCCCACGGAAGCCAAACTCTTGTTTGGTGATACAAGAGTCCCATGTAACTCCCAAGCAGTACAGTTTTTCCCAGTTGCTTTGCAGCATTTATTGAATCATCCTTAATATTTGCAAAAACAGTAAGTGCATTTCTTAAAACAATGTGTACAAACAGCACAATACATTGGATTTTTTGCAAAAGCCTGTTCTCAAAAGCCTTAGTTCATATCTCAAAAGTAAGTATTTTTTGTCAATGAACATCTCATTGCCATTAGAATAACACATCCTTTTGTCATTGTGAACAAACCAGATGAAAATGTTTAGTTATGTTGTCAATATGCACAATTTTAGTATTTCCTGATTTAAACTACGGTTTGGATTACAATGATTGAAAATGCACAAGGCCGGATTTCTTCTGTATGGCATCTATGAATTTCAACAGTACAAATGTACACATTAGTGCATGTGAAGACTGCACAGGATTTACACTTTTACTGTACTGTACTAGCGTTTGTTTGTTTCCTGGTTGTTCATCCATTTTCAGAAACTGTAATTCTGTTTTGCTCTGTCTGTATCTGCTCACCAGATTGAAGGTTCATGAGATCGACCTGTTTTAGAGAACTAGTTGCTCATTGGTTGATCTGATGTCGTTGCCTCGCTTTCTTTAGTAAAATTCAAGATTCATCTGCACAATTAATCAATTCAAGTCACATTTACAAAAAAAGTTTAATATAAAATTTAAGCTTGACAAAATATGACAACTTGATTAACCATTTTGTATTCATTGACGAATACAATGTACATAGCATAAACAAATAGTTTTGAGAATTTTTTATTTTATAAAATTTACTAATATCTTTTGATCAACATGAAATAAACAATTAATAATGTAGGAAACAGCCAACAATTGTACACAATCAATTCAAAGAATGTGTCATAGCATTCGCAATTTGATCGAAGCAACAAAAAATTGCTTTTACGATGCACACAAGTGACTAGATGATGTGCAGCTTGAATAAATAGTTTTAAAAATTTAATTTCTGATCTAAGAAACACTCTAAAGCAACTGAGAAAAACTATAATGAGTTTTGTGTTGAACAGGAAAATCTTTTTACTATGCTGGACTATACTAATTCAAGTATTTGCTAACTAGCAGATGGTTTCCATTAGGTTACATTAGGGCAGGTACGATATTGCTGGGCTCAGTGGTGCCTCTGGCAGTGAGTTCTATCCAGGTTCCCCTCTTCCTGTTTTGCCAAGTGAAAGAAAACGTGACACATGTGGCCAAATGTGGTCATGGTGGGAGTGACTCAATGAACTCGGCAAATCTAGTGCACTTGGATTGAGCCCAATAGACAGAGACTTAATTTATGTTGTTTGCACACAGGCAAACATTGCCTGCATTTTTGAGGAGATGCAGGTTCTGTGTTGATTTCGTACGACTTGCACTCTTTCCAGTGTTTCATCGATCATCCCCGACATCCATGAGGAAACACAGGATGAAAGTAGTGGAAGCTCTTCAGCAGATCTTGCAGCAGAAACATACTGTATATTGCACTTAATAATTTCAGTAAAAGGACAACAATAAGTTCATAGCTTTACTGCAAATATGAAATACACCGACCAATACATTTACAAGGGATGATTTCTGAGCATTTGTCTCACAATGGTAAGTTATAAAGGACTGCTAAAAGCAATCATCATGATTGTGTTTAGTAGTGCTGTTTGAGGTGCATTATGTCACAGTGTTTTAGTTTCCTTTCACGGGGTCGTGCCGACTGAAGAATGCTGTAAACATGTTAGCGAAGGCCAGTCGAAGTTGTGGATCAGAATGTCTTCTGCTTTCTCTCAGGAAGATCTGCAGCTGTTTCCAGGAATTAATAATATGGCCCTCAGCCTTATAAGCCATGAGTTCATCAAGGTGTTTGCAAATCCTCACAAGGCATACAGATATTTATTCTCATTGCTAGGCACCAGATGTTTATCTCTCACTGAACGCAGGAGATTTAGGATTAATTTGGCTCTGCTACAATCAAGACCTCAAATAGTTGCAGCTAAACATGCCGTATTTCCTTACGCTGTATCATTTCTTCTGTCATACCTTTTTCTCTTCGATTCAAGGGGAACATCGCAGGTCTTAAATGCTATAGAAAGAAATGGAATGAATGCCTCTTTCACTGCTGCAGGCCATGTATTTAGTCCTCGTCGCCGTTCCCCTCTCTTTTCCTTTTGACCTCTGGAGCAAGCCCTGGGATATAAACAACCATTGGTCATTTAGTCTTCTGTTGATAAATAATCCAATTACATGGTCAAAAGCTTTCCTCTGAGCCATCTCCCTATTTTACTGATGGTTTACTGTCTACCACTGAATAAATATATCATCCAGTGATGAAGCTTCCACTCAGGCGACTTTATTAATAATCAACCCCAAGACCGAATCGCCGTGCTTTACTATTAACCATAGCATTACCATAGAGGGATAGAAAAAGTACATGGATGTGAACCAAGCCCAATGGTTCACATGCATTGTTTAGATGTCTGGCTTTGCTATGTGTGTTTGAGACAGGCCAAATATAGAATCTATTGGCTTCTAGCAAATTCTACACTTTCTCAGCTGTGTGTAATTCATCATTGCAATGTTCCTTATGCCCACTAACAGCAATACCCTGATGTATTTCTAGAAGTGTAGATCTGAACTAATACTGACCTGATGGTTATCAGGTACCTGGAGCAAAACATCACATATCTTGACGGAGGTAACCTTCCAAATGTCGGTTCAACATTTTATAAAGAAAGGCAAATACCCAATGTTCTGTCTTTTAATATAGTCTTTTAAAAAAGGTCTTATGAAATAAACTTTCTCTGAATTGTCCTGTCATCTACATAGTGGAGGAGCAACTGTTGAATATGGTGACTAAGTGAATAATAAATTGGCAATACGTCCAGAGAGAAATCAATCTCGCCCATGTTTACGTGCAAGCAGCGAGGGCAGCTGTCACTGCGATGTGAAAGGCGTCGAGAGCTGATTGCACTCCGAGAGCATATATTTCGCCCGGAGGGACAGAAAGACTTCCTGCTAATGAGATTGTGTGGAGGTGAAAGCAGTGTCATCGCTGGGTAATTCCAGCCCAATGACTCGGTTTGTCACCCTCTAAAACCGGCTGCCCAAAAAAACCGCCATGGTCTTCCTGTCAGCTCTTTTATTACAGTGTTCGGCAGAGGGAAGGAAAATAAAAGGAAAGCCTACAACCTTTCCATTACTTCTAGGAAATGCCCATGGTGGTGTCTCCACTTAAGCATTAAGGTGAAGAGAGGCAGATTCACCTACGTCCATGACTCCTTGTGTGCGTTGTTGACCGAGGTTGGACAGGATGTTCAGAGGCCTGTTTGTTTTTTCCCAGTCTTCCTGTATGTGCGCAGCCACTTTCTCTCTGCCGAGAGGCTTGCTGAGTGGCTCTCCAGCACTCCCTAGAATGTAAACAGACCCTGGAGTCATGCAAGTGTCCCGAGCATCAGATCCAAGCCAAGAGCATAGTGTTGTGTTGTTTTCAAATTAAGGGACATTAAATACACATTGTACATGTCATTACCAGCATAAGGCAAAGCAATGTTTATAGTGTATTAATGGGTGGTAGTCAGAAGTCAAAGAGAATGCTAGGTACTACTCAAGGTAAGCTTTTGATAAAACAATACATTTATATATTTAAATAAAAAAACAACAGTGATAACTCAGCTGCAAAAATGTCGGACTTCAGTTAAAAAAGTCAGGAATTTAAATCCCAGTACTGCCAAGCTGCCACTGCAGCACTCTTGGGCAGTGCCCATTACCCTGCTTTTCACCTAGATGATGCCGCATATGGCTGCCTCGGTGTGTTGGTGCGCAGTGTTTTGTATTGTTTGTTTCGTCCATTTATTCAACAAGGCCACTATATTGCAATCCTGCACTTTGGACTTATTCATTAAAACGATCATTTGCATTGTTTTACTTATATTGTTATTTGCATTGCCTCACTTTACATACCCTCCACAAACTGTATTTTTAATATCTTGTTCTTTATCTTTATTATTTATTATTTAATTATTTTACTTTCCTATTTCTTTATAGTTTTTAATATTTTTATAGCACTAGCACACCATGAAAAATTCCTTGCACAGTACACGCAACCCATACTTGGCAATAAAGATGATTCTGATTCTCAAATGGTTGGTCATATAAATAAGACCATTGTTATTCCTTCAAGATAAGGACATCTGCCAAATGTAATAAGTGTAAGGAGAAACAGCCATGCAAACAAATAAAAAACACAAAATGTTTTTAATCTGTGATAAAAGACTCGCCCTGCTCCCACACAAAATATAGACTGTATATAATCCAGAACATTCCATAGAACATGGTGAATAAGGAATTCCATTAAATTCCATTTGCATTACTGGCCCTTGTTTATGCATTGTGTTAATATTTAATGTTAATTTAATTTAATCATTGCTGACTTTTGTACTGTGAAAAATGGAAATACGCTGTGAATGACGCCAGTTCATCATTCACACATAGTGATCATTTTGAGATGCCAGTTCAATCGCCTAAACTTTTCTAGGAGACCGGAGGAAAATGGAGAAGCTGATGGAAACAAGACTGCTGAGAATTCTCCATTGTCCGATTTCTTTTCTGCTATTTTCAAGTATTTCTCAGCAAGGACATTCTTTATACACTAGACACCTGTAGGACATAACGAGTTGAAGTGATCTTTAATAATTTATAAATGATTTGAAGGACTCGGAACCTTGGTGTGGCTGAGCTGCTTGAAACGTTTTCAGCTGAACTGGCAATATCTACCATTAGCAGTAAATTAAACAAAAAAGGAATCTTATTCTAATCAATTATAGCTGATCAATTTTTTGTCATAAACTGTTTGTACTAGCTAAAACAAATAGAAAAAACAAGCATACAGCATCGTAATGTTTGACCGACCCAAACAGTTTGTGTTCAACAAGCAGCATGTTTAAATGTTCCAGATACCACCTGTCTGAATTACCAAACATACTCTGACCCATTTACAGCTGGCCATAAACACACTGTATGGTCTCCTCCCCAAGAAAAGCTATTTGTTTATCAAATGTGTAAAACACTGTGAGGTGGTGAGGCACTGTTGAATCATGAAGAAAATGAGGTGCAACCCAAATAGCAGGCACTAGCGAGAACATGATTTATAGTGTTCATATGTTTCATCTCCAGAGCATGATATAAAAACATGACCTAACTGTAAATTGTTTATAAATGCAAGATACTGTGGGCAACATTTCATCGAATTCTATGTAAGTAAATAAATATATTTAAGGCATTCTGCGGGAGGCGAGATTGAGATGGTTTGGACATGTGCAGAGGAGGGACATGGGGTATATCGGTAGGAGAATGCTGAATATGGAACCACCAGAAAGAAGAAAAACAGAAAGACCAAGGAGAAGGTTTATGGATGTGGTGAGGGAAGACATGCAGGTAGTTGGTTTAAAAGAGGCAGATGTAGAGAACAGAGTAGTATGGAGACAGATGAGACGGATGATCTGCTGTGGCGACCCCTAATTGGAGCAGCCGAAAGAAGAAAAAGAAGAGCAAACTTTTGTAAACATAGTGTGTATCTAAAAATAACTCCACATACAGCCATTATTGTCAAAACAACTGTCAACAAAACTGAGTACACCCTAAGTGATAACAGCTGTGTCATGTAACCATGCAAAGCCGAAAGTCCTGTTCATCATGTTCATGTTTTTGTCTGCTTGACAGGACCATACAAATTTGCGTATTTTGTATTAGAGAAGTTCAAATTTGGTGTTTTAAGTAGAATTCTCTCATACTGACCACTAGATGTTCAACATGGCACCTTATGGTAAAAACTCTAAGGATTTGAGAAACAGAATTGTTGCTCTCCACAAAGATGCCTCGACTATAAAAAGATCGGTAACATCCTGAAACTGAATTACAGTGGCCAGGGTCATACAGAGGTTTTCCAAGACGGGTTCCATTTAGAACAGGCCTAGCAAGGGTCCAACAAAGAAGTCGAATCCTCGTGCTGTGCATCAGGTGCAGAAGCTGCTTCAAAAAACAAACGCATGAGTGCTGCAGCATTGCTTTAGAGGTTGCAGAAGTGGAAGGTCCCCTTGTCAGTGCTCAGACCACACGCAGCACACTGCAACAAGTCTGGCTTATAAGAAAGGCTTATAAGAAAACCAATAAACAGTTTGCTTAAGTGGACCTGTCCAAGAACATGAATTCCTGGAACTATGTCCTGTGGTTTGATGAGACTAAGATAAGCTTGTTTGGCTCAGATGGTGTCCAGCATGTGTGGCGACGCCCTGGTGAGGAGTACCTAGAAGATCAAAATTAGAGAACAACAATGACTGTAGCATGGAAAAAGATTACAACTAAATTTTCTGACGGTTACAACAGTCAGCAATTAGTAGGAAGTGTACAGGCCTCTGCTCTGAATGACTTCAGCACATCTGCGGCCACAGGACAGCACTTGTCTCTCACACTGCTCTGGTGTGATTTTGGTCCACTCTTCTTACAGTCTCCTCCACAGTTCGGTGACTGTAGTGGGTTTCTTTGCCATAACTTTGTCGCCAAATATTTTCCAGAGGTTCTCTATTGGGTTAAGACCAGGACTCTGGGCAGGCCATGTTATTATTTCAATTTTTTCAGTTTCAAGGAAATGTTTTACCCATTTTGCTGTGTGACATGGAGCGTTGTCCTGCATGAACACTGCGGGCTGATTGGGTGATGAACGCAGGGAAGGAACCATATGTTGTTGAAGAAGGTTCTGATAAACATTTGCATTCACTCTGCCATGTAGCTGTATAAGAGGCCCAACTCCTGCTGCAGAAAACATGCCCCAAACCATGACACTTCCTCCTGCACTTTTCATGGACTTCTTTACACACTTTGGGTTCAGTCTTTCTCCAGTTTGTCACCGAACATAATGTTTCCCATCGGACCCAAATAAATTAAACTTGCTTTCATCACTGAAGTGAACTTTGGACCAGTTCTCCTCTGTCCACACAACATGCTCCTCAGCAAAGCTTAGTCTAGCCTTTTGATTCTTTCTGCTAATGAGAGGTTTGGTCACTGCAGAGTGAGCTTTCAGTCCAAATGCTCTTAAACATCGAGACACTGTATGACGAGACAGATCCTTACCCTGTTCGGCGCTGAACTGGTGAGCAATTCCAGCTGCAGTATGGAAACGATTGCTCATTGAGATCCTCCGCAGTATCCTGTCCTCTTTTGTATTTGTCTTCCGTGGACGACCAGCCTTCTTGACGGATTTGAATGAGTTTGTGATGTTGTAAAGATTCAATATTCCTGAAATCACCGATTTGGAACGACCAACTGATAGGCTGATAGGGTCATCCCTTTGGCCTTCATCTGGACAACCTGCTGCCAGAGGCTTTCAGTCACTTTAGAACGGCCCACCATCTTGCAGAGTCAGTGAAATAGGAAGTTAGGCTGCCAGTTAAATAGGGGTTGACAGATAATCAAGGAAATTAGCACCAGGTACCAGATTAACACCAATAACTGGGAGGTATCTGAAAGTGTTCTCTAATTTTGATCAGTGTGTTTTCTGCAAAATAATGGATTTTTTTTAAATGCCTTGGTTATTTTGTGGAAAAGGTGTTCTGGTAGCATGGTATAGACAGGACAAAAACTCCTTCAACTGTATATATATATATATATATATATATATATATATATATATATATATATATATATATATATATATATATACTAATAGTGTATATTAGTAGACATTGTATATGAAGGGATAATCTATATTTACATTTTAGTAGCTGGCCACATATTCCAATAGACCAATGTTCTGCAGACTCAAATACAAATGTGGAAAATAAACTATTCTCCACATGTAGGTCACTGCAATTCCGCTTTCACTTAAGCAGCACTTGTCACATGGCTCGTTTACCTTCCATACATTTTGTATGAGTTAGCGCATGACATTTACTGGACAAATGATTTGCAGCCTTTGATCAAGTGACTTTGGCTTCCGTGCAGATTTATACAGTTGTAATCTGTCTGTTCTGCTTTGTGTATCCGTTACACATCTTGACCCTAGAAACAGAGAGCATGGGAAATTTCTTAAGTCTCTCGAAGACAGGCAAAGACAGTAAGTGTCCTGGTATTTATTGTTTAAATCAAATGAGAGGATGTTGATCTCAATGTAAAATTTACAAAGTTGAGGAAAGCAGACTTTTCATTCCTAAAGACAATGATGAACTTTGCAAACACAAATTAAATCACTTTATTCTTTTTTCTCTCTTCTAGTAACTTCCTGACTTTATTATGATGAATGCACAGTACTTATAGACTTATCTTATATATGGTATATTCACAGAAGTAGGTGCACATTCATCACAATATAATAATAGTTTAGTACTGCTGTAGCCCGAATATCCTACAGTTCGATTGAAGAAATGGCATGATTACAAGTGATTAGTTAGAAATTAAATAATTATTATAGCACAGGAGGCTGTTAAAATACATTAAATATATTATTATTTTAAGGTAAGTAACATAATCAAACATCAGAATAGCAAAGATTTGGAATCACAGTAAGGGCCAGATTGGCTAGTTTAAGAGTTTCCAAAAAACTGACAGAAAAATTGTGTGATTCTATCTCTAATAAAACAAACAAACAAAAAAAACCCCCACTGTGTTGAGAAGAAAAGCATATCAGAGCGCATAATACGTCAAACCTTAATTTGAACAGGCTAAAATGGGAGACAACCTACACTGGGGTCCACTCTGGTAAGACACAAACAGAAATCCAATGTTACAGTATTAAAAGGCTTAAGCTGAGTTCACACTACACTGCTCCTTCGCTTTCCATATCCATTTTGTGGCATTTGGCAGAAGCCATCATCCAGAGCAATTTACATTTATCTATGATTCCAAAGACCATCGCCTAAAACAGAGCTACTACCTCCCCATTCCAGTGACTCCCATTCAAATAATACAAAGGTGGACACCAGAAACACACACTCGGTGCAAATACTTTTTTTCATCACACTTCAACGTTCACATTTGGTGAATTCTAACGTGAATTCCTATCATTAGAAGATGAATGTGATAGAAAATCTATTCAGCATGGCTGCATCAGAAAATACAAGATGAAGAAAGCACTGATTATATCCATCAAATCAAATCTAATTGTATTTGTCACATACACATTCCTACAGAGTACGACATGCAGCGAAATGCTAATTACTAATTGTCCAACATATAAATAAAAATAGAATATAAAATATACAGTATATTATAAATATATTATGTATAATATAAGTATAAATTAAAGGGGTAAATTAGGGGTAAAATATATATATTTAATAAAATATATACAAGAAAAAAGAATAAGAATTCAGATGTCATAGCATCTCTTTTCAAAATGCCACCAAAAAATCTAAATATAATATAAAGAAAAATCTAAATATAAAAATGTAATTTTAACGTATCTGTAGGTATTTGCAGGTATCTGAAGGTATTTAGTGTGACTGCAGCTTTACACAAAAATGGACAGATGAAGAATGGAAAAATACAAGCAAATGTATCTTCATCCAAATAAGATAATAAATGTACTTAAGCAAATGTTTTTACAGGAAGTTGTTTGGCCCAAACATATACAGCTGAGACAAGAAATAACAGTAGAAATCATTCAATATTCAAAGCTGAAATGATAAGCGTGTGGGCGCATGCTTTTCTCAGTAACTATTAACTTTGCTAACGGCTCATTATATTACCTCTATGCACCACATTAGATTATGCTTTAATGCAAAATACAATCATAAAGAGTGGAAATGTCCTGCATGCTGAAGGTCAGGCTGTTGATCTGATGCCCGAGCTGTTCTCTGGGTATTAAGATCAGATTAGCTCGGCCTGAACAGAAAAAAAACCCCACCTGTAACCACGTTAAAAGGTTTCTAATGACAAATACATACGGCCACATTAGCTAATCGCTTTTCCATTTCTGCCCATTACTGCAGTGCTTCATGTTGATGCAAATCGAGTTTCCTCAATGAGTTTTCATTTACATAATTATGCAAAAAAAAAAAAAAAAAGGTGGTAATGCACTGTCTAGCAAATCAGCCCAAATGATTATGTCTTAATCTTTTGTTTATAAATGTATTTTGCTGTGGCTGTTTTGGAGCAGAAATGGGAGTATTTTTTGTGCCGTATCAGGAAAACGACCTAAAGCAATCATAAAATGTGACCAAGTGGTGGAGAGTTTACATCCATTTGTCAGGCTCTGTTACCTGCTTTAATGTATACATGAAGAAAAAAATCAATGGCATAATATGTCCTTATGGATACATACACTATATGGACAAAGGTTTGGGTCCAAAAAATGTGTCCATTCCACATTTACTCCCCAATTTGCCACTATAATAACCTCCACTCTTCTGGGAAGAATTTCCATTACATTTTGGAGTGTTCTTGTGGAGATTTAGGCTTATTTATCCAGAGCAACAGTTACAACTGAGCAGGTGACAGTTAAGGGACTTGCTCAAGGGCACAGCAGTGGAAGCTTGGTTTGGTGCTGCTGATTTGAACTCCTGACATTCTGGTCCAAAGTAGAATGCCTTAACCAGTGAGCTACCATTTCCTATTCAGCCACAAGTGTTAGTAAAGTCAGATACTGATGTAGGTGAGGTAAAGACACCTGGTGTGCAATCATCCCAAAGGTGTTCAAAAGGGTTAAGCAGGACACTCAAGATCTTCCACTTCATTCCATGTAAACCAGTTAAATTTTTGCATGGGACATTGTCATGATGGAACAGATTTGGGTCTTATAGTTCAGGTGAAGGGAAAATGTAATGCTATGACATCCAATATATATATATATACGATTGTATATATCGTATATATGTATAACACCACATATGGCTGGAAAAATCAGGTGTCCTGAAACTTTTGTCCATATACTACATACATTTGATATGACTGTATTTGGCATACCGCATTAAATTAGTGCAATTTATACAATAAAAGAAAAATATTGAAAGAAAAAGACATCTGTGTCTTTCACATGTTGGCAGCTGCCTAGAGTTTTATACAGTGCTTGAAGAAGAACATTTTTGATGAACAGCAGTCTAAGAATGTCAAGCAGCTGGATAAGAACTTGTTCGCATAACATTAAGCATGAATCTGCTCTGACGCTACTTATTTTAGCTGACTCGATCGCTCAGGATAGAGTACAGGCTGTGCTGCTATCTATGATTCAGAGGTATGGCACCCATTACATTTACTGCAGGTGCCGCATAAAAAAAATTTAAAAACCCCTTCCATAAATGAAATTTAGATGCAACATCAGATAAGAGAGTTTGTTCTTTTTTTTCACCCCTCTACAGAATGGTGCCTACAGAAGGTTGACCTCTTTGCTTATCTCAAGTAGATGGGGAGGGCCAGGAGGAGAGTAGCCAGCAAGTAAGCAAGACACATTCCCAGTTGGAGACAGCGTGCTGGAAAAGAGTGCGGCTTAGACGAAGCTCGAAATAACTCACCTTTTTCTTATGGACGATACATGTGTTCATTAAGGCTACTTCTCCTCATCTATTCATCAAGCGCTAACGGACGGATGTACATGCAGCAGGAAGTTTTCTGAAGGGTTTTAGGGATGTAGCAAATAGTCGTGGTGCACTGTACGCCTTGCGAGGAGGTGAGCAGTGAGCCATGGATGCACGGATCTTCCCTGATCCAGCCTCGAGGCTGACAAGCATGTGTGCCATACAACTCTTTACTCTCCTTCTGCTGCTCCCATACTCTCGGGTAAGTGCGAACACCCTGGCACACTCGCTGCTGTTGCAGAACTGTTGCGTAAGGTTATAGCATTTTGCAATGAAATCTTGCCTTTGACAAATAATTACAATTATTCTATACCATAAAAATTTGTTACAGATTATTGTAATACAGAAAGAAGTCAAATGAATAAAAAAGAAAAAGTCGACTTGTTGCTATTAATTCATTCAAGTGTCGACATAAATTTTTAATTAAACATAAATCAAATAATGTCAATTGTAAATAAATTGAAATAAAAAACTAATAATTTATATAGCAATTCTTTCCAGGTGCTTTATTAGATAGTTTGAAGATCAGTCGCAGGTTTTCTCTGTCCTATCATCAAATTTAAAACCTTCCACTGATGCAGTGTGGAAATTTGGGGGTAAATATTTGGTAAAGTGCTACAGTGTGAGCAAATGGTTGCTAGGCTGTGAGAAGGCAGCAAATATTACGTCCCACTACCCGACCATTAGACACCAGAGGTGTGTCTCTGAGCCCAATGGTTAAGGTTGGAATTATACTGACATCTATTTAGTATCTAAAAATATTTTCATATCATTTGAAGAGTTAATATGCAGGATTTTAGTTTGAGTTCAAATAGGATTTTTTTTGTGGTCAGAAAACAAATAAAATAAATAACTAATACATGTCTAGCCACATAAGCCAAAGGCTTGGTATTTAAGTTATAAACACTATTCGGTCAAAAGAGAAGCATGTTTTTTTGGAGGATGGTGGTCAAGAGGTGGTCATTCCAAGTTTTCTGTTAGTTTTTCAGCTGACTTGAGATCAGGGGACTTTGATGGCCAGAGCAAATGGTATTTTAATATGATTGCTATAATTTTTACAGATACGCTGTATGCATGATGGTAAATAATGTGGCATCATGGTTATCAGTGTAAAACTGTATAAATTAGAAGCGGCTCATCTTTCTAAAAAAACATGACAGTGAAATAAATGTCCCAGCATAACACCACTTTTATATATATATATATAAAAGTGGTGTTATGCTGGGACATTATATATATATATATATCTCAAGAGATGTCATCTAATGTTAATCCAATGTGAAGTGCTGAACTATCAATTGCTACTTAATAAACATAAAACATTTTGACGTTCTTGTTATCGCATATGAAGCATTTTTGTTATGTTTGGGTTTTTTGGTGATAAAAAGACTGGTCACTGAATATTGTACGAGATTATTGTACACAGATGGACATGAAACCAGATTTATTAGATAAAAGCCAGTAATCCTGCATATATACTATATATATATATATATATATATATATATATATATATATATATATATATATATATATATATATTATATGTATGTATGTATGTATGTGTGTGTGTGTGTGTGTGTGTGTGTGTGTGTGTGTGTGTATGTATGTATATAATATATATATATATATATATATATTAATTTGTGTGACTCTCTCAAAGGATTCAAATAATTGTATTAGATTTAATGTGTATATATACACACACATTACACCTTATTTGTATATGTAGATTATAGTTCAAACACATTAATAGAACAGTGTATTATATTATATTATATTATATTATATTATATTATATTATATTTATTATATTATATTATATTATATTATATTATATTATATGTAAACACTGCCATCTTGTGTAAGATCACAACTTGGTGACAGTAAAGCAATTATTTTGTTATTCATTTGTTTTTCTTCCTTTGTCTATTGAATTAGAATAAACTATATGATGCATTAACCTGTCTGTAGAATTTGTGAAGTAATTGAATCTTTTTTTCGCTTCACTCAATTCTTAAAGGTTACTGGTACCACTTTTGAAGATGTGTTGCATAAACATGCTGAATATAAAGAAAACTGTACCATAATGCTGGCAGCCACCCTTCATACTGTAACTGGTGCGTAGAACAAACAGAAACATTTTCTATTGTTATATGTGCGTTTTGTGTGTGTGTGTGTGTGTGTGTGTGTGTGTGTGTGTGTGTGTGTGTGTGTGTGTGTGTGTGTGTGAGAGATAAAGAGAATTTCTAGGCATTTTATTAGATATACATAACTTGGTGTACAACATCTCTTTTTCTACACACTTTGCATGCTAATCATATTCTAGTGATTCATCAGTGCTTAGTGTCACGAATAGTGTGATGGAATAGTATATATGTGTGTGTGTGTGTGTGTGTGTGTGTGTGTGTGTGTGTGTGTGTGTGTGTGTGTATGTGTGTGTGTGAAATATTCTTAAGCTCGCAGCTACCAGGGTTTGAATACAGCAAAGACACTTGCGTTGATCTCTCACACCCGTGCCTCACACACTTCTATGACACTTGAACAGTATATCAGTGCCACAGATGTGCTGAGAATGATTCATTTTTGGTCTGTTGTCTCTGGTGGTCTCTATTTATTGGTGAACACAGATGGTTTATGTGAATGTCAGGCAGAGCAGAGCAATGGTACTATATTTTAGAATAAAATGTAAACCATTGCACTGCACAATGACAATAACAATACTGATGTAATACTGTTGTTCTCTGAGTTGTAAAAGAAATATTTTCATTTCAGAATGTAAAGCATTTCCCTGCTAACTGTTTATTACTATAGTATATTATTTATATCTTTAAATCCTACTTTGTATACTTTGGAAGGTTAAAAGCTTTCCTGTATTCTGTTTCTTATATAATATTTTTTAAAGATATGTTGATATTATTTCAATTCCCAAGCTGATTACCAAGCAAGACGGAAAAGCCTTTGCCTAATTATACATTAAGCCAGTAATACAGACTCGTATATTGTACACTTCTTAGCTCAAGTTACTCTCTGTGCAGCGTTTTGCATATTCTCAGAGTCTCAGTGGGTTTCCTCTGGGGTTCTCAGGTTTCCTACCATTTCCCAAAAACATATATACACATTATATGGACATAAGTTTGTGGGAAACTGACCATAAGATTTATATGTTCTTTTTAAACATCCCATTCTACATTTAATCCACCTCCAAATGAGAACATTTTATTAGAATAGATTCAACTTTATTGTCATTGTTCAAGGTACATGGTCTGTACAAGGCCTATTTACAATAAATAAATAGCAGTGTGATAAATAAGTTATGCGGTTCATATGCACAGGGGTGCGGCTGAATAATGTACAGAAGGTGCAGTAGGTAATAATATACAATATACTTTACCACTTCCAAAGTCATTCTACACAGTTGCATACCTACCATTTGTTTACAACCTACAATTGTGGTACCACATATGGCTGGAAAAGTCAGATGTCCCTATTACTCCATATTGTCCATATACAGTATGTACAGTGTATTAGGGATGTGCATGTCCATAATTTAGGCCGACGCTATTTGCATCTTGAAGCATAGTCCACAATACGACACATTAAAGATACATATGAAGCAGCTACCAATGTAATGTGATACGATTCACCCCCTATAACCATGCAGTGCGATTCAATTTTGATTTGATTCAATGAAATACGATGCAAAGGAAAAAATAGGATGTCATGCAATTAAATATGGTACAGATTGTTCACTTTTATTACTGTGCTTCTGACAGACAGCAAATCATAAATTTACTTAAGTGCCTTCTGACTTCTAATGCACCCTTTCACGAATAGGCCTTTGTAGTGCAAAAAGTCAAAAAGATTAAACACCAGATGTGGACAGGCCTCAGTCTCCGTAGTGTTGTGATTCACGTAGCAGAAGCAGTGTTGAGAGAACGCGTTTGAGAAACAGTTTAGCGAGAAGAAATTAATATCCATATCAAATATTGGTCACAAAATGTATAGCGCATTTACTGATAATTGTATAGAAATAAATATTTTTTTATCATTTGTGTATTGTGATATAATTGCAACTTGTATCCGATGTTCACTTTTTAAAATCAATGCATCTTTTATTCATACAATTGATATTGAATTAAATAAGTATTTCAAAATGTATTAATTCATTTACTTAGTTATTTGTTTATTTTATCACGGATCCTCCCTTTATTTTTCAAAGGAATATACTGCAACGGGACATTAGACCTTTTTGCCTGTTGGCCACATTCATCTCCTGGGAATGTAACAGTGCCTTGCCCTTCATATTTACCATGGATTAAGGAAGGTACATTCTACTATCTGCTCTCTTGAAAATCTTGCATGTTTTATAAATTACCATTTAAAAAATAGAGAAGTTTCTGTTAGAGTGGTGTGTGTGATTGTGTGCTTTACTTGTTGATCCTGTGGGTTTCTGTTGTTTCTGGTAATGGCATTACGATTATTCTCTATACGTTCTTCTTACTTCGAATCCTGTTACATGTCACACATTAGATTGGGTTTATTCTTCTTTAGGTTTGATGTGCAACGTTTGCATTTTATTCAGGTTTTTCAGGGAAGGTTTATAAAGTATGTACAGCCAATGGAACGTGGAAAACTGAAGAGAACTCCAGCGTGATCTGGCAGGATCAATCGGAATGTGCAGACCCAGGCTTTTTCAAAAATGAGGTAAACATTTCCTTTTGAACAGAGTAAGCTTTTCTTTATACATCAGTTATCAACACGGTGTATTTTACGTCTTGTGAAACACAGGAAGACGAGTTATTTCAAAATTCAGTTTTGAGGATCCTCTCCATAGTTGGCTACATGTTGTCTTTATCCAGCCTGATTCTAGCTGTGCTTATTATGAGCCTGTTAAGGTAAGTGGAGTTTGGTCATGTGCACTTCTTGGTATTTCTTTATTTAATCCTATGCTATACTATAAATCAAAATTGTTGTGGTAAAAATTAGACATAGGGTACACTATAGAGGTCGACTAATATTGGATTTTACCGATACCACCGATTCGAGGTTAGATCATACTTCCTGATAATAAAAAAATTTAATAAAAAATAACACCATGTTGAATAGTTTTTAATTACAACAAAAATTACAAAAATTAATTAATTAGTAAAAATAAATGTAATTTTAATGCTTTGGCTTTTTTAGAATGGGCTTTTCAAGCATGATTGTTTGGATGTAGGTGAAATGGTAGATAAAAACCCGAAAAAACTATCGGTATGAATTTTTGCCGATAGGCGATAGTTTAAGCAATCGACTAACGGTGTCGATTATTCCGTGATACCAATGAATTGGTCGACCTCCAGTGCACTATATACCTAGTGGTATAGACACCTGACTATCACACCATTATGGACATGCATTTCTATACTTAAGTAGCTTTTTTGCATATTTGAGGAGATTTTTACTTTAACTTCACTAGATTTATCTTCTACAAATATTTTCTACATTTTGCAAAATTAGTCATGACATTTTGCAATCGGTGAATGACAACTTAACTGGTTAAGCACGCAGCAAGCCACCAAACAGGGTAAAACGCACATTCTGTTTCAATTACCACTTGCTGGTATTTACTTATCACCCACATAACCATTTTGGGATATCAATCAGTGTTTGACTCGTTAATATTATTTTTTTAATAAATTTGAAAGTACAAAAGTATTTGCATTTTGTTCAGGTGAAAATTTAAATGGAGCACTTTTACTTTTACTTGAGTAATATTGTAACTAGTGTATCACTACTTTAACTTAAGTACATTGTTTTTGTACTTTGTGCACCACTGCTGCTTGCTGAACATGTTACAATTCCATTCCAATATAGCGTCCATGTTTTGCTGCCAGAACTGCCTCCAGATTTCTGCAAAGGCTTTCCACTTTATTTTATGTGTGGTTGAGGGTATTTTTGTTCATTCAGTCACAAGATTAGTAGTGAGACCAAACACTAAAGTCAGTGTTTAAGCTCACCTCAAAAGAGTTTAGTGGTTTTAAAGTCAGGGCTTCATGCATGGTTACTCAAGTTCTACTACTTAGCACACCATGTTCTAATTGACAGCGATTTGTGCCCAGGAGTATCGTCATCCTGGAACATGTTCAGGTCCCATAGTTCCAGTTAAGGGAATTCGTAATGCTTCCACTTGAAAAGGCATTTTAGAGAATAATGTGCTTTGATCCTTTTGGTTGTGTGTTTTGAACTAATATAGTGTGACCCACATAAGGGTGTGATGGTCAGGTGTCCAGATATTTTTGCCATTTAATGTTTCATTAATGTTTCATCATTAAAAAGGCCATTAGATCAACAGTTTTATGTCATATAAATTGAGACCTTTAGTTCCTCTTCTTCTTCTTCTTCTTTACCATGACTTTGTTCTCCTCACTGATTAATCGGACGTTGTTGTTCTTGTTTTGTTCTAACATTTATTATATGATGTCTGCTGCTGGCTCCAGTAATCCGATTGCCTTATTATATTGATTACCGTCAAAGCTTGCTAATTATATCGATCCTAAACAAAACACACAACGGATTAATCTCTATTTCTAATTTTCAGGAAGCTCCACTGTACTAGAAACTACATCCACATGAACCTCTTTGTGTCGTTCATGCTTAGAGCTTTGGCGGTCATTGCCAAAGAAATCATCATGTACGTCACATACTCCAACAAGCCCAATGATGAAGCTGGATGGATCAACTATCTCGATTCTACAGTACTGCATCGTTCTGCATTTTTTCATTTAACTATATTGTTGTCTGTGAAGATTAAAATAAACTACCCATATAAAAAGAAATCGATCACCTGCATAACGATCTCTTTAGAACCATGATGCACACTTTTATACCTGGAATGTTTTTGTTTGTGTCTTAAATCACATGTCTAAATTATGTGCATCCAATTATTTGTTTATTAATTCTGTTTATCAATTCTGTTATCAAAATGTCAACCTCGCAGAAAGCCCTGCTGTGCAAAGCTACCAAGGTGTCCATGCAGTATTTTGTGGCCTGTAATTACTTCTGGCTCCTGGTAGAGGCGATCTTTCTTCACACTCTACTTTTTACAGCCGTGTTGACCAAGCGGAGGCTGCTGAAGAGATACATGCTGGTAGGATGGGGTAGGCCATCCTCTAATCCAATCACAATTTATCATGTTGTACATCTGACTTTAAATAAAAAAAAAAATTAAGGTTAGCATAAGGTTAGCACTTACAGGTAGCTGCTATTTAATGATGGAACAACGTTAGACTGGAAATTGCGAAATAGGTAAAGTAGGTAAAAACTAAATAAAAGTCTTTGGTAAATATTCAAGTACAGCTTCAGTTTTTTCCACTAACATTAATGCTAAAACCTACAAATGTAAAAGATTCAAAGACAAAATAAATAAAAAAATGTAGGTTAATCATGGTAAATAAAGAAACCAAAGCAAATGAAGGAACCGAAGCTTAAATGTTAGATAGAATGGAATTACAGTTTTTACTGATTGCTTAAGCACATTTTTTGTAACTATTGGCTATTTTTGCAAAACTCTACACACAAATAAGAAAACCTTTCACCCAATTATCAAAACATTGTAGTTCTCTTGCAAAAGCGAACACAGCTAGATTAACTCGTCACACCTTCGTAAAAATGGTGTTTTCGTATCAAACAGTAAACACAAGCCATCATCTACTAAGCACACAATGTGCCAACTACACACTGATGGTATGAATACAAAACACATCTGGCTTTTGCTTTCTCTGTGTACAGATGTCAATTTGAGGTCATACTTTTGTCATAGTGTCATGTAAACATACAAGGATCCAAACTTCAAGTATTGGTGTTTATTCACACTCATCAAAACCAAGACAAAGTCAGAAAACAAAATAGTAATTTCACAAAAAAAAGAAAAAAAAAAGACAATCAGCCTAAATCATGTCGTCTTTCTGGGTCCGGCCACAAAATTTCGTCCACCTCGCATGCAATATCCTCCAGTCCAAGGCACCGGGGAAAATATCTCCTTGAATGCCGTATCCAGGCCTGACATGATGCCTGGTCAATATCTCCACATGCCTCCTCCATTGCCTGTAAAAGGGCTACCTGTTGATGAGGATGACGGTCGTACACTTTCCAGCGCCAGGCAGAGAAGAACTCCTTGATGGGATTTAAGAATGGAGAGTATGGAGGGAGGTTGAGTGCCATGAAGGATGGGTGGTCTGTAAACCAGTTGCGGACCAAAGCAGCCCTATGGAAACTAACATTGTCCCATATGATGACATATCGGGTATGCTCTGGTCTCTGAACAGTTAGCATGTCATGTAAGGTGTCCAGGAATGCAATAATGTGTGCAGTGTTGTATGGGCCTATGGTTGCATGATGGTGAACAACACCATTTTGGCTTATAGCTGCACACATGGTTATGTTACCACCACGTTGTCCTGGGACATTGATGATGGCACGGTGTCCAGTAATGTTCCTGCCACGTCTCCTGGTTTTACTGAGGTTAAAACCGGCCTCATCTACAAAAAGTAGCTCATGTCCCATTGCATCTGCTTCTAGTGCCATCACTCTCTGGACAAGACAAAACAAATGCAACACATCAGGCCCATGCACAGCACTACAGTATGCACTTCCAAATTCAGAACCAATGACACTGTAGCTTACCTGCACATAGTCATATCGCAGTTGCTTTACACGTTCTGTGTTTCTCTTGAAAGGAACTCTGTAAATTTGCTTCATTCTTATTCTGTGGTGCGCAAGTACACGACTTAGTGCAGAAATGCTTACACTGTGTATATTTTGAAAGATGGTGTCATTATCAATTATGTGCTGCTGTATTTCGCGCAGTCTTATTGCATTATTGGCAATCACCATGTTCACTATATGGGTCTGTTGCTCTGGAGTGAACATTCTTCCTCTGCCCCCAACATCTGGACGTCTAGCAATTCTGTAAAGTAACAATTTCAGTATTTTTGCATGTATGGTACTGTTGTGTTTCTCATTAGAGTATGGCAGTGCTACAAAGTACTTACCGATTCTCATTTCGAAATGTCCTAATGATGCTTGCCACAGTGTAGCGGCTCAAATTAGGCTGAACCCGTTAGCCAGCTTCCCTCAGGGTCATCCCATGGTTGATGACATGGTCCACTATTGTAGCTCTGATGTCATCAGTTATTCTATTTCTTACTCTTCTTACCCTTCCTCTTTCCCCTCCTCGTCCTCTTCTTGCTCCTCCTTGTCCTCTTCCTCTAACTTCCTCTAACCCTCTCGCTTCTTTACCTCCACATCCTCTCCCTCGGCCTCTTCGGCCTCTTCTTGCTCCTCCACGTCCTCTCCCTCGGCCACCTCGGCCTCTTCTTGCTCTTCTTAGTCCTCTTCCTCTAACTTCCTCTAACCCTCTCGCTTCTTCACCTCCACGTCCTCTTCCTCCAACTTCTTCACCTCCACGTCCTCTCCCTCGGCCTCCTCGGCCTCCTCGGCTTCTCACTCTTCTCACTCTTACTGCTCCTTCCATTGTACTCCACACAGACAGCTTACCTGTGGCTTATTTATAGTGCTTAGGCTGATTGCAAAGTGAACTAATTATCTAAAACAGTTTTCACATGTGAAAGTGTGCCAGACAGTTGGCAAAATAGTGTTAATGATAGCCATACATGTGTATAATTTTGCTAGGAGTGTGTTGGAAATTTGGTAATTGAGTGTAAGCAGTGAGTTGTGTTTAAAGTTTTGCAAAAAGAGTGTTGTGCAGTGAATTGTGCCTACAGTTTTGCAAAGTGTGTGTTACAAAATTGCAAACTGAGTGCAAAGCAGTGTTTGTGCTTTTAGTTTTGCAATCTCAGTGAGTGGTTTTGCTATACGTATTAATAGTTTTAGAAATTGTGCTACAAGAATCACGATTAGCGCTTAAGCATTCAGAAAAAACTGTAATTCTGTGAAATTTAAGCTACAGCTCTAACAAAACAAAGTGCCTTCATAAATACAAAGGGTACACAGTAGTTCATGGATTACAATGATGGGTTTTAGACATGTTAGATTTGCATATTTGTTAGAAATTTAAAGGAAATATAAAAACTGTATAGTAAAATATAGTGAGTAGAATATAGACATTATTCCAAATATAGCCAAAAGTTAAAGAAAACCTCATGTCACCTGAGCTCAGTAACAAAATAATATTTCAGCTTATTGGATTTTAGGGAATCCTATATTAATGTAAGATGTTATTGTTTTTATTTAGGGACACCATTTCTGTTTGTGATACCGTGGACATTGGCTAAAGTTCTGTATGAGAATCAGGGGTAAGGCATTCTACATTTCTATTAACTAAGAATTAAACAAGTTCCTTTAGTATTGTCCAAGTATTGTCCTTATACTATATGTATTATATATACAAAAGTATTAGTACACCTGACCTTTCAATTCAATTAATTTTCATTTGTAATGCACTTTTAACAATGGTCTCAACATTGTCTCAAAGCAGCTTTACACAGATTAAAGAAAGAATGAACAAGAATGTTTTTTATATGTGTAAGTTTGTCAATAATTAACAAGCCGGTGGTGACTGCGGCAAGAAAAAACTCCCTGAGATGTCATAAGGAAGAAACCTTTACAGAAACCAGACTCAAGCGGGAACCGATCCTCATCTGGGTGGCACCGAATGTACATTTATTACAGTTAAACGATGTTGAGGTGTGCAGTGATAATGATCAAATGCAAACTGTAGTCTTGAGTCAGTGTAGCAGACTGTTGACATTAAGTACAGTTTAAATCCATCATCAAGGCTCCTGTGTTACTCTGTAATTTCATGGATCCCCAGGCAGTTGATGTGAAACCATCCCCAGCTGCACAGAGTGGCCATTAATTGAAGAGAACACCATCAAGAGGCAGGCGGTCCGATCCTTGGAGAAAAGAGGGGCAGGAATAGTGGTCACTGGTACCTCAGGACGATGTTTAACTCAACCGAGTGATAGAGAGAGATAGAAAGAGAGAAAGAGAGAAACATATGGATTATTAAGTATCCTTATTGTTGTATAAAAGTTAAGGACACTATGCAGTTGGGGACTCCAGCAAAAGACAGACATGAGGCTCACCGCACCACCATCAACATACCTGGGTGAACGCGTGAATGTAAGGGGACGACAGCATACAGATATCCCAGTTCACCGAACACTCTATATCCATGATCCCTCCAGATCTGCTCCTTTACCTTAGAAAAACCTACTGATAAAAGGCTTGTCTAAATAAATATTACACACCACTCTAACAAAAACTTCTCTATTTTTTATGATAATTAAAAGGGAAAGATCTGCCCCTGCTTCATTGTTTGATGTACCAACAAAATAGCTTTCCATCCATATGTGGTTCTTTGCCAAACTATCACCACAAAGTTGGAGGCATGCAACTGTATAGAATGTTTTTGGATGCAGTTGAATTTAATTTTCACTTCACTTGAACTCGGAGACTCAAACCTGTTCCAGCATGACGATGCCCCTGTGCACAAAGCTAGCTCCATGAAGATATACTACACATGGTATGAAGTTAAAGATTTCCTGCTATGGAGCTCTGAACTCAACTATATTGGACACCTTTGGAATAAATTGGAACGCTGACTCTTCACCTCACCTACATCATAACCTGACTTTACTAACACCCTTGTGAGCACAAATCTCCACTAGCACACCAAAATATAATGGAACATCTTAACAAAAGAGCGGAGGTTACTATCACAGCAAATGAGGACTAAATGTGGAATTGAATGTTCTAAGAAGTCATGCAAACCCTTTGGTCAGGTGTCCACAAACTTTTGTCCATATAATGATGTATGTACTATGATTATGTCCATTTATCAAGTGTGTTTAAATAATGGCTGTTCGTTTTTCATTTTTCCAAAAGCTGCTGGGTCATCACTAACAGATGGATCTGGTGGATTATTAGAGCACCGATTACACTCTCAGTTTTTGTGAGTATTATACTTTCACTTGGGTCAGGAAAATCATCAAACTCTGCTGGATTTTGGTTCTCTAAGAAAGAACATAATGGCTACTGGTGTACATTCAGTACCTATTGCTTGCAAACATGATGACTGTTTAGGTGCTGAGTAACTTTGCCACACACCACAATGCATTAAATGCTAGCCACAATTTTTGAAGAAATGACAATCTAAATGAAACATAAATGTAACATATTACTTTCTGTAATCTGAATTGAAAATTATGCAAAGGAAGATATGTTGAATTATGTCATGGTTGTTGACCAAATTCCCAAATAGGATGTTCCATTGCACTTTTCCATGACAAATGTTGTCTTTTTATGAGTAAATCTGCAACACAAGTGTTGAATTCTCTAATCTGATTGGTCAGAAGTTATATTTAAATTTCAAGAAAAAGAAAAAACCTCCAATCCGCCATATCCAGAATTTAGAAGCTGGTTTTTCATGGTTTATAAATGTTTTCCAATGTTTCTGTTATACTCATATGATTAGCATGTAAATTTAACAAAGCGCTGAGAAATGCCGTGTCACTCTGGTCCTTTTTACACTAGTAACACTGGGCTAGAATGATACAATGATATAAAACAGCATTTGGCAACACAATATAATAAAAAAAAATCTTTATGTCTAATTAAAAATTACGCAAGGAAAAATAAGTTTATATATGTTTAAATATTATTAATATTAATATTATTTTATGTGTACAACCACAGTACTTCACATTTGATTGGTCAGAAGGTTGTGATTCATTTTTTACATTTACATTTACATTTGCGCCATTTAGCAGACGCCCTTATCCAGAGCGACGTACAAAAGATTATAATTTTTTTTTTTAGAATAGCAAATTTGATAGTATCACTATCTGATCTATATACTGTCTTTTAGCTGTTCCTCCTACCCATTTACATAATATGTGTAATAGGGTTTTGAACTCCTATGCACCAAAAGATTAGAGAGGCTGAATCTTTTAGCGTTTTTTAATCTGCTCTTAAAACCTCAAAACGTACATTTTCAAGATAGCTTTCAGGTAAATTATTATTATTATTATTATTTTTTTGTTATTTCTTAATTTTTTTACTTATTTTAATATTGTTGTTATTATTATTATTAATAGTAGTATTAATAATATGATTGTTAATTGTTAAATAAAAATAATAACAACAATAATAAAAATAATTATCATAATAATAATTATTATTTTTTATTTTTATGCTTGGAAGGTGCTTTGGGATGTAACTTTTAAAGGCGCTATAAAAAATAGAGAGTATTATTATTATTATTATTATTATTATTATTATTATTATTATTATTAGGAGTAGTAGTAGTAGTAGTAGTAGTACTAATATATTAGCATGTACAGTATATAGTAACTCACACTGGGAGTGGTATTGTGCATGCACCACATAAACTGATTGATATAGTGAGGAGATGTTAATTTTAATTCTTGGAAGGAGTCTCCAATGTCAGTGCACTGTGACAGTCAGAGGAAGAGCTATTCCTTTACATTTTACAACAACACAAAAAAAATAACATAAAATTAAAAGTAATAAAAAACTTCAGGATGTGCTCTTATAGAACAGTAATTCACTTTGGGGTCTTATCAGTAGCTTCATGTTTGGCCATGTCACATAACTTTACATCTTACATATCATGCCATCATTGGCATAATTGTATGTCATTATTCTGGACCCTGAATTGCTCCTTTGTTTTTCAGGTTATTTTCTGTATATTTCTCAGGATCATAAAACTCTTGCTGTCAAAATTAAAAGCTGATCAGCTAAGGTTCACAGACTATAGATACAGGTTGGTATGTGTTTCTTTGAATAGAGCATGGCATAAATCCATGAACTCTCTATACACTATATAGAGAAAAATATTGAGACACTAGAATTTTCCAGCTATATGTGGTTTTCCCCAAAATCTTACCACAAAGTTAAGGGCACACAATTTGTATTAGATGTCTTTGGGTGCAGTAGCATGAAATTTTCATTTCATTTAAACTAGAAGACCCAAACCTATTCCAGCATGACAGTGCTGGAAGATCTTGGGTGGCCTGCTATATATTTTCATTTACATTTAAGGCATTTGGCAGACGCCGTTATACAGAGTGAATTACAATTATCTCATTCGTACAACTGAGCAGTTGATGGTTAAGGGCCTTGCTCAAGGGCCCTGCAATGGTAGTGTCTTGGTGTTGGGATTTAACCACATTCTCTTTTGATCGCAAGCCTTCTATTTTAACTATTGAGATACCACCTTTCTCTATAGAGCTTTGTTTTACAGCTCTACTATAGAACTCTGATCTCAACTCTATTGAACAGCTTTGAGATGATTTGGAATGCTTACTGCACCCCAGGCCTCCTCACCTTACCTTCATCAGTATCTGATTGTACTAAACTAAACAAATACAAATCCTCACAAGCTCCAAAATCTAGTGGAGGTTATTATAACAACAAATTGGGTCTAAATATGGAATGGGATGTTCAGGTGTCCTCAAAATATTGTCCATATAATGTATATTACGGAATGCTTCTGATTTTATAAATTTCTTTTTTTCTCGTTGCAGTTTAGCGAGAGCAATACTGGTGTTGATTCCATTGCTCGGGATTCACGAAATCCTATTTATAATTGTCATCGACGAAACTATTGAGGGAAATCATCGCTATGTGCGAAATTTCATCAATTTAACCCTGAGCTCTTTCCAGGTACAGTAATAACCTGTAAAAACACCTGAGAAAGTCATCCTTATCAGTTATTGGACTAATAATTGAATTTTCTTCACTAGGGATTCTTGGTTGCTGTTCTGTACTGTTTTGCCAATGGAGAGGTAAGGCAGTGGAGCTCATAATTAGAATCATATGTATGATTTCTAGCATGAAAACGTCTCGTTTTCTTTTTTTTATAATAATTGTTTTGCTGCATTTCAATACTTCTCAAAGATATGCCTACTTCAGAAAGTAATATCTAATATCTATGTCAAGGAGCAGACCTGTCATTCCTGTGGGAGAGTTTACATACAGTATAAAGAGATCTATAGTGTAATTGAGTGAGAGTTAGGATACAAAATGTGTTTAATAGAGTAAACACAATTCTCGATCCAGCATCAAACATGAAGCATTGTTAATTGAGAAATGAGCAAAAAATGGGCACGTTTGAAATCCAGGAAATACAGAACATGGAACCTTGATAAACAAGGCTTGGACTAAATGACATTAATGCATTTATACAATTTTACAAGGAACTATAGAATCAGCAGGACGTGTATATATACACCAATCAGGCATAACATTATGACATTATAACATTATGAGCAGTGAAGTGAATAACACTGATTATCTCTTCATCATGGCACCTGTTAGTGGGTGGGATATAATAGGCAGCAAGTGCATTAAAAGCAGGTAAAATGGGCAAGCATAAGAATTTAAGCGAGTTTGACAAGGGCCGGATTGCTCATTGATGCACGAGGGGAGCAAAGGCTGGTACAGACGAGCTCCTGTAGCTCAGATTGCTGAAGAAGTTAATGGTGTTAATGCTTGACGGGTCAGGACTGTTTTGTCAGCAAAAGGGGGACCAACACAATATTAGGCAGTTGTTCATAATGTTATGCCTGTGGTCATGATGTTATGCCTTGTCAGCAAATATACATATATAAAGAAACAAATTAAGTGGAAACAGGGAAACACAACTGATAACAGACCAGTGACAAAGTAAAAGCACTTGTCAAAACCAGTGGCAGGCCATCAGGGCCATCAAGGCCTTTCTGCTGTCCTAAACTCAGAATCAGAATCACTGATAAACTTATATTATGTGGAGAACTTTACTTTATGCAAAGTATCAAATGAATAAATGAGAGTAATACTTACCTAGTAAAATAAGAGTAATACTAGCACAAATCACAGGTCATTACTTTCCAAGTCATTTTAAAAACCAATTGCACTATTATCTCCTGGTAAACATTTTTACTTTAATCTCCAGGTCCGTGCTGAGCTGAAGAACAGATGGCAAGTGTTTGTCTCCAACCACTTGGAGGATCACAACTACTTTGTGTGCATGCAACTTGAATACTTGTGGAAAAAGTCGTGGAAGGGGCCGCAACACCCTTGCGAACACAGCGACTCATATATGGAGCGAAGCCACGTCCCTACACAGAGCCAGCTTACACAGGTGACTGTCTAATCAGGTGGACATTGTTTCTGTCCAGACGTCTGCATAAGGAAGAGTTTGTCTAACAATGATGGGGACATGTTGTTGGGGAGACGATTGGAAAGGGAGTCTGGAGGAGTTTTACTTCCTCCTGGTTCCAGAAGTGCTGGTGAATTTTTGTATGAAATTGGGCTGGGCAATAGACATACTCATTGGTAAGTTGTTTATTTTTAAAACTGAATATAGGCATACACTCCATCTACTTGCGTTAAAAATTTTATCAGCAGCAGAGATGTTTGTGTTGTTAGAGTCTTAGCCTTTTCCTGGAACTCATACACTTCTATATTAACAAATGCTTCAATATAAATCTTCTGGTAAAAGCATTTAACTTTCACAATGCTATGTCGCATTTCTGTTTTCTTATTATATACATGTATGTACATAATTACACAATAATTTGTGCTGTAGATACGGCAAGCTTTAAAGTCTTGTGTCTCCCAAATTCAAAAGATGTCATCTAATGTAAATCCAATGTGAAGTGCTGAACTATAAATTGCTACTTAATAAACATAAAAAATTCACATGTTCTTGTTATCGCATGTGTAGCATTTTTGTTATGTGTTTTTTTTTTTTTTGGTGATAAAAAGACTGGTCACTGAATTTTGTACAAGATTATTGTACACAGTATGTAAGTATACATTATAAATGTGTAGGGATTTTAATGTTGGTAACATGTTGGTCGATTGCTACATAATATATACTACCCTATAACATGAAAATGAACTTTTTGTTTAAAATCATGTCAGATATACATGTCTAATATACATGTCTAGTTGGATTACATTCAATTACAGATGTAATGCCAAACAGTTTAAACCAGAGAATTGATGGCCAATTGTATAGAAAGTAAAATATTTCTATATTTGTATAGAATACTGTTAATATTGCATATCCTTATGAAATGGCTGCTTTTTTACAGACTGCTTGTATATTGAGCAAAGATGTTTTTCATAATTAAGTTATCAATTCATGATTTCATGATTGAGCCACCTCAATTTTTTTATTTTTGTATATTGTATAATTAAATCAAATATCTGCATTCGACTCCAATTTTCAGCCTTGTGTCTGTTCTTATAAATGTTGTTATACATGATTTGGAGCGATATAATAAACATTGACATTTCATACATCTCAGTGTTGTAGTATTGTGTCATGGTCATAAATGTCATAAATAATGGGCAAGAATACACACAAAACAAAGAAAAAAAAACAGTTGGGCAGACATTTTTACAAACACTATTGCTTCTTTAGTCTCAATCTGTTTTGAATCTTCTGCGGCTCATCAAACTGGAGCAGTCTGAGGATGTTTTTATTGTCCATCACACCCTTGATGAACTCTCCTTCTGTAATTTTATCTGTAAAGAGAACAATAGAAGAATAGACTCTAGAAATACTTTGATTTTGGTTACTACATGTTGCTCACAAGAAGATTGTGTTCCTCAGTTTTGGGCTTTAGCTACAAAGAAATTGGTGGATCCATCTACAAAGCAATTACAAAAGCATTATCCTACCCTTTTCTTTCTTCCCGAAAAAGTCCCAGATTTCATCATCTGGGAGGTTTTTCTGGTCCTCTTTGGGGAATCATGTTAAATATGGACTGTAAATAAAAACAAAAAAATGTAAGCAGAAACATTTAACCATTCAATTACTACAGCAATATGCCGACACATTATGCATTTCTCCGATGGTTTTGCAAGGCATTAAAAAATAAATATACCTTAACAATTTCGTTGATCTCATTTTTGGTTATACTGCCATTCTTATCCACGTCGTACAAAGCGAAGGCCCATTCCAGCTTCTGGATAGTCTCCCCGGAGGAGGTCAGATGCAGTGCTACAATATACTCTTTAAAATCGAGCGTGCCATCACTGTCGGTGTCGAAACTTCGAAACACATGCTGAGCGTAGGCCTTCGGGTTCGCTCCCTGCTGATGTATCCGCTCGGGCACTCTTTCAGAAAGGCCTGATACCAGGCGTAAAGCTGCTCTTCTGTGTACAATGTGTCGGATTTTAGCTCCTCCAGTGGTTCTTTAGAAAGAGCAATACTTTTACTGTTCCCCATCTCGAGATCTCAGTGGCTCAGCTTCAGTAAACGGTCTGAAATGATCACAAGCGCTATTTAAAGCCACTGGATTACAAGGGATCATAGTTTGGATTTTGATTTGATCCATTAGTGTGACATTCTTAGATATTTCCTATGGTGTTAGATGCGAGATGCAGACTTACTGTAGTGTGACACATGGCTTAGCTCACAGCATGGAACCTTTTGGCCTTATTAATGCAACCTGTTCTAATTACTGTGAACAAATAATCTCCTTAGAGGTCCTTTCTAATCACACATGCACACATTTATACATTCTAAACCTTGTTCGAAGCTTCAAAAACCCCACAGTATAGAAAAATAGGGTCGTTTATATATAGAATTTAGGGAAATCAGCCAAGAACTGCTCATGTGCGAACTAATACAAACATGTCATAGTCTTGTTAAAATGTACATGTAAAACTGAACTAAAAATATTGATACTAACCCTTATTTTTAGTCTAAAAAATGAAAGAATATGTATTTATTATGTACATGGTTATGTACAGGGTTGGGAACAGGGTTTGTCTTATTATCCTTGTGAGGACCTTTGTAGGGTTCACATATCCTTCTCGTTACCAATTTGTAGATATACAACAACAGGAAGAAAGCTATTGAAGGAAAACTATTTGAGACCTTGTTGTGAAAATAACCATTGCAACACTATTGTGGCGTCGGGGGGTTGTGGTTGGGTGGGGGGTTGGTGGGCTGTTCGAGCGCCGGTTTGTGGAATGGAGGGCAAAGCCAGGGGAAACAAGTAGTATAGATGCTATACATGTTTCTGGATGTGACACCTGTTTTAGGGGAAAACCAGTAGAATATTGTGTAATGTTAAATTTTTTAGGCCGAAATCAACAGCTAAAATGAGGTTAAAAATAGAAGAATAACATTAAAAACTGTGACTGTAAAAACAACATTTATTACAAATTAGCATTTAATACAGGACATTTACAGCACTAGTACTGTGACACATTTCTGCCTTGTGAATTAAACTTCATTTCCAATGACTAAGCGACATAATTCTTGCTATCCAAGCTTACAGTTACTGCCATAAACCATTTATACACAAGAAAGTATTGGGGTATTAGTATTGCTATTGCTTGTTGTGTAGAAAAGGAATCCACTAGGAATGAGCAGATTGATTTCAAAGTATTGATACTTTTGATATTAATGTTGTAATATGAGCATACGATATTGGTAAAGTATTGATCCTACATGGGATTTTTTTCATTTATCGTGGATCAGACGGTCACGGGTTCAAGCCTTCAAGGTCGTTGAGCAAGGCCTATAACACTCTCTGCCATATATATATATATATATATATATTTTTTTTTTTTTTTTTTTTTTTTTTTTATCATGATTAATAGCAACTTAATTGCACATTTTTGTTTGTTCTAAATGTTTCTTAAATTAATATTTTTCATGTTTTTAATACTCTAATCAACAGGGGTGTGGACAAATATTGATGCTTTATGCAAATATATGTTTATTATTAGTAAACCCGTACTCAAAATAGAGCGTAAAGACAAAACATTCTTGTAAATGTTTTAAAGTAGTGTAATTAAAATCTTTTAAATTGCATTAATCATCAGGACACCAAACGTTTCCACACAGACAGTTTTAACTGGTGGATGTGCGCTTCATGGAGGATTTAGGTGCTTGATTTAAGACTTGGTGCATCAGTAAAACAAATGTTTAGTCACAAATTTTTTATTTATTTATTTTTTATATCTGAGTAAAGAATGGATGTCGTGAATAGACGTGTTGCGTTGAAAGTTTTAATTTTGCCTCTTTTATAATTATTTATTTATTTTTTTTAATAAAAAAAAGTCAAACAGAACAGAAATGTGTTATATACGTGTAATAAATATAAAATATATACAGTATATAATATATTACAAAATATAGTAATAAAATACTGAAACCATATTGATGATCCTGGTCATTAAAATAATTTATATTGGATCGAAAAATTTCACACACACACACACACACACACACTACGGATGTGCATCTCTACAAATCAGGACGATGAAATTAGACTTTCGATGCATAGTCAACAATACGATAAATACATGTAACGCCATACGATTCACCCTTGTTACAGAACGATGCAGTGTGATCCGATTTCAATGCGATTCAATGCAGTACGATGCAATGGAAAAAATATGATGCTATGCAATTCAAAATGCTACAGATAGTTAACATAGTACTTTTATTTCGTTGCTTCAGAAAGACACTTAATCATCATTTTACTTAAGTGTCTTCTGACTTCTAACGCATGGTCCCTTTCACAAACAGGCCTTTGTAGTGCAAAAATAAAAAATACAAAAGAGATTAAACAACCCCAGATGTTCTTTTTCTGTTCTGTCTCCAGGAAGATGCAGCTCTACCTCTGCCATGTTAATCTGTATTCTATGTGATTCTCAGGACACGCCTCGGTCTCCGTAGTGTTGTGATACGTCATATTCACGTAGCAGCAGCGGTGTTGAGAGAACGGTAACAAATGATTAGGCACTTTCTAAATAAAAAAAAGTATAACGCATCTACTTATAATTGTATGGAAATAAATCAGTTTTTACCGATGCAAATGCCATTGGACCTTGTGTCTGATGCACACTTTTTTAATGCATTAGTGCGTCACATCGTTAACTTTTATGCACGCGCGCACGCACGCACGAGCGCACGCGCACAGCTTTCTAGGCGGTTTATGCCACAGCCAATGAAATCGCTGGAAAACCCCCCAGCGCTCGCGCTTCCGGGATGATGACCACAATGAAAGCGCACGGTCCAATGAAATCGCGTGCACTGGAAATCACCAAGGAAATCCTCGGCTCCGCCCCTTATTTGCTTTATTATAGGCAAACATACTCCAGCTGTGTACAGTAACAGTATCGCAAACCCCGAGCTGTGTGTGTGTGTGAGATCATGGAGAAGAGTGTGAGGTGTGTAAGCAGTGGAGCGGAGCGGTTCTGTTACATTACACGAGTGCAGAGTTTCAGCGCGTGCCATCGACTGCACAGGTAAATCAGTACAGCTCCACACACTCCTCCATCCTGCTTTTTAAAATGTATAGCTTACAGTATCCTGAGAAAGCTGCCATCTTATTGTACATAATACCCGTCTTCTGATGCATGCACTTGGTTACAATCATCTGATGTATGTACAAATAAAAAGTGAAATTGACTGGATTTTTGCACGCGCACTTTGAGGTATATATGTATTCCTCTCATATGCTACACCATCATGGTGGATTAGACCTCACGCTGATTCGGTGATGGTTCATCTTTTGTTATCTTATATTGATTACAACCAGAACAGAAAACCCCAGTTGCTATTATATGTTGGATAAGGAAATAGAAAAAAAAATAACCTGTTGCTTTTCGTCAGGTGCATCATGGGCGCTGTAGTTCCTTGACTTGTCCAGCAGTTCCGTTATTGTAAAAACCTTTTCAGGGGAAAATCATTCTTTATTCTGATTGGTCAAAAGATGTGCATTTTTTCCCCCTGCACCAGCACAAGTAGTTCCAGCTGTAACATGTGGTGTGTCCAGTTGTGAAAGAAGGACACTTGTGAAAGTACAAATACCCAGCTTAAATATGAGTAAAAGTTCTTCCTTTACATTTCCACATGAGTAAATGTACTTGCTTTCAGTGATCATTCTCCTGCACATCCAGTCTTTTCAGTGAGAGTTTTCTATTGTTCAGACACCCAGTGAGAGAACTTTCTTTAAACAATAGACGTTTTTCTCCAAAGCATTTTATCACAATTAAATAGACTACAAACAAAAATTACCTCATGGTAACCCTTGAGAGGAACCAAACTCAAAGTGAACCCATCCTCAACTATCCAAATGTCTAGAAATGATAGTTCCATCATTGTTGAGGTTATTAACCATTCACTTATGGAGACCCATTAAAAAATGGCCTGAACCATTGTAGCAAACCATTAACACTAATCACAGACCAAATGGATCTTAATGGTTTTAGATGTTACCCCTCCACAGTAATCTCATGGATCCATAGGCTGTTCCTGAGGAACCATCCTCAGCTGTAGTGAGGTCCTAGATTAGGACATTAAGTTCAACATAAACTCTTGCAAGAGCCACGTTGTTCTCACGACAGCTCATTTGGCGTATTTATTCAATTCAAAGTAGCGAGGAAGGGCATGCTATTTTGGTGTAAAATGAGGTTTAGGCATTACAGTGTAGTTTTTTTCAACATGAAAACACTCAGAAGAAAAAAAATGACTTCGATTCAGTACTGAAGTAAACATACTTCACAGGACAGCTTTCAACATATGCACAGAAATCCATGAGATTTGCCGCTATGCTCTTTTTCTGAATTCAGCTGCTAAAGAGCTCAGGCGATAATGCCCTGAAGAACTTGCTCTCCTTTGTGTTTGCATTTAACATTTCTTTTTAATTCTTGTTGCATTTAGCAAATCTCTGAGTGATGAAGAGAACAGGAGAATATTTGGAAAATGCAACAATCCCAATGGCCATGGGCACAACTATAAAGGTTATCGTAATTTTATTCTATGGTTTTTTTCAACACCAGCTACTACATTTGTGACCAATGTTTTGCTTTGTTTTATATCTGCTCAAATTTATTTCCCCCCAGTTGAGGTTACAGTACAAGGAAAGGTAAGCAACATTTCAACATTTTATTTCATTCTGATAGATAGATAGATAGATAGATAGATAGATAGATAGATAGATAGATAGATAGATAGATAGATAGATAGATAGATAGATAGATAGATAGATAATGTTGAAGCCACAGGTGTAGAAATATCAGTAATTCATAACTATATATTTGATTTTTGCAGATTGACCAAAACACAGGAATGGTGATGAACCTCACTGATCTTCAACAGTATATAGAGGTAGGAGGTTCTCATACCTAATAACTGCTCAGATTCTATTTGTTTCTTTTTCTCAACATTGCTTGAAGACCAAAATGCATTTCCAAAGGAAGCTTGGTTAAAAAAAACATTACTTGTTAATAACCTACTACTCAGAAAATGATTAAATGCTAATTAGCCTTTGATTTACCGTATTTTTCGGACTATAACCCCGCGGCTTAAACAACGAAGTGGCTAATTTTTCCTGGGTTTTTCTCGGTTTCACCAACTTCAAGCCAAAAAACTGAGCGACAAAACATTACATCAATGAAATTTTCGAACGGAAATGAAAAAACGCACCTCACCTGTGTTCTGAGCTGCACGGCTTCGGGAGAAAAGCTTTTACTGGGTGATTTTTAAACGCATGACGAAGCCAAAAGATAAACTTCCGAGAGAAATAGTTGTGAAAGGAAGGAGGAAGACAGTGAACAATGACTTTATTGGTAGGCTACTGTTTAGATACAAGCCGTTGTAACGCGTTGAGTCTGGGTGAAGGGAGAGCTCGCTAACTGCAGTTGCAACAGAAATCATATGAGCACAGACAGGTTTCCAAAACTCGTGCTTTTTTATTTTTCTTGGCAACAGCATTACGGGTTAGTCAAAGAAACTTAGAAGTGAGCATCAGAAAATAATAAGGACATATTCCTTGGTCTCCACACACGCAGTAATACCGGAAATGCAGTGGCATGCTATTCCCAAAATACCGCTATGCTCCTAAAGGAAGCGCAACATATTTCACTCGTTACACCGTGTGTAACGTGTCTTTCGTTAAAGCCTGTGTAAAGTACATTAGTGTAGACACTTGCGGCTTATTTATGTTGAAAAATAAAAATATTTGTAAAATTCAGTGGGTGGGGCTTATATATGGGTGCGCTTTATAGTCCGGAAATTACGGTAACCATAATGTAATGGTAAGTTTATTGCAATACCAGAACTTACATACAGATATACACTATATGGACAACGGTTTGTGAACACCTGACCGTAAGATTGGTATGTGTCTAAAACATCCCATTCCCCCTGTCTTCTGGGAAAGATGTTTCACTAGATTTTGATGTGCGCTTGTGGGGATTTGTGCCCCTTCATCCACTAAGATTAGTAAAGTCAGGTACTGAGGTAGGTTAGATGAGGAGGCCTCCAACCCATGTAAAGCATATCTTCATGGAGCTGGTTTGGGAACAAGTTTGGGTCTCCTAGTTCAATTGAAGGAAACATTTCCATTATTGTGGTTAGATTTTGGGGAAGAACCACATATGACTGGAAAAGTCAGGTGTCCCAGTACTTTTGTTCATATAATGTACAATAATTATATTTATGTTTTGAGGTGTTTAAGCCTTGTTTTAAACAAAATATATACTGAATCGTGGTTTTTACATTTTTTTTACCCACTTTTAACCTTCTAAACCATGACAGTTTGTACATTTTACAATGTACATGATTTACGTATACCCAATATAGGTTCAATCAGTTATCAGAATCTGAATGTACAAGGAATTTGTTATGGTGTGCTGAAAAACAGTATGAAAAAATGTAATGGAAAATCGAATAATATTTTAAGATAAAGACATTAAGTATACAGTTTGTGCAGGGTATGTAAAGTGAGGCGGTGCTATGATCATATTTCCCCGAATCAGTCCAATGTGCAGAGTTGCAATATCGCAGCCCATGTCATTGGGTAGTTACCTAGTAATAAGCAGGTCATACTTGAAAACGTGGCTTGATAAGAAAGCGTTAATGCTGAATGACTTGCTGGAATGATGCCAACCTGAGGCTGATTATGTTTTAATGGCACGTGCTAAAGTGGTGTATTTATTTTACAGTGCCCTCCACAATTATTGGCACCCCTGTTTAAGATGTGGTCGTGGACTTCAAAAAATTCTCCTTTTTTTTTTAAACAACATAGAACCCAAATGCAAAAAAAGAGAAAAATCCAACCTTTTATTTAAGTACATTACTTTGGTGGTAAAAAAATCACACATTTAGAAAAAAAACAAAACTTGAAATCATGTGTGTCACAATTATTGGCACCCTTGATGTTAATACTTTGTACAACCTCCTTTTGCCAACAAGACAGCACTTAATCTCCTCCTATAACATTTCACAAGATTGGAGAACACAGAGGGAGGGATTTTTGACCATTCTTCTTTGCACAATCTTTCTAGATCATCCAGTGTCCTGGGTCCTCTCTTATGCACTCTTCTCTTTAGCTCGCCCCACAGGTTTTCGATTAGGTTGAGGTCTGGGGACTGAGATGGCCATGGGAGGACCTTGAGTTTGTGACTGCTGAACCACTTTTGTGTAGATTTTGCCACATGTTTTGGATCATTATCCTGCTGAAAGACCCAATGACGACCCATCTTCAGCTTTCTGGCAGAGGCCATCAGGTTTTTATTTAAAATATCCTGGTACTTCAAAGCGTTCATAATGCCATGCACCCTAACAAGGTTCCCAGGGCCTTTGGAAGAGAAACAGGCCCACAGCATCACAGATCCTCCACCATACTTCACGGTGGCATGAGGTGCTTTTCGGCATACTCATCTTTTGTTTTACGCCAGACCCACTTAGAGTGTTTGTTGCCAAAAAGCTCAATCTTAGTCTCATCTGACCAAAGCACACGATCCCAGTTGAAGTCCCAGTACCGCTTAGCAAACTCCAGACGTTTACGTTTGTGTGTGTTAGTGAGAAAAGGCTTTTTCCTTGCATGCCTCCCAAACAGCTTGTTGGCATGTAGAGAGCGTCTGATGGTTGTTTTGGAGACTCTGTGACCCCAAGATGCCACTCTTTGATGCAATTCTGTGACGGTGAGCTTGGGAAATTTTTTACTTCTCTTACCATCCTCCTCACTGTGCGTTGTGGCAAGATAAACTTGGGACCTCTTCCAGCCTTGTTTGTCACTGTTCCAGTTGTTTTAAACTTCTTAATGATTCCTCTGACTGTAGATACCGGCAAGTTAAGGCGAGTGGCTATTTTCTTGTAGCCATTGCCTGACTTATGAAGGTCGACACACATCTGCCTTACTTGAATGGTGTGTTCTCTTGTCTTTGCCATGTTGACAAATGGGTAAGAGAATTAGGCCTCTGTGTCACGTCATATTTATACCCCAGGGAAACAGGAAATCATGAATTACTAATTAAAAGTCCCTAGATACCCTGACCAACCTTAGCAACTACAGAAAAATATTAAAAAAACAAAAAAAACAATTAAATTTAACAGAGGAATTGTTAGGGGTGCCAATAATTGTGGGACACATGATTTCAAGTATTTTTTTTTTTTTTCTAAATGTATGATTTTTTTTACCACCAAAGTAATGTACTTAAATGAAAGGTTGGATTTTTCTCTTTTTTTGCATTTGGGTTCTATGTTGTTTTAAAAAAAAGGAGAATTTTTAGAAGTCCACGACCACAACTTAAACAGGGGTGCCAATAATTGTGGAGGGCACTGTATATCTTAGCGATTTGGCAGCAACTCATATTGATTACAACCAGAACAGAAAACCCCAGCTGCTATTATATGTTGGATAAGGAAATAGAAAACAAAATAACCTGTTGCTTTTTGTCAGGTGCATCATGGGCGCTGTAGTTCCTTGACTTGTCCAGCAGTTCCGTTATTGTCAAAACCTTTTCAGGGGAAAATCATATTTTAATCTAATTGGTCAAAATATGTGCATTTTTTTTTCTGCACCATAATTAAGGCTTGGAAATGTATCGGAGCATGAATGAGTAAATGAATGAATGAATGAAACATGCTGTAACTGATGACCATTTATGCATCTGATTTGTATTCAGGAGGCAATCATGAAACCACTTGACCACAGAAACCTGGATCTAGATGTGCCATACTTCGCAAATACCGTCAGGTATGAATAGTACAATGGTTTTTGTGCTGTTGTATATATGCAGGCAAGCCATGTGTAGAACATGTGCACCTCTTTTACCATGTGGGAGCAGTTTAGTGCATTAGAACACATCAGATCATCATACAGATTAGTGCTACAGCTATCGATTATTTCAAAAAAACTAAAACAATATTTAATTTAATTTATTTAATTAGCATATTACCTCAAAATGCAAATACAAATATTAAATAAAAAAAATGTAAATAAAAATATAAAATCTTTTTCCAATGACTTAAAAAAAAAAGTCAACGCACTGAAATGATCCCAAACTTTGCAAATCTTCCCCTCACCCACAGTGTTTTCTCCCTGTCCTCCATTTGTCAGTCTGTGCTGTCTGGAAGCTCGTTTTCGCCACATAAAAAAAAAAAAAAATCGTTGACTTTTTGCAATTGCAACTTCATTTCTTATTTTTTACAATTCAGACTTTATTTCTCGCAATTCAGACTTTATTTTTTACAATTCCGACTTTATTAATCGCAAACATCCACATTTGTGATAAAAAATCGAAATTAGCAAACAATTTTTTTTTGTGGTGGAAAAAGGCTTCCATAGTTTTTTCCTGTCCAGAGTGCTCCAGAGTTTAGCGGGTGGTGCGTCAGTAATAATGGTCCGTGGGGAAACTGTGCTATGTGTGTAGTTAAATGGACTAAATGAAGTAGACATTTTGTATTCAAATTACTCAAAACACTTGAGATACCATTTTCAGCCCTAATACAGATTCAGCTCAGGAGCTTCAGTTCATGTTCTATTCAAATAAAGGCAGAAATGTGGACTTCAGTGACCCAATTGTTAACACTAGTTGGTTCTGATATCTTGGGATTTTTACACATAAATGATGTTTTTACACACATCTTTACTCTCTAGATGTAGGCAGAATACATCCAGTGAGATGCAGTCATTTATAGAGGTCAGTTGAGAATGGCCAGTTAAATAACTAGAGCAGAATTTTGGAATGCCTTTCCAGCTTGGCATCTGCCTGTCTCACTCGTGGATCGGCACGCTTTCACTTTTTTAGCGCCGCCCTGGTGTCTTTCTCCGGGGCCCGTCACCGAAACGCTCAATCACCGTTTATTTTAATCAGGTTTGGACAGCCCATATTGAATGTTTCTGATGTTTGATATAAACAATAGCTGAAGCACTTTGATTTTATGCACTGCACTGCTGCCACATTATTGACTGATTGAATCGCTGCATGAATTAGCAGCAGTACAGATGTTCGACCAGTGTATATAATGTATGCACAGCTTTCATTAAAACCCCATTCTGTTTTCGGCTGCGCAGCACAACGGAAAACCTGGCAGTGTACATCTGGGACAACATGGTCAAGCTTCTTCCACCTAACATGCTCTATGAGATCAAGGTGCACGAGACGGATAAAAACATAGCCGTGTATCGAGGGGAGTAAAGTAGTGCTTTTTTGCTGAGGTCTGTAATTTTAGGCTGTAGGTCAATAGAAAGAAGTTGTATGTCTTAGCACTTTAGATTTTATTAGATTAAAGTAAGTAGAGCACCTGCTGTGGCCTACGCATCATTGGATTAGCGGCAATGAGAATTTGGCTCAGTCTTCTATCAAATTAGACATGGAGATTATGAGAGCTGTAAATCTTTTTTTTGTAATTTAGCAAACACTTTGTTATGCTTTGAAAGTTTTACTCAACTGGCCCAAATGATGTCTGAGTTAATGCTAGTGTATAATGTAGTGTAATATTGTATAGTACAATGTAACATTTTAACTTTAATTTATATTATTCCTTTACCGAAATGTAATTTTATAAATAGACAACAAATCTATTTACAGATCTACAGAAGTTTTAATTTTTCATTATGTTTCATTAATGGCATCATTCTCATTACCACAAGGGGGCGCAGCTGCAGTGTGCTAAAGTATTTAAAAACGATTTTTTTTCCCCCCTCACAGAGATCTGTGTAAAACTCTGTATGAATAAACTAAACAAATCCACAATCCTGTTGCATAGTAAAATACATTTGCTGGTTTATTTTCCCTGTTGGTCAGTTTATTATTACATATCTGTTTAAAAGGTTCATTTCCAGAACTGTATGGATTTTATGAAATCGACAGTATACTCAAAAATAACATTCCACACCGAAGACAGAAATCACTTCTGACATGTCCCTGCTGATTTATGTCCCTGTCCATGGTTTGCCCCAGAGGTCTTTTGCACATGCATGTCGAAAGTAAATCAAATGGTAAATGATCTATGAAGATGTAAGTTTGTCAGGGGCAAGGAAGTAAATCGAAGTGTCTCCCGAATTACTTTAGAAAACATGGACCTTAAAATCAAGAATGACTGCCTAGCAATTTATTAATAACACAATTCTTGTGTTAACTGCATTCTGTTGGCTCTGTATTTTTTCTCTGCACAATGACAATAAAGTTGAATTTATTCTAATTTAAACAATGGCCTGAACTTTTTCCCCCCTGAACTTAAAATCCGTGTCTGTGTGAAGAGCTCCATCTATCCAGCATTGAACAAGCCTTCAAAAACAGTTCTTGAGAGTAATGTTATTTGTTTTACTAATAATGTGTTTGAAACATTTTTATGGTGATTGAACGTATACAAAGAATCTGAAACATGTCTTGTGTGGTGGCATGAGTCGGATCCAGCAAACCAAACAAATTTTAGCCAAATGAACGCGTGTCGGTTTTTAACCATAAGTTGTAATTTAATCCTCAGTTTGCTTGCAACATATAGAACGTCACTACAGTAAAATGCATTTTCTTTTTATATCGACTTATTGTCTTTTTATTTTTGTGGCTTGATTGATTTAGAAAAAAATATGCACATGCTAGACATTTGCAACTTCTGGCAACACTGTTTCAGCTTTATGTTTTTAAAACATACAGTATATCTTTTGCAGTAGAATTAAATATTAACTGTAAACTATAAGAGTAAAGGTTATTATAACAGCAAATGAAGACGAAATGTGGATTCAGATGTTTAAAAAGAACAAACCAATGTTAAGGTCAGGTCTATATGTGCTTTTATCTATCTATCTATCTATCTATCTATCTATCTATCTATCTATCTATCTATCTATCTATCTATCTATCTATCTATCTATCTATCTATCCATCTATCCATCTATCTCTATAGATAAGAGTGATGAGAGTGTAGTCTATCATTCCTCTGTATATAACTTTTTCTCTCTCTCTCTCTCTCTCTCTCTCTCTCCCTCTTTCTCTCTCTCTCCCTCTTTCTCTCTAACTCCATCTAGAAACTCTGTCAGTCGTATCTCTCTGTTTTCCCCAGTCATCTCTCCATCGTTAATGCTAATAACCAGAACGTTAGCTTTTCGAATTACGCTCGGTATTTAACTAGCCTGTGTGCTAGCATGCTATGTTGTGTGCTGAGGTGTGATGGAGGACGAGACAAGAGTGTCATTATCTTACACTGTCCTGAGGGAAGGAACTTTATGTGGAATTTATAAACATCTGATACAATCGAGTATCTTTTCTTCTAACAGCCAATATATCCAAAAAGCTAACTTAGCTAACCATAGCTAGTTCTCATTCTCCAGTGTTTATTTCCCACTCTCCAGTGTTATGTATTGTTTAAAGACTATAATCACACTCTTGATATCACCCAAATGAGGATGGGTTTCCCTTTAAAGTCTGATTCCTCCCGAGGTTTCTTCCTCAAAGGGAGTTTTTCTTTGCCACAGTTGCCATGGCTGCTCATCAGGTATAAACACACATCGATTACCTTAACTCTTAAATTCTGTAAAGCTGCTTTGAGACAATGTCTTTTTGTGAAAAGCGCTATAGAAATAAACTTGACGACTTAACAGGCTTACATCATTAAACATGCAGTCTTCCTGAATTAAATTAAATTAAATTCCAATTCATTTTTATTTTTATAGCACTTTTAACATTGCCTCTAAACAGCTATACACAAATAATGTGGTAATAAAGAATGGATTAGATTGTCTTTGTTAGTGTTAGTGACAATCTAATTCATTCTTTATTACCACATTATCTGTGTATAGCTGCTTAGAGAGAATGTCAATTGTTAAAAGCGCTATGAAAATCAAAATGAATTGGAATTTAATTTAATTTAGAAAGACTACATGTTCAATTGCTAAATGGCTACTAATAGACAAAGAATGAATTGTTAATGCCAATCAGAAGGATTCAATCAATAGCAATCAATCAGGCTTAGTGCAATTATTCTTTCTAACATACGTACTTGAGCAGTGTACACTCATTTTTCAACTTTTATCTTGTAATCTTTTGCCCCCTGTCATGTCCTCCATGGGTTTGCGCTGTAGAGCAGGTAGGTTTGATTTCATGATGAATTTCTCGGTTTTGCTTTTGCTTGTTTCTCCGAGGAATGTTTGCAAGTATGGCATTCGAAAGCACATGCTGGGGGAAACCACTTATGACAAGAAACCATTAATGTCGAGTTGCTTAGAAAAAAAATGTTTTCTTCAAAGACCTTTACAGTTTTTCTCAGTTGCATCGGAGAGTTCCTCAGATAAGAAATGAAATTCTCAAAACTACTTGTTCAACCTCCACGTCATTTAGTCAGTGGTGCAGATCATAAAAACAATTCACGTTGCTTTGATCAAATTGCGAATGCTTTAGTGCAACAATTTAATTATGTACAAGTGTCTGCTGTTTTTTTATATTATCAGTTGTTTATGTACGTGTTGATCGAAATATATTATACTGGTTTCACCTCAATAGTCTTAACCCCCAAAACATCTTGACATCAGGTCATTGCATAAGTAATTGAATGCAAAAAAAGTTATACAAGTTGTCTTGAATTTCACCAATTAAGGAGAGTGTATAGCCTCAGATCAACTAATGATCAACTAGTTCTCTAAAACAAGTCAAATCGGAATCTCGTGAACTTTCAATTGGCGATAGAGCAAAACACAGAATTACAATTTCTGAAAAATGGATGAACAACCAAGAGACGAACGGACACTTTTACAGTAAAAGTGTGAATCTTGTCCCGTCTCATGCAATCAAATAAATTAATTTGCGCTGTTGAAAATCATAGATGCTGTACAGAAGACATTGAACTTTGTGCGTTTTCAATCAATGTAATCCAAAACATTGTTTATCTCAATAAATACTGAAATTGTGCACCGTCATACTGAAAACATGCCTAAACATTTTGACGATCTTGTTTGTGAACAATCACAAAAGGACTTTTCATTCTGATGGCAATGAGATGTTCATTGACACAAATACTTACTTTTGAGAGATGAACCAAGGATTTTGAGACAAGTACAGACTTTTGCAAGAAATCCATTGTGTTGTGCTGTTTGTACAAATTGTTTTGAGAAATGCACTTACTGGTTTGCAAATATCAAGTATGATTCATGATATGCTCCAAAACAACTGAGAAAGACTGTAATTAATCAGATTCCATTTATCAATTGATGTGTAAAAGCCATTATATTACTGTTATGTTTCAGAGGATTGATATCTTTCATTAAAATTAATCAATAGAGAGAGTTGAACTAGACTAGATTATTTCAATTCACCCACCTTATGTTATTCTGGGGGGTTTGCTGCCATAAATCGGCTTGACTGGTACAGAGATGTCATGTCCAGGCAGTGATTCAGGGAAAATTTAAGAGCCAAAATTGGAGTAAGATTTTGGCTTCAAGTGGATGTTGAAAAATTAAAGCCCCTGAGTTCAGTTAAAAAAATTTGCCTCGCAAGCTAGCTAGTTCAGTTTGCCATTTCCCACTTGCCACTTGCCTCAGGAGCCTCAGTAGCTAAATAGTTAAGACTCTGGGATACTGATCGGATAGTCCGGGGTACATATCGCCAAGCAGCCAATCTTGTGCCTTTGAACAAGGCTTCTTAACCCTCTGTGCTCCAGGGGTGCTGTTTCATTGCTGACCCTGCACTCTGACCCCAGCTTTCTAACATCACATATGCAATGAAAGAATTTCACTGTGCTGTAAAGTAAATATGAAAAGTAAAAAAAACACAGTCAATGCACATTATTTCCAGCTCATCATTTTCTTCCAAAATTGTACAAGCCTTGGCAGTGGTGGTTCAGAGTTTAAGGGTCTGGGTTACTGATCATAAGGTCTGGGGTATAAACCCCAGCACTGCTTAGCTGCCACTGTTAGGCCCTTAACCCTTAACACAAGTCCCTTAACCATATATCTTCTCCAGGATTGCCACACCATGCTCTGACCCCAGCTTCCTGACAAGCTGGGATATGTGAAAGCTTTTACATTGTACTGCAAGTGATCTGAATTTAACTATGTTTCTGACAAATTGAAAAATCTAGAATTTTAAAAAATGCAACAATTTTTTTCACCTGCAGACTGTATTTCTTATTAAAAAGACAAAAAAAAGCCATGTATTTCACCAGGGTGAGCTAGTTATCATTTGAATGTGCCAGTCCAGACAAAAGCCCCATTCACAGAGAGCCAGTCTTTGCCTGCTGAGCTGCACTACATTGATGGCCATGCACAAAGAAGCTCCTATCAGGTCCTAACTGCTGTTTTGGCAGATGGTCCCGGATTTTTTTTTAATGTTTTGGGTGTTGAATTTGTATGGGTCAGTGATCACAGATTGAGGAATGTAATAAAATCCTGTCAGCTGTGGAAAATTAAAAAGATTATATACAAGTGAACAGAAAGTAACCCCGGGTCTGATTAACTTCTTTATTGTTTGGTAGAAAGGAATTTTCTATGCTTTAATAGTACAAAATAAAGCTTCGTAATGTATAATTGCTAATCCGAGCTGCTAAAATCACATCAGACCTATAAATCCCCGTTCTATCTTCGTACCCTTCGTACTCTTTTTCAATATTCTTCTAAGAATCAAAGACAAAACACATGAATTTAAACACAAAACTATATATAAATGTATTTACAGTGTCATGTGTGATTTATAGTTACCCAACAAACATCGAACTGTAAATACATAATGCAGAAGCAGGATAGAACATGGACTTTTCCCTAAGTGCAAAAGAAAACACGAAACAGATGCACACTGATTAATCACTGGAAGTCATAGTAAGACATATTTCAGTCATATGTCTGGCACCTGTGAAGTTTTTAACAAAACAAAGTCTCTTTTAGTCGATTGTGACACATGACATGAGTCATAATTTCCATTCTTGGAGATAATTAAGCCCTAAAGTAAGTCTGACCCCCTTTAGAGCTCAGTATCCTCACTGACAGTTTTTTCCATGGGTAAGGTTAATACAATATCATGCCTGATTAACTCTTTCCCTGCAGCTATTTTGTTAGGTTTCATGAATTGAAGAGGATTTAAAGAGTGGAAGAATGGGTTGTGAAAAGGAGCGTCAACACCTGCCAACATCATATTCTTTCTTATTTACTCAGAATTTACACTCATCCTTGACTTGTGAAGAATATTTAGTATTGTTAAATTTTGTATCTTATAATACAAAAAAAAGTGGGGTTATTTTCTTATAAAAGCATGCCCCAAATTGTTACCTCCCTTCTAGGTCATTAGTATTAATTTTTATCACTTTTTATTTACATTTAATGTTGTGCAAGATATGTGAGGTAAGAAGTTCCTGTTTGCACTTATCTTATAGCAACTACAAAAAGTCTTTCCTTCACCTGCCTTGCTTTTTTCTTTTTTTTTTACTGGAATTAATGATTTCATGTTACATTTACGGCATTGTGCAGATGTGTTTTACAAGTTTTACTGAGTAGTTGAGGGTTAAGAGCCTTGCTCAAGGGGCCAACAGTGGTGCTGGAATTTGAACGCCTCATTTAGTATGGATTAGAAACAGTGGCATTGAGTAAAGGCAGGAGGCGGAACTGGAGGTAGCAGAGCTGAAGATGTTGAGGTTTTCGTTGGGAGTGACGAGGATGGATAAGATTAGAAATGAGTTTATTAGAGGAACAGTGCATGTAGGATGTTTTGGTGACAAGGTGAGGGAGGCGAGATTGAGATGGTTTGGACATGTGCAGAGGAGGGACATGAATTATATTGGTAGAAGAATGCTGAGGATGGAGCCACCAGGTAGGAGGAAAAGAGGAAGGCCAAAAAGGAGGTTCATGGATGTGGTGAGGGAAGACATGCAGGTAGTTGGTGTAAAAGAGGCAGATGTAGAGGACAGGGTGGTATGGAGACAGATGATCCGCTGTGGCGACCCCTAATGGGAGCAGCCAAAAGAAGAAGAAGATTTAGCGCTACAACCTCCTGCTACATGGCAGAAATTTGTTCATCGTACAACATCACTTCAATAAATGAATTATACATATCTCATATAGGAAAACTTTACCATATCAACATGCCAAACAGCACATTTTTACAACATTTATAATTATTAACTAATTTTATTAATATGTTAATAGCTTACGTGGAGCATCTGACATATTTATTTGAGTAGTTTCTACAGACGTTTGCAAGTCTGGCATTATTGTTTGGGTTGCTATTATAAAAATGTAGAGTATATATTATCAGTGGTGGACAGTAACAAAGTAAAAATAACTTGTTAATGTACTAAAGTAGCTTTTTCATGTATCTGTACTTTTTGAAGTATTTGCATTTGGCGAGACTTTTTCTTTAACTTCACTACATTTCAAAATAAAATATCATACTTTTTACTCATTTTACGAAATTACGAAAACTGGTCAAACACTCAGCAAGCCACCAATCAGTGTAGAGTGTGTGCTGTTTTAAACTTGTTTTGATTTGTATACTTGTATCTACTTATCACCAACATACAGTTCAGCATCAGATCAACAGCAAGCAGAACATTTTGAGAGGAATAAACCATGGAAGAAACTTCTGACTCGAACTCGCCGCAACACACGTGGCCTTATTTGCACGATGTTTTGAAGTACAGTAGTTGAAAAGAAGGTTTTGGGATCATGATAATTTGAATCGATTTCAATCAGTGTTTGACTAATTAATATCATTTTATTAATAGATTAATGTGCTGAGAGCAACATTGGAGTCTTTTCACATAAACTGAGTTGATTAAGTAAAGAGTCATGTGACAAAAATGTTAATAGGAACATTATAGTCATAATAAATCGTTGTACTTTGGATACTTAAGTACATTTAAAGTAAAGTGAAAGTTTAAATGGAGCACTTTTGTATTCTTTTACTGGAGTCCTTTTTTACCTTGTGTATCTCTGCTTTAACTCAAGTACATGGTTTTGTACTTCCTCCACCACTGCTCATTATGTATTTCCAACCCTCGCTGCACCATTGCACAAGCTCCAGTTGAGATAAATCCAAAAGTAAGTATGATCCAGCATTGAGAGGGTTAACTCTTAGGACTCAGGGTGGCCCTTTTGCTCTTGCTCATCTGCCTGTAGATGGTGATGGCATGGTGGGGAGGTGGAGTAGAGTGTCAGAGCAAGTTTAGATGTTTTTCTTTTGCCGTAGGAGTTCCCTCCCCCCGAGAGAGAATGTGTGTGCAGTGTGATTCAGGGTCAGGTAACAGAAAGCTCACTTCCTCTGGGAGCCTGGAGGAGACAGGCAGGATGGGCAGTGTGTGCCTGTGCTGAGGATGGAGAAGCGAGTGTGTGTGATCCAGACTGACTTTCACCAGTACAGACCCCTGACTGGAATTCATAGTAGACATCTGGCTCAGGTAAGGATCTGCAGCTGCTTCTCTTAATTGCTAACATGCATTCACTGTAGAGTGGGATGAGTTACTGTACCAGATGTGTATTAAGCTAAGATTGGGTTACACATGATTGTCTGCTGAATAGCCTTTACACAACACATTGTGCAGTCTTGTCTGGCAATCCAGGACTACTTGTGTAATCCTGTCATGCACCTGTGAAGGTCTTCTGCAACCACACACACACAACACACACACAACACACACACACACACACACACACACACACACAATTACTCTTTTTCATTTAGGCCTTTTCCTTCATTTTTAGAACATTTGCATTTGTGCCAAAGATTTTGTGGCTATTTGGAAAGAGTGTTATCTGGACTAACATAGGCTTAGAGGCAGGCTCACACACACGAACTCAGGAATGCAAACATTTCAGTGCAGGTCAGTAATCACAAAAATGGGCATGGGGGCGTATCTTCTGTTGAGCAAACCCTGGTTTGAGAAGTGGCTATTTACAAATTACTGAAGAGTTTGTTTTAAACGTGCACCTGTTGAGAAGTGTGATTCTGATACTATTAGAACTGCTTCCTGGAGAGTTGAGATGTTCTGATGGACCTGTAGGTCAATCAGCCTCTGCTGTACTGTTGCAGAGTGTAGTCTGAGATGGCTTTGTGTGTTACATGAGCAGAATAAGAGAAGCACGAAAGGAACGTAACTGCTCTTGTTACAGTACTTAAATACATGGTTCACTTTAACGGTACTTTTTTACCGTAATGAAATTGCAATACTTTTTCATAATTTTTTGTTTTAATATAGTAAATATTTAGCTACATTTATATATTTTACCTGGTACAGAACTTTTTGAACAATGCATTTAACACAGGATAACTGTTAAAAGACATGAAAATCTTTAATAATTCAATTTTTTTTTAAGCTGAGTCAACCAGTATCCTACAAGAACAGCAGCAGTGTCTGAGGAGATATCATAGCATATTCAGTCTATGTATCTTAATTTTTTAAATACTTCAAAGTAAACAGTTTGAGTAAGGGTTATGTGAATTAACCTGGGGTTTCACAGCATAACACAGTTTAACAACCCACACAAATGTGTCTAGGTAATCCAGTAGCTAGCTAAGTAAGCAAACTAGCCACTGAGTCATGTAAAACATTCAGTAGTGACTACTGTGTTAAACATAGCTAAGTGATACTAAAACATGATGGTATCACATTAGGCTTTCAGCATGAAAAATGTCTCAACAACGGATATTACAAGGATATATAAATTCTGTTCGTATACCCAGTGACACCGCAATCAAGGCAGCTTTATTTTCTATTTTTTTTTTAAAGCTGAGTTGTATGAAAGATCATGCTGCACACACCACTACTCGTGATGTTAATTCACAGTCAACAAAGCGCCATGCAAAATCTTTTTAAATTGAGTTTTCTGCGTCTATAATTTTCCTTCCGTTCAATCGGGGTCAGTGTAGCGTGAATGCAGCTAAGTGTAAACACACCATTTAGATTTTCACATGTACATATGTACAGAAAGTAATCATTCATTGTGCAGTGCTAGTTCTTTTTTTAATAGAAAATTGTGAAATTGTTTTCACTAATTTCCTGTGGTAAAATATGGACTACAATGTATTTGATACATTAAAAAAAGAGAATTTAGAAAAATTTTCTAGTTATTGCTACTCAAATAGTGATTAAGAGGTTGGACTTCTGAACAAAAGACTGTGGGGTCAAATCTCAACACAAACAAGCTGCTATTGTTGGGCCCTTGAACAAGACCCTTAAAACTTAACTACTTAGTGGTATAAATAAAATAATTGTGACTTTGAATTATGCTGTTTGCCAAATTATATAATTGTAGCTTTTTAATAACCTGATAAACGCCTGGCATTCGCTATGTGTAGATGTCACATTTGTAGCTCCTTATAGAACGTGACACTTGCAGGAATAAAAAAATCAGTTTTTCATGTTTTGATAAGGTGCTAAACTATTAATATATTGGGAAAAAATATATTTTTTGCCTGATTTTCTGATGTTATTTGGTGACATCTGACTTTCTCACTTCTCACATTGCATCTCACATAACACGTAGTTTAACTGTTTTTAAAAAAATATTAGAAATGTGCAACCAGCATACTGTAATTACATTTAATAACTAAAGTACTAAGATGTGTTGCAGATATCTCATGGCATCGGAATATCATAATATCATAAAGAGTAATGTTTTATAAATTACTATTTATAAATATTTGTGGAGAAGCGCTTTGCTCAGATGTTCATTAGCCTGGGACTGCAGCCTGGCCTCCACGTCTCCATGTCATCTCCACTGACTGGGAATGCAACTTTGGGGAATACATTTATTTGGAAAAAGGCTGCTCCTGATCTGGGCCTGGGACAATGGAGTCTGAAAGCAGGAATGTGTGACGTCTCTTTGCTGAAAAGACATCCTTCAGGTCGTACCTAAAAATTTGGAGATTTCCTCATAAGAGCCAGAGTTCCGAAATTCACAGAATTCGAGACCTTCGTAATACGTATATTTTAGTGTGAAAATCTGATTTGACACATCCTCCCAAATCAAGTCAAGGCATGAACACATTTGCAACACAGAACGTCTCATTCACAAAGGCCCAAGGCAGAGACATTGTAACCAGTGTTGGGGTTTGGAATGAGCATTCTTACAAAAAAAAAAAAAAAAAAATTGTGCTGACTGTGAAGAGCGCTTTGGAGTTTCAGAGGAGATTAAATTACACACTGTAAAAACATTGGGTTTGTTGAATTGAAACGTGCAAGCATTAGTGTCAGGCAATGCACAGCAGTCAATCTAGCCATGACATTTAAATTACAGCACAGTGTGTAATTTCTGTTCAAAAACTACATGCGTGCCATCTTTCAGGAAGACATTTTCTCTAACTTTTCAGAATTATTTCCAAATACACAGCTGCCCTGTACCTTTCTGCTTTCCTTCACACCCTACATCTGGATGGGGTTTACTTTAAATTGGAGACCACTTAATGCAGCTGAGGATGGCTCCACCTGAACAGCCTAAACATCTATGCAGTTACTGTTGAGGATTAAACACAGGAACCAAGAAGATAGTGCCTGACGTTGCTATGAACATTTTTGCATTCATTTTGTTCCTTTGTAAACACGTTGACCACAACAATTATGGAACTATAATTAATGAACCTTCAGTGTCACCAAAATTAAGATAGGTTCCCTTCAGGGTCTGGCTCCTCACACGGTTTTGTTCTCATACCATCTCAGGGAGTTTTTCTTTGCCATTGTCTCCCCTGGATGCTCATTGAGAATAAAAATATAGGGACTTATTTATAACAGTAACATTTAAGGTTGTAATGTATGTAATACTGTAAAGTGTCTTTGGGACAATGTCTATTGTTAAAAGAGCTATACACATTCTTATTACATTTTATTGAATCAAAATAATGCTCATTAAGGGTTAATAAATGAAAGATAATGGTGGATGAAAAAAATCCTGCTACCTGTAGACTAAAGGATTAAGTTTTTTTGCACATCATCCTATACAAATGATTTAATTGTATTTTCTATAGTGAAAATGTTCATATCTAGAGTGAACATCAGCCATTTTTCAGTCAGGAAGATAATCTGGCTCCACCTGTGACAGATTTCCCCTCCTGCCATTTTTCAGCTGTAATTAATATCTTTGAGTGTATCCAATGTCTGTATTTCAATGTATCCAAAGTACACTTCAAATTTTTTGTTGTTTAAGTTGGAGTTAAAATCGTATCACAACCATACACAATATCACATGCATTGAAATGATTGCAATGACTGGTCTGATATAAATAGCAAAAAATTTAAAATAACTAAAAGATTAAAAAGGGTAGAATAAAATTTAAATAGATTAAAATATGATTTACCATCAAATTACCTATTATGTAAAAATAGAAATAGAATTAGAATTTACATAATGAAAATTGCTTGTTGAACTAAATTGTATGAAAGACACATTGACACTACAAGAAAAAGCAGTCTAGTGAGGGTTTTATGAGTAAACATTCAATAAAAGTGTTCCACAAAGCTGATGCATGATGTGCTAACGTTATTTGCGGCCTTGCTTTTGTCGCCGTATGGTTACTTCTTGGAAGGAGCTTGTGGAAAATTAGTCAGTCGCCTTATTGCTTGAAATCGTTGCAGGAATGATTTACACTACAATTTTTTCTATTTGTTACTGTTGGACCGAAGAACCTGGAAAGAACCGTACTTTGAAGTCGAGTATAACCTTCATTTGCAGCTTTTCTCAGTGAGAAAGCTATATGAGGGCTCGAGCAACACTAGCGTCTCTCATTCTCACGTCTACAATGCAGTATACAGATGTAAAGCTGTATAGGAAGCAGCCCCTAACTCCTTAAATTCAAGGGCAATGTTTATGAAGTTACATGATAGCGCTGTAAGCCTGTTTTGACAACTGACATAAAAAAGTAAAGCCAACAGGCATTGGCTGACATGAAGGCTGCTTTGGGCTGTCAACTCGACGTAGCTTGACGTTGTTGACATAAGATTGTGTTGTGACATTTTCGACACTGATTTGCATTTGAACATCATGCAAATTGGACTCGTACTGTATCTGTGTGTATCCCTGGTATGTCAGAGGCGTGTAATTAAGATGTTCCACGTCAAATATCGGAATCAAACTCTTTCTAAGATTGAAGACCATACAAAACTACCATTATGGTAGTATTCACAAATATGGTAAAATAAGGATATCATGTATCCACAGTAGGGATGGGAGATTCATAATGGCATAAAAGTTTACATTTGTACTATGATGCATCGCTTCTAACTTATTTGCGTTGGTTATACGTTATATATACATATACCGTCTAACAATTATATACAAGTATTAGTTGTTATATACATATCTACATATTTTATATTTAAAATGATTTTTCCTTTCTAAAATATTTCTTATGCGTGTTCTCTCATCAGCACTACTGCCATTGGCATCTTGCTCATTTCAACAAAGGGGGCACATGTTTTTAAGGCAAATGGACTTTCATTTATTAGTATTGTCAGTTCTGTGTTGCATCCTCATCATTATTTGCATTATTTTCACCGTTTTCAGTATGCATAGGTTTAACCCACTTCAATCAATTGGCATAAAGTTGGAGCGTCTATAAAACAACATTATATACATGATTCAAACCTCAATAGCATTTGAAAAGATTGACTTACAGTCATAAAACCAACTGTAAAGTGTTTATTTAGGTGTCAGTGGTAACTCATTTAATCAAACTATCAAATAATTTCATCTTTAAATTAGTTTAAGGTGCATAATTAGATTCTACATGCACATTTGCATTCAAGCAATACATACCAAAGATGTCTCCTTGGTGGTGCAATCGAAGTGATAAGGAAAAGTAGTGTTTGGTACCGCCATTCCTATGGGTGTATGGCAGTGACCTGGCATGGAATCAGATTTTAAGATATTTCCATAGTACTTTAATAATATTTATGCATTGTCTCTGACCTTCGACATAGTTTGGTTAAGTTGTATTTTTCATGTCATATCACTTTTGTAGACAGAATATATTTCAACAAAGATCAAAAAAATTTTTTTAAATGTATTTCAAATGTTTATTCATGTGTTCACTTTTCTAGATGGTGTGCAGTTGTAGGACAGCTTGCTAACTTTGAAACAAAATTATAACTATGTTATAATTACACCTCGTGATAATAAATATGAACTTCATAAAGCATAAAGAGGAGCCAATTGGGACGTGTATCACACTGGTCCATGCAGGAGATGCAGCAGTTGCCAAGGTCATGTTTTTTATTCACATTTGGGCTAGTTTAAAATACTTCATGACTGCTTTCTTTTACAGCAAAAGGTAAAAATGAAGTATAAAACCTTTCTGCAAACAAAAGAAAATGATTGTAAACATGGTATATATAATCTATACAATTATTTTTATTGTATATTTTGCCAAGACTAAGAGAGAGAGGCAAAAGGATTATGGAGTGAATAATACCTGTATGCAGTATTTCCCCAAAACAAGACAAAAGTCTCAAAGGAGCTGCTAGTCTGTATACTGGATGACTGTATATATTATTAATGTCCTATCAACCTATTATGGAGGTTTTCTAAAAAATCTTCTATACGCATGAGCCTACAGCAAAGATCATATATGATCGCATCTCAAGTTAACATTGATTAAAACATTGTATTTATAAATGCCATTTTGTCCCCCTGCAATCTATGGTCTTGAGTTACTGCTAGAATAAACTTTTATGAATGTCTTTTCCGGGGTCTTTCAGGTGTCTTGAAGGCTTCATGTGGGTGACACAAACACCAATCTAGTCCTTTAATGCTTTCTTTCTTAGTAAGCAGATTTCATGTTAAAGTTTGATATTCGGTACATATTGAGAATATTTGCGCTAACACAGTGAAACCTGTTTCCTGTAAAAAAGAAAAGAAAAGAAAAACCTTTAGCCTCGGTTGTAAAGCAGTCCATAACATTGAAAATGAAAAAAGACAATTTAATTTTCCTGAGGTTGAATAGATTATCCCACCATTTTTCACATGCTACTACTGGCACTACTGTATAGCACTGTATGTCAGAATGTATTACAATAAATCTAGTGTGAAATATCAGTTGATTGAGAAACGAAAAATGCTCCGAATTGCTATGTGTAATACTTTGGTAAGTGGCTGGATGAAAGTATATTCTTTTGTATTTATTCGAAGTCCTTCAAGGATGCCAGAGAGATGTTTCTCTTCTCATATTATCCATATAATGTGTCATTATGAGTAATACCAGATTACTTAAACAGCTGTCTTTATACCTGTGCACGACTAATAGATGTTTATTATATCTCTCTGCTCGTTTTCCCCTCATCCCACTCAATTCTCAGTGAAGAATGAACACGAGTGGGTTGTGGTGGTATTTGATTCAGGGGAGTTATTGTAGCGTAAGTGTATCAGTGGAAGAAATTTGGAATTGTTATGAATTGGGCCAAGAGGCCCCAGAAGCCGAGGGTGGGGAGGAAGGGTGGGAGGGTAGACTTTAGTTCAGAGTGAACATAGAAGGCGAAAGAGTGTGAGTAGTGAGCTGAAGTGGATCAGGGTAACCCAGTGCAGCAGTGTCCAAAGGCAGAAATGAGAGAGCGAGAGGAGCTGAAGAAAGCCATTGAGCAGAGCGACAGGCTGCTGTCACGCGTCCGCCAGCTGGAGGAGGAGAACGCCGGACTCAGCAAAGAAAAGAATGACACTTTCGTCAAGATGCGTTCTGTAAGTTGAGTGGGACTGTACTTTTAAGATTGTTGGTATTTGTGGTTTGCTTAGTGTTCCATTTGGTCGAAAAAGTAGATTTGTTTAGAAAAAGAGCTATTAGTTATGACAGAACTTAACTTATTATCTGTGCAGTCTGAATGTGGTAGCTCTAGCCGAAAGCCACATTCCCTCCTGTCGGGCTGTGGAGTGATGATAAGTGGGTAGCAGAGCTCACTGTTGAGTTATTGCTCTTGCCTTGCCTCATTGGGCTAAAATATGGCAGACACGGATGGAGAGAAACATCTGCATGTGGGAAGGAGGCACGAGTGAAATTGCAGGTATTCTTTGGAATGGAATGGCTCAGCATTCTGCTCAGAGTTCTGCTAATATGTCTGATTATTTTTTTTGCTGCTGCTGCTGATTGCATTAGCAGATCCTCCAGATTTACTCATAGTCTCCTTTCTATCCATTGCTTTATGTCTGTTTTGGCAGGGCTTGTATTACTTCAACCTACAGATGGATTTCTGTGTACATTTTTTGCATTTCTGATGTTGATTTTTTTTTTTGTCGAAGATTAAATTACATTTGAACTAAAATAAAGTTTTATGTGCAACTTAAATACACTACAAGGACAACGCTTTGTTGACATCTGACCATAGATTCTTATGTTCTTTTTAAACATCCCACAAAAGATCTAATGCACATTTGCTGTTATATTAAGCTCCACTCATCTGGGAAGATATTTGGAGTGTGGGTATGAAGATTTGTGCTCATTTAAAAACAAGGGTATTAGTAAAGTCAGGTAGTGATGTAGGGTGAGGAGGCTTGGGGTGCAGTCAGCATTTTGATTCATCCAAAGGTTAAATTCCACTTCAAACCATTTAGGCCATATCTAGCTTTATGCACAGGGGCATGCTGAAACAGATTTGGGTGTCTTAGTTCAAATTAAGGGAATATGTAATGTTACTGTATCCAAAGGCATCCTATACAATTGTGGGCCTCCAAATTTGTGTTAACAGTTTGTTGAAGAACAACATATAGGTGGAAAACTCAAGTGTCCCAAAACGTTTGATTATAAAGGATATGAGGAAAAACCAAGCAGATATATTTCTATAGTTCTACAGTAGAATTTTAAATATGTATGCACAGAAGAGCATCAATTTCAATGCACCTTTTAGTCAACTTTTATTTTGTAAGTAAGTAAAATAAGTAGTTGATCATTCATGTTCTCTGGTTTTGCAGAATCAAGGACTCATTTAATGTAAAAGGATAAAGTACATATTTTTGAGTATTCTGTCCATCTTTACCCGATGATGGTCAGCAGGTGCTTCATATTTGCCTTTTAGAATGTACATGCTGGAACGTTGTGGTAGTTTAGTGGTTAACAAGTCACATCCAAAAATCTTTCCTGCAAAAATTCTGACGTAAAATTTAATATGTTGGCTGATTTAAAAATTTTCCGATGTGCATGGAAAAAGACCTGTGTTTCCCAGTTCTCTTGTGCCTTTGCCTTTGTTCTTGTGCTTCAGCTGTTTCTGTGGGATTTCTCAGTTGTTTCCTGGAGAAAGATCATCATTCCTTAAATAATAGGATCAGGGCCTGGTGTTTAGGCAGCCATGCATCACTAACTTCTTACCAGACCAATGCAATGCACTAGTGAAGAAATATGTTTAGTTTGAAGTCATAGTTAATTGGCGATGGCACTATTTTCCGAGGAAAATTAGAATTAAATTCTTGAATCTAAATGATCAGAAGGTGATTGGTTTTCTGTAACAGCTTGGTATTTCTTTGGGCTGTTTTATTTTTACAGCATTTTTTTGAATGGAGTCTACAGTGTCTGCATTGTAGTCAGTGGTAAAGAAGTTCTTAGATGGTGCACTTAATAACATGCAAGCTGCAAAGCTACATTATATTGACAAAATTTGTGGACACTTGGCCATAAGAACTGGGTAGTCTGGGACACCTAATTTTTCCAGCCATATGTGGTCCTTCTCCAAACGGTTACCACAAAGTGCTAGCATTAAACAATTCCTTTACTTAAACTAAAAGACCTAAACCTGTTCCAGCATGAAATGCCTCTGTGCACAAAGCCAGCTTTATGAAGATGAGTTTTACATGGGTTGGAGTGGATGTGGATCGTGAGTGGCCTGCTATAGAGCTCAAACCCTCTTGAATACTTTTGGGATAAATCAACATTGATGATTTGGCAACAGCAGTAAAAATGTGCACAAAAGAATTGACACATCCTGCTATACTGGTATACCGGGTTTCAGGATTAATCGACTACCTAGGTTGTTTAATTTAAGTACCTTCAGGTATAAATGCAACCGTTTTAAATAGTTGAACTTAAACACATTTTGAATTTAATCATAAGCATCAATTTACAATTTAGTCTTCACCACAGAATGTGACATTAAAATCGTCATGATAAATGTATTCATTTATCCCTGTACACTAAATAATGTAAATGAAACTATTGCCAAATGTCACTTGACTGTTTATGATCAATATCCTTAACTTTGAGAAGAAAAAAAGAGTCCAGCCACTTTTACACACCAATAATTGTGAAATAAAATATGATAAAGTTTTCCAGGAACATCCAGACACCCTATTTAAGTATGTGGAAATTCTGGGCTAGATTTCGTTTTTGTGGCCTTGGGCAAAATCTCTGAATATAAAGCGAACTCCTGGTCTAGTCAGATGGAGAGAAGTGCAATATATACAGCATGTCTCGTGTGTTCTTCTTTAGCAGGATGTTCATTAGACTCTATAATATAATGAACAATTACTGATGTTTGATGAAACCTGATCAAATTTAGCTAACACAGTAAAACCTCTGTGTACCATTTTCATCATTTTTGCTTTCTTACAAAATAATTAAATTGGAAAATAAAGTTTAGTAATAATAAAAAACAGTACAACTACCCACAATGTACTTTTGTACCCATCTGCCCACACTGCACATCCCTAGTTAAACCAGTGACAGATGGGACATGAATAGCTTTAATATTCAATAAAGTACAGAATGCACAATATGAATAAAGATCAATGAATGATCATTTTGGTTTATAAAAAGTTTATTTTAAACATGGGTGCTTTCACATTTGTTTTTTATTTATAGAAAAATGTTGTTTATGAAATACAGTGATTATATATTGAATAAAACACAAGAAGATGTGCACTTTTGGGAGATTTTCATTGCTGTGTACCTGTAGGACGCAATGACAAAGACGGTTTATCTATCTATCTATCTATCTATCTATCTATCTATCTATCTATCTATCTATCTATCTATCTATCTATCTATCTATCTATCTATCTATCTATCTATCTATCTATCTATCTATCTATCTATCTATCTATCTATCTATCCTTAATCTACAGAACATGGTCAGTCATTACATAAAAACACTATACTTTTATCTGATTATTCTTACGTTATCTTGTCAGATACATAGAAAAAATGCCTCACATAAAGTTATTAAAACAATAACAAAGCAGCTTGTCATTTCCCTTCCAAGAAACCAGAATTCCTCGAATTGACTGTTACAAAGCACTGACATTGGAGACTCCTTTCACCAATGTTGAACAAACACCTCATTGTCTATGCAAATATTATCACTTTGTCTTGCCTGTTTTTAATCTTGTTGCTGTAGAAACAGTAATATATTAGAATAATACAACATTCCAATGCATAGGTACTAGTATAAACCTGTGAATTTAGCAACACCAGTATTTCACTTTTTGATTATATTGGATCGATTTTGTATGATCATCACTATTTTGAAAACTCCTTCCTTTATACTTTATTTCTGACAGTATTGGGAAAAAATTATCATTTCAGCAATGACCTGATTTCAACATGGGCAAAATGGTCACTCATAGGTAACAGACATGAAGGATATGATGGGGTCCTTTACAGTAAAAATAAGCCACAGGTATCTATCTAATACCACCACCAACTTCTTATATTTGTATTCCATTTAATATAATATATTAAGAAAAATATATTCTATGAAGTATTGATTTGTCTCATTTTACCCCAATCATGTCTGGTTCTATTATTGACCACTACAGTTTTCTCAGTTGCTTTGGGGATAATCACATTATCAGATCAGAAATTAAATTCTTAAAACTCCTTGTTTCACTAATGAAGGAATTTAGGAAGACATGTTCAATTGCTAAATGGCTACTAATAGAAAAAGAATGAATTGTTAATGCCAATCAGGGGGATTCAATCAATAGCAATCAATCAGGCCTAGTGCAATTATTCTTTCTAACATACATACTTGAGCAGTGTACACTCATTTTTCAACTTTTATCTTGTAATCTTTAGCCCCCTGTCATGTCCTGCATGGGTTTGCGCTGTAGAGCAGGTAGGTTTGATTTCATGATGAATTTCTCGGTTTTGCTTTTGCTTGTTTCTCCGAGGAATGTTTGCAAATATGGAATTCGAAAGCACATGCTGGGGGATGCCACTTATGACAAGAAACCATTAATGTCAAGTTGCTTAGAAGCAAAATGAAATTCTCAAAACTCCTTGTTCAATCTCCACATAATTTAGTCACTTGTAAAGATCATAAAAACATTTCTCATTGCTTTGATCAAATTGCGAATGCTCTAGTACAACAATTTAATTATGTACAAGCGTCTACTGTTTTTTTTACATTATCAGTTGTTTATGTACATGTTGATCAAAATATATTACGCTAGTTTCACCTGAATAGTTTTAACCCCCAAAACATCTCGGCATCAGGTCATTGCATAAGTAATTGAATGCAAAAAAGTTATACAAGTTGTCATCATCTTAAATTTCTATTAAACTATTTTTTGGTAGTTTCCTGAATTGATGAACTATGCAAATTAATCTTGAATTTCACCAATGAAGGAGAGTGTATAGCATCAGATCAAACAATAATCAACTAGTTCTCAAAAACAGGTAAAAGGTGAATTTTGTGACCATCAATTAGCGACAGACAAAGCAAAACACAGAATTACAATTTTTGAAAATGGATGAATGACCAAGAAACGAATGGACACTAGTATATGTGTGAATCCTGTTCTGTCTCAAGCAACCAAAAAAAATGCATTCGAATAAATACATTTGTGCTGCTAAAATTCAGAAAACCGTACAGAAGATTCTTCTGTAATTTTCTGTAATTCAGCCTTGTGCATTTTCGATCAGTGTAACCCAAATTGTAGTTTATATCAGGAAATACTGAAATTGTGACTGACAACATGACTAAACATTTTGACAATCTTGTTTGTGAAGAATGACATAAGGACTTATAAGGGTTCTTTTTCTGTTGGGAATGAAATGTCATTGATGCAAATACTTACTATTGTGAGATAAACTACTTATTTTGAGAAAAGTACAGGCTTTTTCAAGAAATCCAATTTGTACTGTTTGTTCAAATTAATTTGAGAAACGTTTCAAAGGAAATGAGAAAAATTGTAATAGCACTGTCTGTGACAAACATTTACCAAAAATATTTCACTCTATGTGAATCTTAAAAGAATGTGATTGGATCAAACTATTTTAAAAACTTTTTTACCAAACAAATTTATAGAATTTGATGTTTGTCATGTTCATCTGCAAAAGAATGCCCCATGGATGCCACCAACATGTAATCGGTTTGGAAAGCTTGACAATACTGCAAAAAAAGCAATGCAATGTTGACCTTGAAAAGCCCACAAAATAACAGTAACAACAGTAATTACTTCTGTGCACCCGATCGCATTGTCAGTGTGCACAAAGATGCTTTGCGGAGGCCTCTGGAATCAATTTAAACATGTAATTTCCCCTTACGATATCCTTCACACAAGGTTGAATGAGGGATTTCATGGAATCCTTTATTTTTCTCTTAAAATTTGATATATATCAAAGAAAAAGGAGTTCTTTTCGAATCTTCATGATTCATATGTATTTATATTGTTCTCTTGCCTTTAAACATCCCTTTTCATTTCCATGGAAGAAAATATGGAAATCGAAGGATATTCACATCTGGGTCTTTTTTTGCTTTGTGAGAAAAAAAACTCTATGAAAGCTTCAAAACTAATGAGAACTTTTTAGAGGTTGTATTATTATTATTCATGGTCGCCAGCCATTATAAAAATCCCCGAGGTTAAAGGGCATGATTGTGGTCATCTGTGAACACTGACTGTTAGAACAGATCATTGTTGTCTCTGCTGTGGATGTGGGTGTAATATTCAGTTTTCTTGAACAGCTGGCTCTGAGAGTGAAGAGAAGAATAAAATAGACATCATTGTTGGGCATGAAGCACTCAGTACATAGACTTATGCTACGCCTTAGCGTGGGTTTAAATACACATTCGTTTTTTTTTCACTTGAAACAGCTCAGTTTCTGTTATGGTTCGCATAAAGACATTGGTTTACATTGGGAGAGGCCCATACCTTGATGGTTCATCACCTGCTCAGATGGTTATCACATTTCTACCTTTTGATTCTTTTAACCAACCGATGTGAAGTGGCCAAAACAAATACGTAGGCGTAACATGTTTTGTCTGGTCATTCATCTGAACAAGAAGCAGCATTGAAAAAACGTGTTCAATATCCTTTTTGTTCCTCACTTGCTGATGAATAGCATGGCATTTTTTTTTCATGTCTGACGCACACACTGTCTTTTCTTATCTGTCCTTGCTCTAAGTAAGCATGAGGGAGAACCAGTGTTAATTCGTTTTTATTGCCATCCTCATTTCATTCCGGTTGCTACTGTAAGGGGTTAGGAAAAACGAAACATTCACACAAATTTGTCATCCTGTACCTCGGCTAATGAAGAACCTTAGGAAAAAGTGGGAGAAGACACCACCTGTTTCTCACTAAAAAGAAACAGCAGTAATTTCAATAACTTTTCCCTCATTATTTTTCTGAAATAAAGAAACAAGAAGAAGTGAGCGTGAAGAGAAGAAGCCAAGAGACTCTACACTTAAAGGTCTGTAGTATTCCAGTTCGAGGATTTTTTGGCAGCATAAAATTTGAATTTGCTGTATCTGGGACATGGAGGCTGTTTGTCAGAACCAGGATGAGGTCTTTCCTTTGAGTGGTCGGAGGTGCCGGTCTCTGTCCGAGGACTCAGAAGGAGCCTTTGAGACACCAGTAGAACCAGAACAAGAGGAACTGGATTGGGATAATTTTAGTACGTCCATACAACATCGGCAGGTGTGTGTCTGTGTGTGTGTGTGTGTGTGTGTGTGTGTGTGTGTGAACTTGCTTACTCTGTGTGTGTGTGTGTGTGTGCGTGTGCGTGCGTGTGTGTGTGTGTGTGTGTGTGTGTGTGTGTGTGTGTGTGTGTGTGTGTGTGTGTGTGTGTGCATGTGTGTTTCAGTAAAGTCTAAAAGAGCCTAGATTCTGGTGTGGCATAGCTGCCTTAGCACTTGCTTACTGTGTGTGTGTGTGTGTGTGTGTGTGTGTGTGTGTGTGTGTGTGTGTGTGTGTGTGTGTGTGTGTGTGTGTGTTTGTGTGTTTTAGGAAAAACTAAAAGAGCCTAAATGTTCCATTTTGGCTGGTAACAGGTTAATGTTGGAAAAGATTTCGGGGTGGCATAGTTGCATTAACACTTGCTCAGTGTGTGTGTGTGTGTGTGTGTGTGTGTGTGTGTGTGTGTGTGTGTGTGTTGCGGTTTGAGAAAGAAAGAGGTTGGTCAACAGATGATTGTAGATTTACAACATAAGGCAGAAACTATTATCCACGGCAAATTATAGTTATCTCATTCATAAAACTGAGCAGTTGAGGGCCTTGTTAAAGGGCCCAGAAGGGGCAGTGGGATTTGTGCTCACAACCGTCAACACAAAAAGCCAACAGCTTAACCACTGAGCTACCCCTTCTCCAAAAAAACACTAATTCTGCTGACCATTTGGGTTTAACTAACATGAGTTTATTTTTATTTTTTTTATCTATTTATAATTTTTTTTTTGTTTCTGTAATAATCTCTATGGCATGAAAATAGTTTTATATGCCAGTTTTATGTTTAAAGTTTATTTCATTGTTTTCAAACAGGGACAGAAAGTTAGTGCTTATAAAATTGGTTTAAATAAAAGCGAACAATATTGCTCGAAAGCGATCTGAGCTCTGAAGTGTGTGGAAAGCATCCCGTCTGCATCTGGTCTGACCTGTTTTAATGGAAATCCGATTGATTAAAGACAGGATCGAGTTGTTTGTTTAGTACTTCTGCCGTGACATGTTTCTGCTTTATGGCCTATAAAAGAAGCGAACATGGTGTTGCCGTTTTTGTCTTCGTGTTTTAGGATTATTCTGTTTGCTTTTAAGCGACGGGTTGTTTTCAACAGGGACGCTCACATCCGAATGCAATCTGTGTAACAGAAACTTTCGCATGTTTCATATTCAGTAAACATCTGGATTTTTTTGTATATATATACGATCTAAAATGCAGTTAAAACTAGAATTTTGAAATGACAAGTCTCTTTTTTCTTTCATCTTCCCTCTCTATCTCCTCCTCTTTTTCCTCCTTAACCTGGTTTGACCTCACCTTTATTTCACCTCCTCCTCTTTCATCTCCCTACCTTCTCTTCTTCTTCTCTCATCCCCCCACTGTGCAGGAGCAGGAGGCATTGCAGCAGGCCGAGCAGCGTTGTGCACAGCTGGTCCAGGCCAGGCGTGAGCTGGAGGCTCAGGTGTCTCAGCTTGAATTGCACGTGGAGCGGGAGGAGGACGCTAACACTCAACTTGCCTCGCAGAGACACACACTCCAGGCTGAGTGCTGCAGCCTGAGACAGGACCTAGAGGAGTTGGAGAGTGCTCTCAGTGCAGTGGAGAAGGACAAACAGGTGATGCAAATGGAGTATCATGAGCTTGTGATATTGGTGGTTATTATTCTCATGCTGGGTCCTCATAACTACATTTATGTCTGTATATATTTGATGTTTTTTCTGTCATTCAGGAGCAACATGCCCATTTATTCCTGTCTGTTCCTTTTTTTTATTATTATTATTATTCATATTGTCAGTTAAGACTTAGTTGACTTAGCATTCATAGTGCTGTCATCTGGTTGTTTAGTCCATTGTATTATGATGAATGACTGGATTACTCCTTCTGCATTACCTTGAATGAACCCTTGAATAAATTTTGCACTATCAATTGTTAAAGAACCGGTTACTTTCAGGATAAACGAAGAGCTAATAAGTCATTTGCTGCCTACAGACGAGGAAAAGCAGTCACACAAAACATCCGGCATTTTCTTCCCTGAAATTTGCCTTGAAACACAAGAACAGACCTGTACTGTCAGTTGGCTCTTTTTTATACACTTTAAACAAAGTGTGTTTGCACTGCTCCGGTTGCCATAGCAAGGATGTGAATGGCTTCGATTTCATATAATAAAGTGCAGACAGGGATTGCAGGTAAATTATTTCTACTATCCCAGTAGGATATTAGCACTGATACTTAATTTTTGTTGAAAATGTGCTCCTGAGCCTCACCATGAAATCAGGGTTTTCTCACTACAAATGAACTTTCCCTGCGTTACCCAAGTCTTATTTTAGTGCCGCCGTTCTACCTACCAGTGATTTCTTACTTACGTTCTTATTTTGAACTCTTCTCTGTTCAATTGCCTTCAATAACAGATGGTTGCTGAAATTTTTGTTTGGTGACGTACTGCAGTTGGATCCGTTGTTCCTATAAAAAAAGTTTAAAAAGCGCCTTGAGGTCAAAGTGGAGTGAAGGCGACGGGTACTGATTTTGAGATGAAAGTGCTTGTGAATCCTCTCCTCCGCCCCTCCATAAGAACTTCTGGTATACATCTGCTTTTCAAAGACCGGACAAGACTACATACACACGCGCACAGATGCTTTGCGTATACATATAAACATCTACGTATGATTTTCAGAGAGAAAGTAATAAATATTAGCTAAATGTATAATGTCAGCCTGTTGTTAATAAATGGTAATAGGTAATAATACTCCTTCTCTCTCTCTCTCTCTGTCACTCTCTCTTTCTCTAGGCTTCAGACTGCACACTGAGAAAGCTCTCAGAGGAGCTTTCCCAAAGGGAGGTACTTGTGCAGAAGTTCCAAAAGGAGAAGGAGCATTTAGCAGAACTTGGTGAGGTGAGGAACCACCTTCCCATAAAGACATGAATCACTTGTGTAATATATGAAGATAAAAAAACAAAAACAAATTTTATATATATATAGTGGTGAATAGTAATGAAGTATGTAGTATTTTATGAAGTATTTTTTTTTTTTAGTATTTCTATATAGGAAGGCTTTCCTCTAAAACTTCATTATATTTCAATGATAAATATCTTAATTCTTACTCAACTACATTTTGCAAAATTAGCAGTTTCACTCATTAATATCGTTCTATAAACTGAGTCGATTAATCAAAGAGTCTTGTGACAAAAATGATAATAGGAACATTATAGCAATAATAAATCATAGTACTTTTAATATTTAAGTACATTTGAAGGATAATACCTTTGTACTTTTACTAATTTCAAGGTTTAAATGCAATTTTACTGGAGTAATCTTTTACCTGTTGTATCTTTATTTTAACTCAGGTACATAGTCAGGGATTTGCAGTATTTATGATACATGTATTTCAATGATAAAATAGTATTTTGTAAATTGTATTTGAGAGGGTTGGTGAAAATGAGTATTTTGTATTAAAATACTATAGTGTTTTTTATTTTTGTTGTTTTTAAATACTATAAAATACTTTGTAAGAAGTTCTACATGATGACATCATAAAAATGCGACATCTGATTGGTGCCTACTCAGTAGTTTGCACAAAAAAGTTATCTATATGGAAAAAGGTGATCAAATTGATCATTTAATAATTGTTGAATTGCTAAAATTTGTTTTCAACTTTCAAATAGATGTTCAGCGATTGATAAACAAATATTTGATTGCCAAATATTGTACTGTAATTGACATAGCTGTTCAGTAGGATCATGATTTTGCATACCATTACATGAATGACTGCCTGTCACATAATATATTATATTTATGAATAACAATCAAATGATTAATTAGTTAGAAACTAGCTGCTATAAATACAGGTGCCATCAGTTGTGATCCCTATGAATGACATGTTTGTTATTCAGTCGGTGTTGCTGATGCGAAATATATATATATATTTATACACTTTTTGCAAATTACTTTTCAAATGCCTAAGTCATCATGAACTACCTACATTAAAAAAATGCTAAATATATATTTATTTGTATATGTTATGTGTAATTTATATTTAGAATATATGTTGGCGTATTTTGCATAACTACATATGGAACCCTTTGTGATGCTGAGAACGAGGCGGAAGCCAAATATGCGCACACAAAGTCTTTAATGAACAAAAAGCAGTAAATACACACACACACCGGTAGCAAAGCTGTACATTCCTGTAAACGAATACGGCAGTTCGTGTAAGGTATTTCACAGGACCGCGCTGGGGAAAGCGCGGCGCTGGCGGCAGCAAAGAGCCGCAGTGCAGACAGCCTAACTTGAGGAAAAACAATAACGGACAACGTGTGGGTGAACATGAGCTGCTTATATGTGTGCGTGGTTAATGGAGATCAGGTGCACCGTGTTAATAATCAGGCGAGCAGCTCCGTGCTCCCTGACACCCTTATGGCACAATACAATTTAATACATTTATGGTCTCTACCTTACTCAAATGATATGCACGGAATGGAGTCAGTCAGGGTTCGAAGGCCCAGCTAGGTTGTTCCAGCATTTGAACTCAAACCTATTGTGTGGAAGCCCATTGCCTCACCACTAAGCTACCAACTGGTATTGTTTGTTATTAATATAATAGGAACTGTGTTGGTTTTAATAAAGAACCTTTAAGTCTCTACTGGTAATTTGTTGATTTTTATTGGTGACATGTTCTATCTAGTGCATAATATTAAAGACCAGTAGAACACTTTTGGCAGATCACATTGAAGAGCACACTTTGTATCTACTGGACACCAATTAAGACCATTGGGAGTTCACTGAGTTTACAGGTTCTAATAAGTTTCTTCAATGGTTTTATTGATTTAATGGAAATCATTTGGTAATGGTTTTAATGCTTAACAGCTAGTGGTTTGTAATGGTATTTGTAGGGGAAACTATTAAAATTTCTGTGTATTACTTTATCTACTGAATTTAAGCATGGATAAACTTGTAATATACTTGAATTAGTGTCTTTTCCATCAACTGAGCTGTTTATCTCAGATTAAAGTCCCATTTTTGATATTTACCACAGTAGCCGGCACCTTTCTTTTCAAGGTTACACAGAGACACGTGTAGGAAAGCTCAGGCTTGATGTTTCAGAGTCAAGGTCACTCCGGGGGGGAAATGAAGACCATGCAAGTTCTGGCTGCTGCACTGCTTGAATCTTACTCGCCTAGAACACATGTTGAAGGCTGTTACGGTCTGAGATCGCATCGAAATTGGCAGAAGACCAGCTTCTTTCGGTTTGCTAAGGAGGAATTTTCGAGGACTAAAAGCTCATTGTGCCTTCAATGGAAAGGTGTTTATTCTTTATACACATTGTCATGAATTAGAAACCATTTGGCAAAAGGACATGATCCTAGGAATATTCTTAGTTTGTGTTTATTATTAGTATAAGTTTGCCATGAGAGATGTTTGCTGAAAAAAGAAAAAAGGATAATGTTAAAGAATGAGAAAAAATCCTGAAGAAAATGTAGCCATGGAGAAAACTGTCTTCGGGCCTGTAATCAGACATATCTCAGAAAATCCCCTACAACTATTATCTTCTTTGAAGGACTATGCATGTATTATACAGTAAAGCATGTCAGATTGTGAACAGTAGCAGCCCCATTTGCCAGATTATCACTGCCTGTAATTGAGGATCTGTGGCACCGGGATTTTTTCCCCTCCCAGTTGAATGTGCTTGTAAAGAGCTTTTACTGTTCAGCCAGATAATTGTGTCGAATGAAACTGATATCCAGGATGCAATTTAGTGTTTATATCTCAGTCAGCTGTTTTGGATCTACTTGGTATTTGAGCAAGAAATGAGGGATTGGATTTGATTAAGCTATCGAGCTCCAAACTTCCTCCGACAGACTCCACGGTCGAGGTAAACGAACACGTCCCAGCTGTGGATCAAAGATGGCAGCAAGTCAGATACGAGTCACAGTTAACTTATGTTTAGTGCCTCATGTGCTGCACAGACCCCAACATTTGCGTTTCCCTCTCTCAGAAAGCCATCGAGGACCTTCAGTTTGAGGAGGAGAAGGTGAACCTTTTGACTAAAGAGAAAGCGAAGTTACAGGTACACGTCGAGGAGGTGAGTGTCTCAACATATTTACTTAATGAGAAAATGTGGGTTATATCTGTTTGGTTTATATGGTGTACAGTTTTCAGGATGCTGTCAGGACATCATCTGTTGATGACTGCAAATAATGAATGTATTTATTTATTCAGTATCGACATTGAAACTAATCATCTGGAAGTTCTGGGAGTTTATGGAGTGAAATCTAGTGTGTGATGTATGCTTTGTGTCAGTTGGCATATCAACTGGAACAGGAGAGAAAGCAGCGGACTGAGCTGGAAAGGAATAGAAGAAAGTTAGAGGGTGACAGTAAGAACACCATGGAGAACCTCAGCGAGATGGGCAAGATGAGGGCCAACCTTGAGGAGCTTATCAAAAAGTAAGTTTTTTAGAAGTCTTTAACACAATAGATACATTATTGTCTATTTACTTATCATTCAGTAATCATTTGTCTTACAATGCAGCTTATTCAAAAAGCTTTTTAGAATCCATTGGAGTTTCTTAAATTGAAGTGAAAAGATCTTCTGTGCATAAAACAGATGGTAGAAGTCGATGTTTCGAAGTTCTGTGGAGAAACAGATGTTTGGATGCCTTGTGGCTGCTATAACATGATATCTGCTTGGAGTGCCGTTATCTAAGCTTTGATGAGTTAAAGGCCTTCAGGCTCTCAGAGCTGTTCAGGCTTGTTAGTGTGCATTTAGCGTAGCAGACCCAAAAGATAATCCCCAAAGCAAAATCTCAAGCAGACAACTATGTACAATAGGAAATAATCAGAATGCTATTTTATACTGTATATGAAACTAGTCTTTATACTAGATGGACATTAAAAAATGAACGGCACTTTTTCTTTTGCAGATTCGATAGTTATAGATTTAATGTTTTTCTTTGATTTTAATGGATGACATTTGACTGACACTTTAATAACTTTTCAGCTGTTGATGTGATCTGATGATGTTTCTCAAAGCATGTTACATCTGTCTGCTAATTAAGCCCTGCCACACACACACACACACACACACTCTTCCCCTCTCTCATTCTTTGTGTCCTGGCAGGAGAGATGTGGAGATTAGTGACACCAGCAGCCGGCTGGAAGCCGAGGAGGCACTGAGTGCAGGGCTCCAGAAGAAGAATAAGGAGTTGCAGGTGAGGCATGCTGGTGGGAGAGGGAACATTCCTGTCTTTCAGCGCTCCTAAGGGCCCGAACTCTGATTTGTGAGTCCGTGCCTCTCAATGCTCTCACCGCTCTCCTGTGAATTGAGATGGCAAAAACATCCCTAAGAACATACAGTTTGGCTTGATAACAATCTCTCTGATGTAAATCCTCTTAAAAATTTAATAGCTTCATTGTGGTAAGGTCTTTAGAAAGTACACTGGTCAAAGATTTTCAGAAGAATATAAAACACTGGGAAGCACTTGAATTCCAATACATATTTTGCAAACAAAAAAAACCTTTTTTTTTGTTGCAAAACTCATATACAGAACTGTATTTGAATGCGTTCTATTTTATTGAAAACTCATATCAGTGAAGTTTACAGGAAGTAACATCAGAGGCTGTAGCCACTGTAATCCAGTCCTAACTTTGAGAACTCCAACTATATATTTGATGTACAATAATGAGTAGAAATATGGCCAAAGTCTTTAGATTCATATATTAGTGTTATTCTGGATTAAAGAAACAATGATGGCAGTCTATTTCAGGGCACGGTGCACACACACTTATATCTAGTAGCTATCTAGCCAGTCTACTTTTTCTAAGGTTTGGAGGAGAATCCCTGTTTTATATATAATTTAAAATAATTAATTTAAAAAATAAATATCGGACCAGGATTCCTGCATCCATGAGGTGCTATACCAAAATAATTTGTATTGTGATATACAGGATTTTAGATATTGCTGGATTGTCTAAGTGTTCTGCAATTTTTAACTGAAGGGTTTTTTTGTACGTTTGAGTTGAAAATCTAATGCAGTAGGATGTTGCTGGCAAATTTACACTGAACACATATAAGTGCTATTCGGTGAGGTGTCCTGCATATGGAGGTAATAAAGTAGATTAAGCAGGGGTGGCTGTCTTTAGTGACACTGCTGAGGTGGTATGGAAGCCCAGGTTTTTTTTTGACAGTGGCCTTCAGCTCATTTGCATTTTTTGGTCTCTTGTTTCCAGTTGCGGGTCGTGCATTTGGTACCTGGGCCTTCAGTGGGGACGTACCCAACTTTATACACCTCTTTAAACCACCACTATCACGTTGCAATTATAGAAACCATAAATACTGTACAAAAACGCAATATAACAACACGTGGCATTACAGAGAGAGAGAGAGAGAGAGAGAGAGAGAGAGAGACATTTCGCATATGGAGGGTGAATAACATTTTACTAAAGCAAGAAACCCAATTAAGACAACTCTAAACCTCTACACTACCACCGCAGCTGTGCACCTACATCATCTGGAGGAGTTTAGAATTAATATTTGTCTAATAACATGACAAAAACATAAAAATGTTAATAAAATACAACCTACTCACCAGAAATGCAGACCCATAATTTGCACTGCTCCTCAGAGGCTGTACGCCAGTGTTAGAGGTCACATAGTGCACAGAGGTCACCAACTTTCTGCAGAGTCAATAGCTACAGTCCTCCAAACTTCATGTGGCTATCAGATTAGCTGAAGAACAGTGCGTAGCGAGCCTTATGAAATGGGTTTCAATGGTCGAGCAGCTGCATCCAAGCCTTACATCACCAAGTGCAATGCAAAGCATCGAATGCAGGGGTGTCAAGCACGCCGCCACTGGACTTCAGAGCAGTGATGACTTGTTGATCTCTGGAGTGACGAATCACATTACACTGTCTGGCAATCGGATTGACGAGTAAGGGTTTGGCAGTTGCCTGGAGAACGGTACTTGTCTGACTGCATTGTGCCAAGTGTAAAGTTTGGTAAAAGGGAGATTATGATGTGGGATTATTTTTTAGGAGTTGGGCTTGGCCCCTTAGTTCCAATGAAAGGAACTCTTACAGTTTTTCTCAGTTGCTTTGGAGCGTTTGTCAGATAAGAAATTTTATTCCCAATTCTCAAAACTCCTTGTTCAACCTCCACATCATTTAGTCATTTGTGCTCATCATAAGAACAGTTCTTGTTGCTTTGTTTAAATTGTGAATGCTTTTGTACATCATTTAATCGATTGTGTACAAGTGTCTGCTGTTTCCAACATTATCAGTTATTAATGTCATGTTGATCAAAATATAATTTACTGCAATCCAGGCCTTCCCACCCAACATCAGTGTCTGACCTCACAAATGCACTTCCAGAAGAATGGTCAAAAATTCCAATTACCAAAACCGCCCCTGCAATAAAAGAAAAACCATGATAAATAGACGCCACCCCCAAAATGCTATTTTCTGTATACAGTACTGTGCTGTATTAACATTTTACTTTCTTTTATAATTAATAATTATATTTTTATTATCAAATTTAATTATTTTAACATAAAACTGTAGGGAATTAAAAATAATTCCCTATAAGTTTTTGGTCTATCGTGCTATCCGAGAGAGACCGGGAAAATCAACAAACAAATTAGAATGGTGGTAAATACTGTATATATGTACAGGTAGTCGTCGACTTACGACCTATGCAACTTATGACCTATGCAACTATGCGACCATTGTACTTTACGACCACAATCGCTAGCCGCGATGTACGACAGTGCGTACCAGCTTCCGGTATCATTTCACAGTACTGTACATATAGCCTACTCTACTTACGACCAAATCGTGTTACGACTGGTCTGTCGGTCCCAATCGTGGTCGTAAGTCGACGACTACCTGTATGTTGAGTCTTTTTCAGAGGACAGAAATCTGGTACTGCTATACAATTCAATATTTTATTTCTTCGGTGCAGACAGACAACAAAACATAAAATTACTTAAGTGCCTTCTGACTTCTAACGAATGGCCCCTTTCACAAACAGGCCTTTGAAGTACAAAAAAAAAAAACATTAAATAAACCAGACGTTCTTTCCCTGTGCTATCTCCAGAAGATGCAGCTCTACCCTTCTGCCATCTGTATTGTATGTGACTCTTAGGACACGCCTCATTCTTCGTGATATGTCATATTCACGTAGCAGCAGCGGTGCTGATAGAACGCGCTCGGGAAACAGTTTAGCGAGAAGAAAACAATCTACATATAAAATATTGGTCACAAATTATTGGTCACTTTCTAAATAAGAAAATTATCGCACATTTGTTTTTTCGTTTTACCACCTGTCCTTCTTTTAGAATTATACCAAAAGACGAGAAAGACAATACAGAGACCCAGAAAGCAACAAAGTGTGCAGTACGATACCATCTCTGATCAAGTGCCTTTCTTCACAAGCCCAGAACATAGACTTTCTTTGTGCACGTACAGCTGAAACGGGATCCGAGTGGTAGACGTGTTTTCACGTAACGCCAGGGTATTATCTGTGTTACACAATGCAGGCTTTACGGACAACTCTCCATTAATCACAGCTTAGGTGGACCTGGAAAGCACAAAAGCTAAGCTGGTTTGACAGGAGCCCCACCGCCGTGTTATTTTAATGGATCAACCCATCACACCCATTCAGGTAGAGACGTTGTGCCTCAAAACGTCCACTGACTTTTTCTACCTCGGCTTATTTTTCAACACGGTTTAAATTTCGGCATTTAGGCTGTCGCCTGAGATGTCAACATCATTGTGCAAAAATATGTTGGCGAATATTAACCTCTTGTCCAATTTTCTCTCATTTGGCTTCGGAGAAAAATCCTGTCATTTGCCAGTTAGACGGGCAGAAGACCTAGATCTCAAGACCACATCCGAAAATGTACATCTAAGTACCATAAATATGACCAGAGCAAAATGTACAATACACAGTCAAGATGAAGGATGATTGATGAAGGAGGATTTTTGCATCATTGAGTTTAGAGGTTGGTGTCTCTGTTAAAATGTTCATGAGTTTCAGAGTTTCTGTCCTAGATCATTTGATTGCCTACACTATTGAATGTCCCATGGGCACATATGCTCTCAATTTATAGCCTATGATGTTGGTTAACCATAGGAATCCATAAGGATGTGCAATTATATCAACCGAGACAATTGATAAATAGCAGGGCTTATAGCAGAATTTCCACTCTTGCTTACTTGTGACGTGGTTGGAATCTGTGCAGAAGTTCTTCACATTTTGTGCACAGTTTTTCTCAGTTGCTTTGGAGCGTTTCTCAGGTCAGCAACAAAATTCCAAAACCTACTTGGTCGACCTCTACATTGTTAAGTCACTTGTGCACATCATAAGAACATTTCTTGATGCTTTGATCAAATTGCAAATGCTTTAGTATAATCATTTAATTGATTGTGTACAATTGTCTGCTGTTTCCTACATTATCAGTTTCTTATGTCATGTTGATTAAAATATATTATACTAGTCCCACCTGAATGGTCTTAACCCCCTAAACATCTGGGCAGTAGTTCAAGGCATACGCCATTAAATGCAAAATGGTTAAACCAGTTGACAGAATGTGTCATCCAAAATTTTCTATCAAACTTTTTTTTTTTGTAAATGCTTCTTGAATTGATGAATTGTGCAGATGAATCCTGAATGTCACTAATGAAGGCGAGTGAACGGCATCAGATCAACCAATGTTCAACTACTTCTCTAAAACAGGTCAAAAGTAAATTTTGTGACCCTTCAATTGGCGATAGAGCAAAATACAGAATTGCAATTTCTGAAAATTAGATTAGATTAGATTCAACTTTATTGTCATTACACATGTACAAGTACAAAGGCAACGAATTATATCTCATTATAATCTAAACCATAGTTTATATCAAGAAATACTGAAATTGTGCGCCGTCATACTGACAACATGCCTAAACATTTTGACGATCTTGTATGTGACCAATGACAGAAAAACTGTTCATTCTGATGGAATGAGATGTCCATTAACACCAATATTACTTTTGAGAGATGTACTAAGGATTTTGAGAAAAGTATAGGCTTTCAAATCCAATGTGTTGTGCTGTTTGTACACATTGTTTTGTGAAAGCACTTTGCAAATATAAAGGATGATTCAACAAATGCTGCAAAGCAACTGAGAAAAACTGTAAAAAAACGTGAGTTTTGCTAAGGAGTGTAAAAGGGGGTGTGGAGTTTTCTTTCGCTGCACTGAGTCGGCCCCGTGTGTGTGTGTGTGTGTGTGTGTGTGTGTAAGTGTGTGAGTGTCTCTGCATTCGTATCTGTTAGTCTGATTTGGTCTGACTGCTGCTTGGCCATGGCTGTGCTCTCTGCTGAGGTTCTGCGCTGGCATGTGAGTCTTATGTGCTTTATCTTTCATTGCATGTCTGAATTTGCTCCAGCTTTGTGTAAGATGATGTATTGTTTTTTGCATAAATTACTAAGCATTGGGAGTTTAGTCTATTCTCGAATTAGCCTCTTGACTTAAAGTGTTATAAGTGAGTCATGCTTAAACATTTGGATGCTTGAATTGAGAAGTTTTGTTCGATTTGTATACATAAACACAAATATGAGCATATCTGTCTGTGGGTTGGGGGGATGGTGGGATAGGGAGGGGATTGGAGGCATGCACATGCATGAAGTTTGCAGTAAGTTTATCAGGATGTACAATCTGGGATGTCCTCCAGCTATTTAACGTGTCAAAGAGACTTCCTCTATATATAAATAAAAAGCAGAGAGTGTTCCAGAAGACAAAGAAAGCTATTAATATGTACGCCTGCACATGTACATTTTAATAATTGCGCAGATGTTCCACCTGAGAATACCTCCCACACTGAACTGTTTCAGCATTCATTTTGAGAATAAGAAGGGAAACTTTTGAACAAAAGAGATCCCAGATGGAAATCCAGATAGTATGATGAAGAACTGTGTGAAAAAAATTCAGCATCACTCATTTGCCTCTGGTTTCTTTTGTTTTTCCATACAGTATGATCGCACTGAATCGTGACCTCATCTTACAACTAGACACGAATAGCATGGACCTGAACCGAAAGCTTTTTTTGTTTGTTCCTTACAATTAAAGAAGGCAGTGATGTGTTTGAATGTTTTTTTTACCAGCACAATTAATAGAGCTACAGTTCCAATACAATAATGTTGACCTGTGAGGATTGGATACTAAGTTGGAGGCATTGGAGAGATAAAACACAATAGCGCTGCACAAATTCCTGCTCTAAATTGCACCCTGTGTTAAAAGCCACCGGTATGCAGAACTAAAAAAGGGTCTTTACCACAATCACTGCTCTTTATATGGAAATCCCTTCAATAGGCTTTAAAGTACATTGCACTGCAATTGCATTGGCAAATCTGATAGACTAAACATTTATACAGGGAACAGGGAATAGTTTCCTTCCAGACCTTTTATTCTAAGCTGAAGCAGATGGGAGTGCGAGGAACAAATTAGAACTGCATGCGTCCGATTACGTTGTCTCATGGCACTGATCGATCGTATTCTTTGATGGCATGAAATCGAACATGGGGCTGACTTGTTGCGTTCTTCCCTCTGTAGGTCCGCAATGAGGAACTGGAGGAAGAACTGGAGGCAGAGAGAGCAATGCGAGTGAAGGTAACTGCTGTAAATCTGCGATTTAAACAATTTCATTTCGACATATTTTTTATTTTCATTATATTCAGTTTATAGTAGCAATAATAGTTTTTCCAATTTTTTCAGCAAGCTCCTTTTCAACACTTGAAACGTAATTTATCTGAGTGACTGCTAGAGGGTATTTGCCATTCAAAGAAAAATCTTTTTAAGCATGTCATCACGTCATAAGTTTCACCAACAAAGTCGCATGCCATTCAAATTAAAAAGTACAACCAGCGTGAGTATTAAGTGTTTAACTTTAAGCCAACTGATAAAAGATGGCTTCTGCTGTCTTGAGCTCTTGGCAGATATGAGGCTCTGTACCGAGGACAGGTGGGGTAATTTACTATGAGTTTTGGCCTGTGCTCACTTTTAGGGCTAGCGAGTGGGTTAGCATCCTGGTGAGAAGGCAGAGGGTGGAGAAGTGCTCCTGTGGTTTAGCTCAGTTGATCTGCACCTGAAATAATAAAGCCAAAGTGTTTGAAGGCAAGATAGTACAACCTTGGTCATCAAAATCTCAACAAGAGCTCTTTTGGAGTGCTATTCTGAGACAGATACTCAAGCTCAAGCTAAGTTAAAGATTTGAAAAGGAGAGATAAATGATGAATAAATGGTTTATTATTCTCCTAAAAAAATGGATAAAATGAATATACTATGAATATGTGCAATGTTGTTTTTTTTTACTTATCTGGGCCTAAGTAACAAGTGTGTCATCCTTGCCAAAACAAAACCTCAAGTGATTCAATGTAGTCATTTTTCTTTCCCAAAAAAATAAACCAACCTTGAGAAAAATGGCAGGGAAAAACTTAGTGCACACTATAATTCACTATGCTACTGTTTTGCACCTGAGAACGAATTTGGTGGTAAATTCCATTAGTATTATTCTAAGTGATATAAGAAAGAATACAGATTTCTCGCATTGTCACAATCAACAGAATTTACAGATGTTTTGGTCATTTTAAATATATATATATATATATATATATATATATATATATATATATATATATATATATATATATATATATATATATAACAGTACAGACCAAACGTTTGGACACACCTTCTCATTCAAAGATTTTTCTTTATTTTCATGACTATGAAAATTGTAGAGTCACACTGAAGGCATCAAAACTATGAATTAACACATGTGGAATTATATATGGAATTATATACATAACAAAAAAGTGTGAAACAACTGAAAAATTTAATATTCTAGGTTCTTCAAAGTAGCCACCTTTTGCTTTGATTACTGTTTTGCACACTCTTGGCATTCTCTTGATGAGCTTCAAGAGGTAGTCACCTGAAATGGTCTTCCAACAGTCTTGAAGGAGTTCCCCGAGAGATGCTTGGCACTTGTTGGCCCTTTTGCCTTCACTCTGCGGTCCAGCTCACCCCTAAACCATCTCGACTGGGTTCAGGTCCGGTGACTGTGGAGGCCAGGTCATCTGGCGCAGCACCCCATCACTCTCCTTCATGGTCAAATAGCCCTTGATGCCTTCAGTGTGACTCTACAATTTTCATAGTCATGAAAATAAAGAAAACTCTTTGAATTAGAAGGTGTGTCCAAACATTTGGTCTGTACTGTATGTATATATATATATATATATATATATATATATATAAACAGTACTGTATACTGTGTTATGTTTGTAACATTATATATATAATATATATTATTTCTTGCAGTAGGATATGTACCAATGTTTTTCAAGATACATTGAAAAACCAATGTATCTTGAAAAAAAAATATGTTTTCTAATTACAAAGCCATAAAGCTTGGACACATTTATTCATTTCAAAAATGTCTTTTCATTCGACTTCTTTCTAAAAAATGAACAGTCAAAATGACGCACCCTTTACAAATCTTTTTTTTCACATGCTGCACTTGTAGTAAAATGTTTGGTTTTGTACTTACATCCGAGACTATTTCTTACTTGTACTTATACTTTTGAAAAAGAGAAAGAAATATTTTTTGATGATGCAAGCGGAACATGAAGTCTGCCACAGGCGTCCAATGACATGCTTCTGGGCTCTGTCTCACACTGGGTGGCATTCCTAGTGGATCAAGCTCTTCTGTAAACCAAGCCTAAGACAGAGTGTAGTGTGAAGAGTCATGTGCAGACATGTACACCTTTATCTCAGATTGCCTACCTGCGCATCGGCAGACCCCTTCTCACTCCTTTACACATCGCAGACACACACAGACCTGCCATTGTTCTCATCTTTCTCTTTACTGATAGCATTTGAAGATAATCTACCGTGAAATTTCTCTTCAAGACAAAATATAAACCAATATCCAGCCATATTCTATGTAAGCTTATGAAGTTAAAATCTCTCAAACTCTGGGGCTTAAAGTGTATAAAAGTATATCATGGTCTTTTTGACCTGCTTTTGACTTGCTGTCAAATGAGTGATTGATTGACAGCTTAGAAAAACTAGTGTTGACACATTGATGCATTGGAAAGTCTTCTGCCAGTGTCAGTAATAGGGCCAACGTATGATCCTTCTAGCGGTCAAAGGCCATCGTTGATCTTGCCCAGGCTTGCAAAATGAAGCCTCTCCTGGGTGTCAAATGAAACTCAACCAGGCTGTCATCACTTTATCGACATCGGTTTAAGAGTCAAAAGGTCATGCAGGTCACCGACCGGCCGTCATTCTTCTAGTTTACTGCCTCCTGAATGTCCACACTAGCAGGATCCAGCCATTAATCTCTTGTGACTGCTACAATGAACTAATCAGCACTATTTTCTGCTATTTGCTGAGTAATGGCTCCTACAAAAGTATAATTGGATGAGTGCATTTTAATGCTAATATTTTCAAATGATTTTATGCTAGATAGCTTGATTACAGACTCCGGTATATGTGCTTTGATTTTAATTGAGAAGATATTGTGCTAAATCAGAATTGCATACTACTGCAACAGCAACCAAGTCTGTAGAGCTCATACAATAATAATCACACCTTCTAGTAATTGTAAATAATTAATTAATTAATTAATTAAACATTTTTCAATTGACAAACTTAAACCAATTACAATATGCACTTTGTCAGAGACTGCATTGTTCCACAATAACTTGCATTATATGATACTGAGACATCTGAGTTTTCCAACCATATGTGGTTCTTCCCAAAACTGTTACTGAGACATTGCTCCTGTGCACAATCCGAGCTCTATGAAGATATGGTTTACATCGGTTGGAATGGAAATTCTTGAGTTGCCTGCTATAGAGCTTTGACCTCAAGCCTGCGGAACAACTTTGGGATGAATTTCCTGTTTAAACGTATATAGACTCATGGTGTAAAATGTTCAGCCCCAAAATATTTATGTAAAAATATGTCCGTATAAACTCTTTCATATCTAAGGAGTGTTTATCATCTTCTAAACCATGTCCCCTTGGTTACTGTTCCAGTGGTATTTATTGTTGTTCTATAACATTGCTTTAAGAATTAACACAAAATATTTCTATTCAAATCAAAGCATGTGTATTACTAATACACCTAAAGTTATATTATTAAATCATAAGTAAATGTCTAATTTTTTAAAATTATTATTAACTACTGTAAAACCTGTACTCGTCAAAAATTCGTTTCAGAACTATTGATGAGTGCTAAAACTGAGAACAAGTAGCTGATTTTTTACATTTTAACCACTTTAGGACCCATGATTTAGGCCTATAATGCAAAAAAAAAGCACAAAAGGCAACGCTATGGCACTGTTCATGAGCTAACACGAGAATCTTCATGCTCTCACGAGTGTCATCGCTAAAGTCTTTGTTGAGTTCAATGCATGCCAAGAGTGACAAAACATTTTTCAGTTGTCATAATGTGACGAGTACTGAATTTGTCGACGAGAGCTTAGGTATAACTGTATTTCAAAATTTTTACACATTTACACTGGTAACACTTCATTAAAACACACCTACCTATTGCTTTTGTCACCCATTCAAAAGCACTGAATAAATCTTTTACGTACCAAGGCTGGAGAAGTTCTGAAAGTTGTAGGTCAAAACATGTCATTAGACATTTTTATGACTTTGTTTTTACATGAAAGAGAGAAGAGAGAACAACCCTTAATTACCTGGGTTCATGCGTTGAGTGATTGACATTTTAATAATATGATTTTTTTTTAATCATTGCATTCATGATATTTTGAGAAAGGTGCATAATGCAGTGCTTCATAACAGCAGTGTGTTTTCGAATGCAAATGTGATTACCAATGTACTTTAAGAAACTTGGATTGGAATAGTGGGAGAATTACAAAGCATAAAAAAACGACAAGTGAACATATTTCTTAATTCGTAATGCATTCACTGTTTACAATAAAACAGACTTTTATGTTGTCTTATGGATTTACGCAAATCCTCAAGTACTGTTATATAAATAATTAATGCACTTATGTATGATGAAAGCTCAATATCGGTAGGCTTATAAATGACTAATTTGTGTGTGTAGTACCTGATTTTCGCCCTGACTTTTCACATGCTATAGCAGGGTAATGGGAAAACATGACATTTCAGGAATTAAATTGAGCACTTGATCTGCAAGTAAGCACTCAGACTGTATTTATTTATGTAAACAGTAAGGTTTTCATAAAATCCTCATATCTGTCACCAGGAGCACTTACGCTGCAGATCATCTCTAAAAGAATAATCCCTTCTTTCTTTTTTTCACACACACACAGACAAACAATGTTTGATGAAGTGTCTGCGAAGTGTCTATGGTATATCGTGTGAGGTTTGTATTGGCTCACTGTGTATACGTATGAACTCGCAGGTAGAAAAGCAGCGTGCTGACCTGACTCGAGAACTGGATGATCTGACAGACCGTCTTGAGGAGGCAGGAGGAGTCACAGCCTCTCAGGTGGATCCATAGTAAATACAATAATTGAGGATTTTTTTAAATCAGTACTTGTCGATACTAACTTGCGTTCTGGCTTCATATCTGCTGTAGATGGAGATGAATAAGAAGCGCGAGGTGGAGCTGCAGAGACTCAGGCGTGAGCTGGAGGAGTCCTCGGCTCAGGCCGAAACGATGGCGGCGGCTCTGAGGAAGAGGCACGGAGACGCGCTGACTGAGATGAGCGAGCAATGCGAGGGCCTGCAGAGGACTCGCGCCAAACTAGAGAAGGAGAAGCAGAACCTGCTGCTGGAGGTGGACGACCTGGCGGCTTCACTAGACACCATACAGAAGGCCAAGGTCAAAAACTCACTCAACTACATTTACAGCATTTGACAGATGTGCTTATCCAGAGCGACTTATGATTACTACAGGTAGTAGGGCGGTCAAAAGGATAGAATAAAGAGGAGTTCTTGTCACCGTGATAAAGGACAGGGTAAAGGGGATCTCTGTGGGTGAAAGTCCATGTCAAAAAAATGGCTAAAAAGAGCTTTTACACTATATGAACAAAAGTATTAGGACACCTGACCTTTCTTGCCATATGTAGTTCTTCTCAAAACTGTAACTACAAAGCTGGAGGCAAACAATGTATAGACAATGTGTTTGGATGCGGTATAATAAAAATTTGAGTTCACTTGAAATTGGAAACCCAAACCTGTTCCAGCATGACAATAACAATAATAAGGTGCCATAAAGATGTGTTTTTTCATCGGTTGTAAAGGAAGATCTAGAGTGGCCATATAGAGCTCTGATCTCAGCCCTACTGAACATATCTGGGATGAATTTAGGTCTCCTCATCTCACCTACATCAGTACCAAACTTTACTAACACCCTTGTGGCTGAATGAGAACAAATCTCCAAAATAGTGGAACATCTTCCCAGAAGAGTGAAATTATTATAACTGCACCTATGGTCAGTGTCCATAACGTTTGTCCATATAGTGTATATAATCCACAATTCCCTCTTTAATTTGTTATACTCTTTTTACCATGTTTTTGTACCAGTAATGTGAATATTCATGTAAATGCCTGCAATCTGCATTATTTATGGATAATGATTCAATCACCTAAACAATCTAAAACATATTTAATCTCCTTAAAAAAATACAGTGAGTCTAACATCTAAATCTAACATCTAAATTTCAATAGCAATTCTGAAGTTATCATTTCAAAATTACTCATGTCCTGTAACATAATACTACTATTAGTCTGAACTGTTCTCTATGACAGACATCATGTAGAGACAGATGTGCAGTTCGTTGTGTGATCTCAGCTTCAACCTCTCATTAACTCATTCCTCCACGAGCAGCTCAGGCAGATCATAAAGCTAATGTCAAGCTTTATGATTATGTGTGTAATACCAGGCGTCCACTGACATGCAGCTGAAAAAACTGGAAGACTTGCTGTCTGAGGCCAACTCGAGGAATGAAGACCTGCAGAAAGCTCTCACTGAGGTCACTGTGGCCAAGAACAGACTCACAGGTAGGAGAGATAATGTCGGGGGAATACAACCCCAATTCCACATGTAAATAAAAATAGAATGCAATGATTTGCAAACCTCATAAATACATATGTTATTTACAATAAAACAATACAACATATCAAATGTTTAAACTGAGAATATATACAATTTTTTGAGAAAAATAAGGCCATTTTGAATTTAATGGCTGCAACAGGTCATAAAAAGTTGGGACGGGGCCATGTTTTTGTATTACTGTGTAGCATCAGGTCTTCTGTCCGTATACATCTGCGAACTGAGGAGACCAGTTGTTGAAGTTTTGTCAGAGGAATGTTATCCCATATATGTCTGATACAGGATTCTAGCTGCTCAACAGTTCTGGGTGTCCTTTGTTGTATTTTCCATTTCATGACATGCCAAATGTTTTCATATGGTGAAAGGTTTTGACTGCAGGCAACCAGTTCCCCCGGACTCTTCTACTACCATGTCATGCTATTGTAATAGATTAGTGGTTAGCATTTGCACTACTAATATGCACTATTATGTTTACTTTTACCTATACAATGTTACATAAGTACACTATATAGACAAAAGCTTGAGGACACCTGTCTATAATATTTATGTGATTTTTGAACATCCCATTCCCCTTTAGTCTCCATTACCCTCTAACTCTTCTGGGAAGATGTTCCACTAGATTTAGTGTTAGTAAAGTCATGTACTGATGTAGGTGAGTTCAGGAGTCCGGGGGTGCAGCCATCGTTTCAATTTATCCCAAAGGTCTTTAATAGGGTTGGGGTCAGAGCTCTATAGCAGGCCACTCAAGATCTTCCAATCTATCACATGTAACAAATATCTTCTTGTGCACAGGGACATTGTAATGCTGGAACAGGTTTGGGTCTCCTAGTTCAAGTGAAGGGAAGATTTTATACTATAGATAAAGGAATATAAGAATATAAGAAGGAATATCATTTGAGAATAAAATAAGACATCCAACACAATTGTGTGTCTCCAGCTTTGTGGTAACAGTTTGGAAAGATACCACATATGGCTGGAAAAGTCAGGTTTCCCAGTAGTGTTTGGATGCTGAAACATCATTTCTTTGTCTCTAACTCTAATGTAAAATGAGTGATTTAGATGTGTTGAAATCCATATTTCCCCTAAAAACATTTTATCCAATTAAATATGCATACAGTAATGTTTATTCTGTATCTGTTCTTACAAATGTTCTTTTATTAAATGTGAGACAGTAACAGGTTTTTTTCATTCGCTCCTCTCCTGCAGCTGACAATAACGAGATGAGCAGGCAGATAGAAGAGACGGAGACTAAATTCAGCCAGACAAGCCGCTCTAAAAGCCTCCTGACTGCACAGCACGAAGATCTCAAGAAACAATATGATGAAGAAGTCAAGGTGTGTTATTTTATTTTATTCTATCGCTAACCGGGCTGTGATCCCGTCTGAATTTGATCTTTATAGTACAACCCCAATTCCAAAACAGTTGGAGAACAGTTTGCAAATCTCATAAACCTATATTTTAATAATAATAAAACATGGAAAATATTTCAAATGTTTAAACTGAGTACCATTTTAAGAATTTTTACCATGTACCATTTTCAGAATAAAGTAAGGTAATTTTGAAATTATTGGAACAACATGTCTAAAAAAAAAGGCTGGAAAAATATGTGGCACTAAAAGGAAGAGCTGGAAGAAAATTTTTGCAGCTAATTGGGTTAAACTAAGGTCACTAAGATGATTGGGTATAAAATGAGCATTTTTGATAGGAAGAGTCTCTCAGATGTAAAGATGGACAGAGGTTGACCAATCTGTGAAACTCTGTGTCTACAAATTGGCAGACAATTTCAGTGTTCCTCAAAGTAAAATTGCTCGGTGGACCTTTTGTTTAGTGCTAATAATCAATACAACATTGCTGAATATAACATTTTAATTTGTGCTTTTTCCTGATTTAAATTAGATTCGATCAGATTCGATTAGATTCTGACTTCTAACCCAGAAGTGCATTCCTAGCAATTGTAAAATATTTACATATGGCTATGATATATGATATAAATAAAAAATGACAGATGAATCAACAATATGAAATCAGTGATATGAATATAAATAAGCAGTACACAGAAAAGTAATGGATAATGCAATGATGAAGATATTGTATTTAGTGTTTATGAAAATGTTATGTACATGTGTGCACAATTTTATGGAGAGTGCAAATAAATTGAAGACTAAGATGTTGAGGTTTTTGTTGGAAGTGACGACGATAGACAGAATTAGAAATTAGTTTATTAGAGGGACTGCGCATGTAGGACGGTTTGGAGACAAGGTGAGGAAGGCGAGATTGAGATGGTTTGGACATGTGCAGAGGAGGGACATGGGGTATATGTGTAGGAGAATGCTGAGAATGGAACCACCAGGAAGGAGGAAAAGAGGAAGACCAAGGAGGAGGATTATGGATGTGGTGAGGGAAGACATGCAGGTAGTTGGGGTTTAAAAGAGGCAGATGTAGAAAACAGGGGGGTATGGAGTCAGATGATCCTCTGTGGCGACCCCTAATGGAAGAAGATGAAAAGACAAGAATTACAGTATATAATAGCCTTCTTTTTTGCATTCTCCATATAATTTAATGTGGTATGCAGATAAATGTAAGGAAGATTTTTGTGCATAATTGTTGCATCTATGACACTTTTGTAATAATGTTTGGTCGACTGAAACGGATTTCAAATAAAGGCAAAGAATAAATAATAACTCTATTATGAACATATGCTCTTTGTCAGTAAGCAAATATGCAAAAACAGTAGGATCGAACAGTGCACAGAAATGTATTTGTGCTGTGTTTGTGTGTTTTTGCGGACAGACTAAAGCTGCACTGAGCAGCAGTTTGGTGGCGCTGCGGCAGGAGTGTGAGTCACTAAAGGAGCAATTGGAAGAGGAACAGGAGAGCAAACTCGAGCTGCAGCGCCTCGTCTCCAAACTCAACAGTGATGTAACGCACTGGCGGAGCCGCCACGAGGCCGACTCGATCCAACACAGCGATGAGCTAGAGGAAGCCAAGTACATGGCCTTAAAAATACACACACACATATCCCTGCACACATGAGACGTTATACTGTGCACATATCAGTGAGCAGACATCCGATGACTTATTAGTAGGGTGTAATGTACACAAAATTCACGGTTTGGTACGTACCTCCGGTTTTTAAGTTGCGCTTCAGTTCAGTTTTGGTGCAGTTACGCAGAAGACACGCAAAACATAAAATTGCATGCCGTTTTTTTATTCACACAGTTTATTAGTATCATTAGTATCATTTACACTTTTGAAAACAATTTTAAATAAAATGCCTGTTTGGTTTACATAAAAAAAACATATAAAAGTCAAATAAATTAAATCAAATGAATGCAATACACTTATTTACTGTATTGATTAAACTGAGTAATCGGTCAATTAAATTGATTAACTAAAATTAAATTAGTGAAAAAATATGTTATTAGTTTACATTTGTTAGACTCCATTTGGGTCATACAGATGTTTGTGTGTGTGTGTGTGTGTGTGTGTGTGTGTGTGTGTGTGTGTGTGTGTGTGTGTGTGTGTGTTTTACATTTAAAGATATGTTCCACTTAACTATTCTACTTATGTCAGCATCCTTTAACAAATGTCTGCATTTAAGAAACACACAAGATATTTATTTATTTATTTATTCAGGTTTATTTCACACAGGTTTAAAAAATCTGTTTATTTTTTCTTAACTCCTATTGGTCATGTACATGTAACTCATAAGAGAATACTCCTACATAAGAGAAATAAAATCACTTCAGGATGCAGAGAACTTCAGGTCGGTTCCGGGCTGCGTTAAATCACCCCTTCGAGAATTGCTTTCTTTTATCAGCACATCCTGGTATCCTGATATAACTGTAAAATATCACTCAAAATGATGAGGCATAGCCAAGTTTGGACTGTTGGATAAACCAAATAAAAGGGGCATTTGTCTTAAATAAAAGCCTATATCTGTTTTTCCTGTCATGCTTCCTCCAGTTCTCAGTTATACTTGCACCTGTGTTTATACTCCTCCCCAGGAACAGGAAGGGAAATTGAGTACATGGTTACGTATTACAGTTTTTGAAATCACTTTGAATCAAATCAAATCAGCCTGTGTATATTACAGTTGAAATCCCAGGATGTTTATCATTGTCTTAAGCAGTAACATGTCATAACAGGAGGTGAATACAATGAACATAATCCAGTTTTATAGAAAAAACTTTTTTTTTAACAAGTCAAACCAGATAGATGCCAAAGCTTTTCTTAGACCCTGAAAAAAAAAACATAATTTAAATAAATAGAAGTAATCGAAATAGATATCTTGGTCTACCACTTGTTTTTTCTGCTTCTGCAGGAAAAGGTTGCAGGCTCGGTTACAAGAGGCTGAAGAAGCCATAGAGGCCACGCAGTCAAAGTGTTCCAGCCTGGAAAAAACCAAGCAGAGGCTGCAGACAGAAGTGGAAGAGCTCAGTTTGGACCTAGAAAAGGTAAAGCTATATTGTAGTAATGTCATTTTATGTTCTTATATCGGACCTTCTTACTCATTACCTGGGCCTGCTTTTTTTTCTTTAGTCCCATTCAATCAAAAAGATTCAAGATATTTATCTATGTTTACACTCTATCGCCTTCAAAATAGTCCCCTTGCACAGCAATACAACGCCCCCAGCGTTCCTGCCACTTCTGGAATGTATCCCTGAAGTCTTCTTTTTAAAGCGTGTCAAGCACCTTCTGCTATTCGTGCTGGATCTCCGCGATGGTGACCTCTGGGCTGGATCTTTATCTTCGTTAAGAGGGCGAATCCGCAGGAGACAAATCTAGCGAGTAGGGTGGGTGGAGAAGTGAGATCATGTTTTCTCTGGCGAGAAACTCGTGTGTGAGGAGAGCTCGGTGCACATGGTCAGAATATAACCAGTTGCACTGCTTCTGATGTACAAAAGACAATGTCTTTTGGCACACCGACATATGAAGGTCGATGCTCACTGTGACTGTGCGTGCAGCCTTGTGCTGCCATCTGTTGGCAGGTTATAAAACTAGTTTTGAAACTGTTTGATACCACCTCATATATTAATGGAAGATGGATGAGTGTTGCCAATACTAAAGCAAATGTAACTATTGCAGATATTTTTTTAGAATTAAAAATCCACCCTAGTGTTCATTCTAATCTTTCCTTATCCTTCATTTCATTTCCTTCAGCATGTTTCATTTTTTTGCTGCACTTTAGTTTTTATATTCGGTTTTGTACTGAAAGCCAAAACCAGCAATGAAGAATTGCGGTGGTTAAATCCTTCTGTCCTATTGTTTTTATAAACCTAATCCTAGTCTTTGTTTTACCAAGTGTTTTAATTTATCTAATTTTAGTAGCAGGTGCTTGTGTGGACTGCTAGTGTGGGCCAAAAATAATCTACAGCAAGGAGGACGATCACATGCAGTGAAGATACAAAGCAAGGATACTGAAGACTCCTCCTTACAAAAAGACTTTACCATATCAACATTTCTTTCTATACAGTGTGTGTCTGCAATTTAGTTTTGCCCAGTTTTTTAATGTATGCTCTTTATTCCAACTTGTTGTCCATGATAAAATCGCAAATGTGGTCAGAATAGCACCATTTGGCAGCATTAATATCGAAACATTTTGTTAATACCTCTATATATGTTATATAGATACAATGCACGTTCTTTTGCATTGTTTCTCAATTAGAAATAAAAAAATGTCTAAACTCTAAACTTATCTTAACTATGTGGCCATATGTAACTGCATTATGATACCCAGGCTAACAATGCAGCGGCGGTGCTAGATAAAAAGCAGCGGATGCTCGACAAGCAGCTGGGAGACTGGAGACAGAAGTGTGAGGAGCTACTGGCTGAAGTGGAAAGCTGTCAGAAAGAGAGCAGACAGCATGCTGCCGAGCTCTTCAAGCTCAAAACAACTTATGAAGAGTCTGTGGAGCAGAGCGAGGCACTACGCAGAGAAAACAAGGCCATCCAAGGTTATATTTAATTTAATTTAAGTATATATTTTATATTTTTATCTGTTCTAAATGTACCTTTTATTAATACTTTTCAAGTTTTAAATACTCTAATCAAGATGGGCATAAACAACTATGGATGCTTTATGCAAATGTATGTTTATTATTAGTGAAACCAGACTCAATATAGAGCATAAAGTCAAAACCTTCTTGAAAATTTTTTAAAGTAATCATTGTGTTTTAAATAAGGTAAATCATCAGGAAACCAAATAGAACTTTTGCTATGTTTCCACACGGACGGTTTTGATTGCCGGATGTGTGCATCATGGCGGATTTTGGTGCTTGATTTGAGACTTGCCGCATTGGTAAAACAAATGTTTATGTTTTAATAATTTTTCAGACATCGTGAATAAATGTGTGCTGCATTGAAGGATTTAATTTCACCTGTTTTATATTTATTTGTTTATATTTTTCATAAAAATAGTCAAACAGAAATGCACGCTGCATTAACCGTGAGTTAATAAAATTGCTACCGTTAAAATGAATTTGCATTAATTCGTTATTATCAGGTTAACTTTAGCAGCCCTAATGTGTAATATATATATATATATATATATATATATATATATATATATATATATATATATATATATATATATACATACAATTTCTGAAATTACTTTAATGCTAACATGCAGTTTAACAGGCCAAGTTAATACAATCATGACTCACATTCCCTACACATACTATGTAACTACCTGGGATTATAAGGGTTTATAAAGGCTAGGAATTATAAATCCATACAATGCTAAACTTTTTTTCCGAATTGGGCTTAGAAGAGAATGCTATAATTATTTGTGCAGAATTGTATCCAGAATGGAAAACATGCAAACTCGGTGAGATTCCTCAGGTTACACAATGTGGAAAATTTGGCCATATTTTCACACAAACACTGATGTGTTCCTTATCATCCACCCTGCAGATTGTATGAAATCTAAAAACTGAACACAATATTGATGTTATCGTATATGTTCAGAGGAAATTGCTGATCTCGCTGACCAACTTTCGGATGGGGGGAAGACTGTTCATGAGCTCCAGAAAATGAAGAAGAAGATCGAGATGGAAAAAGAAGAACTGCAGGCTTCACTGGAGGAGTCTGAAGCAGCATTAGAGGTACACAGAAGGGAAGGGGTTTTGATATTGTATGAATTTGAATTGTGAGCTCTTAAGACATACTTCTCCATTTTCACACTAATAATTTGTGGTTTATAATGAGCTCAGAGATCATGAAAAATGTTGGGATTTCATTCGGATTTTAGCCTGATTTTGTGATGCAAAGATCACACTCCGGGAACAGTGTGATTTAAATCCATTTACATTTTCATGTGCCATTTGGCAGACACCCTTGTCCAGAGAGTGCTTTGAGTCTCTAGCAATGAATAAATCTATACTGGTACCCTAGATTACAATTAAAGATAAATCAGTCAAGTTCCACACACTCGAAGACACTAGGGGCCTTAATCCAGAACCATAGACTGCTTGGTCACACTACCTGTTGACATAATTATTTAAATACATGCATACATACATACATACATACATACATACATACATATACATAATATATATATATATATATATATATATATATATATATATATATATATATATATATATATATATAAGAATAGGAAATTGTCTGTAGCTCTAGCAGCAGACAGGAATGGGAGGAATAGGCGATATGGGGTACTGAATGCTAATGTTAAGCAAGATCGGAAAGTTCAAGTTGAAGTATAGCATGAGATGATCACTGAAAATGTAGAACTGAAAAGCATTAATGTCTGTAGAAAGTCAGGGCAGCAGGAGTGTGTGGTCTAAGTTGCAACAATAATTGATGCATACAGCTAAGTCCAACCATGTCAAGTGGATAATACAAAGAATACATATAAGACATATGCAGAAGATGTAAAGATCAATATAAAGCATATTTCTGAGTATATATAACGTGAAAGTCATAAAACCCGAAATGGCAGCGGTGGGATTCGAACCCACGCCTCAAGAGAGACTGGAGCCTAAATCCAGCGCCTTAGACCGCTCGGCCACGCTACCTGTACGACTGCCGAGCTTGTACTTATATTCTTATTATTCATGCGTCTTCGGTTGTTAATATTTACTTGGATATGCTGCAGTCTAGTTAGCAATATGTTGATATGGTGTATAAAACCGGGGTAAAAGAAAATCCGGTTGTTAAACAGCGTGTCTGGGCAGTTCAGATGCAGCTCGACTAATGCGTGAAACCTGCAAATCTGGCAACACCAGCAAGAGCTGAAGTCAACGTGACTCGTGTCCCGTTCTCACTGCGAACGCGTCGTGATCTCCAAATTCGACCGCTCTACTCTATTAGCTCCCTTTGTTATCCATTTCAAGTGATTTGTAATGTAAAAAAAACCGTTTACACATTTATTTGCGAACGAGTGTACATTGAATTTAAAAAGTAATGTTGGCAGCGGTGGGATTCGAACCCACGCCCCCGAAGAGACTGGAGCCTTAATCCAGCGCCTTAGAGCGCTCGGCCACGCTACCTTGCTGGAGATTATCGAGGAATCGATCACTGTGATCCGGTTCGGGCTGATAATAGTGCATCACAAACATGTTTTAGAGACAAGGTCCTGGAATTAAACTGGAATATCAGCAACTCTAAGATTATAAAAAAGTGAGCAAGAGAATGTAATTGAAATCACGCCCCAACGAGACTGGAGCCTTAATCCAGCGCCTTAGATCGCTCAGCCACGCTACCTAGTATGCATTAACTATAAAAACCTGTGGGTACTGTAAACTTTCCATAGTAGCGTGGCAAATTTTTTAAATATATGAATCTTCTCCTTGCCCCTCGCTGTTTTCCCCCGTTCCTCCATTTTTCGTTCCGCAGCATGATTTTACGTGTCCAGAGCGCCCCAGAATTTAGTGGGTGGTGCATCAGTAAAAACGCTCCATGTGGAGTTGATTGAACTAAAAGAAGTATTTTTGTACTTGAATTACTCAAGTTACTCGAGGAATCGTTACAGCCCGTTTATCGTATTTCGCTTACGCCATCGATAGTAATAATAGTATATCGTAACCACAAACATATAGTAGAGACAATTAAACTGAATTAAACTTGAATTAAAATTTAATATCTGCAAATCAGAGATTTTAAATAACAGCTTGGTTGGATTTAAAGAGATATCTTGGCAGCAGTGGGATTCCAACCAATACCCCTGAAGAGACTGGAGCGTAATTCCAGCACCTTAGACCACTTGGCCACACTACCCAGCTGTTATGCCATATAAAACCATTCTGTCAGTAACTTAAACTCAATAGTAGCAGTCATCAGCAATCAGAGAGGATGTAGCACAGGGATGGGCAAACTTTTTGACCCACGGGCCACAATGGGTTCTAAAATTTGACAGAGGGGCCGGGTCGTACATATATACATACATTTTATATATATATATATATATATATATATATATATATATATATATATATATATATATATATATATATATACACATACACACACATACATATACAGTGAGGAAAATAAGTATTTGAACACTCTGCTATTTTGCAAGTTTTCCCACTTAGAAATCATGGAGGGGTCTGAAATTGTCATCGTAGGTGCATGTCCACTGTGAGAGACATAATCTAAAAAAAAAAAAAATCCAGAAATCACAATGTATGATTTTTTTACTATTTATTTGTATGATACAGCTGCAAATAAGTATTTGAACACCTGAGAAAGTCAATGTTAATATTTGGTACAGTAGCCTTTGTTTGCAATTACAGAGGTCAAACGTTTTCTGTAGTTTTTCACCAGGTTTACACACACTGCAGGAGGGATTTTAGCCCACTCCTCCACACAGATCTTCTCTAGATTAGTCAGGTTTCTGGCCTGTCGCTAAGAAACACGGAGCTTGAGCTCCCTCCAATGATTCTCTATTGGGTTTAGGTCTGGAGACTGGCTAGGCCACGCCAGAACCTTGATATGCTTCTTACAGAGCCACTCCTTGGTTATCCTGGCTGTGTGCTTCGGGTCATTGTCATGATGGAAGACCCAGCCTCGACCCATCTTCAATGCTCTAACTGAGGGAAGGAGGTTGTTCCCCAAAATCTCGCAATACATGGCCCCGGTCATCCTCTCCTTAATACAGTGCAGTTGCCCTGTCCCATGTGCAGAAAAACACCCCCAAAGCATGATGCTACCACCCCCATGCTTCAGAGTAGGGATGGTGTTCTTGGGATGGTACTCATCATTTTTCTTCCTCCAAACACATTTAGTGGAATTATGACCCAAAAGTTCTATTTTGGTCTCATCTGACCACATGACTTTCTCCCATGACTCCTCTGGATCATCCAAATGGTCATTGGCAAACTTAAGACGGGCCTGGACATGTGCTGGTTTAAGCAGGGGAACCTTCTGTGCCATGCATGATTTCAAACCATGACGTCTTAGTGTATTACCAACAGCAACCTTGGAAACGGTGGTCCCAGCTCTTTTCAGGTCATTGACCAGCTCCTCCCGTGTAGTTCTGGGCTGATTTCTTACCTTCCTTAGGATCATTGAGACCCCACGAGGTGAGATCTTGCATGGAGCCCCAGTCAGAGGGAGATTGACAGTCATGTTTAGCTTCTTCCATTTTCGAATGATTGCTCTAACAGTAGACCTTTTTTCACCAAGCTGCTTGGCAATTTCCCTGTAGCCCTTTCCAGCCTTGTGGAGGTGTACAATTTTGGCTCTAGTGTCTTTGGACAGCTCTTTGGTCTTGGCCATGTTAGTAGTTAGATTCTTACTGATTGTATGGGGTGGACAGGTGTCTTTATGCAGCTAACGACCTCAAACAGGTGCATCTAATTTAGGATAATAAATGTAGTGGAGGTGGACATTTTAAAGGCAGACTAACAGGTCTTTGAGGGTCAGAATTCTAGCTGATAGACAGGTGTTCAAATACTTATTTGGAGCTGTATCATACTAATAAATAGTTTAAAAATCATATATTGTGATTTCTGGATTTTTTCTTTTTTTAGATTATGTCTCTCAAAGTGGACATGCACCTACGATGACAATTTCAGACCCCTCCATGATTTCTAAGTGGAACTTGCAAAATAGCAGGGTGTTCAAATACTTATTTTCCTCACTCTCTCTCTCTCTCTCTCTCTCTCTCTCTCTCTCTCTCTCTCTATATATATATATATATATATATATATATATATATATATATATATACAGTGAAACCCGGTTATGTCGATGTCCTAGGGGGTCGCCAAAAAGCATCGAGGTAACCGATGATCGAGATAAACGAAAATCAAAATGGCGGCAATATATTAACGTGCCTGAAATTTCTTTATGTACATGATGTGCGTTAATAAATGAGAATGTGCATGCATGTGTTTTTGGAGGGTTTTTTACACAACAGCGTATGTTGCTATAAAAATGTACATACGTTTGTTAACAACAAAAGGCATAAGTGCACCTACTAACAGCAGAGATTTACCAGTATACAATACAAACCACCGTCCATTCTCCATACAAACCTTTATTATATTCTCCAACATTATAAACACACAGATCTCTCAAAAAAAAAAAAAAACAGCGGCTGCACAGTGCCGTCTCACATTTAGTCCACATGTGGAAAAAAAAGAAAAATAAACACTAACTAAGTTTCTGAAAACTTATGACCATCAGGCTGAAGTAATCCGCACAAACACACAAAGCAAAGTGTCCGAAAAAACTTACGGCCGCGATGCCGAGGGGGAGATAAGCCGAGCGAGAGAGAGAGAGAGAGAGAGAGAGAGAGAGAGAGAGAGAGTTCGTGAATGGAAAAATAGGGAAATTCAAAAATACCGCGACCGGCGGCACGGCGCGAAGCCGGAAAAAAAACCCGGAAGATCCAAAACCGAACCCGAAACCAAAAACGAGGGACAGAAAAGTCTCAAACGTGAACGGCCGAAGGGGGCGTGGCAGGTGCTTTCTCGGCCGCTTTCTCTGAAGCTCCCGGCTTCAACTCCTTACCGAGAGAGCCGTGCTCCTTACCAAACGCGCGCGCGTGGCTCCTTACCGAGAGAGCCGTGCTCCTTACCCTGCTCGCGCTCGGTAAGGAGTTGAAGCCGGGAGCGCCGCGCTCCCGTTCATCGCATAACATTTAACAAAAAAATGCATATGTGCACTTACTAACAGCAGAGATTCACCAGTATACAATACAAACACCTGTAGTATCTGTAAGGTTTGATTTTTCCGCCACTTTCGCGAGTTCTTCTGCGGCTTCACAGTGCCGTTCGACATAACTGACGTTAAAATTTCAAATTTTTCCCCCCTTGTGCTCGAGATATTAGGGTTCCGCGACATAACCGATAAAAAATGCTAAGAAAAAGCGAGAATTTGGCGGTTCCACTTCAAAAACGTCGACTTAATAGGGTTGTCGAGTTAACCGAGGGCGAGATAACCGGGTTCCACTGTATTACATTAGAGATTTGGCAAATTCAGTTTCATCAAGTGCCAGAAGATGTCTTTTTTTTGCCAATGCATCAATAAACACAGCAGAAAAACTCAAGTTCAGTTTCAGTAGGAACAGTGTTGTTGAACTTATTTTGCCAGGTCATCAAAGTCTGGAGTAAGTTTTGTTGTGGCAATTCTCAGGATAGATCCGAGGTGTTTGTCAGAAACTGTCGCAGTTTTTAAAGAGTATCAGATTACGCGAACAACATCAATGGAGCTGAAGTGTGACATCTTCAGGGGAAACGTGGGCATTACATGGGAAAGGTAAATTGAACAAATGTTCACCTGTACCTATTTTAATAGAATTTGGTCACGTTCGGCGGGCCGGATTAATAAACCCAACGGGCCGTAGTTTGCCCATGTCTGATGTAGCAGGTGGAGCAGGGGGGTTGGGTAGTGAAGAGAAGATGTTGTGGAGCTTACGAGGATCTAGTGCAGAGGCCTTAAGCAGAAGTCACATCCAAAGAAAATATGGTCAGGAGTGCATGGTAAGATGCGAGGTCTGCATAAAGTTGTGCTTTTTTCCACTGCCTCTTTGCTGATCTTGACTTTCCATGAAGCATTTTTTTAATACAGTCAACCCCCGATAATTCGCGGTACAGAACTCGCTTTTTGGAAAATTCGCAAGTTCTCATTTGAAACCTAACTAACAGCAATTCCCAAAGTTCTGTCTCTATTACTATATATGCCTTGTCCAAAAAGTTTGTAAACGTTTTGCGATCAGGCTTTTTTAAAAAAGTAACTCAGATATTAATGTGTAAATTTATAAAGTAAAGCGCTACTTCACTCGTGACTCCAGAAAAGTAATATCATTACGTAACGCACGTTACTTGTAACGCGTTACCCCCAACACTGGGGACAGGAGACACACAATGCTGTCTGCACCCAGTTAAGGACTCTGATCTAGTATAAACATGTTTAAATATTTCACACACATACACACTTGAACAGACAACATGGCTGTAAAAGTCTTAAACTTTGCAAAGTGAGGTGTTATCAATATTTTATTTCAAACCACATTAGTTAAAGATTTTCCCCCTGCAGAACTGCTGATGTTCCTCAGATGAGTTTTAAGGTTTTATTATATTGTATGCATACATATGCACAATAAAGAAAACTATAGAGGAATAGGCGATATGGGGTACTGAATGCTAATGTTAAGCAAGATAGGAAAGTTGAAGTTGAAGTATAGCATGAGATGATCACTGAAAATGTAGAACTGAAAAGCATTAATGTCTGTAGAAAGTCAGGGCAGCAGGAGTGTGTGGTCTAAGTTGCAACAATAATTGATGCATACTGCTAGGTCCAACCATGTCAAGTGGATAATACAAAGAATACATATAAGACATATGCAGAAGATGTAAAGATCAATATAAAGCATATTTCTGAGTATATATAACGTGAAAGTCATAAAACCCAAAATGGCAGCGGTGGGATTCGAACCCACGCCTCCAGAGAGACTGGAGCCTAAATCCAGCGCCTTAGACCGCTCGGCCACGCTACCTGTACGGTTGCAAGCTCTTGTACTTATATTCTTGTACTATATTCGTCTTCGAATGTAGTTGGATATGCTGCAGTCTAGTTAGCAATCTGTTGATACTGTGTATAAAACCAGGTAGAAGATAACCCAGTGTTAAACAGCGTGTCTGGGCTGTTCAGACGCAGCTCAATTGATGCGTGAAACCCGCGAATCTGGCAACACCTGCAAGTCTGAAGTCAACATGACTCGCGTCCCGTTTACACGTCGTGATCTCCAAATCCGACCGCTCTACTATATTAGCTGCCTTTGTTATCCATTTCACCAGAAAGAGATTTAAAATGTAAGAAAACAACGTTTAAACATTTATTTCCGAACGAGTGTACATTGAATTTAAAAAGTTGTTTTGGCAGCGGTGGGATTCGAACCCACGCCCCCGAAGAGACTGGAGCCTTAATCCAGCGCCTTAGACCGCTCGGCCACGCTACCTAAATGGTGTCATCTGAAAAATCGTTACAGCTCTCGGTCATATTCCACTTACGCCGTCGATAGGTGTGATCCGGTTTGTACTTGTATTAGTATATAATAACCACAAACATATTGTAGAGACAAGGTCCTGGAATATCAGCAATTTAGAGCTTTACAACAACAAAGCAACAGATAGGCTTGAATTAAACATGCATTGTGGCAGCAGTGGGATTCGAATTCATGCCCCTGAAGAGACTGGAGCCTTAATCAAGCGCCTTAACTGAACTTGATTAATTACAACATTCAGCCTGTGCTCAGAAAAGATATACAAATTAATCTTCTATAGTTTTTGGGTGGGAAAGTGCCACAATTGTTTGTTGGATCTTCTGGGATTTATGAGTTCAAATCCCACTGACCAAATGATAATATTAGGGCTGTTGCTATCGATTATTTTAGTAATCGAGTATTGTACCGATGATTCCAGCGATTAATTGAGTAATTGGATAAGAAGCAGTTTTTCTTTATTAAAGAGAAATACTAAATATACAAAGAAAATAATCCAGGTCTCTTAAAATGAACAAGTCATTTGTTTACTTTTTAGAAAAGTTTTATTTTTATCGCTGAAATGGCATACAGGAATATCTGTGTAAATTAAACCAATTAGTGCATTTGATTGCCATATTATATAAAAATGTGAAAGAAAATATCCTTTTCTCCTTTCAGCTTCTCTTATTAGGGGTCACCACAGCGGATCATCCTGTGAATGAAAATATATACATAAAAAAAACATAAGTAGAAAATACATTTCAGATTACACAAAAAAAGGAAAAATTAAAGTAAACACAGTGTTTGTTTTCTTTTTGTTTTAGCTTGAAATGGTCTTAAACTTTCTGGCATTTTCTTTGGCCTGAATAAGATAAGATAAGATAAGATAAGATAAGATAAGATAAGATAAGATAAGATAAGATAAGATAAGATAAGATAAGATAAATCTTTATTCGTCCCACAGTGGGGAAATTTCTATGTTACAGAAGCAAGACAAAGAAATAAAAATAGATGCAAATATATAAAAAAGGAATATACACAAAAATTAAAAATAAAAACAGAGAAATAAAAACAAATAATAATAATAATAATAATAATAATAACAAACAAAGAAATAAAAATAAATGCAAATATATGATATGTATATACACAGTACAATATATAAATACAAATAGGGTGAGAAAAAGTACGCATTTCAGGTAATATTTCAAGGTGGTATTGCACGTAATTGCGGGTAATATTGCACATAATATTGTACATGATTCATGTAATATTGCACACAGATAATGTTATTGCACAGCTTAAAAAGTAATAACAGTGTTGTATTTTGGACTGGTTTTACTGGGAACAGCTTTGGTTGTAAAGTCTAATAGCAGCAGGGAGAAAAGACCTTCTGTAACGCTCCTTCAGACACTTAGGATGTATCAGTCTGTCACTAAAAGAGCTGCTCAGCGATGTAACGGTTACATCCAGGGGGTGAGAGGCGTTCTGCAGCAATGATGATAGTTTTGCTACCATCCTCCTTTCTCCCACCTCTCACCTGAATTCTATGGAAGCTCTTTTCAAAGGTTCCATTCTTTGTAAAATCAGACTGAAATAGAACTGAAGTGAGAGCAACAGAACTGCTTTACTGCCAAGAGCAGTTTCTTACATAGAGACAGGAGACACACAATGCTGTCTGCACCTTGACATGGACTCTGATCTAGTATAAACATGTATAAATATTTCTTACACATACACACTTAAACAGAAAACATGGATGTAAAAGCCTTAAACTTTGCAAAGTGAGGGGTTATCAAGATTTTATTTTAAACCATATTAGTTAAAGATTTTCCCCCTGCAGAACTGCTGATGTTTCTCAGATGAGTTTCAAGTTTTATTTTATTGTATGCATACATACACACAATAAAGAAAACTATAGAGGAATAGGAGATATGGGGTACTGAATGCTGATGTTAAGCAAGATAGGAAAGTTGAAGTATATCATGAGATGATCACTGAAATTGTAGAACTGAAAAGCATTAATGTCTGTAGAAAGTTTCAGGGCAGCAGGAGCGTGTGGTCTAAGTTGCAACAATAATTGATACATGCAGCTAGGTCAAGTGGATAATACAAAGAATAAATATTAAACATATGCAGAAGATGTAAAGCTTGATTTCTCGATCTGAGTGGACTTTCTATAAGGTATTTTTCTGAATACCTATAAAGTGAACATCTCAAACACAAAAGGGCAGCGGTGGGATTTAAACCCATGCCCCCGAAAAGACTGGAGACTAAATCCAGCGTACCATAGGGGCAGCACCAGCGAGTGCTGAAGTCAGCACAACTCGTGTCCCATTCACACTGCGAAAGAGTTGTGAACGGCAAATTCGACTGCTCTACTCTATTAAAAACCTATCACCCTCACTTTTTCTGATGCTGTGAAGCAGCAGGTCTTCACAGCCTTTGTTTACAGTCAACTACCTCATTGCTCACCAGACACTACTTTCCACACAGCTTACCCAGTGTGGGGACAAGCTAGATTCGAACCAGCAACCTCTGAGCTCAGAGGCAAGGGTTTTATCACAAAGCCATCAAGTCCCACAACACACGTTCTTGTTCTTTGTTCTTTGTTCTTGTTCTTTGTTTGTTTGGTTTGGTTTTTTTTTTATTTATTTATTTTTTTTTTTGGGGGGGTTTATCATTTGTTTCATGCTTCAAAGAAAGAAACACAGAAAGCAGGATTCGAACCCTGAACCCACCAACAGCAAACACCAGTCTTAACCCACTGAACCATCTGGAAGGACAGGCTGTGCAAATTGTTGTTTTTTCAAACCATCAACACAAGAATATAATGCTAAAGACAGACTTAGGAGGCAAAACCATATAATGACTAGCATGGACAATGCAGGATTTAAACCCTGGGTCACATCATTAGCAAGGCACCAGCATTTACCCACTGAACCATAAGCTAGGAAGCTTGTTTAGAGCTTGTTTATTTTTCTTTTTAACCCATCAAAACAGGAATATGAAGATGTAGGAAACAGGAATTTAACCTACCTATGACAGCGGTGGGATTTGAACCCACGCCCCCGAAGAGACTGGAGCTAATCAAGCGCCTTAGACCACTCGGCCACACTACCTAGCCTCTGTGATGTCTAAAACCTCTCTGTCGGTACCTTAAACTTTCAATAGTAGCCGTCGTCAGCAATCAGGGAGGATGTAGCAGGCGGAGCAGGGGGGTTGGGTAGTGAAGAGAAGATGTTGTGGAGCTTACGAGGATCTAGTGCAGAGGCCTTGAGCAGAAGTCACATCCGAAGGAAATATGGTCAGGAGTGCATGGTAAGATCGAGGTCTGCATAAAGGTGTGATTTCTTCCACTGCCTTGTTGCTGATCTCGACTTTCCATCAAGCATTTTATTTTTTTTAACACAGTCAACCCCCGATAATTCGCGGTTCAGAACTCCCAGTTTGGACAATTCGCAAGTTCTTATTTGGAACCTAACTAACAGCAAGTGGTGAAATATCTTAAGATTTGTGGGAATTCGCAGCGGGACCCGGTGTTCAGGAAAGTTAGGAATGACATTTTGAACGATGTATTTGGTCAATATTGTGCAATATTACTTTTATAAAGTGACATAATGTCTAGATGATTTCAGTAAGGTACATAGGGCAGCACCAGCGAGTGCTGAAGTCAACACAACTCGTGTCCCGTTCACACTACGAAAGCGTCACGAACGCCAAATTCGACTGCTCTACTCTATTAGCTCTTTAGTTGTCCATTTTAACCGGAAGTGATTTAGAATGTAAGAAAAAACTTCTACACATTTATTTGCGAAAGAGTGTGCATTGAATAAAAAAAAGTCAGTTGGCAGCGGTGGGATTCGAACCACGCCCCCGAAGAGACTGGAGCCTTAATCCAGGCCTTAGACCGCTCGGCACGCTACCGAATATGCATCAGCTATAAAACCGTGGTTACTGTAAACTTTCAATAGTAGCCTATCAAAATTTTATTTTGGACTGGTAATAGTATATCATACCCACAACCATGTAGTGGAGACAAGGTCTGGAATTACTGTCATATCAGCAACTCAGAGATGTTTAATACTGAGTTTTTAATGAACAGCTTGGTTGAATATAAGAAACATCTGGCA